>JACVBY030000586.1:0-1200000 GCA_017589505.3 Metroxylon sagu
AGAAGAAATCAAACACTGAGCAGAGCAAACAAAGTCAAGCATTAGAGAAAATCCTGGTGTCTGTGGCTCAGGAGCTTGAGAGTCCAAGGACACAGCTGGAGAAGAGAGCCAGGAGAACTGAGAATTTTTCCCCTGTTCACTTGAATATCGACTCATTTTTGGATGATCGGGCCTCTAAACGTGTTTTATAGGTGCTGGGGCTTTTGGAATTTTGAATGGCAGCCCTGACATAGACTTCTCAGTTGTATTGACCATGGTGGCGAGAAAGGTCATCGTGGCACTGGTTCTTGGGCATCTTATGAACGCCTTCCTCTGCACTTAGGTGTCCCATTTCTCTCTCAAGTCATGAAGACCTTGCTTTATTTTTTGGAGCTATGATGAGCACCAAGTCCGGTCCGAGCATATAGTGTGAGTTTAGGGTTTTTGGTCCATTTTAGAGATAAACTGCTCAAAATCTCAACAGGTTAGAAGGAACTTTGTTGGCTGACTGCACAAAATGTGCTCATAACCTGGATTATGGTGGCTTACATTTATGTGTTTATGCTGGATAGAGAAAAATATTCTTGCAATCAACTTTTACTAGATTGAAATTAAGGCTTTGTTGTTATTGTTGTTATTGTTATTATTTTTTTTTTTTATTCTTCCTTTTTTGAACCATATAATGGGATAAAATCATGGATGTTGTTCAGTTTTTTTGGTTGATAATACTAATCATAGCACCCAATGTCTTAAATATTATTGCTCCTGTTATCATCATGAAGTGCTTAATTAACCTGTGCATCAGGCAGTTGTTTGACAGTGATGCTTATTGGACATTGATTTGACCTAAGCAGTTCAGCATGTGAGCATTAGCTTATGACCTTCTGAGACAACAAAGTGAACTTAATTACGATCAGCCTCAGATTCTGATTTGTCTGTTAGTCTAAAGGTGAATAGGTTGTTAAAGCATGGTTTGTAATTCTCTTCTATTTTTTCTTTTTTTTTACACAAGATGGGTGCATAAGGACCTAAATAAGGGTTTGGCTACCATGCTTTTTTTATTATTATTTTTTAAATTAGAGTCCTAATTCTAACTGTTTAACCTATGCCCTTATGTAATATTCATATTCTTTAGAGTTGTCATTATTTATGGCACTACACACAAACAGCAAAAAAACATCCTAGAATTGTCTTTAAATAAACCATGCATTAGATGTTTGAACTATGTCATTCTTTCTTTTTATTTCAATAATGTTAGAAATTTTCTGCATTCCTTCATGGGACTCTATTTTTTTTTTTTTTATCTTAATGAAACATAGAAACCATGTTCTTTGGTACAATTCTTTACGATGTGAACTAAATGCTTGAAGCATAGCGAGATTCAAACGGCCGACAGATTGAAGAAAACCTTTTCCTATCTTTTCTTAGCATAGCCTTCTTTTCCATCCTTTCTTTTGTTTTGTCGTTTTTCCCCTCTGCTTTTGTTCTACATCCAGTGATTAACATTGTAGCAATAGCAGCATGGTCTTAAAGGTGTCCATGTCAAAAATCCTACTGGTAGCAATAATGACAAGGAGCCTAAATAATTAGATTTTCTCTTTTAAAGGATTGTCTAGTATTAATATATCATTCTTTAGATGTAATATAGCAACCTTGTTCATCAATTATGTCACATCCAATCCATGATACGAATTCTATTTAATTTTTGACACTTTCTATCTCTTCATAATCATATGATACGAATTCTATTTAATTTTCGACATTTTCTATCTCTTCATAATCATATGATACGAATTCTATTTAATTTTCGACACTTTCTATCTCTTCATAATCATATGCACTGAGGAGATCACTACGTATACGTATACTTATTTTTATTGTGTATAATAAGAAGAAAACTGTTTGCAATATAAAAATAAAGGAATTATATGTTATCTTTACGGTTTCAAACAAGGAGTTTTTTTTTTAAGACGCAGTCAATGTAAAGACTTCTCCAAAAAAATATTTAGATAATATTCAAAATATTTAGATAATATTTGAGCATCTAATTCCATCAACGTGATTCTCTATCCTTCTCATCCTCAGTTTTTCAGGACAAGAGAAAAGCCATCAATTTATATGGATTTTGTCGTATTAAAATTTTGACAAATTTTGACATCAACAAACCCTTATCTCCTAGGCTAACATGAAAGATGGAATTTACAGTGAAGAGATAGGCTGCAATTAAAACTACTCGAGCCATGAGGGTCCATGTTGGCTAATAAGATTCATCGAATGGATGAGTCATATGGATAAAGATGAGCCATGCTGACAGGGATGTAAAGAAAAGTTGCAATCTAGAATATGTGGATATGCCAAAAGATACCAACAGATCAAGTCCTTGTCATGGATGCTGACACTGCTGATATACCAACAAGGTCATTGCATGTTTAATTAGGTAAATGGACACACCAAGGTAGATAGAAATCCATCTTCTTCTCATAGTGAAGCATGGGCTTGATGTTGATGTTCCAAGTCTAGGATCGCAGGTAAAACTAATCATCCACTTCTTAGAGGCTTTTAATGGGACCAGCTGTAGTTCAGAATTAGAAGGAATATCTCCTGTAAAGGCTGCAGTGCAAATCTTTGCAGTAGATAGGCAATTGATAGATACTGGTTTCATCATGCTGATATATTTTCTTGGATGTTCAAGTATGATATCCGTATATTTTTTGCTCTTGGCAACCGAACTAGAGCTGTTGTCTAGATAGCATATTTACTACCAGAGAGTTTTTATTGGTTTGATTTGTTAGTAGTATATATTCATAGTAGACGCAGATAAACCTCAGTTGTGGAAGTAATGCACTACGTAAAGTACACTTCATAATTATATGATATGCGTGGGGCTTGCAAAACGATGGCAACTGGATGATTCATGAGATATGCAGGCGAGTCCTCAAGCAAGTTCTCTGCTAGAATTTGATGGTTAATTTTAATTTTGATATTTTACAATGGATGATAAAAGAACTATACAATTCTCTCATACAATTTTTTATTTTTTATTTTTTTTTAAGGATGTCTTTTTTTTTTTTTCGGTGTCATAATGGATGCCATACCTTTTGCCATTATAATACATAATTCACTTTTATAACAGTCAATAAATAGCCACAAATTTGTAACAAAATAGTCATTTCAAAGTGTGTTTTTCTTTTATTTTTTTTTTTTATTTTTATTTTATTTTTTTTTTTTTTGATGAGAACCTATGACCAAAGTAAGCCCAATTGTAGGGTGAGAATCAAAATCAGGTCATTGGTATCTACGTCTAGCTGGCCAAGATAGCAGATGTTTTGAGTTATTTGCATGTACACATCCTTTTTAGATATAATTTATTACATATTTACCTCCCAAAAGTTACTTTATATATAGTCTCTCAAATCATCCTAATGTGGCAATAATATCCTCCTCATTAAACTATTGACTAGTGAAATTAACTTTCATGATTTAATAAAATCTTTCCATTTATTTAAAACACATTCAATGCATTTTCAATGTGCTCTTAATAAAATCTTTTCTTTTATTTCCTATATATTTAAAACTTTTTAATGCGCTCTTATTATTTAGAGGTTAGATTGATTTAGTGAAATCTTTCTTTTTATCTTCCAAAAATGTGCTCCTACCACTTAGGGGTTAAATTGATTTGCTAAAATTTTTCCTGTTAACTTTTAAAAATTCAAATTTATATATGAGTTGATCTTTCAATTAGTCCAAGGTCACTCTACCTTTATTTGATCTTATGCTTGAATCAGAGGCTTACTGGCAGAGATGCAGAGCTTTAAACGAACTACAATCTCGGTAAGAATCTTAAAATTACAACAATGATGCTATAGAATTGCACCATAAAAGTCACCATATTTCCTGGAAACACTTTCACATAGCACATGAACAATTAAATATTAAAGGGGGCACTTCAACATTTAATTGTCATTCAAATCTATAAAAGGTGTGGATAATCTATAATATTTTTACTAGATTAGGAGGGATGTGAAATGTCTCCAAACTACATATACTAGGCCCATTAAAAACCAACTCAAATCAAGGACTTCTATTTAATTGAAACTAGATTAATAATATCATATTATATCATCAGGCTGTGTAGCATATCAAACTTAGGCTTCGTTCGGAACATAGATCACTAAGAAATTCATGTGTAAATGAAATAAATTTTATAGTTGAATTTATTTGTAAATGAATTCTCATGCCTTCATAAAATAAAAATTGAATTCAAGGTTCCATTCGCCTAAATTATTCTTATTTAATAATTAATATATTATTATTAATTATATTTTTAAATCATATTTAATTATATTAATTATTATATTTAATTATATTTTAATAAAATTATATTAAATTATAATTAATAATGATAATTTGTTAAATATTTAGTTAAGACATATCAAATATAATTATAATTTAATAATTATTAATTATTTAAATCATTATAATAATTATTATAATGTAATAATAAATTATTAATACCTAATATTATGGTTTATATTTAATCATATTATTAAAATAATATATTATTATTATTAATATTAAAATAATATTATTATGTAATATTATACTATATTATTGTAATATAGTATAATATTATATTATAATAATATATTATTATATTAAATAATATATTATTATATTATTTAATATTTAATAATATAATTATAATATGGGCTAAACTTGACTATACTTGCATGTAACCAAGCCCAGATCTATTCATCCTCTCCATTCTTAGATTTACGTAGATCATGGATCGCAAATGTGAAAAAGGTAGGGTTGCTTTGAGATCTATGGATTTAAAAATGAAAAAGACAATCGAATGTAGGGCTTGACTACACGTAACATCATAATATTTATATTATATATTATTATAATATAATATAATAATATCATATCATATTATTATGTTATTATAATATAGTTAATATTATGATATTTAATAGTTAATATGATATTCAATAATATTAATATTATATAGTCATTATATTATATATTTTATCATTATATTATAAATATATTATAACTAATATGGCATCAATTATATATTATAATTATTATTAATGTAATAATAATTTATTATAATAATAATATCATAAATGAGGGGTGATTTAATTTAAAAGTTCCTTTATGGAATTCATTTTCAAATCCAATCAAAATTGACAAGATTTATAATAAGAAGAAACAATTTTATGATTTGATAGTTGGGATTTCAAGTCTATGATTTGTTGTGCTACCAAATAGAGCAAGTCATGGATTTGTAAATGAATTCGACAAAAATTATCAAATTTATTTGTTCCAAATAGAGTGTTAGTAGTTACTATACGTTAGATTGTCAGAAATCCCTAAACCTCTGAAGTTCCAATCTAGATCCTTGTTAGAGGATCTTTCTAGGTCTTCAAAAAATTTTTAGGCACGATGCATGAATGTTTCAAGGTCTAGGTTCAAACAGGAATTTTGGAGGGAAGACCATTCCACATCCTATGATCAAGTACTTTTCACATTATTGTATATTGAAAAAGTTACTTTAACATGTCAACAACAGCTGATCGCTCTCCAACATTGTGGATCCAGAGATACGCCAAGTTTAATCTTAAGTAATATGAAAGTAAGCAGTGTGAATTTTGCAAGAAGCTGAATGGTTGATACCTTTGTTATTAGGAGAGCTCTTACCTAGAAGAACTTTTGCTGTTCCAACTTCCTAATTATCCTTATCTAAAATTATATATTACAATCCTCGAAGGGGATTTCCTTTTCAGATATCTCTACCTCCAACTGTTAGTAGTATTATTTAATTAGTGTATATGATCAAGTAGAAATCTTCTCATCATTCATGATAATTTCAAAGCCAGAATATTATCACATTCTGCAAAAGCCGACCTAAAAGGACCCTTGCAACTTGTCATGCTCTACCTAAAAATATGTTAATTTCATAGATTTACCTCACTCTTCCTATGTTGTTGGGTTTAACACTTGTACTTGGATTAGCTATTTATATAATCAATATCTTACTCTTTCAATCCAAATGATAAATCAAGGCTATGTTTGGCATCACTGTCACTTTCATTTTTTTAAGAATAAAAACTTAAATTTTAGTTCCTTTTTTTCTTAAATTTTCAACAATAGAAATATATTTAATCTTCATTTTATATCTTTTTTTAAATAAAAATAGTAAAATATGTTTGATAAATAAAAAATTAAAAAATATCTAAAATGTATGATCACTGACTATACTTATACTTAACAAGATGATAGATACTATTAGCTAATCTGAGAATCTCCTCTTAGAAGACAACGAACTCTTTTTTATGGGCAAATTTTCTTACATCGATCGAAATCTGATGGGATGGTTTTAATCGGGATTGTTGGGGTTAGAAACTATCGAAGAGGATCAATGTTGATTTAGAGATGGTCAAAATCATAGGAGAAAGACTATCATGAATGGTAAAGGACTGGAGGGCATAGTGAGAGAAGGGAGAGAGAAGCAAATAAGGAGTTAATATGAGATGCCAATGTTGATGGTGCTATATATGGAAGAGGAGGGAGGTTTTGGAAGGGCAAAGAAGAAAAGAGAAATAAATCATGAAAGTTGGGATGGAAGTGGTTTCATAACTAAACAATATTTTTGAAAATAGTAGAAGTAAATATTTCTCACCTTTATTTTTTCCAAGAATATTGGAAATAAGAGAACCAAGTATCTTTCTTACATTGGATCTCATGTTTTCACCTTTAAAAATAAAAAATAGAAAAAAAGATGAGACCAAACTAACCCTAAATATGACACCTTCGAGGAGCAAATGAAGTATTTAGAACCTGTTATGAGTGAATTTTAATTTCTAACAAACAAAATAGTTTTCGCACTAAATTAACCTTTATGGTATTTATCATTTAATTTTATGCATGAAATAATTAAGACACATAATGCCTCTAGTAAATTTCCTAAATTCTTCATTTTTTCCTCAACTTAATGGTCATCATCAAACTTTATTACAATGCATTTCTATGTTTAAAGCATCAACATGTTAATTCAATAGTCATTGCCTATTGTCATGCCCTGAACCTAAAATTTTGAACCAAAAATGTGGCAATCACTGCATACCAAGGTGAAAGCTCACAAATATACAAGATATCTATTATGATATCATTAAAAGCTAAATGGCAAAATAAAATTTTAAATTTAATATCTATCTCCAAAATAATTTTTAATAATCTAAATTACATCATAGTTAGTAAATATAGTCTAATATAATCGAAATTGATCATATATCATGACATAAATTTTTCTCATTAATTAAATACTGCCCTATCAGTGCACCAACAAATTTATTGCTTTAGCTTTGAAAGTAGAAAGATAATTGAACAATGAGCTTCATAACCCAACAAGCATTAATCACTTCTATTAGATAATAAAGATAAATAATTAATTAATCAATATATTCTTTTAAGAAAATGATAAGAATAAATCTGTACGTTTATAGATTTCCAAATTATATCTAGATTATCATATGAGTTTGTCATGATGTATCATGTATCCAATCTCATTATGCTTATAATCATGATCTTAAAATCAATTTCCACTAATATTATTTATCCTCAACTAGTAGGATGTCGATCAATATATATATATCTTATGAGCTATTGGATATTACTCAATGCTTAACCCCATCGACATGAGGTTCCAACCAATGTCTCCCATCGGCTTGTAGGCATAAACTAATATTTAACCCTCCATTATTAGGATATCAATTAATGCATATTCTTCATCAACTATTGGGTATAACCATTGTTTGACCCCACTGGTATGAGATTTGAACCAATGGATAACCACGTCGGACATATTTTCCTACAGAGTTAGTATTGAAATCTCGAAAATTTATAGAGGAGAGAGTCATTAGGTCTTTCTCTCCTCCTCTTTAGTGAACTCCTCCTAGGTTGTTGGGCTGACTCATAATAATATTGGGCCTAACCCACTTGACCAGCCTGTTAAGAGAAAAAAAAGTTTCGAGTTGATGCGACAAAGTCAACTTAACATTGAGCTTGTTAGAGGCAAAACCTTTCTCCCGAAACCAAATAATAATAACAATCTATTCTTCACTATTCTGCTGGGAGAAGGTCCAGTGGATCAGGCCCAATATTATTATGGCCAACCCAACGACCCTGGGTCTCGCACCTAATGGCACAACGATCTATCACTACATACCGCCTCCCCCCGTAGCGAACCCATGTCCGGGAGAGGACAACATCAGCAAATTACTTTGCTTTCCATCATTATAACAAAGAGGCTGTGCACGGGGACCGCATTGCGATCGAAAACCAAGACCTACTCCGGGGACGAACACGCCAAACCGACGGCCCTGAGAATTGAGACAAGTTACCCCCTCCGTTTCACCCGCTGGGTCCCACGAGAAATCGCACCCAAGGTACCTCCATCCAATGGCAGTCCAGAGAAACGGATGGCCTTCTCCAAACCCACCAATCCCCTTCCAGATAAGGCCCGTCCGTGGTCCCCAAATCCAGTCCCTCTCTTCCTCCTCCAAGGTCCCCCAACCCAAAAAGCGCGGAGACCCCGACTCCGACGTCACCAAAAGCGCGCCCGTGGATCACCACCACCACCCCACCATAATTCACCCATCCCTTCCCTTCTTTAATATCAAGATCCAACCCCATGATATTTGCAAGCTGTGACTCTGTTACACAGACCCCATGAGCCGTTCCGAGAAGCAGCAGTCTGCGGCGAGCGCCATCGCCGGCAAGATGGCTCGAGCATGCGACGGATGCGTTCGCCGCCGGGCACGCTGGTACTGTGGTGCTGATGATGTTTTTCTTTGCCAGGGCTGTGACTCCTCCGTCCACTCTGCCAATCCCGTCGCCCGCCGCCACCAACGCCTTCGCCTCAAAACCGCCACCACCTCCTGCTCCTCGTCATTTCTGGAAACTAAAACCGAGGAGTCGGCCTTGGGGTGGCTCAAGCGCAGGGCGCGCACCCCGCGGCCTCACCAGCAAGCGAAGCCGGCGCAACCGCTGGTGCCGGACCTCTTTGAGAGTTCAGGCGACGGGAACTGCAACGAGGAGGAGCAGCTCCTCTATCGTGTTCCAGTCTTCGACCCCATGCTCTCTGAGCTATGCTCCCCTCTCCCACTGAATGACTCGAATTCATCAGGTGAGGAGATGAAGTTGGTGGCTCTGCAGTGGCCGGACAACACCATCGGCTCCACCTCGCCCACGGATGCCGCGGGCGGCGGGCTCGTCGGGTTTGTCCCATCGGACGCCGAGCTTGCAGAATTCGCGGCTAACATGGAGAGCCTCCTTGGTCAGGGGCTTGACAACAGCGACAACTCGTTGTGCTTGGACTCAAACGAGCACGGCAAGGATGGCGCGCTCGTGAAGGCTGAGCCGGACGACGATATGGAGATGGGAGCCTCGAGCGAGAAGCCGGACCTCAGTTTCGGTTGCCAGTTGCTGAAGAAGGGCGAGGAGGTCCAGGAGGAAGAGAAGGCGGTATCCATGAAGAAGGTTGCACTTAGGCTCGACTACGAGGCAATCATAGCGGCATGGTCCAGTTCACCGTGGACTGATGGAGAGCCACCGCAGTTTAACCTGGATGATTTCTGGCCAGACTACTTGGTACTCTAATTAAGCTCAATAATAATTCTTGTGTTTTTTAACTTGGTTAACAGAATAAATTTTTGATTACGTGATGGCTATTTATATTTGTAGGGGAGGTGGGCGGGAGGGGGAGGAGGGGAAGACAAGGGGGGAGGGTGGCAGGGGAGGGAAGCGAAGGTGACGAGGTACAGGGAGAAGCGGAGGACGAGGCTGTTCACGAAGAAGATACGGTACGAGGTGCGGAGGCTGAACGCGGAGAAGCGGCCCCGGATGAAGGGCCGCTTTGTGAAGCGGGCGTCCTTCACGCCGACACCAGCTTTTGCTGAACCGGCGTTACGTTAATTACCGAGTATCCCTCTCGCTGCTTACCGTCTCTGCTCAACCTTGCAATATATATATATATATATATTCAACTCTTCGGTAATTTTGGTTCTTATTTTTCCCGCTCTCCACTGAAAATTGTAGGAGAAGTGGATCTGTTCTGGTGCCCCGTTCTTCGTTTAAAAAACAAAAAACAGAAATCCTCTTTACAATCAAATGGAAGATTTGTGACTGCTGCCTTTTCTACATGGGATGAAACATGCTACAAGGTTGCCATTGGAGACACGCAAATTTGCAAAGTCAATGGTTATGGATTCGTTGAATTTATTGTGTATGCATAAATGATGTATCAAAAATATTTTCTTCTATTTAAAATTTTTATTTTAATATTTTTTAAGCATATTTTATAATGTTTTTGGCTGTGTATGATAAATAAAATGAAGTTCAAAGCATAAAGAGGCTGTACAAGGGACTGAATGCATTGAATGAGGCTCTTAAACAAGTAAAATAAATTGGAGCTTAATTATCTAAAAAATATACAAAAGTATTCTAATTGAACTTTATTTTTTATAATAAATATTAAATATTAACTTTTCCTTCCTTTCAATTGTATAAAGCAGAGACTAAGGGGTATATAGAAAAAGGCTATATTCGTACCTCACTAACTTTGCATAATCTCCCTTAGCATTACTACAGAAGAAATTTTGGAGTAAACTTGATCTATTATGTGGAATATAGATCAGATCAATCAATTAGTGCTGCATTATCAATTTTTAATTTTTAATGTTAATGGATTACCATTTAGGCTTTTATTGGTCAAGTTTTGTCTGCATCTGAAATTAGAAATGAGTTATAATATAATTTAATAAAAATTGCTATTATGATGTTGATTAATTGGCCTATCTTACATCATACATGATAAAACAAATCTATAGGATAATTTCTCCTACCAAAGAGTGTGCATGGTGAAAAAATCATCATTTGCTCTGACTTCGAGTTGTTTATATTTTTGTCTAATGCAACCTTACCTTTATGCATGAGAGAGAGAAAAGGCCAAGGTGTTGCTTTTGTGTGAAATAAGAGGCACAAGAGTCAAGATAGGACACTAGAAGTAAATGGATAGAAAAAAAAAATGGGATCGAGGAAATAATCTAACCTCATCAAGACCAAGGATATAGGTAGATAATTTAGCTATCAAGGGGATATATGAGCTTTGCTTCCTTGGCATACCCTATGTTCATAGTCAATTATGCTCATTTATAGAAATAACCTCTTATTAACCTAGTCGAAAATCAAAAGCCATTAAAGATATATTATGATAAAGAATCCATAAATATAATTGAGAGAATTAAGTAAGTATGCAAAATGAATAAAATAGTCTTATATGATTTATGTTCTAGAATATTAAGATAAGTATGAGGGGTGATGGTATATGTTTTTTTGATAATAGAAGATAAGGAAGCTATTGCCTTAGGAACAAAACTCTCCTGGCATCAGATGAAGCAATCTGAGTGAGCAAGGATTGACACTCTTGACTCCAGCTTTGTTCTTTATGATGAGCCATCTATTTTGCTAAATAGTTAGCTACCTAGTTTGCTTTGTTATAGGCATGATTATATTTAAACTATAATGTATTAGAACAAATAGCTTACAGATCTATCAAAAGAGGGTGCTGGCACTATAATTGTCCATTTATCACCATTGCTGAATCGCCCTTCAAAATGATTTGTAAACCTTGGAATCTTTGTTTAGCTTCCTTCATACCAATCCATACAGCGCCAGCTCTATAAAAGGAGCCAAGGATGTAGTCATAGGAATGGCTATAGCAATAAGAATGTTCCTCATATAATTCCTTATAACAACCTTGACTCCAACAAATGCTGAATGAATGGATCCATCAAACTTTACTTTCAAAAACCTAGATGTGAGGGCACCCAAGAAACAAATTTTGCAAAGTCTATAGGAGCATGTAGAGAGGTATCCTAAAGGATAAGATACTTGAAATGAGAATTTCAAGTCAATTGCATCATCTCATTTGCCTGGGCTCAGGCCTGATTAGCCTCCCATCTTGGATTAAAATTCTTTTATTGGAAATAATACTCATTTCTAGCTTTCTATATCTACCATAGAGTATAACTAAAAAGAATCTGGGCACATTTGAAATGTGTAACCACTGGACTTTGGAATAGAAAGGCCCAAGCCTATTGAATTGACTGAATCTAAGAAAACCTCGAAAGATGAAACTGATTCTAGACACTGGTAGACTCGTCATAATGAAAAAAGAGGTGATCAACTATTTCAACATTCTATTCATACCTTTTACAGAGGAGACTAACTGATGGGATCCGATGAGCAAGCAAAGGAGATGTGGGTATTCCATTGTGCCAGAGTTTCCATATAAAAGTAAAACACCTTGCTGACATTTTAGTCTCCAAATCTTACTAATTTTTGGTTTCATATGAACATCCTCCCTAGTATCTAGTACCTCCATAATGTCTTTCACAAATATTCTAGACTTATAATTATGACTCCAGCATAATACATCATCACAGCCTTCCATAGCAAGAGAAGTTCTCAAAATCTCATCAATAGCCATTGATGAAAAGATTTTTTTGATTAAGACCTGATTTCACTCAGCAGGAGCTATTATTAACTAATTAACCGTGAAAATAGTTGAAAATATTTCAATGTCATAAGGTATTTGCCTTTGATTCAAAGGTGTTATGGAGAACTACAGCTATGTTTCAATGTCAGTAGTGTCTCCCTTACCAGCAACCTATTAATAATTGCTTTGATAACACAGTACATAGACTAAACAAAAGTTTTTCACATAGTAGGAGCTAACTTAGGAGGGCTATATGTACGTGAATCTCCTTGAAATTTATATTTTGCATGTAAAACTTGAGCACACAAGCTATTTGGATGAAGAAGTAACCTTTCTGTTTGACACCCAAACAAAACATCCCACCATTGGTTGATGTCTGAAAGATTCAACACTCCATCTTGCTTAGAACTATAGATAACCTCCCATGAGATTGTGGGAAGTGCTCTCTTAGTCATATCATGCCCCTAAAAAAAAACTTTTGACTGTATGGTAGAACCACTCAATAAAATTTTTAGGAATCACCACATCTGCAACCATTTGATAGGCATTGAAGAAAGGACCAATCGACTAAGAGTAACTCTCGCAAGTAATGAGAGGTGTTTCCATTTCTAGGCATTCAATCGGTCCTTTATTTTTTCCATGATCATCTTAGTGCCCTTGAATGGCACCCCAAATAATTTCCAAGAGACCAAACTCTCTTCACTTTGAGTATGTTAACCAGATCAGTGGCCACTTATTTTTTTCTTCTAGAGTTGAACTAAACCATAGTTTTTTGGAGATTAGCAGACTGTTCAGACTAACTACAACACTCCTTAATCACAAAATGGAGATCCATGCAATCACCTTGATGAGCTCTTGATAATAGTAGATAGTCATCATCAAACATTAAGTGACTTATAATTGGGCCTCCTCTAGCAAGTTGATAGCCTTAGATTTGCTTATCAACTATAGCTCTCCTAATTCCCTTTGTCTTCATCCTTGCATATAGGATGAAAAGATATGATGATAAGGGACATCTTTGGCACAAACCCATAGATGACTCGATGAAAAATCATTAATTGAGATAGCAAATTCAAGTCCTACAGTGCATCCAATGAATCCAATCAATCATAGCAAAGGGGGGAGGGGGGAGAATTGAAGTGATCTAGGACAACAAATAGGTAGTTCTAATTAATCCTATCATATGCACGCTCTATATCAAGTTTTATTGCCATCATAGCTCTAGTCCGAGGGGCTTTAACTAAGGAGCGAACTACCTTTTAAGCTACAAAGAGATTATCAGAAATGCTTCTACCCCTAATAAAAGCTACATGCTCCTCAAATGTGGTATTGGGCAGAACTAGCCTAAGTCTGTAAGTAACCAATTTAGCCATAATCTTATAGATAGTGTTGTAGAGACTGATAGGCCTATACTTGGAAGGTATCTTTGGATCTTGATATTTTGAAATCAATACCACAAAAATAGCTTTTCAGGCTCTTGGCATTGATTTATGAGAGAAGAAATATCTGACCACTGAGCATATATTCCTGCCAATAATGTGCCAACATCTTTTATAGAAGCATGGTGGGAATCCATCTGGACCTGAGGCCTTACATAGATTTTAGAGTAGCCTAAATCTCAGCATTTGACACCTTTGCTTCCAAAACCCTCATCTCCTCATTAGATAATTTATATGCAACTTTAGGGAGGTTAAGATTGGGACAGAATGTAGGGGAGTTCCATCTTTGAATGGAATATTCCTAGATGAATTCTATAATTCCAAAGTCAGTATCCATCACTTGCCCATTGC
Source organism: Metroxylon sagu (assembly GCA_017589505.3). NCBI lineage: Eukaryota > Viridiplantae > Streptophyta > Magnoliopsida > Arecales > Arecaceae > Metroxylon > Metroxylon sagu. The sequence goes on from JACVBY030000586.1 coordinate 14,335, forward strand.
TACACTCAATCTATCTTGTTTTATTTCTCTTTCTTTTTATTAAAGTAGAGTTATGGAAGAGCCTTGTATTTTGGTCCCTTGATTGCAACTACTAAATCCTTAATTTCTATCTCCAAAAGATATCATGGATAGCTAGGAGCTTATGATACTCCCTAATTTTCTCCCCATTTCATCATGACTCAGTAGTCCATTTGCATCCTCCCATGCCTGCACATTGACAATCTCCTTTTCAACCTCTATTAACTTTTGAACAATATCTCCAACATCAGCCTTCTTCCAAGCTTTTAGAGCATTCTTAGTCTTTTTGAGTTTATGAACTAGGCTAACCATTAAGGAATTATCATCCATTAAGTTCCAAGTATATTGAATAATAGAAAAAGATTTCTTATAATACATCCATATGCTTTCAAACCTAAATGGGATAGGCCGTGTTCCTCTACCTTCTAAGGAGAGGAGGATAGGGCAATGATCAAAATCCATCCTAGGGAGATGATGGATAAAGGCACCTAGATACAGGTGAATCCAATCATTTAAAGTGAACACTTGATTAACTTTTTCTAGATTCTCACTTCCCTATCCTTGTTATCACATCAGGTGAATTGAGTTCCTGAGCAACCCAATTTAAGGAATCCCTTATTCAGCAGAAAATTTTGGAACTTCCATGTCTTTTAATTGTCACCAAAAAGCTGGCTCCCTCTTTTATTAACTTGAGAAAGGATACAATTAAAATCCCCTACTACAACCATAGGGCATTCTAAAGCACTCAGATTCCTCAATTCATTTCATAGTAATCTTCTATTCAGGCCATTTATGCTTACATACACAGTAGCCAAGATCCAAGGAGTCTGATTGCTCCCCAAATTAATGCCATATAAACACTATTTAGAGACATTGATAAATTCAACTCCCCCAAGATTTTTCATCCATAAAGTAATTAAACCCCTAATAAATGTTCAGACTCAATAACTTTAGAATTCCACATTGGACCAAGCTTCCAAACCAATTTATTAACTGATTCCCCTAGTAATCGAGTTTCAAGTAAAACACAGATGTCAAAGTGATAAGACAAAAGAAGTTTTCTAAATTAGGTAAAAAGAAAGGCTTCTCTACCCCTCTACAATTCCACAATAAGCACTGCATCATAACTGGTTGGAAGGAGAAGGTACCTCATATGAAGACTTAGGGAGAGGCACATTTAGAGAGGACCCACTTAAACTTGAGACTACCTACACATCCGACACCTTTAAAGACTCCTATACATCTTCATCATGGTCCACCATTGCTTATTTCCCAATCCCTAGCTCCCCATTAGCATTCCATTTGCCCCTCTTGGGACCTCCCCCAATCAGTCTCGCCGAGCCTTCTATTTCTTCTCCCAATTCCATTCCTTCCCTCGCCATTGTAGCTAGATGCTTCCCCTTTAGAGACAATTTTGGAGCTATGGTTCGAGGTGTGGGTTGCTTGGTCAAAGGGTCCTTCCCCTTGCTGCTCTCGTCCAGCACTTCGCTATCATTTTCTTAGTGAACTACCAAACCATCTCCTAATGTCAATAGTACCTTCTTTACCTCTAGTAAAAAAAACCTTTATCTCCAATAAGTTTCATATTCCTCCTGAGCTAGGTTGTGGCATTCCTCCTTGCTCTGTATGCTCTCCCTTCAAAAGCCTCGACAGTCATGACTAAATGGCTAATGTTCATCTCTCTTTGATGCCAAAACTAAGGTCAATTTAGGAGACCCTAGAGATGCCACTATGTACACTAGATCCATAAATGAAACGCCATTCCCTTTCTCTTTCATCCCCAGCCCTCCTCTGGTACGGTGATTAACCTTTATTTTGCCTTGCCCAGCTCTCAGGATCAAACCCTTGGTTGCAGCCCATATCTTGAGGCCACTCTGCTTCTTCGCCTTATCTACTAAAGTCCTGATTTGGTTAAATCTAACTTGAAATTTTGTATCTGGGTCAAACTTCCCAAGCTTGAATCAGACGACTAGTTCTTAGCCCCTAGCCCGCTTACCACCTTTCAACTGACTCTTGCCTTTGTTTCTAGCTTTCTTAGTCTTGCCTAATTTATTTGAATGGATGCCTACAAGTGACAAATCAATTTCAATCTCCATAACCAAAGGGATTTCCTTTTCATTGTCTTCCAGGATTTCCACCAAAATGGCAAATCATGTGGATGACCTAGTTGATTTATTATCTTTATGAAGGGTTGTTTTCCTGCCACTACTCGATTCTATAAGGAAAGAATTTGAATTTTGAGAGACCCGACCGTCACTCCCCAGATTATCACCTACCTTACCTGATTTTTGGCCTTTGATTATGGGATTAAGGGCTGACTTGGCTTGACTCGGATAGCTATCCACAGCTGAGTTGAGAGTAGTGTGTTGTTCACTCAAGATTACCCTGTCTTTGCCCATCAGCCACTCTTCTCTTTGGATGCTGGGCAACTAGCCATAGCCCTTGTAATAGTTCCTTCTTCCCCTTACTACTAGAAGATGATGTAATTATGAAAGCATCAATCCCCTTCATGGGATAATCTCTTATAGTGTTATTGATTATAGGTACTATCTCTCCAATTATAGAGGCCACTTTAGAAGACACTTCATATCTGCATTCCTTGGAGTCATGACCCATTCGACTACATGCATAACAGTAGGCTGGAGTCTCCTCATACTTAAAACACTATCACAAAGGTTTTTCATCATCGCCCCCCAGCAAATCAATGCTTGGTCTAAGAGGTTTGTCAATGTTCAGTTGCACACAGGCTTAGGCAAAGCTTCTAAGATGAAAATTGCTCATCCAGTCATCTAACCACAATGGCTTTCTGATTGCCACCACAATCACCAAAATCCTTTCTTGAGACCAAAACCCCACTGGGAGCTCCTTCATCCTCATTCACACAGTAATGCTTGCAATTGGTGTTTTTGATGCTCTAAAGTTTGGCCATGATGGTTCTGTTTTCTATTGAATATTAGGTTGACATTGAACCTATAATAGTTCATGTCAAATTTGGATTTTATTTGGGCTAGTTGCAAGATTTAGATTGAAGCTCTTTCTAATATGGTTTGAACCTAGATTATGTAATAAGGTCTTAAGAAAAATTATGCTGATCATTATTCATGTCAGATTCGATCTCAATTTGTGTTGGATCCAACTTAAGCTCATGTCGGAGTTAAGATTGATTTATGTCAGACTCAAGACTCAACACACCAGCCCAAAATCCAAGTAGCATCAATGTAAAACAAGTAATAATAGTGAGAGAACAAAAAAATAAAAATATTAAAGAAAGATAAATATATATTAAAAATAATAACAAGTTAAGGGCCTACCCTTGGCTTATCCCTTTTCTTTCCTAACTTTCTCTCACATACTATAACCACATATACCCAACAAAACTAGAACACCTCTACAAAATTCTTCATCCTTCTTTTTTGGCTCTTTAATAGAGTTGGGTTAAATGCTTATATAGAGAAGGGATCTAAAATGTCCTAGACAAACCAAGATTCTTATTCTACACATATTAAGAAACATATTCACATTAAGCTCATTATTCTATTCTTAATCAAATATGTAATAGGCTCCTATGCACTCACTACAAAGTTTGATAAGATTAAAAACTAATCTTTACTATTAAAGGATAAAGTTTATTAGGATTAAAACTAATCTTTATTTCTACAAAGTTTGTAATGACTTCTAACACTCTCCTTTATTATGAACCCCATGATAACAATGTGGAGTTTATTGCGCAAAGCTTCAAACTGCTCGATCACCAAACCTTTAATAAAAATATCTACCAACTGATCCTTTATGGAAATCGAAAGCAAACCAACTTCTTCATTAGCAATCTTCTCTCTATTGAAGTGATGATGAACTATGATATGCTTCATCCTTGTATGAAACACTAGATTCCTTGCTAATCGAATAACACTTTCATTATCGCAATAAAGAGAAATAATATAATCAGTGTTCTGACCTAAATCACGAATGCAATCTTATGAGCTTGTCAACTCTTGTACTGCCATCACAGCTGCATGATATTCTACCTTTGTAAAAAATAAAGTAATAGTAGGCTATTTTTTTACTACACCAAGAAATAATATTCTATCCTAAACTAAGAGAATAACCGGTGGTAGATCTATACATAACCACATTACCAACATAATCTACATTTGTAAAGCTTTGTTTGAGAGCACCAATCTATTTTTCTAAAAATTAAAGCTGAGCCTCATTAGATTTTTAGTATATGACCATAAGAATATCCCAACTTTTCTTCAGTTTCTCAATCTTTTGAATATATTGATAATTGTCTTCATCTATATTAGTGTGGAGAATATGCATGGCTTTTCCAACTTTAATCTTCCACTTTCTCCTTACTTATGTATTATCAGGAGTCTCCACTATTATATTACCATACCAATGATATTACTGTATCTATCTTATTTAGGTCTCTTATAAATCTTACTCAATCAAATATGACTAGGTGCAAGACTTTCAACTTTTTGATCTTGATAAGAGATATGGTAGTAATATTAGCAATAATAATTCACCTATTGATCATAAAAATAAAAGAGTCTAAACACTTGCACTAGAGCTCCATAAATTATCGAAAACTTTTCAACCATTCTAAGCTACAAATGTACAAATAATCAATTTCAAAGCCTACAACTCTAATACCATGTAGAACGATATGTTTTCGATATCGATCAAATGTATCGACCCAAGATCCAAGCAACACCAATATAAAACAAGTAATAATAATGGAAGAATAAGAAAATAAATAATATTGCAGAGAGAGAAAAATATATATTAAAAATAATAATAAGTCATGAGCCTATCCTTGACTCATTCTCTTTCTCTTCTAACTTTCTCTTACACATTAGAGACATGTATGCTTAATAGAATTAGAACACCTTTCTAGAACTCTTTATCCCACTCTTTTGGCTCTCCAACAAAGTAAAATTATATATGCTTATATAGAGAAAGGATCTAAAGTGTTTTGCATAGATTGAGATTTTTACTCTATACATATTAAGAAATATATTAATATTGAGCTTGTTATTCTATTCCTAATCAAATATGTAATTGACTCCTATTCATCACCATAAAATTTGTTAGGGTTAAAACTAATCCCTATTACTAAAGGATAAAGTTTGTTAGGATTAAAGATGAATCATATTTTTAGGAAGTTTGCAATGACTTCCAACATCATCACATCTATGCTCAAGGACTATATAATGTTTTAGTTTTCTAATACCTCCATATCAAGCCCTCTTGTCATATGAATTACATATTTATGGATACAACTCCACAGTCTTTAATGATGAGTAAGAGAGAGTATTTTCTCTCCACTAGAAGGCTTCTAATTATCTTAAAAAAATTATCCAATTAGTCTTATAAATTTAAAAATATTAGCAAAATGTTGAAAATTCTTATAGTTCGGATTGATCCATTTGGTATCATTAGTAATTCAAATGAAGATGATAGGTTCACTATATTTGGTTGCATTGCAGTGATCTATAAGGTGATGATCTTATTCATGTCCTTAAAGATAGATATTTAAGATCGCTCTTAAAGAGTGTAATCTTGAATTGAGATTTGATGAGTAAAATGCAACTCATTCAAAGAAAAAAGATGTTTAATATTATTTTCATATTAATATGATATATTTTAATATTATTAAGAATATACTATAATAATATAATATTTATTATATTATCATATTAAAATAATTATGTTGCCCAGCTAAGCAACCCAAGAGGGGGGGTGAATTGGGTTCTTTGAAAAATTTTAACAGAAATATGCAATATTTGCAAAACTATGAGAATGTGTGAGAGTGAAGTGTCAAACTTAAAAACAAATAGCAATAACAGTGAAAGGCACACACACAAACACAAAGATTTATAGTGGTTCGGTGCTAACCCTTGCACCTACGTCTACTCCCCAAGAACCCCTTGGGAATTTTCTCCACTAATCATTTTTTCAACTATTACAACCTAGCTTCCTCAGCTAGCTTCTTATTTCCAGGCATAAGGGAGCCTTTACAAACTACTAATTAAGGGTTTGGCACACCCTACATAAGTTTCAACCAAGTTGAAACTCAACAATTTACAAGATGAAATAAGTTTAGCAAGAACAGCTCCTTAATGAGCAAATAAAGACAATAAAGAACACTTTACAGATTTGAAGCTTTTCTCCCTTGAATAAACTTCACTTCTTTGAATGCTAGAGTTAAGAGGACTTGATGAAGCTTCTGGAGTGGTTGATGGGAGCTTTGAATAGGCTTCAATGTATATTAAAACTTCAGTAACAGTGACTTTTCAAAAATGGAACAAGCTGAAATCTCTCTGAATTTAACTTGATAAATCTCACTTTATCTCCCCTCTAATCCTTCAAAAATCTACTTCTTAACTACATAATCCATCCCATTAACTTGTATTTATAGTTTGTTCAAGGATTAGACCGTTGGAGTAGCCGTTTTCGATCATTGGAATGTCAGAACAAGCCGTTGCAGAAGTTTCCAGGACGTTAGTCGGCTCTAAAGCCGACTAACCTAGGATTTTCCCATCCCAGGCAAGGTTAGTCGGCTCTAGAGCCGACTAACACAGTCAAGGTGACTGTGGTTGCCACAGTAGTCAGCTCTAGAGTCGACTAACATGTGGAAATCCTCTGTATGACCATAGTAGTCGGCTCTAGAGCTAACTAACATGGTTCTTTTCACTGTTTAGCCACTTGTGCCACAGATTTAACTTGTTAGCTTACATGTGGATCGGCTAATGGCTTCAATCTTTCGTTCTAAGTTCCAGGAGTTGACTAATATCTCTAAAACTTAAAAAATCATTCTACGGATTAGAAAACTTATTGAATCAAGAAAAATAAGTACCATAGCTTTCACAACTTGGACTTTCTTTATTTGAGAACATTGCCAAACATCTGAGATTTACTTAATTTGAGCTTGAATCATCCTTCTCAGATCTTTGAACTCTCTCTCTTGAACCATAGACTCATTTTAAAGCTTGAAATATATTTATGTGTTCTTGGTGACTCTTGTATCCCTGCATGTCATAGTGATTCTTCACCAAAATTATTAGTAACCTACTTAATTGTTTTGTGATCATCAAAATCAATGCGAAGTCAACAATCTTTCCCTTTTTGATGATGACAAAACCATTAAGTATAGAATTAAAATAATAATAACTTAAATAATTTAAAGCAATGCAGCATTGAACTTAGCATAAGGTTGAGATTATTTGGCTCATATCATGAGAAAATCCTAAGTCAGTTCAATATGCAGGTTTTGTGCCAAAAATCTCGAAATGAGTGCCAAAAGTGAGAATATAAGTCAAAAGTCAAAAATTTTTATCAGAGTCTTTCAAAAATAGTATGATATTTATTTTTCATATTTTGAATTCAGAGAAATCAGATTTTTGGTGGGATTTATAGTGAATTTTAAACCAAAAAGCTGAATTTTCAGCAAAAATTCTGAATTTTCATGAAAAAATTGAATTTTATGCCAAAACGATTAAATTCAGTGTCAAATGCAAAAGTTATGTGCTGAGAATGAAGTTTTATGCTAATAAACTTTGTCTTCATGCTGAAATTATAATTTTGATTCTAAAAATTCAGAGTTTCGACAGTTAAACAAGTATATGCCAAAGGCGTGCCAAAAATCTGCACAATTTTTATGTCAGAATTTTCAAGAAAAGTTTTCAAAAGAAGCTCAATTGTTTTAAATGAAAGTAAGGTGAAACCAACAAGTTTTATTTCCCCCTTTTTGTTGCAAAATTTCAAAAAAGGCCATCTTCTTCTTAAGAGGTTGAATTTTGCTGAAACAATTGCATTCTTCTCCCCCTAACCATATGCTCACATTGTTCCTTTTTGAAATGTTTGAAACTTATTGAAACATACTGAGACTTTCTGAAAACATGATGAAAAAAAAGTTTTTGAAAACCTTGCAAACTTACTGAAACATGATGAAAAAAAAAATTTTGAAACTTGCTGAACCATAATGAAAAATTGTTGAAAAATTTGCTGAAACATGACAAGAAAGATCCTTCTCCTTTTTTAAATGTGTGCTTACCCTCTTTAATCTTTTCTTAGGTCCATTCTTTCCTTTTTTGTCATCAATCAAAAAGGAAGTGAAAGGTCAAGCACTTAATTTCATACATCTCATCCTTATTAGTTCAATTTTAAAAATTTTCATAACAAATTTAAAATTAATATGAAACATTTCATAAGAAGGGAATCTCATACACTGAATTTTAAAAAGGAGCATTTCATTAATCATAACATTTCATACATAGAATTTCATACATAGGCATTACAAACATCAAACATCAAGCATTTTAATATATAGAAGTCCTAGTACATTTTAAACTCAATAACCTAAACTACTCCTCATTCAAGGATACAACAGAAGGCTGAGAAGAAGATCCAAAGCCACGTCCTTGTAGAGGAGGGCGGTAGGATGCATGAGGTGGCCTGGAGCGAGAGTGAGCAGAGGTGAAATCAGGCTATGAAGGCGGTTGAAAAGGATGGGAAGGTGACTGAAAGGCAATAGGAGCTAACTGATCACTGATAGTGGAAACCAAATGGTGAAGAAGACCAATAGACATCTCCAGCTTCTTAGATCTTCCACCAAAGGTCATAATCTAAGCTTTCAACTGCCTTACCTCTTCAGTCATCCTGGCTATCTCTTCAGAGTCACAGCTAGATCCAGATCCATGATCTCTCATCTCTTGCATCAGTAGCCTTTCATTCATTATATTCATTGAGTGCTCCAGCTTATCCAATCTCATCATCATCTGGGACAAGGTCTCGTTTACAGTGAAAATATGGGGTACCATCCAATCTCATCATCATCTGGGACAAGGTCTCGTTTACAGTGAAAATATGGGGTACCATCATAAGATCACCTGTAGACAAGCCACTATCCCCTGAACTCCTGTTGGAGAGAGCAGATGTCACCTCTCTGATAATGAACTGCAGCTGATCCTGGTTGAGCTCAATAGAGTCCTCTATGGTGCAATGGCCTCCTCAGGCTGCTGCCTAGTGTTAGGTCCAGCCTCTTTATGTGAAGATGAAGATGGATCCTCAGCCTCAGCTGGCTCATCTGCCTCAGCATCTCTGCCTCTTCCTCTAGTCCACCTCCCATTAACCTTTATAAATCTCATTCGGTGCAGAGAGTGGTCATTGTAGAAGTCTGAATGGTGTAGCTTGATGGACTCTTCACCTTTCAATCTTACTCCAAAATGTTTAAAGAAATGGGTGAGAAACATACCATAGGGAAGAGCAGACCTAGCTCTGTCGACTGTTTCCCTCCACACAGTCAACATCAACTCAGGAAAATCATAGGGGATGTTACTGACCATATAGTACATGAGGGTCAGATCCTTCTCAGTGACCAAATGAAAACTACCAGTTCTGGGGATGAAAATCTTGGAGATTATATGATGAAGTAATCTCATTTCCACATTTAGGGAGTTGGCCTCCAAGTGGTCTACTCCCTCTCCATCCTCTATTCCAAGGATTGTCTTAATCCTGTGAGTTCTATCCTTAGGAGAATCCTCACAAACCCTACCAATAGGGACTCAAAATGTTTCCTATGGTGGCACGGTCTAGCTCAATGTTCATCCCTTTCACCACAGAAGATGCAGATGTATAATCAACAGAAAGATTCTGGTAAAACTCCCTTACCAGTCTAGGGTAGATGGCAATCTCTGTTTTGCACATGTAGCTCCATCCCCTCTATTGAAGCATTCTTCCAATGGAGAACCATTCTCGTGAAAGAAAACTGAAATCCACGATTCTCTCGTTGGAAATGGCCCTTGTGGACAAGGATTGGATGCCTGAGAACCTCAAGAGAGAGGGCACGGTAAGGGCTTGCACGCCTCTCTCACTGGAGCTCTCCGGGGCATCACTCTACCGTGCACGGGGGAGCCTCATCCGTGGAGCCATGGGGCTAGGGCACTAGATCTGAAGGAAAGGAGGGATCTAGAGAGGGTAGAGGGAGGGATTTTGGTGCGGGCACCAGGATTAGACAAAGGTTACAAGGGTCCATTTGAATCTCTGATTGTTTATCCAATAAAGTGTAGTCCACTTATGAGTCAATTGAGTCCTATAATTAAGTCAAGTCAAGTGTCTTGAGTCAAGAAGGTGAAGGCTACATCCAATGGCACCACTTCAGCTATTACATGAGACTCCAGTCAACACTTGCGCCACCTTCACAGCATATATGGCGCCCTTCCCTTGTTTCATGCATGGATCACAAACAAATATGGAAGGTAGATGGCGCCTTCTTGATTCTTATGCCGCCCCATGACAAATATGGAAGCCCTTGTTGCCATACCACACATATATGGAAGCTCTTTGATTCTTGTTATCGCCTCACACCATGAAAGAAAGGAAGTTGACACCCCTTGATTCCTTGCCATGACCGCGCAGTCCAAAGGAGGAATGCTTTGCCGCCCCATGCTTTCTTGCCATGACCGCCTAGTCCAAAGGAGGAATGCTTTACCGCTCCATGCTTTCTTGCCATAACCACCCAGTCCAAAGGAGAAATGCTTTGCTGCCCTATGCTTTCTTGCCATGACCGTCCAGTCCAAGTAAAGAAGGAGATGTGGAGATCATATTCTATTCCTATTTGTCATGCTTTGATTAATCCTAAAAAAATTCTATTCTATGTATGATGAATTCTAGTCCTATTGTAGCAAGGAGTATAGGAAGTTTATAAATACTCCTTCTCTTTCTCTTATACTTGAAGAATAATTGGATGAATGAAACAAGAAGACCTCTTCTTCTATTCTGTGCCTTGAGCATTGTCACTCCGTGAGGGAGAGGGTGAGAGACCCAAAGCACCACAACACAAACCCTAGTCCATCCCTTGGCTGCCAACTCCTAGTTCCCATCCTTTGTCGTCCACCATAAGCATCAAGTTCCTAGCGTCCAAGAGTTCTCTTGGCAAACCAAGGTTGAAGTGATCTTCTACAATCAGCAAGGAGTACAGATCATCCTTTGGAAGGCCCAGATTGAAGAGCTTCAGCAATATCGGGCTTGACAACTCAAGATCCTCAGGTACCGAGATCTGAGGAGGAGTTCTTCCTTGCCATAGAACCATCAGCCTGCAACTTAGGGTCTTAAAGAAAAACTAGCTTGTCCTTTAGAGCACATCCTTCGAGGAACGGTGTGAACCTACTGATTCAGAAGCTATTACATCACTGCTAGGTAATACAAACTACCCTCCTCTAAGATCTGATTTATTGAAGATAACGAGTATGTTCTAATTAGGAGTTTCTCAATTCCTGTGATCCTATTTCTTAGTTTTCTTTAAAGGGTTTAGTTCTGAAGAATCGCAATTTGATATCTTTGTCTGCATATTTTTGGTATGTCTTTGGGAATTAATCCATAAAAATCTCAAATCTTTAATCTAAAATTTAGTTTCTTTATAATAGTCAACAGCATGCCTTCATGTTCCACATCAGATTTAAAGGGTTCTTGGCTTTGGGGAAGGGTTTTAAAAGTTTGAAAGAGAGATGAGAGTGAGGGAAATCAAGAGGCCTTCGGTCTCTCTTATAGACCGAACATTTCTTGGAGTTAGTCGGCTCCCATGTCAACTAACTCCATGTTAGTCGACTCCCCAGTCGACTAACATGGGGAGCATGGCGCCTGGGTCTCAGAAAGTCCAAGAAATTCCATACAAAATTATTTTTACAAGCTATGCATGTTATGGGATCATAAAGAGGGGTCAGTTGAGCTAATTGTCATGATTTTAAAATTGTCATGATTTTTAATCATTAAAAGCATGTCCAGAAAAAATTTAAAAAATCAATCTATGTAGCTGACTCATTCTGATAGGGGGTCAAACATGCCAAGTTCTCTTCTAATTTCATAAAATTTATTTTCATCAAGGGGTTTTGTGAAAATATCAGCTAATTGCTTGTCAGTACTAACAAATTCAAGAATTATATCTTTATTTTGAACATGATCTCTAATGAAATGATATTTAATTTTAATGTGCTTGGTTCTAGAGTACTGAATTGGATTTTTAGTTAAACTAATGGCACTAATATTATCACATTTTATGGGAATGTTTTTAAGTTTAATGCTATAATCTTCTAGTTGTTGCTTAATCCATAAGATTTGAGTACAACAACTCCAAGCAGATATGCATTCAGCCTCAGCTGTAGACAAAGCTACTGATGTTTGTTTCTTGCTGAACCATGAGATTAAGTTAACTCTTAGAAATTAGCAAGTTCCACTAATTGATTTTCTGTTAATTTTACAATCAGCAAAATTAGAGTCTGAATAACCAATCAAATCAATAGAGAATTGTTTAGCATACCAAAGACCAAAATTTTTAGTTCCATTTAAATATCTTAAGATTCTTTTTACAGCATTTAAATGTGTTTCTTTAGGATTAGCTTGAAATCTTGCACACATGCATACACTAAATAAAATATCAAGCCTACTAGTAGTTAAATATAAAAGAGATCCTATCATGCCTCTATAAAGCTTTAAATCTATAGTTTTACTACTATCATTCATATCAAGTTTGCAAGATGAGCTCATAGGGGTACCGACACATTTGGAATTCTCCATGCCAAATTTCTTCAGAATTTCTCTTGTATATTTGCTTTGGCTAATGAAGATTCCATCTACAGTTTGTTTTATTTGAAGTCCTAGAAAATAGTTAAATTCTTCCATCATGCTCATCTTGAACTCTCTCTGCATGAGCTTAGCAAAATCTTGACATAAGATTTCATTAGTAGCACCGAAAATGATGTCATCTACATAAATTTGCACAATGAGCATATCATCATTTTCTCTTTTTATAAATAGTGTAGTATCTACATTTTCTCTCACAAAATTGGTACTTATCAAGAATTTGCTCGATCTATCATATGATGCCCAGGGTACTTATTTCAAACCATACAAAGCTTTGTTCAATTTAAACACATGGTTTGGATGTTCATGATTTTCAAAACCGGATGGTTGTTTTACATAGACTTCTTCAGCAATATATCCATTTAAGAAAGCACTCTTAACATCCATTTGAAATAATTTGAAGTTCATGAAACATGCAAAAGCAAGTAATAGTCTAATAGCTTCTGATCTAGCAACCGGAGCAAAGGTTTCATCAAAATCAATGCCTTCTTCCTAATTATAATCTTTAGCTACCAATCTTGCTTTATTCCTAATGATGTTTCCATGCTCATCCAATTTATTTCTGAAAACCCATTTAGTACCAAGTATGGGATGATCTATTGGTCTATTAACTAAGGTCCATACATTATTTCTTTCAAACTGATTTAATTCTCCATACATTGCATTTATCCAATTAGGGTCATCTTTAGCTTCATCAAAACATTTAGGTTCAATTTGTAAAATAAAAGCTAAATGATTGCATACATCTCTATATGAAGACCTAGTTCTTATCCCTTGAGATGGACTACTAATAATGAGTTCTTTGGGGTGATTGTGGTCATACCTCCATTCTTTTTCTAAATCTTGTGTACCTTGAGGTTCAGCTTGTTGGAGTAATTCAATACTGTCTTTTTGATTAAGTTGTTCATTTGAGCCTTTTTTTTTTTTCCTTTAGTGTGATGTTATGCACTCCTTCAAGTAAACTTGCATCATCAACTACATCCTTCTTCCTTGATGGAAGTTCATTAGTTTCATCAAATACTACATGAATTGATTCTTCTACCACTAAGGTTTTCTTATTAAATATTCTATAAGTTCTACTATTTGTAGAGTAACCAAGAAAAATTTCTTTATCAGATTTTGCATCAAATTTATCAAGATTAAATTTGTCATTATCTAAAATGAAACATTTACATCCAAAAACATGAAAATATCCTATGTTTGGTTTTCTACCTTTCTAAAGCATATAGGGGGTCTTTTTCAAAATTGGTCTAATTAAAGCTCAATTCAAAATATAGCATGCTATATTAATTGCTTTAGCCCAAAAGTATTTTGGGATATTACTTTCACACAGCATGGTTCGGGCCATTTCTTCAAGGGTTCTATTTTTTTTTTCAACAATACCATTTTGTTAAAGGGTTCTACTTGCAGAAAAGTTATTGCTAATTCCTTTTTCATTGCAAAAACTTTCAAAATATTGATTTTCAAATTTTTTTCATAATCACTATGAATAGATGAAACTTGAAGACTTTTTTCATTTGTTGTTTTTCTGAAAAATTTTAAAAATGCAGAAAAAGCTTCATCTTTGCTTGCTAAAAATAAAACCCAAGTAAAACAGGAGAAATCATCAATGATTACAAAACCATAACGTTTACCATCTAGACTTGTGGTTCTAGTTGGTCTAAATAAATCTATGTGCAAAAGTTTCAAAGGTCTAAAGGTTGAAACCACATTTTTAGATTTGAAAGAAACTCTAGTTTGTTTTCCAAATTGGTAGATATCACAAATTTTGTCCTTTTCAAAACTTAATTTTGGCAAACCATTTACTAAATCTCTTTTGATTAGTTTGGAAAGCAAATCCATGCTAACATGAGCAAGTCTACGATGCCATAACCAGCTAGAATCATTAAATTTAGAATTTATGGCAATTAGACATTCTATATTTTGGTCATTTAGCTCATTTAGATCTACAATATAAACATTTTCATGCCTATGACCAATAAATTTCATGCTATCATCAGTAGGATTTGTAACCATGCAAACAAATGATTCAAAGATGACTTTAAAACCTTTATCACATAATTCACTAATGCTTAACAAATTATGCTTTAATCCATCAACAAGAAGAACATTATCTATAAAGGTATGGGAAGTGATACCAATTTTACCAATGCCAATGATCCTTTCTTGAGTATTGTCTCCAAAAGTAACCACTCCTCCATCCTTAACTTCTAAAGTGATGAATTGAGATTCATCATCCGTCATGTGTCTTGAGCACCCGCTATCCAAGTACCATTTTCTTTTTGCATTTTGGATCACAAGACACACTTGCAGCCATAAGATCAAGTTATGTTTTTAGGTACCCAAGTTTTTTTGGGTCCTTTGGGGTTAGCATGAATAGTTCCTTTAGGAACCCAAATCTTCTTAATATTCTTGTTGATATGAGAGTTACATGCATAGGCTTTATGTCCTAGTTTTTCACATTTAAAACAAGTAATTTTTGATAAGTTGTTTGAGGGAACAAAAATATTTTTCAAAAACTTCTACTTCTTCAAAGGATTATAACCTAATTCAGCTTTATTAAAAATAGCCCTTTGGTTGTCAAGAATCATTTGTAATTTTATGAAACTTAAAGTAAACTTGTCCACAATGGGTTTCAGTTTAGTAACTTTATTTTTCAAATTCAGATTTTCTTGGGTTAAAACAGAATTTTCATTTGAAAGTTTCTCTTTTTCAAAAACCAATTTTTGGACTTGATTTTTCAAATCTTTATTTTTGGTGCCCAGCTTCTTGAATTCAGTAAGTAAATCATAAAATGCATCTTGTAATTCATCAAATGTAAATTCAATTTGAGAGTTAGAGATTATCTCTTCTTCATAAGCCATGAGACACAAGTTTGCTGTTTCATGCTTCTCATCATCTAAACTTGTATCATCACTGTCACTCCAAGTTGTCATCAAGGCTTTCTTCTTCACCTTTTTGGGACATTTCTTTAGTTATGGACAGTCAGCCTTGAAGTGTCTTAGCTTCTTACACTCAGCATGTGAGAGGCTACTCCTTTCCTTCTCTTTGCTGAAGTCTCCTTTCAACAGTGGCATTCTCTTCACTCCTTATTTCTTTTTCCTTATGAATCTTCTAAATTTTCTTGTGATGAGAGCAAGCTTATCATCCCCTTCATTCTCGTCAGAAGATTCATCACATTCTTCCTTTTGATCTGAGCACTTCAAGGCCATGGTTCTTCTCTTTTTGGACTCCTCATCTAGATGTTGTTTGACTTGAATTTTATGGATCATCAGTGATCCCATGAGCTCTTCTAGAGGAAGGATGTTGAGATCTTTTGCCTCTTGAATTGCAGTCATCTTGGCTTCCCATGACCTAGGCAAAGATCTCAGAATTTTTCTCACTAGATCACTGTTAGTATAAGACTTTCCAAGGCTTTTAAGGCCATTCACAATATCAGTAAATCTAGTAAACATATCAGCAATGGACTCATTTGGTTCCATTTTAAACAGTTCATATTTATGTACAAGCATATTAATTTTAGATTCTTTCATTTGATTAGTGCCTTCATGGGTGACCTCAAGTCTATCCCAAATCTCTTTGGCAGAAATACAAGTGAAAATTCTATTAAACTCATTTGTATCAAGAGAATAATATAAAACATTCATGGCCTTAGCATTCAGTTGTGCCATTTTCTTATCATGCTCATCCTAATCCACTTCCGGTTTGGGTATTTCAAGACCATTTGTTCTAAGAATGGGTGTGTGAGGGCCATTAACAAGATACTCCATAAATCATAATCAAGTGCTTGAATAAAAATTTTCATCCTGGCCTTCCAATATGTGTAATTTGTGCCATTGAATAAAGGGGGTCTGTTTGTGGACTGACCTTTAGTCAACAGGAAACTCATTTGGACTGCCATAGATCTTAGACTCTTTGTCGGTTAAGTAAGGGCACCTGCTCTGATACCACTTGTTGCCCAGCTAAGCAACCCAAGAGGGGAGTGAATTGGGTTCTTTGAATTTTAACAGAAATGTGCAATATTTGCAAAACTATGAGAATGTGTGAGAGTGAAGTGTCAAACTTAAAAATAAACAAAAATAACAGTGGAAGGTGCACACACAAACACAAAGATTTATAGTAGTTTGGTGCTAACCCTTGTACCTACGTCCACTCCCCAAGAATCCCTTGAAAATTTTCTTCACTAATCGTTTTTCCAACGATTACAACCTAGCTTACTCAGCTACCTTCTTATTTTTAGGCACAAGGGAGCCTTTACAAACCACCAATTAAGGGTTTGGCACACCCTACACAAGTTTCAACCAAGTTGAAACTCAATAGTTTACAAGATGAAATAAGTTCAGCAAGAACAGCTCCTTAATGAGCAAATAAAGACAATAAAGAACACTTTACAGATTTGAAACTCTTCTCCCTTGAATGAGCTTCACTTCTTTGAATGCTGGAGTTAAGAGGACTTGATGAAGCTTCTGGAGTGGTTGGTGGAAGCTTTGAATAGGCTGCAATGTATATTCAAACTTCAGCAATAATGACTTTTCAAAAATGGAACAAGCTGAAATCTCTCTGTATTTAACTCGATAAATCTCACTTTATCTCCCCTTTAATCCTTCAAAAATCTACTTCTTAACTACATAATCCATCCCATTAACTTGTATTTATAGTTTATTCAAGGATTGGACCGTTGGAGTAGCCGTTTCCGATCGTTGGAATGTCAGAACTAGCCGTTGCAGAAGTTCCCAGGGCGTTAGTCGGCTCTAGAGCCGACTAAACTAAGATTTTTCTTATCCCAGGCAAGGTTAGTCGGCTCTAGAGCGGACTAACATAGTCAAGGTGACTGTGGTTCTGACTAACATATGGAAATCCTCTGTATGACCACAGTAGTCGACTTTAGAGCTGACTAACATTTTTTTTTCCACTATTTAGCCACTTGTGCCATAGATTTGACTTGTTAGCTTGCATGTGGGTCGGCTAATGACTTTAATTTTCCGTTCCAAGTTCTAGTAGTTGCCGTGGAAGTTGACTAATATCTCCAAAACTTGAAAAATCATTCTACGGATTAGAAAACTCATTGAATCAAGGAAAATAAGTACCATAGTTTTCACAACTTGGACTTTTTTCATTTGAGAACATTGTCAAACATCTGAGATTTACTTAATTTGAGCTTGAATCATCCTTCTCAGATTTTTGAACTCTCTCTCTTGAACCATAGACTCATTTTAAAGCTTGAAATATATTTATATATTCTTGGTGACTCTTGTATCCCTGCATATCATAGTGATTCTTCATCAAAATCATTAGTAACCTACTTAATTGTTTTGTAATTATCAAAATCAATGCGAAGTCAATAAATTATAATATAATGTTATTATACTATAATATTATAATTGTATTTATAATTTAATTATAATATAATATAATATTATAACACATTATAAAATTAAAAATAAATATTATAATTTAATATAAATATTATAATAATAAAAAATAATAATAAATTATTATGGTAGTTATAAAATATATAAAGAATAATTTTGATATTACATGGTTAGTGATTTTGGATTCTTATGATATACAAAATAACTTAATTATGGATATTTAGAGATTTTTAATCACTAAAATATAGCATACCAAATATGATAATCTTAAATCATTGAAGATAAGATCACTTAGGGATGAAGATCACCATTGATCACTATAATTCCAAAAAGAGTGAACTCGCTTGATCTTTTCTAAAGAGGTATTTGGTAACTCAAATTGAATCACTGATTTTTGATCACTAGTGAGAAGGCTCGAGTGGTATATTGGGTTAAGTCACAGATAAATTAAGGTTATTTCTCTCTATCTTTGATTATTGCAATTTATCTTGTAAATTTTAACTTGAATAATATATGTGCAATGAGAATTTTAAGAGCCTCCTTCACCTTAATGCTAATGCGGGAGGAAGAGAAGTGATCCAGCAAAACACATTTGTCCTAAGTTTTTTTTGACTAATTTATTTTAAAATACTAATTATAAAAAGTTACTATAATATATATATATATGTAGAAGATCAATATCACAATGAGGCATTAATCATGGAACAATGCATGCATCTGGAAATCTTGCGTTCCTCTTAATGATATTTTCAGTAAAAACACGGAATTGGTGGTGGCATGTTGAAGAGAGAGAGAGAGACAGAGAGAGACAGAGAGAGAGAGAGAGCGCCTTTGCTTGTCTCCCGGGTTTCCTTCGCCTCACGTTCCTTTTCTCCTTCTATGATTCGCTAGCTGCACGCCAGTTGGAAGCGTAAGCTCGCAGTGTACCAGCCACATAAAGTGACCATACAAAACCCACACGTACAAAAAAAAAAAAAAAAATACATCACATGATTACGTGTCAACCAATGGATTCACTCAAGAAGCTGTGTCTTGTTCCATAATACACAGGACCGACGACTCAGCAATCACAATGAAAGCAAAACATCGGGCCACCGACTGCAATATTTAAATTCTATTTTCTCATACTACTTATATTTTTTTTTCTCTGCTTTCGACCACCTCTGTTGCCCTCGAACGGAGAAGAAGGAAAGGGAGAGGAGCGGTTGCTTCGCCTGAAGAGGAGATGAAGGTCTTCGTGAAGACTCTCAAGGGCACCAACTTCGAGATCGAAGTGAAACCTGGAGACACTGTAATCCCTCCTCGATTCTTAGTTCGATGGTTCCCTGGAATCGCCTTCTTTCTCGGTTTTCTATGACTCTTTTTTCCCTCAGTTAAGAATTCTTCGAGAAGATCAAGGTTTTCTTGATGTTAGTGCGATAAGATTTAAGCAGTGCTCTCGATTGATTCAAGCGAACTGTTCTATGAGTTTGATGAGGTATTTTGGGGATTTTTTTTTCTGGGTTAATTATTTGGGATGGAATTCCAAGTCCTAGGGTTTAGGAGGGAGTCCTCTAATTGGAGAAATTTTGTTACATTTTTGCTTTTACTGCCTTTCTAAAGTATGTTAGGGCATAAGTCGGTGAGGGATTGTTGATTGATTTAGTAATTTGTAGGTCTCATCGGCAAATAATTTAGTATGATTAATTGAATAATTGAACTAAGACTATCAGTACGTGAGATCGTGAATGATTGCAGAAGTTGGGAATGTTGCTGGAGATTTGTATAATAGGCTTCATCATAGATATGTGGTTGTTCTGCAATTTGAAGAAGGAAAAAGGAAAAAGAAAAGTTTTCTTTGAGGAAAATCTACATTTTTCTGGCTGTTTAGTTTAATCAAATTTAGAAGACTCATTTCCATATTTTGTTTAGTTCCGTACAGTAAGATTTCCAGCTGGCTTATATTTCTGTACTGATTTAGAAAGCACAGAGAGATATCCTTGTTGCTAACACAGTTGTTTGGAGGATTTTTAATGGAGATTGGCTGGATCATGTTCTTATTATTTATGAATTTATTTTTAGTTGCATGATTTGGGATTAATGCTGATGTACTAGCTCTTAATAAGTTGGAGGTTTTTTTTTTTTTCTTTTTTTGGGAGGTCGGGGTGGGTGTGGTTGAGAAGGAACTTTTGTGTCATTTAAATTGAAGATATTGTCACTGGGGAATGAGACAAGATGGCATTTAAAGACTAGAAAAGGAGAAGATATGCTATTTTTGGACCCTTAAAAATTGTTTTATGACTGTGGTTTTCTATTTGATTTTCCTTTCCTACCTGTTTTATTGGATGAGTTGGGAATTTTATGGTTTAGTATGGAGTAATGTAATACGAGAAATCTACTTTCTTGTTTGTTTGGGCAACTTCCATTTTCTAATGTAGGGTATGAGTCTGCATGGTTTGAAGGATGGTTGAGTTAGGGCTTCTGTGTCAAGTAAGATTATTGGAGATTACCAGAATTTAGAGTGCAATGTGGTATGTCTTAGTGTCTTACCTGTGGTATGGCCTTTACTATGAATGTGCATTAGAGATTCATTCTTTGGTGTTTATGCGATTGTGGAGTGTACACACACAAACATATACATACATATCATATTTCGGATGTAACAGGAAGGATTTTAGTGGAGACAGACTATATTATAGTCACATCATACATGAATCTATTATTGGTTACTGTGGTTACTGATTCGGAGAAGGGATGCTGGGTTATGAAATATCACTTGTTAACCTGGAGAGCAGAAGGGTGGTGTAGAAGAAATTTTGATGTGATTTAAATTGATGACATTATCAGCTGTAATTAAAGCAAGAAAGTATAGAAATCCAAGCTTAAGAAAAAGAAGTTGCTATTTTTGTACCTATTGTCTGTTTGGTTGCTCAGAAAAGACCTTGGGAAACTAATATTTTTGGAAACATTGAATTCTTTAGATGTTTGAATCACTGCAAAATTAAAAAATATGAATGAATTTACCAATTTTCTCTAAACAAAAAATTATAAAAATCAGACTTTTCATTTTTCCAGCAGAATCTTTTCCTTTTCCTTATCCAAAGATTGCTGAATAACTGAATGTACCCGAAATGCTTTATACAAACAAGAAGATGTGAGTGGACATTAAAACCTTGTTGGTTTAAGAGGTCAAAGGGAAGGTCCAACATCAATGTGTTTGAACAACATTGCAAACACGAGAAATGGGAAACATGTGTTTAGAGATTTTAGTGGTGGTGTCCAGGCACTAAATGTATTCTTTTCACAATCTATGTTGCTTGAATTCTTCTACTGAGCTGGGTTCAGTATTTGACAGCTTTGAGCTCCTCTTCGAAAACTGTTGCAATTTAATGATCTTAATTCCAATGGTACAGTGGGTTTGAGAAGTATCAATGTTGCTTGAATCCCCAGCTGAACCTCCAATAGCAGAGCCCGTTCTGGCAGGGTTGAGGAACCATCTCAATAAACATCCTTAGAGGGTTTTCACTCAACAAAGTTGTTGATCAGGATTGATGCAAGAATCCACGGTATTTGTCTCCTCAACCATAGCTGTCTGGCTTCAAGTGAATTGACCTTATAATTAGAAGTTTTATTCAGGTTGCACATGAGGAAAGGAATAAAAGTTGAGACACTTACTGTTTCCAAAGAATCATGGATTTTCAACTTTTCATTGGTAATGATGACTCGGAAGCATTGGCTAACATCTGGAAATTTTTGGTATGCTGTATACTCGGATCAATATGGTTAAGTGATTAAAGTGTCTTGGGAATTTGGAAGAATTGTGGATAATTGAAGGAACTACATTGTTGTAGTTCAGGTCATTGAGTTTCATTGCTGATATAGGGCATGTTAACAGTCTTTGGATGTGCATTACATGTTGGGTAGTAGATATAGGTTTCAAGTGCACAATCATCTAGGTGTAGAAAATATACATTGAATTGCTTTCTGTAGAAAATTAATCTAGCCTTATAGTTGTAAATGTTGTTCATTTATCTAACTTTTATTTTTTATGCTAAACTGTGTAAGTTTACTTAATATTTATTTATTTTTAACAATTAAACCATACGAGTTTACTATTTATAGAGTAGCATAATTGTCCTGGAGCCTGAGACATGGTGGAGGAAACTATAGTTCAACTACAACTTTTTAATTTCCTGCCCTTCAATTATGTGAGAATCTACCTTTTTCCTGTGATTCACACATTTTCAGATCTGTTTGATACTAGATTGGTCATTTTTTTAGTATTCTCTTTAACATTGTATCTTCAAATTCTTGAACTTCACAAAGTAGGGTGCTTGATATAGAAAGTAATCGTTGTTCCATTTTTTTTAATGGTACTTCATTACAGATATTATGGGAACAGTGCTAACTTATACATTATTATTTTTCATGCAGGTTGCTAATGTTAAAAGAATAATTGAGAGTTCTCAAGGGCAAAGTATTTATCCAGCAGAACAGCAGATGCTCATACATCAAGGGAAAATTCTGAAGGATGATACAACATTGAATGATAATAAAGTTTCTGAAAATAGTTTCATAGTTATAATGTTGAGTAAGGTAATTTTCTTTTCTGCAGGAATACTTTCCATTTTCTAATGCTATGAAGTTTGTGTATGAATTTCATGTGTTTCTTACAAAGTTGTTATATTGTTATGCAAACTGTCATTAGTTGTTGTGATTATTCCTGATTTTTAGATAATTTTTATCTTAATTCAGCAATTCTTAAGATGCAAAAGTCTTGTTATTCAGATAAATGTGGGAAATCTTGAAACTTTACCTCTTAGATGATGCGTACTGTATGTAGGAATTTCTGTACATTATGAGGTAGTTACTACCTGGACCATCTAGTTATGAGGAAGCTCATACTTGTCTTTGATGCTTTTCACAGAATATGGATGTAGAATGATGCTCATGTAGAATTTTATCATTGACAAGGATGTTGTTTAAAGCAAGATTTTAAGACCTAGCGGGATATGTCCCAATTGTCTTGTCTTGTTCATGTGGGAAAACAGGACTGGGATGATGGTAGGACTTTGAAATCTATCCATATAGCAAAAGAAGAAGAAAGAAAAGAAAAACAGGAAGAAAAGAAGGAAATAAAAAAAAGGAGGCAAAAAAGAAGAAAAAGAAAAGAAAGAAAGGAAGGGAAAAAAGAAATAAGGGAAGGAAAGAAAGAAGTAAAAAGAAGAAAAAAAGAGAAAAAAGAAGGAAGGAAAGAGGGAAGAAGGGAAATAAAGAAGAAGAAAAAGAAAAGAAGGGAAAGAAAGAAAAAAGGAATAAATAAAGAAAAAAAAGATTTAAATCATTGGTTTAAAGTGTTAATTGAAATGTAACTGAACTTCAGTTTTTCTAATCCAAATTTGTGTGAAATTGTTAGCAGTTCTCTTTGTCAATGTGCTTTTAGGTGCATTTCTTCCCATCTAATACATAATCCAGTTAAGACTTTGCTTATTTTTTCTGAAAGCCTTGCAACAGTTGGATTTCTGAAAGCCTTGCAACAGTTGAATCCAAGCAGTTCATACAAACTAGCCATCTCAAAATTGGCTTTTTGATTAAAAAAAAAAGTACGACTGACTGATATCAAGTGTTTTCTTTCAGTTTTGAACATGAAGCAGTGCTTTTCTTTTGCTGCAAGAAGTTTCTTCCCCTTTAAAATTTTAACAGCGTACCATTAATAGGTTATGAAGAAAATATATTTATGTATTTGTCTGTTATATGGTTTTAAGAGGAATTGACAATGATCTGGAAATCCATTTATGAGTTAACCTCATATGATCGGGTTCCCTTGCTTGGGTATTGCATTTCAATGACTATGGCGTATGTCAATGGAGGTCAGTGTGCTCCTTTTGAACCTTTTCGTCCAGAATATTTGCACTGTTTCATGATGCATGAACTTAAAATGATTGACTAAGGTTGCTTTTGGTTTCTGGTTAAAGGAGGTTGAAATGGAGTAAAGGTCCCTTTAGTCCGCTTATTCCACTTAGCCTGCCAAACATTAAAAACTTAGTCCATTAGCCATAGCAGTAGGAGTCAAAGAAGGGGGAGCAGGTTCCAGAGAAGAGAGAATTGATGAGGATTTCCACTCCCTTTCAGTTCATCTCTGTCCGCTACCTTTTTTCTCATTCCAAGGATAAAACTGGCATTTCAGAAAGTAAGTAAAGCCACTTTTTAACTTGGAATAAACTACTCCATGAGGTAATTTAGGAGTAATGAGGGACAGACGTTAACATTTACATTGGTTTGATTTATTCTGCAACCAAACTGAGTGTAAATAAATGTGCCTTCTAATGAATATTGATCTTGAAAATCGAATCTTAAAGAAAAAGAGAGGTGGGGTTAGCATCAAGGTTCAAAAACTTGTTCTCAATCTTGGCCTGGCCAATAAGTTCTGGTTTCTATTGTTTTGATGGTTTTGATTTTTTGTACAGAGTTTCAGCCTATAGATTATGACAATCACATATAATTAGAAAAATCTATAGGAAAGCAAAATCATGCTAACTTTCAAAAACTACTGAGAGTTATTAACAATGAAAATTACAAAAAACTTGACATTAGATGTGAATATTGGTAAAACACTAGGTAGAAACTAGGAGTAGAGCCAAGGGGCGGAAGGAGCCATGCTTTCCCTGCTCCCTATCCAAACCAAAAAAAAAATATTGAAAGCAGGCCCTCCAAATATTTTGAATCTATAACCACTGTCTCCTTCGTAATAGATCATTTGTTTTAGTGAACCCTCTCTCAATTACTGAGTAGTGACTAATAACCTTTCTACCTCATCAATGATTCCATATTTTCCCATCCATTTACCAATCTTCTTAAATATGAAAAGAAAAAACAGATAAAAAAGGAACCTCCCACCCAAGTATTGAGTCGACTTTTCCACATCTCTCTCACATACTCTATAAATTTTGACCATCTCCTCTTGCCTTGGTGGCCAGAGGCTCCTCCCTTCTATAGGCTTGGCGTGGATTCAAGTATTAGCACCACCCTTTTCCTCTTCACATGCTTTAAATTTAAGTTTTTATACATTTTTTTGACATGATGTTACTAGAAAATTTAAACCTCCTCTAATAAAACCCTTTTTTTTGGGAAAAAACCCCTTTTTTTTGACATGATTAGTGACCTTTATTTCCCTTTTTGATTTCAAAAGAATCTTTTTTAATGAATAAAAGAGATCAAAGATTTCTTTATGCCTTTCTTAATATAAATTTTTAGGTGTAGCATAATTTTATTTTCCATTCATAGGCTTTTTATTTTATTTTATTTTTGAATCTCTTAATGATTATATTCTATCTAGTTATCCTAGTTATGGCACCACCATTTTGGATTTTGACCCTTAAAATGGAAAGAACATTAAAAAAAGAATTGTTGAATACACCCTTTGGGTAGATCCACTTCTATTCCAGTCCTCCATTTTTGAAAAATTAGTTAGAGACTAGTAATTGAAGTCTCAGTAGGATGAGAGTGAGACGGCCAAGATGTTTCATCTCAAAGAGATTTCGGGACTGATTTCAGTCATGCTGTCTTATCTGAACTATAATATATTATAGTGCCAATTTTAAATAGATTTAATTCATCATAAAGATACAATTTTTGAAGTTTAAATATGTTTAAAAATTGAATAAACTACTAAAGCCTCATAAATAGTTTTTTTTTAAGAAAAAAAAGCATTCCAATCAAGTACTGGGATGCTTGATTAGATTGAGGATCGAGACAAGATGGGACACGGGGCATCTCGTTTCATGAAAAAATCTAGACACCTCTATTTCATGAGATTTAAAATCTTGTTAAAGAGAAATAAATTTAAAGAAGCATATTTACCAAAAGGCAGTGCGATAATTTATCAATTATTCAATTACTAGATCGTGCGATTGATAATTTATCAATTATTCAATTACTAGATCTATTTTTTTAATATCAATAAACATAGAAACATACATTTTTAACTACTATTGGTGAACATGTGGGTTGAATTAGCCGGTCTATCCTCTATCCAGCTCTTGATTAGTTTGATCCAATTAAGGCATCAAATATAACTGATCCACATCACTATATCCATTTTCAATTTGGCCTATGTTGACATATTTTTAACTTATTTAATTTTTCATGTCAATTATACAAGAAATTTTTGTCAGGTGATTTAATGAAACAAGTCTAAGAAATGAACCTAATATAAGCTAATTTTTGTTGTATATATTGAATAATGGTTTAAAAAATTGGCATTTAATTGATTATAGAAATTTTATCATATAAGCAAATAAAATCATGTTTTTTTTTACTGGCACAAATTTGACATTAATGAACATTTTTGTCTTTACATATTCATACATATTTTTTGTCTCATGGTGAAACCTTTGGCTCCACCTATCGTTGATAAATGATACATTCGTTTTCATTTTAAAATCACAATATGTTGTTTGGTGAAAATTTGATCCACCAAATTTATGTAATCAATATCAAGATCTTAGCAGCACCAAACTTGTATGTAGAGTAACTGACCAATTTTGGAGACTTTGTTGAAACTTGAAATTGCACCCACTTTCTAGATGTAATTCTTTGCTTAATTTTTTTTTAAAAAAATTAAGCATCAGTTATACCGTATTGGTAAGGTATCCATATGGTACCAAGATACAATTCAGTAAGAACTAATCTAGTTTGAATCAAGCAGAATCACCTTGTGTCATTTGGTAACAACCCGTATCTAGGGATGACAATTTGCGCCCGCCTATTGAGCACTCGGCCCTAATAGTGTGGGTTTTATTGATCAATTTAAAATTAGTGATGGGGATGGGTATTAATGATTAAACCTAAAGGGGGTTTGGGATGAAAGTGGGTAATGACATATTGACCTTGAACCTAACTTGATATATTTAATAAACTTGGAAATGCCCAAGTATATAAGCCTGAAGTCCTCACCATCTCATATTTTTCCAAACCTTGGCTACCTCATTCTAACCCCCTCTTCTCTATGCTGCCATCTATAGCTTCTCTATCTATTGCAGCAACAATGGCTTCTAACTCTACTGCTCCCTTTTGTTAATATTTTCTTCGTTTAATATTTTGTGAGATATTGAGATTTACAATTTTTTTGTTTGTTTGATTTGTATGATGAAAAAGAGATGGTAGGTTGGAATAGGTCAGATTGGGTTTGGAGCTTTAAGTAAATACCTGTGAGGGGGGTTTGGGGCATTTCAAGCCACCTAAAGTGGGTACGAGTAGGGGTGAGTAATGAGTTAGGATAATCTGAGAATCAACATCAATTTGATCTGATAGGGTCGGGTCGGTTTAGTTCTAAGTGTTATTAGAGTTGGTTCTGAGTCTAAAACCTTCGAACCAACTCCTTTCAAGTTGGTTCTTGATTCCAAAGGTCAATTCTTTAGTTTTGACTCAAGAATCGACTACTCTCTTTTTTTTTAGAGTAATTAAAAAAAAATAATAGCACTCCTAGGGATTGAACCTAGGACATCATATATACCTCATAAATTATTTATCATCTCTACTAAGAGACTTTTAAGTATTAGATTGGTCAACACATGCTATGTATATCCTTTTTGTGAAACATAAGTAGGAGAAAAAAATTTTAGCTATTAAATATCAGACATGGGTTAAATAAAAAAGAAAAAAAAAAGATGATTCTACCCTGAAACCGACCTGGAACCGACTTGGAACTGAACTAATCTAATCAGGTCGGTTTTGGACGGTTCCAGGATGGAGTTGGTTCGGTTTTGGGTACAAAATCCTAGAACTAATCCAGATCAATCTAATCCATGCTCACCTCTAGGTATTGGTTGGGGGTGGGTAGGGGGTTTCCCATCACGGATTGAGTATAGGTAATAGTATACCTACCTCATGCTCGTCTTATTGCCATCACTACCCATATTCCTTGGTTTCGAGCGGTACTATAATTGAGAGTAATAAAGAAGTATTGGTGCCTTCACTTGGTATGTGTGCATATTGTACCATACTAGCCATATTATTTTAAACCGATAATGTACTGATATGGTTCTCAATTTCGATTTTGTGAACCTTGTTTGTAGGCATTCATTTTGTGAACTTCATTTACAAGCATTAGCTGGGTGGTCATAGCCTATTTTACTGCAGAAATATTTTGCAAGTGCATTGCCCTGGCATGTCTGAATTTTTGATAGCACTTGATTCCATGTAGATGATTAAGATCCATTAAACATTGTGTAAGGTGATCATAGGCAACATTAAAACCAATGTCTTATGAAATATAGTAATTGTTGTATTTGATGTGAAATTTTTAATTCTTAATAAAATCTGAGTGTTTTGTTATTGTTTCAGCAGATTTTGGTAATTTGTTTCCAAATGAATGTTTTTTGCAGGTAGCTTATCTATTTTTGTTGCTGTAAATTTATGTTTGATGCCTTGCATTGTTTGTTTTCAAGGTTTTGATTTGACTTAAGCCATGAATCGCTACACGTTAGGTTATTATATTTTCTAGCATGCACCTGTAATGATTTCTTACACATGTGCAATCTTTATATTTCTCAGACCAAGGGTTCCACAAGCACAGCTTCAACCACCACAAAGACACCTGCGAATCAGGTAAAGGAGGTGATATATTATACACGCACACATGGATATGTGTAAGCGTGCACATGCACAACTCAGTGATGCTATTTTTGTGAATGACAACTGCTGAGACCACCATTGATGACAACAAGAATTGGCTTGGGATGCTTCTAAAATTTGTCCATGCTATTTATGCTTTGATTGGTCATGCATTGGGCTGACATAGACCATTATATTTCCTCAGTAAAGATTTTTCAGTCTAACTTTCTGAAGTTTGAAATTTGATGCATTCAAATCTAATATTTTCTAATTTATGTTTATGCACGTGTCCGGAAATTCTACCAAAAGTTGAACAATAATATAATATAACCATTTCATGGCCAATGGAAAGATTTAAACCTTTCTTTACTTCTCTTAGAGGTAAAGAAGTTTAATTGCTATGATTGATTCTTCTTTTAAGTCTTTGCCTCTTTGTGAATAAACTATTAATCTATTGAATTATAATTGGTAATGCTACTCACAAGTCACAAGTAACATTGTAAATATTTCTAAAATAAATGTTATTCTTGATCAATAGATCAGAATTGAATTTGGGACATGCGAACACAAATCACGTGATTGTACTTGCAGCACATATAGCAATGCATCAGACTTCTGCAATTCGCGCCATGTGCAATTATAAGCAGTATGAGTTATTTCGGTGTCTAGGAAGCACATGGCACAAAGTAACAATGCTAGTTTATAAATATGATCTATTTTCTGCTGCAAAATTAACAACTTCTGTCTTCATTCCCAATGCCATTCTTGCACTATATTGCCAAATTTATAGTTTTGTCTGTGATGCTGGTAATTGCTTTAACTTTAAAAATTGTATGGGAATTTTGAGAAAGAAAAAGTTTTTACTACTTATGACTTAGATACATTATTTTTCGTTTTACAGGAATAAGGTATTCTTATTTCCATCAGAATAAAATGCCGTTGACCTTTGCCCCATACACCCTCAACCCTCCTTTGCCCCTTACAACCCCCCACAAATTTTAAAAAAAAAAAAAAATCTTGATGTAATAGTTGGAAAACTTTGTGCAATTTATGTTTGAAAAAGGAGAGGTGCATTGCTTTTCAAAGCTTGTGCAACCTCCAATAAACAATTGTCAAGGACAAGTAGGGAGCATGATGGAGCCAAGGGCATTTCTGTTTGGTGACAAAAAATAAAATCCTGTTCCTGCAAAAAAAAAAAAAAAAAGAAAAAAAAAACTTGCAACCAGTAAAACTGACTATATTTTATTCTGAAAAATTCCCAATTTATACTGGACTCTTATTTGCTACAGGGTTTTCCTTTTGCATCTTGCATCTAATTGCAGCATTGCACTAATAAACTTTTTGTTGGCACAGTGCCTCCCTTTTATATCCTGTCTCCTAGAAGTTTGCTGACATGGTAGTTTTAGGACTAATGGGCAGTCAGTTCTTATCATTCAAATAAGTATAATCAAGGTAGGAAAGATTGATTTTGCTTGGCTCTCAGTCCTGGATGGGACAAATTAGTTCATGTGTTTTTGGTAGTTTCACAGTATTGGCCTAATAGCAATAAAAGATACCAAATTTCTTGAAAAAGGAAATTATCATATTAATAAAAATAGGCAACCTATGATATTAAAATATAATTGCCCATGTTTTATCCATATATATATATATATATATGTTGTTTTGTCTCTAAAAGGACTATTATATATATATTTCATTCATGCTATTGTACATCAATCATCAGTGCATTTCAGATGTTATCTTTTGTTATCTTTGAACTTATAAGATGCATTTGTGGTTCTTGCCCTTCCATATAGGCCCCACCCACTAATACTGTGCTGCCTGTCCCTTCAACACCAGCATCAGTTCCACCTCAAGCACCAGCAGCAACATTGGCTTTGTGAGTTGTCCATGAATCACATGCTTAATTTTTATGGCATTAATTATTGTGAAATACTTTCATCCATCAGTATTCAGCCTACTAATATATTATGTTTTGTTGTTGGTTCGCTGAATTGAACAGGGTTCCCACAAGTGCACCTACTCCAATTGCCACAGCTGCCCCAGCTCCTGCAGTTACTATATCGTCAGTTGTCTTTTATGCTCACTTCATGACTGATGTCCTCAATTTTGTATTTTTTCTGACAAATTAATTAAGAAAATCATCTTATGGTAACATTTGCTTATCTCAACAGTGTAATTAAGGCAAGTTTTCATGGTTAAGCATCTTTTGTTGTGTTGCCATTGGCATAATCTTGGGGCTCAGTTATCTAGGGTATGGTTGCAAGAAAAACTGTGGAAAAGGAAAAAAGAATTTTTTCCATAAATTTTTCCTGAAATATAATAATAAACTTTCTAAACTTGTCAGTTTTTCCAAGGAAAACAGGCCTTCCTTGCAATTTTCCTTGCAACTGAATATACCCTTAGAAACTTTGATGTATAACACTGTGTACAGCCTGGTGTCCTCAGGGAGGCCGGCCTTCTGGGGGCCTTTTTTTTTTCAAAACCCTCTTCCTTGCTTGCCCCCATCCACTTTAATTTAAGCACAGAGGCTATAGTATTAAACTTTTAATCATTGGCTTTTCTTGGTTTTTTTGTTAGTTATAAGCGGAGATAGATATTAAATGCAACCCTTAACAGGACAAAGTCTCTTAAAACAAAATATAAAGAATTCTCAGACAACTGAACCTTGATAAGTAAATTACATACATATATGTTCATAGCGCAAAACACTATTATATGTAATTTCATGTATATGCAGTATTAAATTTAGTCTAATTTGCTGAAACTACACAAAAAAAGAACCTGGATAACAAAATTACTCTAAAATATTGGGAACATTTCTTGTCTTCTTCTTTTTTATTCCTTTTTTTTAGTTTCTTGATAAAATTCTAGATTGTGGAGCTGAAATTCCAAAACTGCCAAAACTATTGAAACTGAAAGTCCACAAATTTGCTGAAATGGAAACCAAAACCAAGTTTTCAAACTTTGCATTAGAATAATAGATAAATGATTATTACATTAAAGAACGACATATAGAGAAAGTCTGTTGTAATCTAACCATAAATTATTTTGACTATAATTTTAATTTAGACAAGTCTTGGATATGCTTGTGCGATTGTGGGGTTTATGCAATGTTACATTGACTTGACCACAAATGACTGACTGGCTGTGTGAATTGTTGGTTGCTTCTAATGTTCAAAAAATTTCTTGGATGCATGCTGTATCATTATATGATAGTTATGCAAGTTTGCGGCACAGATCCTCCAAGGTGAACTGTAGAGTTTGGCCAACATAACTTGTATTTCTAATGCATTATATTGGGAATAATAATCATGTATTGTTGATCTATGATGTAAAATTTTTTAGATTGACAAAATTTGCAGTTATAGATGTATAATTTTCTTCTTTTACAAGTAAAAATGCAAAACTATAAAAAAAAATCTTAACAAATCTTAGTGTTATCTTTGCAAATATTTAATAGGTTTCATGTCCTCTTGTGCCAGTGGTGGTGGGCGTTCTTCGCTATCCAGTCTGTCTTGGTTTATGAACTCTGAAACCAAGACCACATCAAATCTTGGTCATATATTCGGGCAAACAGTAATTGGTGCATATGATGTCCTTACTTATCAGAAGCGGGTCTGGGCATGAGAGCAGATTTGAGTGCAGGTACAGGGAAGTGGGTCTCTTAAAAAAAATATATATTGAATACGAAATGTTTTAAAAATAAGTTCTGGGACATGATTTCACATAGATTCCTGGGCAGGTGCACCAACTTGAGTGGAAAATATTTAGCCTTATAAAGTCATTTCGGTTAACTTTGCTTCCATATTTTTCTTTTCTTAAATATTGCACCAAAGGCCAACAAACCAAATCAATCCATTTGTTCCATTACTTAAACTGGAACTCTGTCTTCCTTGTTGGAGTTTTGCTTACATCTGCCACTCAACTTGATAGGTAGTATGAATTCTTGCCATCCAATTTTGCCTTCATATTTTCTTTTATTAGATGTCACACTAAAGGTCCAGGAAACCAAATCAATCCATTTGTTCCATCACTTAAACTGGAATATCTGTCTTGTTGGAGTTCTGCTTACATCTGCCACTCAACTTGATAGGGAGTATGAATTCTTGCCTTCCAACTTTGCCTTCATATTTTCTTTTATTAAATGTCACACTAAAAGTCCAAGAAACCAAATCAATCCATTTGTTCCATCGCTTAAACTGGAATATCTGTCTTGTTGGAGTATATGTCACTCAACTTGATGGGGAGTATGAATTCTTGCATTCCAACCTTGGAATTATTATCTTCACTATCTTTTAAATTTTTAATTCTGCTATCCTTTCAGATTCTTTATGTAATTATGTTCAAAAGACTCTCTTTCTTCCCCTTCTTTTAAGCACTCTGATGTTTGTTATCAGATTCTTTATGTAATTATGTTCAAAAGACTCTCTTTCTTTATTATCATCTCTTATATTCTCTCCTATTCCACTTGGCAAGATCATATTTCCCAGAATTATATTATTTCTTTATTTGCATTTGAGGAAGCATTATTTTTCTTCCTTGTTGGAAATAAGGTAAATGATATAAAAAGAACAGACTAAATTATAAGAATTTCATATATTATTTTATTCTATTATTTTATCATATATATTTTTATTTTTTCTATGTTTTAGAGGTGCATCAGATGGCTGGATCTGCAGTTTTCCAGTGTAAATTAACTTACTGAGTGCCTAGTGCCTGTCTTCATTTTTGTATCACATCCATGTAACCTTGTATTTGAGGTCTTTTAACCTACACATCATGTTTTTTAGTTGTCTAGAGGTTTCCTCAATGTTATTGTTCTTGTGTTGTCTTATTTCCTCTTATCTTTTTTCATTTATACCTTTAGTACATAATCTTTGCCTTTTGAACAAAATATTTTCTTATGGTGAGGTTTTCTTTATTGTTCATCTAAATAATTTTCCTTGTAATTTGATTCCTTCCTTTCTATCTAAATGTTCATGTAAATATAGCTGTTATGGATGCATTGCTGTGTAATCTTCCTAGTAATATAGAAACGCATGATTCTTATCAAACTTGTATTACAAATATAAATGATAGCTTAGATGATTCCAGAGCAATAACTAATTTGCATCTACAGAATGTGACTGCACTTTTATTTTCTTTCAATCCACTTTTCAAACATTCATCTATTTCTATTTGCAGTCTTGATGTTTTCAGAGTGCCCTTGTACATATTGGCTATTCACTTGCATTACCAAAGTGTTGTATTTCTTGGTATCATTGCATGATGCATTTTATTGGCCTTGTTGAAGTGTCAGTATTATGAAATTATTTATCAACACTGTCGTTCTCCATGTTTACAAAACCTTTTGTTACTTATTTTGCTGAAGCAGCACCGAAGTAGATGCATACAGTCAGGCAGCATCTAATCTTGTAGCAGGCAGTAACTTAGAACAAACGATCCAACAGATTCTCGACATGGGTGGGGGTACCTGGGAGAGGGATGCTGTTGTTCGTGCTTTGCGTGCTGCATATAACAACCCTGAGAGGGCTGTTGATTATTTATATTCTGTAAGATTCATTTCCTTCATATTTTTCCTTGCCTACAATAGCTTTAGTTTTCTGTGGTCTGTCTCATTATTAACCTTAGAGAGTTCTGTTCACTTCTAAACAATTTGATCGATTTAGCTTTGACCTGAATTTATTGGTGTGAAATTACATAAAATACAATTCTATTGCAGCTTGTTCTACTTAATTATATATATATATCTAGGACACCGTGGACTTAAAATATAGCACACTCCTAGAATACTTTGTTGGGCTATTTGATCCTTTATAAGGACTCAAGCTAGACTTATTACATAGTTGATATGGGACTAAACACAAGCTAGTATGGCACATACTCCTTAGATTTAAGCCTTGGCATTCTTGCCAGGCTAAAGGACTAAATCCAAATCCAATCCGATCTTGTCTACAGTGAGAGCCGATCTATAGTGTTCCTTAATTTACATGGGCTATGGGTTAGATTTGCTTTGATATCATTTATAACTACCTAGGATCTCACTCAAAAAGATAAGTTGGAAAGTATTATTTGGGTTCCTTGATCCTGTATAAATACTTAAGATCTACTTGCTACATAGCTGATGTGAGAATAAATATACGCCAAAACTAGCTCTCACATCTTCATTGATATTCATGTTGGTTTGAGCCTCATTTGGTCACACTGGATAGCCATGATGTAGAAATGGGGTCTTTATAATTAGACCCACCTCTTAAGTGGGGAAAATAGCCCGGCTTGGTTACAAGAAGAAACTTGGTATGGGTCATGGGCTTGAGGACTACAATTTGGGTAGGTAAGGTGATGATGGAACGTGAGGATTAGTTGGCATATGATGTTAGAGATGATGCTTTTTCTTGTGGTGGCGGGTAATGATTAATGGATGAATCAAGAAAGGAAATGGTCATTTGAAATTGGATGCTATTCTTTTAGCCTTGAGTTCTAAAGCTGGTTAGTCTGTGAGGTCAAATCCTTTCCATTTGTCTTACTTGGTGGTTGTTCCAGTCTCTGCATCTCCATGTTTGATGACAACTAGTTGGGAATCCTTTCCGCCATTCTAGTTGGTTTAGGGCTATACTTTCTATAATATATGGAGATATAAAGTCCTTTGTTACTATTTCCTTCCATTTCTTTCCCTGCGATTTTTGGTCTACGTATACCTTTCTTTCATTTTACATGAATTAAATCACTTTTTGTATTGATGTATTCTTTAGCTTACGTTATACATGTGTAGATTATCAAGTCTCCTCTCAATTTGTCCTCAATTAACGCTACTTTATCAATTGACTCTTCTTCCACCTTTTTATCAATTATTTTATTTTTTATTTTATCTTTTCTTGTATTATCATACATCTACCTCAATGTCATCATTTCAGGCATTCATATCTTGTGTACATGTTTTATAATTGCCCCACATTCGATCCTATATGTTAAAGAAACAAAGTTAAAGGTACAAAATGTCTAAGTTGTTTAAGCCATTACAAAATTACCAGGCTTAGGCTACACATCATTTTACTCGAACAACGTTTTTATATGGTAGGCTGCCATTTGCCTTTGTCCATTGGTGTTATCAAGATTTATATGGTGGCACAACTCAAGCTGCTCTAAAATTTATTTATTATTTCATCAACGTTTCATCAAACTATAAGCATATTGTCATTTCTGCACATGTGATTTCTGTTGGACAAGATTTTGCATAATGGATAAGATATGTATATATATAAGCCTACATGTTCATAGGTATATGTATACAGTCAATTACATACACATTGGACCTTTACATATTGACTAGCAATCATTCTTGTGTGATGTATATGCATTACTGTAAGAACACATACTTGGGCCGTCTCATGCATCTGCACAGACAGTGCTAGCATTAAAGTTAATTTTACGTCCTAAACCTTAATGAAGCTATGTTGGTCACAAATGAACTGCTTTTAGCTTCATATCGACCCTCTGCATTGCTTACCTTGATTCAATACAACCATTTACTTCCTCCAACTTTTTCTGTTTGATTCTCCTAGAATTACAGGAAAGCTGCTGATTTTCTAAGGTCATGAATTTAGATCTCTCAAATTGATCTTTCGGGCTAATAGAATGCGGAACTCAGTCTTAGATTGTTTAATAATTCAGCATCCAAACACTAGCCTTTGGTACAGTCAAGTAAGAGACGGCTCGGTTCTTGGGATGCTCTATTACTTTCAATCAAGTGAATACAGACAGCTGATGTGGATGATGTCAAGCCTGCAATGAGCTGTGATAACCTGGGTGCAGATAACGAACAAAAAATACAGGATGGGGTCTCCCTTGCAGATTCCTCTGCTAGTTCTAAACATTCTTGGTGGGAAAGTTTGATATGGAGCCACAAAAAGACTGGACTAATATCAAGGCTTGCAGTACCAATTTTGGTAGGTGTACTGGCACACAACTGGTATGGTGTTAGTATGGTTTGGTTCTTGGTACTGGCACTCAGTACTAGGGCCTATCAAGTATCCTGAAAATTCTTTTGGTCTCGTTGGTTGATTTAGTATAAAAGATTATAAGATCTTTTGTAAGACAGATTTGGGCTGAAAAAGAAGATGCATGCATTGAAATAACTTATCAAGTTTTATCAAGGAGCTTGAAAACCTATAATTAATGTCTGGGCTCTAGAGCATGTCTTAGTTGGTAAAAGAAGCAAAGAACCATCTTGTGTTTGTGTGTTTCCCAAATTCGAGTCTTATGTCATATGTAGAGAGAGAGAGAGAGAGAGAGAGAGAGAGAGAGAGAGAGGTTGTCATTAGGACATTTCCTGTTGATAGGGGTGGGCATGGGCCAAGCCGGGCCGGACTAGGCTTAGGCTAAGCTAAGGGTAAAAAGGACAGCTCGTGGCATCAGGCCAGGCCAGGCTGGAACTTGGGTTAGGTATCACTGGCTTGAGCTTGACCCGATGGGAATTTCTCAAAGCTCGGGCTTGGCCTAATGGGAACATATATATGATATATGTATTTAGAAAATGCAAAGCACGGGTTTTGGGATGGTTAAGCCATGTGCTTCTAACCTTGGGAACCTAGGTTCAATTTGCTTTTAAGAGAGAACCATTTTATATTATAGTATATATAAATAATATATATATAATATATAATTTTTTGCATCGGACTGGGTTGGGTTGGTCTTGTTTTTCTTAAGCTCAGGTTTGGTCCGGCCCTATGGGCTAAAAAATTTGGCCTAGGCCTTGAAATTTTTCAAGATGGGTTTGGGTTGGCCCATAGGCTGCTCGACCTATGCCCACCCCTACTTGTCGATGGAGTGCATTGTTCAAATAGCTTGTTATCTTAGACCAAAGTTTTCCTCAACCTATTCATGGTAGTGGTGAGGTGGATTTCTTGGATAATCCTTACTCCCTTTCTTTAATAGGCAACCCTTGGAGGGGAAAACTGTAACAAGGTCCCTCCTAGTTTGATAGATGATGTATATATTAGACAGTCAATGGAATATAATAAAGATGATGAGTTGTTAACCTGAGAATATAGAGAAAGCCACTTTGTTAGGAGTAGAAATCAGGGCTAGAATTGTCTAATTTATGTTTTCAGCTTGAAAGAATGCTCCAGAATATAGCATATTAATGTATTGACCAGTCCCCTTACATGAATAATCTTCGGGCTTTGATTTTTCCATGTATCCAGAAAACTTACTATGTGCTAAGCTTATAGCATAATTTATGTCAATCAAGGTCTTGAGTAGCAGCGCTAATTGCTTTAGATGTAGGTTTCCTAAGCATGGTATGCTGTACTAGTGCATGCCGCCTTGTACTAGGCATACCATATCGGTATCAAACTATGATTCGGTACCGGTGCATACTGGGTTTCAATTTTTTGAACCATCCCATGTATTGGGTATACTGACAATGTATTAGTGTGGCACCAATGTGAGATCCGGTACTGAGACAGCGAACCTTATTCTTAAGTAAGATGTGAATCATATAATCTTGAAGTCTAAATATGACAAGGGCTGTTTGCAGATGTGTGTCAAACATTGTTATCAAAAACTGCTGTTATCCATGCATTAGGTGTTGCATTATGTCCAAGCACTAAAGCAAGGAAAACTGTAATAAGCACCATTATTGATTCATTGATTGTATTATTCGTATGGTTCTAGAAGGCATGATTGCTGTATAGCTCAAGCCCAAGCAGTTGCTTAAGCATCTGATTAACTACAAGGTTACTCACTTAGGCAGGGGTGAACAAAAGATAATCTTCAACCAGTATAACTGGTTCAGATTTTACCCCCTCCTTTATGGATCATAGGCACTGGCAGTTCTATGCTATCTGTAAAAGCCAACAGAGCAAAACCAGCATTCCCAGCATAACAGAATAGAGAACAACTGATTGCTACCTGTGAAGTACATGGATCAGCAAAAGGAGTGCATCATAATACTAGGTGTCTAAATAAATCATCTTGCATGTTTTGTTAGAAAGCAGGAAAAAGAAAAAAGTTAGTTACACATTAATCTCAAGGGTCTTGCTTGTTACTAATGATATTCTTCCATTATTGTGTTTTATTTTGTAAATTACTACATCACTAACATTTCAGCCTGAAATTCTTATCAATCACAGGATAACATGTGATTATTCCATCTTTCCACTTTTAGATCTTCAAGTATTACCATGTGAATGCAACAAAATTATGGAGGTATCCTTAACACTATTGTCTATAAGATCTTATGCTAACACATATTTATCAGGGTATTCCTGAACATGTTGAAGCCCCACCTGTGGCCCAAGCACCTGCAAGTGGGCAAGCAACTGATTCCCCAGTCCAGGCACCACAACCTGTTCAGCCTGCAGTGCCTTCTGGTGGGCCTAATGCTAATCCTTTGGACCTCTTTCCTCAGGTTAGTGCAGTAATGCTAGATATATATATATATATATATCTTTGGGATCCGTGAATTATGTGGATCTAAGGGTGTAGGAGATGATCAGATTTAGGCTTGGCTACATTCGAACGTAGCCAAATCTATACCTTCGTCCCCCTCTCTCTCTCTCTCTCTCTCTATATATATATATATATATATATATATATATTTAAAAGTGATAGATTCATTCTATGTTCTACAGGGTCTTCCAAATGTGGGGTCAAATGCTGGTGCCGGTATCCTTGATTTTCTTCGTAATAGTCCACAGGTGTTGTGAATTTAGTATTTTAAATATGAGTTGACAACTAGTAACTGTTGCACAAACTTATGTCTCTCCTTCTCTTTCTGTGTAGTTCCAAGCTTTTAAGGCTTTGGTGCAGGCAAACCCTCAAATCCTACAGGTCTTCTTTTTGTTCCTTTTATTTTGTGATACCTAAATTCTATTTTTTGAGTTATTTCATAGTTTTATAAGTGTCTATCTTACGGTAGTCTTCTCTGATTCTCGCAGCCCATGCTCCAAGAGCTGGGGAAACAAAATCCACAAGTTATGAGGCTCATTCAGGAACATCAAGCTGAATTCCTCCGCTTGATCAATGAACCTGCTGAGGGAGGAGAGAGGTGAGAAGCTTTTCTCCCCCCTTCATTTTGTATATGTTCTTAATTTTTGATAGAGAGGATGTTGATGGTTCTAATCTTTCCAATTTATTTGAACCAGCAATTTATTAGGTCAGTTAGCTGCTGCAATGCCACAAGCCCTGACAGTTACTCCAGAGGAACGTGAAGCCATTGAACGTGTAAGTTAACCTTGATAATCCTCTCTTTTTTTTTTTGTGGTTTTTGTTATATTGCTAGTAGCGGTAGTCAATGTAAAGCCGTCTAGATTGCCTGCTTCTGTAGCTTCAGACTGTATCCAGCAAGAGTTTGAAACTTTTAATGCACTGAGTTATAAGTAAGTTGAAAAAGTATTTGAAGTTAAAATTATTGAACAAGAAATGGTGAACAGCAGAACAAACAGGTAGATGTAATGTACATTTTGTGGTGATTCTAAAAAAAAATTCAAAATTATTACTAGGTAATGACAAACAGAAGTAGCATAGTGGATACATCAAGGTATAACAAGAGGGCCACGAATGGAGTTTGGACAATCTCTGCAAGGGAAATCAGGGAATCGATCAACTTGCTACCTTACTGTACTGTCATGGAAAAGCAAGCTGAAATGAAATATTTTAATGAGTGTGAATGGCCTGGATGATTTCTAGACTTGCAGATTAGACTCTGGTCTCTGAGGAGATTAGGGAGCTAAACACAGAGGGGAACTGGAATTTTAGGAAAGTGAAAATGGGGACATTCTTAGCAAAGTTAAGAGATGATAGAAGGGAATAAGAGGGATGAAGAAGGGAGAGAAAGGTAAAGGAAGGCACCAGAGGAACAGAAAGGGGCAGCATTTCTTTTAGTTGCCCTCTGTGGGGCATAGATATATATAACCTATTCCCTACAATATTTACTCAAATACCAAGTAACCAATTAAGATACAAATCAAAAGTTTTCTTCTAAGAAATAACATGCATATTAACTTAAAGAACAGGTCACTTAGCCACATAATTACTAGGGCTGCTAATGCTTGGCCTACCAACCACAAGTTCAAGCTGGGTAGTAGTAAATGAAGATAGGCTGGCCCAGTCCTAACCCACACTCTACCTATATTTGGCCCAAGGGCCACTACATATTCTTTTCTTTTCTCGCCATGTAGAGAGAGAGAGAGAGAGAGAGAGAGAGAGAACCAATCATCTCATCTGTTTTCCCAATCTCTTTCAACATCCTGGTTTCAATAGTAAAAGCTGACTTCAGCTCTGCAAGAAATTTGAGCAAACTTAGAATTTTGTTTGACATATCAACTTCCCCTGCCATAACTTTGCCCCCATGAAATTCAATCCTCACTTTTTACTTAGCTAAAAATTAGATTGATTATAATTCAAAATTTTGAGCTATTATTTTGCCAAGTTTCCACCTTAACTGTAGAGATTTCTTAAATGTTCTTTTGAAAGATATTGGTATGAGAGTGTTTACCAAATGTAGAATTGCTATTGTCATGAAATTTTAACTAGCTGGTAAAGTTAGAATTTTTGCATTCTGTAAGTTTTTGCATCCATAGGTTGATTGCTCCTACTGAATACTCAAGCTATCTTGATGTCATAATCATTCCTGTATCAACTCTAACTTCATTGCATTTGATTATGTTAGCTGGAGGCAATGGGCTTCGATAGGGCACTCGTGTTGGAAGTCTTCTTTGCCTGTAACAAGAATGAGGAGCTGGCGGCAAACTATCTTTTGGATCATATGCATGAGTTTGAAGACTGATTGTGCAACCCACGGTTGTGATGTTGAACATCAGTTCAGGTTAAATATACCAAACCCACACGCTTCTTCCCCCTTCTTTTTACTGTCTTGGTGTCGAGTCTATAGATAGTTACCTATATGTTATGTCCAGAAGCTCTAATTGTATATAAAGGTTGCACTTTGGATCGTTTACCTTTATGGATCATTTTCATTCTCTTCGTTGTTAAGTCTATAGATTGTTCTGAAAGGGCTAAAGATGATGTTTGTGGACGCTAGACTTATGGATCTCCTTTATTCTGGTTATAGTTTGGGTGAAGGTGTACACTTTTCAGCATCTAAAATATTTGGGAACATGTATTCAACGGCCGCCAATCCTGGAGTTGGCGGCTAGCATTGCTTGACACTTTGACATCATTCAAAGTCTGCTTATGCCTTGCCTACTGTGACCGCATTTTGATGGTCATTATTTTTGTGACAGGACAAGAATGCTTTGAATTAAGAAGAACGGTCCGTCGGCTACGGATTTGTAACAAAGATTGCTGCATTTTTTGTATGGCACCGAAAAAACTTGAAACCGAACCGGATTAATGGCCGGGTGACCTTCATGGATCTGTTTAGATGACCCAGCGAATTATTCATGCGTTGTCTTGACATTGCCCGGAGTAACTGAATAGGGCAGAGGTAGGAAGGAAAAGTTGAAGAAAATAATAACTGACACTGCACCCTTTGGAATGACTTTTTCATTTATGTCCTCTATGTCAAACATTTTCATTTGCATGTGAATACCATGATGTGATAGAAAGACAAAACAGAGTCACATGTTGATTCCCATCATAAGCGTTGAGTGAGACGATCGTTCCTTTTCAAAGGGGTCGCAACTAGGAGATCGAAAATAACAGGAAACCAAACAATAAGCAGTGAGAAAGAAAGGTTCAAGTGCCCATCAATGCCCTATAGATAATTTGCTTCTTGTGTGGTAATGGAGGTATCCTGAATAAAATTACATACTCATCATCTTGTCTGAGCTCGTTGATGCCAAGTTGGTGGAAAAGAAGTGTGGCAATGGTTATCCCATGTCTGGATCCAGCTAATAGCAAAAAATGGGAGAGGGCAAAATGGGTTTATGATATACAAAAGCTGGCACATAAATATTGACTGCGTGTAGAGTGTCCATACTATAGCTATGATATATTTCTCCTGTTGGTTGGCAATGGTCATGCGTCAATCCACAGTCAGGATGAGCCTCAGCCACTGTCAGCTTGGGCCAATCAATGGTTCTGAGGATCAGAAGGTTTTTGGAGTTTTCAAGCCACCCTTGGCTCACTTGCAGTCAGAACCCTAGGGACCTTCCATTTTCCCTGACTCAACATCGATGCACCTTTCTTCATTGGTGCTCCGGAGTTCAATTTCTAAAAGAAATTTTGTCCTTTCTAGCTCGGTCCACTTTTCCTACATATATTTCTATGACAAAAACATCCATGATAAGACACCACTAACTCATTCTCAATTAGGTGTCATCCAAATCCAATCGAACTACAGTCTAAAAATCAAAATGGAAACCATTGTTTACTAAATCGTCCATTGTTGCTCTGCAGCCAGCGTGGGGCCAGAGCCAAACTCTCCCTAACTAGTTCCTTTACACGTCTCCCATGTAAATTTCCAGTTCTTCCAAAAGTCCATGAGTCACTTGGCATCTAGAGATGATGGCTAAGAAAATTAAACTTGCCACTGGATCACACCTTGGACGGGATTCCAATGATCTCACGTCTCAGGTTCACATTTTTAAAACTTATCACCGGCCCCTCCACGTGAGACCCCTCATCTATTTTATCTCAACGCAGTCTGGTGTACAGAGGTGGCAAGCAAGACTTCTTAGGGACTACGCACGGTGCCAGATTCAATTATACGAAGAATCCAAAGTAGTGAAGAACTCGGTCAACGCATACACCCCTCTACACAGCTTGCATTGATCCCCAAGCGTACATGGGTTCTCTCTATGAGCCACATCAACCCGTGTTCTCTCTATGAGCCACATCAACCTGTGCCAAATGCCAGTGGTGGAGCCATACGCAAAATTTCTCTGGTGCTCCATCAACCCAAGCTCGCACGTAAAGCTCTGCCGTTAGTCATTCAAGAGCCAGTTGGTGCTGGCATCCACTTGGATTCATCTAGTGCTTATTTACTTGCAATATCTACTTTTGATAACATAGATTAACATATCAATGGCATACGTTTGGTAAGTTATGCAGATTAATTTTGTATTTCATATGTTTCTTCTTATCGACTCTTGTAGCACATTCTGTTTGTATGATTTGATATACTATACTAGAGGCTTTGTGGTCTTAAGAATGGTTTGGATGGGAGGTTCTCTTAAGAATAAAGAAGATGAATAAAATCTAGTTCATGTTCATACTAATAGAAGAGCGGATCCAATACCAAGATGACTTCTTTCTCAAGAAGTGCAGCCAGTACGATTGAATCCGATCTATTGGACAAAAGTCAGGTTTTTATTCCTCACCGTCCAGGGCGATAAGGATGCCAAAGACTT
The DNA here is from genome assembly GCA_017589505.3 of Metroxylon sagu. Classification (NCBI taxonomy): domain Eukaryota; kingdom Viridiplantae; phylum Streptophyta; class Magnoliopsida; order Arecales; family Arecaceae; genus Metroxylon; species Metroxylon sagu. Next base: position 58,283 of record JACVBY030000586.1, read on the forward strand.
ATGTTTCCAGGAGCTAAGGGTGCCTCTGATCAAAGCATAGTTCCAATTCCATCAGTTAGAGAATCCATCCGCCTTAAGGTTTTGATTTGTAATCAATGCACCGTGGTCCGTTATAGCTTGTATGGGTTACAAGAGGATGAGCTATCACTAGATCATTGAAAACAAGATAAGAGTTTATATATGTAAGAATATGGTTCGAAAAAAAGTACCTATTTGGCTCTAGACAATAAGATAAATCTTGGCGCCATTGCCATGCGATGCTAATGCCTAACCTAATGTTAAGAAGGAAGGAAGCTTGCCATGGCATGAAGTTAAAAAGGCATATAGCTTTTGCTTTTGCTTCTGAGGGCCTGCACTTTTAAACTCCAATGAATACATAATAAAGTTATTCTCTATGTACTAGTATATTACATTTTTGGAGTTAGTGTACACAACTTTCATCATGCACGCTTGAGATAAGCTACATATTGCCTAGTGTTAACACGGTTTTACTTCATCTCATTAATAAGTTTACTATTTTTAAAATAATTTATTATAATAGTGGCATCATTTCCTCATTTCCTTTTCCCCTTGTTACTTGCATACACAATGACCTATCAATACTTTTTTTGTGTCTATTGATAATATTTATCTTTCAAATAATATAATTATTTTCTTCTTGTGAACCCCATGCATTGTACAAGTTTTTTGCTTCTCCCTATCTGTTCTTGTGAAAATAGGCACCAAAATTAAGGTAAATGACATAAACTTTGCATAACTATATTTTCCTTGTTGTAGATGTTGAGTAATATCTTTTTAAGGTAAAAGGAATGAATTAATTTTAAAATTTTCAAACACTTTTGCCCTTGGCTCTAATATGTTTAAGTGGATTTTAATGCATTTACTTTTTATAGTGAGTTTGCATTAATTTTCAATGAATCACATACCTTTTATACTGAATGCATATCTCTTGTCTGCTAAATGCACTTTTTTTTAATTGAATGTTGCAGTATATATTCTTGGTTACAAGGACAAAAGAATTGAGAAATTTTAAAACTAAGTCATTTTTGAACAAAATAGTTTTTTGAATATGTAAAAAATGAAAATAAACAATTTCTTGAAAGTTGGCTTCAAACATGTAAGTATGATTAAATAGGATATTCTTTCTTGGAATGGTTAACTCTCATAATTATCTTTGGAAAGTCAAAGTTTTTCCTCTTTTTCGAAGGTTAACTAATTCATGGCATTGGTTAGTAGACTCCTAGTTCATTTTTAAATGTATACACTAAAATACAAATTATGATAGAAGAAAATACAAGAATTCCTAAACAAAGCTTATAGATATAATAAACTGAACAAATAACACTTGTCACATAAATTAAAAACACAATTTCAAGTTTCTAAAACCATAAAAACTAAGTCATTTAATTTTACTTCTAAGAAGGTGTACTTTGCAGTGATTTGATTAGGCCTTCCATACTTTGATATTAAGGTTGAACATATTGGCTTGAACCTATTCTAACTCAGCATCAAGCTAGGTTAGCAATCTAAGCTTTTCTCTTTACTTTGTGAGATCTTATATGTTGCTAACTCTTTGAATGGCAAGGAGTTAGAAGGCTAAGAAAAGAGTAGATGCAGATAATTTTTTATAAAGAGAGAATATATATTCGGACTATATTTGGTTTTCAAATATTTCTAGAATAACTTCTTTTTAATATGTACTTATTCTTTGCTTCTCAACTAAAATTATTTGACCTCTCTTGCACTTTTTTCAATAGTTTTAATCAGGTTAGGACTCCTATAGTAACCTCTCATTATTAAAGGCTTAAGGTTATCTGGCTAAGCCTAAATAAGAAGGAAGCTCAATCTCCCTCTTAGATAAGATGACAAGATAGCACATTATCTATGTCGATTAATTTGGTTACTTCCAGTTCTCTTCGAAAATTTGGTTATCAATCTCCTTCTTAGATAAGATGAAATCCATTTTTCACCCTTATTTAAATATTGCAAGATGAATGAGGAAAACACATATCACTCTTTGATACTCTTTATTCGTCAGGTGTTTTAAATAATAGAATGAATCATAATCAACATCTTTTTTTTCTTCTATTATTTTTGGAAAAGATATTATTCCTAATGAAAACTTCTACAAAACTATATTTATGACATAGAAAGAAAATCTTAAAATCTAGTAATTAGCCCAAAAAAATTTTAACCAATGCTCCTACTCCATAATTCAATAAGATTCCAAAAAACAATCTTTGAATTAGCATATACTTTAATTGGATTCATTTGACTCAATACTAGTAATAGCATAAACTTTATACAAATGTGAAGACTTAAGTAAACCCCTTTATAAGAAAATAAATAGGTAAAAAAGTAAATCAACTTTCTTGGCTAGTACCTACTTGTCTTCAATAGATAGCACCATGTTCTTAATGAGAAACTTGAAAAAAAAAATTATTAGCAATATTAAGAAGTTGATTGCATAAATAAATAGATGGGACATATTCATTTAAATTTCATTTAGCATTGATATGGGGATCATAAATTATGCACATAGGTTTCCAATTTGAATAGCCAATTTTTTTTCTAGTGATTATTTTGCACCATAGGATTGATATAGCATATTTCTTTGGGATGGTCCAACTAATTTTCTGCCTAATGTCATATTGCTTGACCATAAATCTTTTATTTATATTAAAATTTTGTGATAGAGAAATATTAACTTGTATAGCCTCCAAATTGATGCCAAAATAAAATTGTCATCAATATATAAATAAATTATTACATGGTGATCTCCTATAACTTTATGACAAAGATATTTTTCATACTCATTAATTGTAAATCCATATGGTAGTATGTTATTGGATTTCTTGTGATATTTTTTAAGTGCTTTTCTTTAGTCACAAGGTGACTTAATTTACATTATCTTGTTGCTCCCTTTTGTTAATCCATTTTTTTTCATATTAATCTCTATTTAGAAAGTGTTTTTTTCATCCATTTGGTGAATTATTAATTTACATAAATATTAAAAATTGTATTGGACAGACAATGAGGCACAATCAATACTCTAAAAATTGAAATTTATGACTTGAAGATGCTTGAACTAATGTTAAAAAGTGTTTGCTCGTCCTTATTCTTGTCAAGCATCTTCATGCCAGTGATCTCAAACTGCCAAGTTACGAGGCTAATTATTGTTTCATAGCAACATTTGAGAAAAGAGATGTCTTCTTTAATTGCAGAATAAGAGAGCCTGAAATTGAAAATCATAGACATTTAAGTAGAGAATGAAGAAAAAAGATTGGGCCAGGGTAGAAGAAAGCAGGAGAAAAGAAAAACAAAGTGAAATCTACGACTAAATTCAAATAGATATAAATGTAGTACCGACTACTTACTCTTCATCTTGTTTTCCTCTCCATGCATAGATTCATACATGCATGCTATGACGTTGCATATTCCATTTGCACATTCCATCGACTAATAGACCATAATTTACTCAAAGACAAATACCTAATTCCTTGTCATTTACCACATTAACAAACCTATATTTGAAACTCAACCACGTGGCTTGAAGTAAGATACAACCTTAATAAATATAGCTGACTAATCTCTGTCTTGAATAGGACACCGGCTTCTCTAAATTTGAACGATCCAAGATCATCAGTTTGTCAGCACAGTGGTAGGTCCGTCGCTTCCACCTCAATTATAACCTCTCGGTCGAGTTCACAATATGAAGAACATTCAAGCTTGGACCACCTGTGTCCGCTAACAAGGCGCTCGCAGGCCACGATGCGAGTCCCGTAGATTGCCATACAATTTCTCTACGAAAGACGGAGACGTAGTTCCCAGGGGCCCAGACCCACGAGGTCTGGACTAGCACCAATCACAGCCTGTTCACTCGCACACTGGGCCTTCAATCCAAGTAATAGTCACCGTCCGCTTCTCGTTGTCACCTCTCCCTGCTTAAGATTCGCGAATCTCTAGATGTACACCCACCCCCTCTTCCCATCCATGAGTAATTGTTACCCCCCCAATGAAAGAGGTTTTCGATGCCCCTTCCGTCATTGCGTACGTGTTTCTTCTTCGGTCTCTTGGATTTGTAAGCATGCAAACATAGAGACATAAAAACAAAAGAAGCCGACGTTCGCGAACCAAAGGGTATCCCAGCCGTTCAACGGGCCACTTTGTGCACGTAATCAACGGCTCTCTAAGTTGCATGCATTTGCCTCTCTTTTCTACTCTGTTTTCCTTTTTAGAGAAAAATAGCTTAAAAATCTAGTCCATGTGGCCTATCATAACCACACCACAATGGTTGTAGCAGACATAGAAAGTCACTCAACCTCTATAAATTAGAGGCCATCCCCCAAGCTTTGGAGCATTGGAAGGATTGATGAGAGAAGAGATGGAAGGAGAGGAGCAGATCAAAGGAGGCCATGCCCCCCAAGTGGAAAAAAGAAAAGGAGGGCTAAGAACGATGCCCTTCATCTTTGGTAACACTACTCTAAGCCAAATTCTTCTCCTCCACGTTTACTCACAAGTAGTAGAGCGCTTTAAAAACTACTAAAAACAAAGTTTCTGGTGCTGAAAAAAGGTGTGTTATTGTTCCCATGCTGCAGCTAATGAGATTTCAGAGAAGCTGGCCGTCGTCGGCTTCCAGACTAACATGATCAGTTACTTAACCCAACAGCTTCACATGCCACTGGTCAAGGGAGCCACCACCCTCACAAACTTCGGTGGCACCGCCAGCTTAACCCCGCTCATCGGGGCCTTCCTCGCCGATGCCTACATCGGCCGGTTCTGGGCTGTCACGCTCTCCTCCATCGTATACCAAATAGTAAGACCCTTTAACACCTCTTCTCCCTTGCTTTCCTTTGCTACATCTAATCTTCAGAGTCTTCTCTTAAAAGGGAATGATAAGTCTCACGGTGTCGGCCATCGTTCCCCTGTTCCGTCCGCCGCCGTGCTCTCCGGGCCAAAATTGCAAGGAGGCGTCGGCGTGGCAGCTCGCCGTGCTTTACGTATCGCTGTTCCTGACGGCACTCGGCGCCGGCGGCATCCGGGCCTGCGTGGTGGCCTTCGGGGCGGATCAGTTCGACGAGGCGGACCCCAAGGAGAAGACCAAGACGTGGAACTTCTTCAACTGGTACTACTTCTGCATGGGCGTGTCGATGCTGCTGGCGGTGACGGTGGTGGTGTACATCCAGGACAACGTCGGGTGGGGTTGGGGCCTCGGCATCCCGACCTTCGCCATGGCGATATCGATCGTGTCCTTCGTCGCGGGTTACTCCATGTATCGGTGCTTGGAGCCCTCCGGCAGCCCCTTCACTCGGCTTGCCCAGGTGGTGGCCGCCGCCGTGAGGAAGAGGAAGCTGCCCAAGGTCTCCGATCCCAGCAGCCTCTACGAGAACGACGAGATGGATGCTCCCATCTCTCTCTCAGGGAAGCTTGTGCACACCAAGCAACTAAGGTGAGCTGTCCTTGCTTCGCTGCCCGTAGTCTCTTTGGATTTACCGTAGGACTCCTGTGATTAAATATTTACTCACCGGTATAAAAGACACAGGTTAAGATAGAATAATAGGAGATGGTTATGGTAATGGATGGCAAGTTGCCTTTGCGCTTTGTCTTTCACAAAACTCGGTGAAATGTTCCCTTGGAAGAAGGGAGGAGATTCCGTTTGTTTTTTTGTCGGTGCGATAGGAAAGAATTTATTCTAGATGTTTACGGTGAGCATTAACATGAACGAATCTCTTCCTCGTTCAAAAGGAGGTGAAAAATGACAGAGAGAAGGGCGCGAGGACGAGAGGTACAGTAGGGTCAGCGAATCCGTCCATGGATTCACGTGATCACGATAGAAAGAGATAAGGAAATTGACGGAGTTGTTGAGCTAAAACATAATAATTATTATGAAGGATGGGGAGACTGATTGGGGGCAATGATGTGCGAGGGGACAAGGGGGGGTGGCCCTTGGCCTGCGGCCAAAGCCTATGGAAGTTAACGCCCAACGCCTTTGCTAACGAGTCACGTCAGTGTTTACCCACCGAACGATGAGCGGTTCCTAAATCGACTCAGCTTTCCGTGCATGATTTTAAGCCGAGATGATCCCGGTCTAGGTCCCAAGTTTGGAAGTGTCCTAAAAGAATACTTTTAACTTAACTAATTTGGTCCAACCATACCTGTCCTGGTCTCGGAATTCAACATCGCTCACACCTCTTTTTTTAAAAAATTTTTAATCCTTTTTTTTTTTTTTATGATGGACTATAATATATTGAAATTCTTTCTTTTTTTTTTAAGATTAGAACGCAAACAAAAACAAAAGCTAGCATGAACTCTTTGTTTTTATGGACGTGTCAATTATAAGACCAAAAGATACTTGTAATTACGTTGAGCTTCACTAACCAACCAAATTATTATGATTTTGGACATATTTTTGTAACGTATGAAGTAAATCAATTCTAAAAATGGTTTGATATCTAATCTAAAACCGAAAAAAAAAAATTTTATAACCCAACAGCAAGGAAAGTGTGTGCAAATCGCTGCCTATCTTTTGTTATCAGCACCGCTATCAATAAAATCTAAATGATAGATTGCACATCCATTCCCGTGCCACTAAGTTTAAATGAAAATAGTTTCCTCAATATATATATATATATATATAAATGATAATCAACTAATTTTGAAATTGTATTTTTGGTTAAGAATTAATGTTTTATCTATGATTTGCTTCCCTTTACACTGGCTATCCAAGTTGTCGGCAAAAGAAACAAGGCTGAACAGCCACGTTGACCGAGCGATTTCTCCTCATTTATCTTTTGCAAGAGATCACTGATACGAATCGTGCGAGTTGATCGTCCGGTCCGAATCGGTTTGGACCGGTATAGGTGCAACTTTTGGTGGCTTAAAACTTGGTACCTTATTAGACTGGGATTTTTAACAAGCACCTGGTTGGAGATCACGTAGCCCACCTGTGGATGGTTTCGCTCTGCCACGGGTTCAACTGGAGCACGGCAGTCCACTTGCGGCTGACAGAATGAAATGCGCTGGGCTACAGTTTACTGGTGGACCCGGCTTTCGAGGAGTTAGCTCTGAGCGCACATTGTGCGCCTGACGCAGCCCATGGACCCCATGCAAAAAGCTCGGTTACGGGTCAAGATTTGAAAGACCGCGTCCCGAAAATGTCACAGGGATCGAGAGTGTCTTTCAAACCGGTCAAGATATCAAAGGCCATTGATATCATGGCTGTTCGCTCCTGAACCACTAGCGCAAGCATGGGATAATTTAAAAAGTTTCCGGGTGGGGCACCATCATTGCTTCATGGAGCAGGTGAGGAGAGGAGCGTGAGCTGTCTCTGGCCTAATCTAATTCCTGAGAATGGTCATCAAGCCATGGTTCTTCAGTTCAACTCATAGTTTAGAGAGAATTTTATCCTAAAAAGCTTTTAATGAGTTATAATTTATTTTGTATTTAGAATTAGAAACACAAACTGAAAAAGTATCTGAGACTATTTGTCTTTGTATAATTTATTAGCAACTTCGAAGATGGTAAAAGTCCGATGCCATGTGTTGGTGTTCTTCACTGCAATCTAAGCTAATGGGATTTAAAATTAATACGATACAGTTTCTTCGACAAGGCTGCCATCATAACGGAAGACGACAGGCAGCAGCCCAACCCATGGCGGCTGAGCACGGTGCACCGGGTGGAGGAGCTCAAGACGGTGATCCGGATGGGCCCCATCTGGGCCGCCGGCATCCTCGTCATCACCGCCTCCTCGCAGCAGCACACCTTCTCCCTCCAGCAGGCCCGCACCATGGACCGCCGCCTCTCGCCGTCGTCCTCCTTCCGCATCCCGCCCGGCTCCATGACCGTCTTCACCTACGTCGCCATGCTCGCCACCATCTCCTTCTACGACCGCGCCCTCATCCCCCTCGCCCGCCGCGCCACCGGCCTCGACCGCGGCATCTCCTTCCTCCACCGCATGGGCATCGGCTTCGCCATCTCCACCCTCGCCACCCTCGTCGCCGGCCTCATCGAGGTCCGCCGCAAGGAGGCCGCCGCTGCCGCCGGCGTCTTGGACGAGCCCACCGCCACCGTCCCCATCTCCTTCCTCTGGCTCGTCCCCCAGTATGCTTTGCATGGCGTCGCCGAGGCCTTCACGTCGATCGGCCACCTCGAGTTCTTCTACGACCAGGCGCCGGAGAGCATGCGGAGCACCGCCACGGCGCTCTTCTGGCTGTCGATATCGATGGGGAACTACGTCAGCACGATGATCGTCTCGATCGTTCACCGCTACAGCGCTGGCCCCGGGGGTTCCAACTGGCTGCCGGATAACCTCAACAGGGGGAGGTTGGAGTATTTTTACTGGATCATCACCTTGCTTCAGCTGCTGAATCTTGTGTACTACGTAATATGTGCCAAGTTCTATACATATAAACCCTTGCAGCTCCAGCAAAGTAAGGAGGACGAAGCTGTTGAACTCTCGAGTAAGGTTTAATCCGAGAGTGGCGGTGGGGAAATCGTGTTCATGGTGTCTGATCTATATACATACTTCAGTTCATATAACTCTTTTTCACATCAGATACACCATCTCGCAATCCAAGCTGTGCATCAGTTTGAAGGGTACCACAACAAGAAGTAAAACAGCGTTTGGATTAATTACAAGGTCTTGCATCAAAGATTATATAGTTTACTTAACCAATGTACCATTCTCCATCTTACCTCGATATTATTAAAATATGTAAAGGTTACGCTCTGCCTCCAGTTGTAAAGATTAGATTGCATCCCTGGATCTGAGATAATGATAACACAAGATTGAGGTTGGACGGAGTCGTCTTTCGTACACCGCAATGACCAAACTTTTTTTGGATTTTCTGCTTGTTTTATTAGCCATGGGCTCTGCACCATTTGATGGCTTCTTTTTTCTTGTTGATTTTCCCTTCTAGTTGTGGTCATGGTCAATTATGATCGACGGAAGCTGGTCCTTCACTCCTTTGTCTTGATCGAACAACCAATCCCGATCTTAAATTGATGAGATAATATTTAGCAAGTCTGACGCACGTGTGTGGACTAGAAATTTGACGGTGAAGGAACAAAATAAAATAAGTGTGAGAGAGGCATCTAATCTAACTCCCATCCCCAAAAGCATGAATTTTTGCTATGGAAAAGACGACTCCTCCAAAATGATTCTTAGAGCTGGCAAGCAAATTCAAGGTTGCATAGACTTGAAAATCATACTTCAATTTGATTGTTCCGGAACTTAGGTTGCATCCAAATGATAAAATATATTGGTGCGATGTTTCGATCTGTTAGCCAAAGAAAACATTGTCCAGTCTTGACACAGTCAGATAGTGATTAGTTTTTGCAACTTGGATGACTTGAAGAAGATATCATAAGATAATTAGTAGTCGAGGGACCGAGATTAATAGCGTACATGAAAATTAGTCTGGTCTAAAGAAATAAGAGTGCACAATAATAAAATAAAAGTAGATCTGAAGAGGCATTAGAAATTTCTCAAGGATAAGGTACTCGCATATATTCAACCAGTGGAGAGATCTAAGAGTTGCGCAGGTGGCTTCTGTTTTACCTTCTAAGGATTCGGCTCAAGATTAATACAAGAGGATTTTCAGATGACATTTAATCAAGGGTAGCTATAGCAAGTGTACTTGAGGATGGAAGGCTCTTGATACTTTTTATAGGATCACCAGTTACAGTATTTCTCTGGTTATAGAAGATAAGAAAATTATATTAGGTCAGAAGGCGCTGTTTACATTGGAAATTAGATCACACAAGACTGATCTAGATATCAATAAAGAATAATAAGAATTATGGATAGATTTGAATAATTGTACAAAAAAAGGGTTTAAGATCTCTGCCAGGCATGCTTGACTAAATATTGTGTTGAGGAAAAAAAAAAAAAAAAGAAATGCCCCCAAAAAAAAAAAAAAAAACACACACACATTTTCCAAACCCCACCTCGCTAGCCATGCTATCAACAAGGTGCCAATCAACACCAATGATGAACATGTTGACATGAAGAAATCAGATGCAAGGCAATGGCAACCATTGTTCCACTATGGTAAATGCCAACTAGAGCCAAACAAAAATTTTAGAAGCAAAATGCTGAAAATACAGAAGGATTGCTATGGTGATTCAACATTGTAAATAACATTTAACTTGCACCAGCAGAGAATATCAGCCCAAAGTTATACAGGTTGCAACTTCAGATGCAACCTGCAGCAGCACCCCAGGGTGATCGTAATTTAACAACAGTACTGACCAAGAAAACAAAATGCATGCATGAGGTGTGATGGTATTTTAACAACAGTACTGATCAAGAACACAAAATGTACGCATGAGATAAAAGTAATTACAATCACCTATACATGAAATAATAGCTTCTTTAGCTACTGGAGCACATCTAAAGGGAGATAAGCCAAAACATGTTATACTTGAATCAGTCATGAAGACAATAAACTTCAGGATTAATGACCAAGCTTCAAAGAAATTTACATTTGGAAATCCATAGATAAATGTATTGGAATGTGTATTGATTTTACAATGATAGACACAATATAAGATGCTAAGGCCTAACAATTTTTATCTTTACATATTCATATTAAATCTATGTCAGTAAATTCTAAATTCACTACCACATCCGGTCCGGCTGCAGGGAACTAGAACCTCAATTGTCCGCTCACTCAAATAAATTTCAAGATCGCTAGGATTACTCCATAATCTCTATACCTGGCTCCTTGGGTGATCAAATGATGGAGATAACTAGGGGGAGTCACACTTTTCAAATTATCCAAATATAATCTGATGTTCAAAACAAAAATCTGGTCAACTTTGAAATTGTGACAGCAAGATGCCAGTTTGCTAAACAAAAATATAAGGCAACTAGCATGAGTCTGGGAGTGGCAAGCAAGGACAAATGGCTAACACCCCATTAATGTAAATGATCAGGCATGGCTCTTGCCAATGGTATCCAGTAGGTATAGGACCAAACACAGATATCCAAAAACCACAATAGCATTGTATTTCCAAGACCAATAGCCCAAATCTGATAAATGTGTTGTTTTTTCAATGAACATGCACCCTAGAATCTCTTTCTTTCAAGAAACAGGACAAGTGCATCCCCAAAAATGGGAGTATGTTTTTTAGAATTCTTAAGTGATAACATCAAGGTATTTTAATCTTTTTTCTGTCCTGAGGTTGATGGTTTTGCTAATCTTTACATTAAAAAAAAAAAAAAAAACTTTGGAGAGCTAGCTTATATGACCATCACTTGATGCTTTGCCTTGTGACCATCTTATTACAACTCTTGCCAGTCATTCCCTCCTTAGCAGCCCACTCCACCAATCCCATTTGTAATAATCTTCACATTGGTCACTCCCACTCCACCAATCCCATTTGTAATAATCTTCACATTGGTCACTCCCTAGCCCCTTAGCCATCCATATGGACGACATCCATGTCCCTTCCACCTTTTCAACCATCTCCACCCCTCACACAAAAAAAAAAAAAAGAAAAAAAGCAAAAGAAGAAGAGGAGGAGAAAAGAAAACCAAAAAGAAAAAAAAAAAAAAAGTTCCTCCAACCATCATGCACACCAGCAGACCCTCCAATCTTAAATCTAATCTAGGATCCACCACATTGCTATCAATAAACTGATTAACAAACACCTCTGAGTTTTTCAACCTACATAGGCAAACTAGAAATGCATGAGCAGGGAAGTGGTGCTCTTAAAAAAGAAAAAAGAAAAAAGAAAAAGAAAACATGGAGTTGAGGATGCCAAGAAACATCTGTAGCTAAAGTATAAAATAATGCAATATGAAATCTGCAATAAATGTTCATATTTATTGATAATGATACAAGTAGCATAACAGTATTGATAATCAAACTAAGGTCCATGCTATTTGTAAGTAGCAGCAATCTTAGATGCATGGCTGGAAATGGGATGGAAGCATCAAGAAGCATGAGTCAGAGAAGAAACAAGTTTCCAATGTAGATGTGCCACCTGAAGTAAATGATTCTAAATTCTAAAATTCTACAACTAAGCACAAGGTATGGTCATGAAGAATGATGCACAATCACATAATTTATTTGTGAAGATTGCCACAATGATCGCATCTAATGTAGTAAGTCTCTAACATTCTGAGCAAGGGTATAAAACAATAGCATTGTGATACAATACTATTTGGAAGAATTTGGAAGGAACAGCAAGGTACTGAGGCTCTAAAAAGAAATTAGGATGCATCTGATAATCTTAAAAAAAAACATAATACATGGACCACAAAATGGATCAGATAGAAAGCATTTTGACTTTGAAGTTAAGCTTTTCTACATACAGGAGTAGGGGAACAAAAAAGAAATCTTGAGACATCACTGAGACAGTCACAAAGCATTGTGGCTTTGGCACTGCTAATATAAGGATTATGACTATTGACCTAATACATTAAATCTCCATCTGAAATTAAGCCATATATGAAAATGTTGGCTCCTATACTAACAAGCAGTGATATGGTTACACTCTTTGAGTATTATTCAATGGTTCACAGGAAAGCCCTGTATGAAGGATGCATGATGTTGGAAACAGAGCCATATCACAAAACAATAAGTAATAAGACGGCTAAAGGAAGAGTAGCAACTTTAGTGATAAGAGGAGGTGAAGGTAGCGGACACCCTACAGGAAAACATGGCTAAGAAGTATATATAAACAGCACACTCATAATGAAAAGATGCTGAAAAAGAAAACAATCTAAGTCTTCATGATATACCAGCATCAACAAATCAATCAATCTTGACAAAGCTAGTGCTTGTCAACAAGTCCTATGGCTGCTAATCTCAGAACTCAGTACTTGCACAAGGACACGTTTCCCCAATGCAAGGAAGCAAGGCTTTATGTACCAACCCATGCCACCTACTATCAGGCATACTGTGCTGACTCAATAAGGTATTGGTACTGTACAGGGGCTCGTTACAATATTGTACCAAAACATGGTACAGTTGCTGTCTCACCTGCAACAACTTACTGTGTGTCAGTATGGGGGCTTATCATACATGCAAGCTACAAATACAGAGTTCAATAATATACTCCAATTTCCAAGCAATAATTCAGCATTTTGCTAGTTCGCATCTTCCTCTAACCATTTCCAAGATCAAGTCACTTGGTCATTGTTGACACGGGTGCTTAAAACAGGTAAATGAAGCACATGTCTTTACCCGAAGTGCCCTTACCTAATTTACAAATAACCTTGGGATTCCTCCCCTACACAAGTGCATGCCAAGTTCCAGGTGACTGAGCATCTTTTCTCTGACCATTTCCAAGTTCAAGTCCCTTGATTATCATCATAGGTGCTTCAAACAAGTAAGTGGAGATAAAGTCTTTATTGTTTTCTCTACCTAATTTACCTACAACCTTAGAAAATTCTAGTGTTAAGGCTGCCAAAAATTGAGATTGCTCATCCTCTTTTCAGTTTGCATTTCCATTTCTCTTGCTTATGCCCAAGCTGCCTTTGAGCTTATTGTTGCAAGCAAACTAACAAGAACATTAAATTATAGAATTATCTTTTTTCCAACTCACTGCACCCTTTAGGATTTACAACAAGGAAGAAGATAGATCACAAGTAGGCTTGTACTACCCAAACCAACAAGTCAGACAATGCTTCACATGAATCTATATATTCACATTAACAATAATATAGGTTTAGACATTCTCCCTTTGCAATTTAAAATGTATGATCTCAAACTTGTCCTTTAGATCTGAAATTTTGTGAAAGCAGTGTGACTTAGGAGTGCACAACTACAAAACATAATGACAGAAGGGCTCCATTTGATTTTGTTACGTTCAGACACAAGGATCCTTCTTGATTTCAAAAGCCACAAGGCTTCCTGCATTCTATAATTTATTTATAACTTCCTTTTTATGACCTAGCTAAATGCAATAAAAAGAAGGCTGAAATATACTTTTGGTCCTCAGACTTTCACTAAAAATCCATTGCGGTCTACAAACTTTCAGTTGTTACAGCTTAGTCCCTCATATTTTTAAGAATATTGCATTCCTAATATCCCATTACATGGAATCAGTTAAAATTGACAGAATAGCTGATGCATCATCCAGATGCGAATATATGGACTGGTTGATTGGGTGATACATCAATTGTTCCATTAATTTTAACTAACCCCATGTAACGGAACATTACGAATGCAACATTCTTAAACAATGAGGGACTAAAATATAATAACTGAAAGTTTGAGAACCAAAATAAATTTTGAGTGAAAGTTTGAGGGCTAAAAATATATTTTCACTAAAAAAGAATAATAATTTTTTACCCAAATTTAAACCAGTGATTAGGTTCTGAGATTTGTGATGCATCTAAACATGCCTCATGACTTTTAGGATTCGTCCAAAATATCATATGAGGATTTCTTAGACCTTGTAGTATAATGGCATAATTTAGTGTAAACATTGTGAATCGTGATGGTGGCATTAGTTCTTGATAAGCAAAGACAACACCTTTATCGTTTTGGCATCATGATTCTCCAGAATGTAGCATTATAACAAAATACTTTCATCTGTTTTGAAAGTTTTGTTGCCTTCTGAAGCTTTATTTCCGCAATCTTCATTATTCTAACCTCCTAACATACTGTCCTAGAATGTGTTCTTTTCATTGCTTCAACCCTCAAGTTAACAAAATTACTAATAGGTTTCAGATTGTAATCTTTGGTTATTGGCACATAAAAGGGTGGTTTTTTTGCTATAGCTCACAAAATAAGAAGAGATCCTCTAGTGCAGAAGATCCTTTGAAGTACAATCCTATAGCAGTCAATTATGACTTTCTGCCAATTCTAGTCGTTTTAGAACACATTTCCCACAATGAAATTCAAAAACTAGAAATTTTTGAAAGAAAAGGTTTATCAAGACATATCAGAAAGCAAGAATTCTGGAGTCCATTTTTTTATCGGAAAGCTATATGATGATTATCACAGGTGAAAATGGAAAAGGAAAAGGAGAGGTAGAATTAAGAATGCAGACAGTAGGAGAAATCTTGAGGGAATAGAGTAAAACAACTAACAATGCCCCACCATGTTTATGTCAAAGTGCCAGGCTAGGCTTTTTGGAGACATTCATAGAGTGGAATCGCTATATAGAAAAGGAATACCAAGCTCTATTTTATTTTTATTGACTCATGAGGGGAGCATTTACTAGAATACTTTTAGTAGTAAGCACATCATATCACAAAAATAAATAAATTAAAGAGCAAAAGAGAACATCAAGACTCCTATCACCTAACACAAAGAAGCCAACTGCTAACTTCTAAAATTGGAATGTAGTTGATAGGACTCTTGCAAAGATATGAAATACTAAAAAAGCATTGCCAAACTCCATATCATCTTATCCTAGTAGTGTTAGCCAATTGTTCCCATATAAGCAAAATTAAATAAAGAAAGATGGCAATTCCAAGTTACCTAGGAGTTCCATAAAAGAAATTAAAGGAAAAAGGAACGATGAGTGCGGTTGAACATAATCAAAGAGGAGTTTTTGAGTAGTCAAACATGCAGAACACAGCACCTGGCCCCTTTCTTCTTCTTTGGATGTAAGTCTTCATCTTATCCCTCTTCTATATCGTATCTCATGAATCTTCATATTGTCTTTGTTTGCACCACTAACACCACTCTTGGTGGCTTTATCTGATATGTGCTTAAGCATTCTCTTCTCTGTCAAATGTCCATATACCTTTGATGCCTAATTGCACATATTTATCATACAATTATTCTATTTATAATCCACAAAGTACAAGTATATAATGGTTGCTCAACATACCAATAGTTCATATCCCTATTATTATCCTCCTTGTCTACTTCTATCAAGTTCATGATCTTTTATATTATAAGCAAGAGGGATCAGATATCATCTGCTGGAGATGTCCCTTATCTTGTCAAATTTACCACGACAATCATGGTTCATAGATATTGATTTACATGATTGTACTGCAAAGCACTGAGTCACATATATAGTTCGAGAATCACTCTCTCTGTAGCATAAAATATTGAATGTCTTCCAATCAATTCTATGGCAAAAGGAAATAATATGGTTTCAAAGCCAATTCTATATCCTAGTTAATTTTACAGAAAACTGCACCAGTATGGAACTAACAACTCAAGGCACTATTAAGAATGCTTACTACAATTTGGATTGGTCTGACTTCACCTCAAGGATGACATAAAAGTATATCTTTATAAAGCTCTATTATTTGAATTACATGAGCCACTAAATAGATTAGCTTAAAGAAAGAGGAAGCAGCGTTCTGAGTATTACACCAATAATCACATCCATCTACAAACAGAGGCTCTAGCTGTTAGTGTTGGGTGGTGCATCCTTCATTATTTTAACCTGCATAACTATAGTGCCAGGCGGATCAACCTCCCTTTCTTTCCAGCAATAAAGAAAGGAAGGGACAGCAAATTATCTGAAATGATGTAAATGGACGATATTGTAGTTATCAAGGGATGGACCACTCCTCCAGACTGATCAAGTTCTAAACCACAATTTCCCCTAGAGCATATGTTTGCCTTCCATGAGGCTTATATTTCCAACCACAAAGCTCAAGAAAAAAACACAATCAATTCAAGAGACCGAAAGGGGGAGGGGGGAGGAAGGTTTAGATTAGACATCAAACATTTATTCCTCAAAGATCCATCTAATGTTTTAAAAGGCGGCCATGATATGCAGGTGATCAAGTCACTTCATAGCACATATGGGGTATGCAGAGTGCATATGCAAGGGCATATGTCGTTCACATTTTTAAATCTGTTAAATAAATAATATATTTAATTACATACATAAATGGTTAAAGAAAAAGAAATAAATCAATAAAATTCCAAAAATAGTATATGCACACTAATTCATGCTTATTTGAGTGGGCCATGTAGATGGTTCATATTTTGCAACTATTTTAAAAATAAATAAAATATATAAATATATAGTGTTAATATATATATATATATATATGTATGTGTGTGTGTGTATATATATATATGTATGTATGTATGTGTGTGTATGTATGTATGTATATATGTATGTATGTATATAAAAACCAGAAAATAGTAAAAATGAATCATATAACAAAGCATTGTTATGAGACTATAAACTTGATTTCTCATAAAAAACACTTTAACTTTGAAAGCACAAGCTTTATAAATAAAATTGGCAGAAACATATAGTATTTGAGGTATGCAGGCCAGCATGTAAAGGGACCACATATGGCTTGTGCAGTGCAGTCCAGGGGCCACCCTCACATATGCAGCTGTATAGACCATTTGCAAAGAAGTAGATCAATCAGATCACAAATGAAGATACCAAGAAAAGAATGAAATTAAAAGTCAAATTCTTCCTAGAAAAATGTTTAGGAAACCAGGAAGGGACTGCAAAATGCAAGATTTCAGTTCACATCAGATGGCTCACTCAATTTGTTATGACCCAAATTGAAAGAATCCAATGCAAATGCATGACTATTACTAGTAGTTTGGAACACCTTTATCCGTCATTAGCTTATCCTCTCATCAGGCAACAGTCCAATCCAGCATTCCCCCACTAACTCTATCTTCAATGACAAATAATATAGAGAATCAAAATCATTGTCAAACTCGAGGGGTGGAACATGAACAGCTACATTTATATAGCAAGCAGAAGGCTATAAGCAACAATTAGAGACAAATAACTTCTGTTATGCCATTCTAATAATGAAAACTGTTAGTTTAGTGAAATATAATTAGTACTACCTTATAACAACAATCCCTTGACAACAGCACAAGCAAGAGAAGAGTGATATAAAGCAATAAAATGCGTTGCATAATAGCATGTCATCAAGCTCAATTATATCAAGATTGTCGAATGACACTCTTTCTTATCCAAATTATATCCACATCCTTCCTGTTTCTTTTCAAACTAAACTGTGGGTTTGCGTTCGAAACCTTGGCCGGGGACTTCATCGGAAGGGAAGGCGTTGAGGGCAGTGACGGCGGCGGCGGGAGGGCCGACCCGGCACCTCTTCTCGACCATCTCGTTAACGGCGTTGGGGTCGCCGGAGAAGAGGGCCTCGACGGAGCCGTCCCTCCGGTTGCGGACCCAGCCGTTGAGGCCGAGCTCCCGGGCGTTCTGGACCGTCCAGTCTCGGAAGAACACTCCCTGGACCCGGCCCTTGATCACCACCTTCACCTGGATCAACGATACCGACGAGACGATAAATGGATGGAAAACAGAAAAATATGGGACTAAAAATAAGTGGGAACGAAAGGAAAGAGGAGGGAAAGGAGCGGACGGTTTTGGTCGAGGAAGGCATCGGCGGCGTCGCGGAGGCGGCGGCGGACAGAGTGCTCATGATCAAGTTTTGAGAGGGTCTTTTGCCGCTGAGAATAAAATGGGGGTGGAGCGACGGGGAGAAGATCCGGGAGAAGAAACAGGTGGCACGTGGGAAGGTTCCCTTCGAGAACGAGCTTGGCATCATCAGCGTTTCTCTTCACTGCGCGTGGCGTGGGATGCACGCACGGAAGGGGAAGGCATCCACCGTTATATAGGTGGGTGTTGGGCTTTGATTAGGGTTCGAAAGGGATCCGGGCTGGCCACAGGCCGGAAGTCGATCGGCCTCGGATTCCGGTTTCGGTTATGCAGTCCAATCGACCAAGCCCCGTCCGAACCCGAGCAAGCCCCCAACCTAATCCTCCCACCCGTATCTCTCTCTCTCTCTCTCTCTCTTTTATTTCGCTCTCCCAATCTTTACTCTAGTCCTTGGACTCATCCTTCCCTCCTCTCTTCGCTATCTTTCTTTCTTTTTTTTCCTTTCAATCACCAGCGACGAGATCGTGTGGACGTTACGGTGGCCGAAGGATAGGTTGTGTGTTAGAGTTTTAGTTAAGATTTGGGTTAGGCCCAATGGGCTTTCGGGCTGGGCTGGGAATTGTGCTTGGAGCGAGCTCTGGCTTGAATCCAAATAAAAGGTTTTAGTTTTCAACGTAGCGTAGAGCCCAGAATTTTTTTGGGCTGGGCTAAATTTGTGGGAAACCCGACCTGAGCTAGGCTGGTGAGATTAATTTGAGTAGAGTTTACAGTTTGATTCGATGAGCTCAACGTAATTGCTTGACCATCAATTGAATTAGTGCCTGTTTAAATTCGTTGTTTGCCAATAGTTGCCTCACATAACTACATACCGTCATTATTATAACATAATAATTATATTTTAATTATATAGTATTATTATCATACAGTATAATACTATTTTAATATTATACGATTCAAAAGAAATTAAGAATCCTCTATAATAATAATTTTAATAGTATACAGGGTTAAAAAGTTGAAAGCACTGTCTAATGTTGATTTCAGCATTTTTCTCTTTTCTTTTTTCTATAGTAAAAGCGCTTTCTTATTTTGATTACATGTTAAAATTCTACATTCCATAGCACTTTAGAAATCTAATTACCAAACATAAAACAGCTATTCATTAAAAGCTTTGCTATTAACAACAATACCAAGACTCAACACAAAATATGTATCTGAGAGACCAAACAAATCACACTGAAACAATGACCACACAGTTTCATTTATTCATTACTGGAACAGAATTCAGATGCAGCACTAAAACTGGCCTTGTTGAGGATGACAACCACTATGGTTAACATTGCATTTTGTAATAACTAGAGACAAAGTAAACTAATTGGAGAACTGCTAGTGCAAGGAGCAGAACAGCTGCTGCTTCTAATGAAATGATCGCCCATGGATGGTTGAAATAGTAACGCTCAGCTTTGGCACGCCACCGAGGCCACCTCAATTGCACAACCTCAAAGGTAGTTGTTTTCAGCATTCCAAACGACACCTTTGCATTGTTTGTTGAAGAGCGATATAATATCCTCGTCCGCTTTATGTTCAACAGATTCTAACCATGTTGCATTGATTCCTGTTGATGGTCTTCTTCCGTCCGGCCATTCACCCCGGCGAAGTGCCGGGAAACTCTTCTGGGGGCGGTGGAGGCGGAGTGGGGCGAAGTGGCAGGGAACTCTTTTTGGGGGAAGCGGTGGTTGAGACGGGGTGTAGCATCCCCGGTCTTCCACGCACGGGTGATGCAGGTTCGGTGGGAAGGCAGAGCGTAGCACTCCCAAACTTTTAAGAACAATCATTTAAAACAATAATATTAAAAAATGACAATTGCTTTCGAGGGTCATTTTAGTTTACACAGACTCGGCATGTCTTCAACATGGATGATCCAACCGTTATTTTATTTTTTTAAATTAAAATTATATTTTTATCAGTGAAAATAAATATTAAAAACTTGTTTATTTTTTTAAATTAAAATTATATTTTTATCCGTGAAAATAAATATTAAAAACTTGAATGATTATGTTTATTTAACTTTAATATAAAGCCATCTGATTCGTACGATATGTAGTCCTAATAATCCCTCCTATTGGCTTTGATTATAGGCCCTCCATAAATGCCGCTACAACGAAGGGTCCTCGTTGGCTTTTCATGCAACTCCCATCCTTTTGCTCCCAATTCTTCTCCTTGCTTTAAGAAAAAGCAAAAAGAACTAAGTATATTTATAATAAAAATATAAGTGTATATATATATATATGTTAAATATCTATAAAATGATCTAAATATATGCATAATTATCTAAGTATATATATAAAAATATATATATGGATAGGCTAAATATGTACATGATGATTTAAGTGCATACAAAATTTATTTAATTATGTACACAATCAAAATATAAGTATACACAGGGATGAGTTAAGTGTGTATACAGTGATTTAAATGTGCATACAAAAAAAATATTTATGTATATAGAAATAAGCTAAGTGTGCACACAATGAAAATATAAGTGTATATAGGACTCATTCAAGTGTGTACGTAATGAAAATATAAGTATATACAGGACTTATTTAAGTGTGTATATAAGAAATATATATATATATATATATATATATATATATATATATATATATGTATGTATGTATGTATACAAGAATAAACTGTGTGTATAGCATCCATCTAAGTGTATACATAATTAAAATATAGGTATATACACACAAAAAAAATATGTGCATACAGGAATAGACTAAGTATGTACACGGTGATCTAAATGTGTACAAGATTCATTTAAGTGTGTACACAGTAAAAATATAAGTGTATGCATGAATGACTAAGTATATAGATAGTGATCTAAGTGCCTACAGAATCATCTAAATGTGTACACAAACAAGATCCATCTAAGTACGTATACAGTGAAAATATAAGTATATGTAGAAGCCATCTAAATGTATACACAATAAAAATATGAGTGTATATACAGTGATATATATATATATACACACACATATACATAGGGTACAAAATTGCATATAGAAATGGAATAAGTATTTATACTCTGCGATTAATGTGTATATAGAGGGTTTATAAGTGCGTGCCGGAATAGGATATGTGTATACATAGTGATATAAGTATATATATGACGGGTGTATAAGTACGTACAAAAATAGAATAAGTGTATACATAGTGATATAAATATGTATACGGATGGTTTATAAGCATGTACAGGAATAGGATACTGTAGTACATAATGATATAGGTGTATACACAAGGGGTTTAAAAGTATGTAAAGGATAATTTCTTTTTAATCATTATGTATCGAATAGCTTGACCAAAAAGGATGAGGCTCGGCACAACTGACTAGCCTGATATAGCCTAATTACTAGATAAATAAAATTCTAGCTACATAAATAAAATTTTAGATTAAAAATATACTTAATAAAACTAATTACTAATAAGAAATATTAAGCACGGGAAGAGTTACCAATCTTTAAACGGTGGAAACTTAAGCTTGACAGCATAGGCCAGTCATTTGCCTTGAAGCCATATGCTTGTCTCCATCCACATTTTGAAGCGTTCGTTCTTCAACCAAAGGAAGGCCGTTGACAAAATCTTCTCACTTATTCGAAGTCCTTAGGTGGATGCAACCATGTCCCATCTCTTGTCTGATAAAACATGACCCGATCACTCAAACCACAACATATTAGACCTCATCCCTCACGTAACAGTTAAACAAGATCCAATCCTAGTCATGGCAAACAACGCTGGTTGCCCTCCACCAGTCCTCGGGAAGATGGTCACGCTCCTTAGCAACGATGGAGCCAGCGCGAGAGGCATAATCCCTGCCACCATTCTCACCTTCCTCGAGTCCAAGCTGCAGGTGAGTCGAATTGCAAGACATAGAAGGAAAGGCATCCAAGTGTTTGATTTCCTATGAGCGTGTATTTTGGAAGTCTTTTATAGGAACTTGATGGGGAGGATGCAAGGATAGCTGACTACTTGGATTTCGTGGCTGGAACGAGCACAGGAAGCATAATAACTGCCATGCTCGCTGCTCCCAGTGAAAACAATCGCCCATTGTTTGCCGCGAAAGATGTAGTCAACTTCTACATGGAACATAGCCCCCTGATATTCCCTCAAAATGGGGAATTCTGAGAGTCTGGTTGTGGTTTAGATCACTTTAGACAACATTCTTTTGTTGAAAAAGATCATGAGCAGTTGACCTCTAGGACCAGCCGAGGATTTGCTTCGCATTACCATGGGACCAAAATACGATGGCAAGAACTTGCATTCCCTGATAAGAGCGTATCTTGGTGACACTTGACAAAAGTTGTAATCCCAACATTTGACGTCAAGCACCAGCAGCCAACCATCTTTACGACCTCTGAGGTATCCACGTTGATGTTTCATATTAGCAATATGTGATCATTATTTAAGTGTGTCGATGAAATTTACTTCTTGATTCTATTTATCCTAGGCAAGAAAAGATGCTTTAAAGAATCCTCTTCTCTCGCATGTGTGCATCGGCACATCGGCAGCCCCTATTTACCATCCTGCCCACTACTTCGAAACCAAGGACTCGCAAGGTAACATCAGGAGCTACAACGTCATCCATGGAGGAGTTGCTGCAAATAATCCTGTAAGAACATTAATTTTTAGTTCTTTCAAAGAAAAGAAACACCATGGCTGATGATCAATTTTCTTTTTTCTTCTCCAATGTACTTATTAGAATTTGCATGTTATCACTTAAGCTCTCTCAACTTATACTTTAATAATATTGTATGATCAACTAGGCCGTTATAAAAATTTAATCAACAAGATTTATATCACTTTCTAATAAAGTTCACTGTATCACGAACCGGCTCCATTTTGGTATCAACTGTACCATATCGAATCGGTGATGTATCGATCAGACGGATTAGGAGTTTTAACACATGAATTACTTCAAATTAGATCGATCCGAATGATTTGA
This sequence comes from Metroxylon sagu, assembly GCA_017589505.3. Classification (NCBI taxonomy): domain Eukaryota; kingdom Viridiplantae; phylum Streptophyta; class Magnoliopsida; order Arecales; family Arecaceae; genus Metroxylon; species Metroxylon sagu. The sequence goes on from JACVBY030000586.1 coordinate 81,594, forward strand.
TTCGGTTTAATATGTTGATTTAGGATCCATTTGATCAGTCTGCTCCTTGTATAAAATCAAAGGCTCAATATGAATCAGTTATTAAACGGTTCAGTTCAATTTAGAATGCCATGATTTCAAACTTCACACAATGATGCAGGCCTAATTCAACCAGTTTGGTTGTGTGGACGTAGGGAGTGTTTTTTTGGACACGTTCTATATTTTCCATGCCGGGGGAAGTTGATCCGTCTCTCCCCAGTGTAGCTTGAACGCCACTTGAGACAAAAATGCCACCTTATGCCCATGGCTACTCCTTGGGCAGCTGGATTTATTTTTCTTTTTCAATTCTTGAATTTTAGTTCTTGGTTGTGTAGCTTATATCCCATGATTTTTTAATGAATGTGTTGGTGACATTATTTTGGAGATAATTATTTTTACACATATATTGGTTCGATGGGTGTTATGTAGTTAATATAGCTATTTGATTTAAAAATATATTTTTCATAAAATAACTTGATTCACAAAAAATAATAATAATAATAATAATAATAATAAAACGATGAAATGCATAGCTTACGAAATAACACCAAATCACCTAGTAAAACCTAAATATGATTTCAACATAAAGCTAAAAAAGGTTTCAACAGTTCAACCAGGTGAAAGCTAACAAGATTCAAACAGTTTAACCTAGTAAAGCTAACAAGATTAAGCTGCACATCACTGGAGACTTTACAGGTGCTCCCACATAAACATTCCATGACATTCCGTAATCATCCAGTACAATATTCAACTGTTTGATTTCACTTAGGGTTATTAATGAGACATAAAAAAATAATTATGAGGATAATAATGGTTTATCCCAGCATTTATAAATTATAATCATCATCATGGTAGTGATCCAGCCACCATTGTTCCTTCTCTTCTCTGTTAAAAAGTCGTCAGCCTATAATTTAATATATATTTCCACAAAACACCATCTAGCAGATGAATAAAAAGGTTAGCGTAAATATAACAGCAATCAATATTTAAAACATGTTTGCTGGTAGGTCAAGTAGAAAGGAGGTACACCCACACACAACCACAGTTTCACTTAATATCCTGCATGCTAAAGTGAATTACTACTACATCTACTCAATAAAAGAAACCACAAACTCCAGGATCCAGGGAACCATCCTGAAAGCATAGATGGGTTCATTACTGCCCCTCTCCAGATTCCTTCTTCGGAGCTTCTTTGATCTCATCCCCAGCATCCTCCTGGAAACCATAACACGTTAAAGATGGTAAGGATGGATGATGCAAACATATATCACAAAACAGCAGAAATTTCTAAGAGCAAGAAAGAGACCGTGATGTCAGAGGTCCAAAGGGTCAAGTTGTCTCGAAGAAGTTGCATGATCAGTGTACTGTCCTTGTAGGATTCCTCACCCAAAGTGTCTAACTCAGAGATAGCCTCATCAAAAGCCTGAGAATCAAAAAATACTTCAATAAAGATAATAAAGAAAAACCACCTGATCAAAGGGAAATTTTCAGCCAGATCTGGAAACGGCAATATTAAAACAAAAATAAAATAAAAAAAGCATTATCATCAAAAAATGTTCAACAGAAAAACCACCTAATTGAAGGTCAAATTTTCAGGTTTGCGCTTAAGATTAAGGATAAATACCAGACTACATTTATGTTAAGTTGCAATTTGGAATTAGGCTAGGGTTCGAGGCCTTTGACTTTTCTATAGCTTAATTGGCACTAAAAAGGATGAACACATGTACTGATATTCAAGCTTCAAAATTTACTGTTATTGTGGGGGAGTGTAGATATAGGGTTCTTAATGGACTTCTAAATCAAGTATTGCTCAAATTTTCCACCAGATCAGATACTCAGTAAAACTGATCCTGTTGTTTAAAAGTCCAAGGATTTTTGGTACTAGATTAAAAATTAGGTCAAGTGAATTGAGTTATGGTTCAAAAAGGTTTAGAGCAGATCTAATGATGGATTTTTAGAGAAAAATAGTTAAAGAATATACTAACTTGGAAAATGACAGGTAAACCAGAGGGACCAGATACTACCATGTAATTGAATAAATCATCTTTAAAATTTCTACACTAAATTCTGAATTAAATTCATCCCTCATTCCATAAGCATATGCAGACAAGAACCAATCAGAAATTTTGAATTCTTTACCAAAAGTAGGGTTCCTTTAAACATATCCAATTAACTGAGAAACCAGATTTTTCTTTTGAGGAGAAACTAAGAAAGATGATTCCATACACAAAACTGAGGCAGAACTCACATTAAAGATGGAATGAAAATTTCAAAGCATCATCACCAGCAAAGAGAACACAAGATGGCCTACCCCTTAAAGCACTCCTAAAACTTAATCCAAGATCGATGATAACAAATCATTGGAAACGTCATACATCATTGTTCCCTAATTATCTGTTCTTGCCAGATATGAGCAACACATGCTTCCTTCTGTCCAACAATGCAACTGGTACTTTGTTTAACCAATTCAATGCAATACTCATGAAATCAGACTGCAGAATAGTTAATATTCAATCCAACTTTACGAGTCCTCAATCTCATACAGAATTTTATCAAGACAACCTGGACTTTCCTCATTAAGGTATGCTTCTAAACCACTGCTTTTTTTTACAACATTTGATGGATTTTGATTAAAAAACAACACATGTAGCTAAGCCATTATTTGACAACTTTCCAGTTTGTTCCTAAATAAATTGAATAGCGAAGTTCTTTGATCAACACCTTTAAAATTGGTGAATAATTTTGTAATAGCTCTTTACTAGCATATAACTTTTAGACCATCCCAGCTCAATCAACTCTAAATACAAAGCCCTATTTTGTTTATATGCCTCTGGAGCCTCCATACTTTTAAGGGGGAAAAATAGAGCTGAAATTGATGCAAACTGAATTTCCAGCCATCCAGTGAAGGTTGTACACTCACCTTATAACTTTTTTTTTTTTAAACAAAAAAGACTCAAGTATTCACAGAAGTGTTATAATATCCATGTTGTAGAATAATTATGCATCCATACAAGTAGTCACCACCAGATATGATTCACATGGCCACATGGTCAAGCGTAAATGGATAGAAAATAAAGCAATAATGCAACCTGATAAGGTCTTTGTAGAAAAGTAATAAAGCTAAACACTTCAGAGATTTTCCAAACATTTTGCCACTTATTTTAACTCCTATACTTTCAGCAATATATGATGATAACTTCATTACTTCTTGGAGCATACATGTTTAACAGATCTAGATGAAGTAATCTAATGAACTTCAGCAAGTTCATTAGATTAGATATTAAAATACTGCAAATTTGGTGGGAATTTACCTAAGCATAAGACGACAAAGCATGATTTACTCAGAAAAAAGAAATTACATATTACAAACAAGAACATGAGATAATTCAGCCAAAAATGAGGGAAAAATATTTCAGATGACTGCAATTCGGAAAAAACATCTAAGCTAATTATCCTGTCACCAAGAACATGACAGCAGTAAACATGAGTTTCTTCAAAAGATCAGTTCAAATAGGTGGCTTAATAGTGATGGACCATTGATACAAAATTACAACACTACAAACTATGAATCAGTTTCACAATTGAGAAAAAAGCATTAATGGATAACTGAAAAAAAAATCTCATAAATCTATACATTCAAGGAAAAAAAACAGTTTTGAATTTTGCAAATATTCTACAAATATTCTATGCATCAACTTTTGTTCCTAAAATAACACAGAGACCATGGAATGGTGTTCATGTGCCAATCAAAAAACCTAGATTTTTTTTAAAAAAAAAAAGAAAAAAAAAAAGAATCTGCATACAATCTTTCACCCCCCCCCCCATTCAAAAAAAAAAAAAAAAACACACACACACACACACACAAAAGAACAAGAACAAGAAGAAGAAGAAAAAGAAAAGAACTAACCTCATTTCTGCCATAAATTCAATCAAATATAGTCAGCAGAAACCTGCTAGAAACATGTTGCTTTCCTAAGAAAACTAGACTTAGATTGTTTGGGTTCAAAATCCATCTCTGATGTACATGTCCTCCATATACCCACAGCTTTTAAGAGGCCTGCAAAGAGGCTGCATCTGGACTGAGTCTTGCACAATGTTTTGATGCTTCCTTCGTTGACTTTGTTCATTTTTTATGAGTTTGGATTTGTAATTCAGAATTTGATGCCTAAGAATGAACCCAAATCAGTAGGGGTCTGATTAGAAAATAAGCTATCAGTCATTAGAATGTATATTCTAACTTTGATTAGAAGGTGGCTGTTGGAGTCTCCCTCTGAGAGAAATTTTAAATGAGAAAAAAATCTATAACTCTTTGATCAATGGTGTAAGAAAACGAATACAAATGTTGAGGATTGAGATTTTTACAATATTCAGTTTAATATGGGACTTGCATCATTTACTAAATAACTTTTAGACTTAGGAGATTTTCAAAACTTCCTTCTCCTGCCTCCCCATGTTCTTTGAGCAACTCCTCATATTCCTTATTTTGCAATAAACCAAAGCCTCAATCTTACTCTGGATTTGGAATTCCACACTCGCTAGCCTCACTGCTGTTGAAATCTTGAAGCTTCCTACCATTTGAAGTTTCAAATAAAAAAAATTCTCTGAAACTATGTTACCACACAACCCCCAAACCATATCCATTAGAACAAAGTATGAACTCTTATATTTATTCAAATAAAATCAACCTATATTTTGAATTACAATGTATCGTATTAAGGTTATTTCGAAATGTACCAATTCAACATGCCTATATGACAAGCAGTTTAGGTAACCGCAATCCAAAACGATCTAGACCTAACCAAGTTTCTTCTTAAGGTCACGATTTTAGACCAAGACATAAAACATTGTGTAACCAAGTCAAGTCCATCAAAAATATTATAGACCTATGGGGTCTTTTGGTTTTATCAAACATGATCCATACCTGAAACAATGTACTCAGGTCAAAGACCCCAAAAAAAAAAAGAGCACATTTTTTATTCAATATCTAGAAGGGAAATTAGTAATAACATGAATAAAAAGTTGAGAAAACTAAAACTGATGTTTTTCCAGAATTCTAACACTAATGAAATCTACAAGAAAAGCGATTCGAATTCATCAGATTTTGACTAGAGTTGGGTAAGGACTTACTGAGGCAGGTTGCATTAGTGTTTGATCATCTATTTTAGACTTCGTTGGTCCACTAGTGGGGTCAGGCTAGGTCAAATAGGAAATTGTGTGACCCATACCTGACTTGGTGTTTCAAACAGGTTGTATTTTAGAATCAAACCTGATCCTCAAGTCCAAAAAATTGGGCAGGGCCAAGCCCAACCAAGTCGAGTCAGAAGCTGACTTGACCTAACTTGACCCATCTGTAACCCTAGATCATGAGTGGTTCTCATTAAGGTTTGGCATCTCAGGCACATTTCCCTCGTGATTTCTAGCAAACCATGCCTCTTCAATAAATTTTTCTCTTAATGAACTTTCTTAACAAATTTAACATTGTCATTTTCTAATAAAATTGGACTCTAATATTTCCATTTTGATCCAACTCTTTCTTTTATTCCTTTAATTGTGATGCCATCTTCCTTTTGATTTGGAAGAAGAATATCTACATCCCAACTTTTTTCATGCATAGTACTTCTGTCTTCTTCTTTTTCTAATAGAAAGATAAAAGGTAAGTAGACCAAGAGAGAACATATATTTAGCAACTCAAGTAAAAAATAAATATATGAAGGGAAAGCATCAGAACCACCCATCATCAAATCTCATTCTTGAATTTTCCTTTTATTTGTTGATGTCAGCATTTTTGTATTTCATTTTTTAGCTTTCTAGTTTATTTTATTTCTTTCACATTACTTTTATTTATTTGCTCATAAGCTATTAGACACATACTAGATATATATTCATTTACTTACCTCTCATGTGTTGATCTTCGCGTCTTCCATTCTATAAAAACGTCATCCAATCATCTCACATCTCACGTCTCTCTTCCTTATGTGTAAGTGGTCCTCTATCGGCGTTTTAAACTAATGTTTGAGTAGATGCACTCCACTATCCACAATGCATTCCCGTTACTATGGGCAGTCAGGCCACATATGGACCAAAAAAGTGATCTACGTAGCATTGTTCAGCCACATATATTAGCATCATCAATCACATAGCATTATGCAACCATTATCTTAGCAATGCCAACTGACTAGCTGTCTTCTTAGGATTATGCAGCCACATATATGACATGGTTTGCATTATGCAGCCATATATGCTACCCTCTCTTATGCGGGTCCACATAGGCAAGGTAAGTTCAACAAGATGGTTGGGTTGGATGTGGGTTTCAAGCAGGCTAGTTACAAGAATGATTAGTGTTGTTAATATGTCAGTAAATAACTATTGATATTAAGTACTAAATAACAATAATTAATTTTTTTAGCTGTTTTTGTTATTAATAATATTGCTATTGCTGTTGTTTATCAAAAAATATCACTATTACTATTATTTTTATTATATCTATTTACTTTTGAATATTAAAAAAAAAAATACCAATCACATTAGCCATCTGCATATGCAGCCCACATACCACATGTGCTGTGCAATCCCTTAACAACTTGCATACTGCATCCATCTCTATAAACATGAATACCTTTCCAATCTATGACTGCTCAAATGCTTCATTTATGCAGTGACATGGCATCATTTGATTTAATTGATGCTAACCAACCATAGTGGGCTTGCAAAATTACCATGTGTGGATCCCCTGGTTTTCTTCTTTTTTGTTTTTTTTTGATCCCCTCTCTCAATCTTCTCCATTTCTGTATCTGGTTTCCATTATACAAACCAGAACATTGCAAGTGTGTGCAAGTGTGGTGCATATCAGATGGACAGCTATCTGGCGTTCTAACAAGTCATATTTGAGTGGGTTCAACAAGGATGCATCAAAGCCATTCTTTTATTGGAGACCTTTCAATTGCTTTGGTTGAATTGGAAAGCAAGAAACAAACCAGGGTAGAAGTGCTATCAGAAAAGGATTAAAAAAGGGAGGCATCTACTAGAAGGATGAAAAAGAAGGAAGAGTCACACAAAAAGGCTGGAGTAGAGCTCATGATGATGAGATGCAACCATTGGTAGGTTTATATAACTACGCTTTCCAATAATCATACACCATTCAATTCAATCAAAAAATCTTTGATATGTTTGACCATTAATCATCGCACACACCCCCGCCCTATTCTCCTTAGAAATTCATGTGATTGATAGGCTATTATAACTACTTTCCTCTAATTGCATCCCCATCATTTCCATCATCAATCAAACTTGAAAATGTCAGTTAATTTAATCCTCAATCAGAACCTCTCTTTATCACATAGAAATCAGCACCTTCCTCTTCCATTCTAACTTAAGAAGGCAAAAATAAATTCTAAACCTTTAATGCTTCCCCATTCTATTCAACTCTCTCTAATCCATGCCCCGAGCATCCACACCTATCTTCATTCTCTCTAAATCATGTTGTGCCATTAGAGTATTGCTCAGTTAGTAATTGCAATTGGACTTTGCATAAAAGTCATGGGTATCTTTGATCTGTAAGTTATGTATGATATAACTAAGAAAATGCAAGAGACTGTACTTCATTTGATCTTCATTTATCACTCTAGGTTTAACATCAATACAAATATATACTGAATATTTACTGAATTTTTAATATACTTCTCCAAAAAACTACTTTTAATATCATAAAACAGGGTGCTTAAAGTATTTAAGTTATTTAATTATATTATTACCTCATTCCACTTGCATTATATATGATAAACTCATGATTGCCTATTGAATATAATGCCTTTAAAGTACTAAACAACAAATTTGCCATTTACACCTAGTCTCCCGTCGTTATCTTGCAATGTCTTTAACTTCTCTATTAACTTGAACAAGCTCTCATCTATATGAATTTGCTTTCAAAGATTTAATTGGAGCATGCCCTTCTTAAGATCAAGTTAGAAAATAATACATTTCATAAACTTTTGTATACTTAACATATTACTATAACTTACCTTTACAAAATGATCAATAATATAATAATATTTAAAAATAGTCTTTGTTATATCAAAATAATTATAATCACCAAAATTAATTGTCTGAAGTGTCGAGTAACACATATTACAACTTTTATTTAAATCTAGGACCTAGAACAAAGTAATAGTTAATGTGTAAGTAGCGAAAAGCAAATCTACGAACCATACATTCTTAGTCATAAACTCAACTTTATATCTTATGTCTTTACAAATCTAAATCCTGCAATTCAATAACATGGTTGTTTCTTAACCAGCTATTCCCAGATGTAGACCTGCATTACTAACATAATCTATTATGACTGTGCATTGGCAAATGAATCTAGATTGTTATTACCATTGAATTGAACTTATGAATCATTGCATGATGATATGGGAGAGAATAATGAATTTTTTTTACTTTCTTTCTTCTAAAAGGACAAGTCTAAGAACTTTATTGGCTATGTCAAGTAGACAACCACGAACTCCATTTAACAACTCAGTACATTATTACCATGCTATCTCCAGTGAGCCTGTCACCATCTAAATGCGTGATGTTTAACCTGACACTAAAGGAAATGACTGCCCTCTCATAAAATAGCTACGACATAAAGGCACTGACTGAATAACACTTCATAACTCAAAACATTAATCTTTTGCAATATTATAGAGAAAGAAATTGTCAAGTTGCTATCTCACAAAATAAGTGCAACATTTTGCACCACAAATACCCTGACAAGAAAAGGAGCCCCAAAACCACCATGTTCTCCACCTGTCTCTCTCCAGGCTTTTTTTATTCATATAAAGAATCCCAAATAAGTAATACAGTTTTATATGGCATATGGGAATGTGTGAGCACATGACCATGGGAAATGTGACAATGGGAACAGGACATCGCAATTCCAATACATATCTATGTTAACTCTCACCTCTCGAAAAATATTGTTCTCTTTCAAATATTATTATTATTCAATTTATAGTTGGAAAAGAAAGGGATAAGAGATGGGAGTTCATTTATCAGCATTAAATTCGCATATGATAGATAAAATCAAAGCCATCCATCAAATTTACCATTAGTGGATGAAATCTTAAATTCATATTTGCATATACATATATACATGTAACATACATACATACATACATACATACATTGGATGTATGTACGGACGTCTGTATATATGTATATACCCAAATATTCAAATGTTCATTCGAGCCAAACACATGCATTGAATGTTTTGTCTTCCAGTTTGATTGATTGGATAGAGCCACTTATACAAAAATTTGTTTGAAAAATGAAATCATAATAGCCCCTCACCATCTCAATTATGTTGATCAGAAAACTCAATCATCCCTCACATGTAAAGGACGTGCCAACCACTAGTACTATATAAAGTGATGTCTTTGTTATCAACCATCACCCTTTAATGTGAACATTCAATCATCTCGTCATGTGAGAGAGGAAAGCAAATGATGCTAAAAAGAGGGGAAAATTACACTTTAGAAATAGGACTCATCTTTTCTCATCTTAGGAAACTAGAATGCCCATCTCCAAAGGAATCTTACTCTCTATATATGGGTTTAACAAATACAAGAGAAGAAACTAACATATGAAAATAACAACTCATCTTTTCTCCTGCTGCTCTCTGCTTTTATGGTATGAGCACTTGCTGCAGTATTTCCACTCCTGGATGTAACTCCCAAAAAATAACACACCCTCCAAGTCCTAAGCACTCCCACCCCAATAAAAAATGAAGGAGGGAGGGGGATAATAGATCATTTTGGTAAATAATACAAGTATCCCTTCTTTAGAGATAAGCTTTTTTGTTTAGACATTTCATAAAAATAGTCAAATACAGGTGTATTACCAAAGATAAGTTGTGAAGTCTATCTAATCTCTAACCATTCAAATACTAATGAAAGCATCACATGCATTCCCATGTGCCCAAGATTTGCAAATTTGGCTGCAGTGGCACATTCAAAGAAACATTTTAGTTGTTTTCATCTCTAGCCTCCCAAATTAATAACATAATATGTGGTCCCATTCCAGTCTGCAATAGGCTAATTACTTTCCTTCAAAGCTTGTCTCTTAGAACATTACTTGGACCGAATAAATGACAGTAATTACTGCTTAACAAACAATCCTAGTTCTAATGAATAAATTCAGAACATCACAATCCTAGTTCTAATGAATAAATTCACAACATGACAATATCGACCAAAGTTTTAAACCCTATGGAACAGGGTCATCCTATTTTTTCTATGCAATAGGAAGCATTGTCATCCTGTCCTGTTTTGATACTTAAGATAGAAGATGTCCCAAGACACGTCGACTGGTACACTATGATGATAGCGGGATGATCTCATCCCAACACTTACAATTGTAACCCATTCTAGCATCCTACGGAACATCCTGTTAGGATTTGAAACCATAATATCAACTATAGCATTCTAATATTTATTAGGACAAGCATGTTTTTTTCAACTTGCTTCGTCATTCTTCATGCAGCCATAAGTTATTATTCTATTGTATACCAACAGTCATAATATACTACACCAATGAAAAAATCAATCATAATATAAATAAATGATATGGTTTACACCAAGTTCTGCTTTGGCATAAAATCAATCATAATTATCATAGAATCCTAAGTCCCACTTCATCAATAGTTTACTATAAGAAGTAGACAGTTAGGGATGGCAATAAGGATCGAAAAACCTAATCCCCGTAGAGGACTGCCTTGGAGAAGGCGGGTTTGAGGGATTAAATAGAGATAGGGATGGGGAGAATTTTTGAAAATTCTAGATGATGGGGATTGGAATCTCCATCATCGAACCCATCCCTGAAACCCGGTCATTTTTCCTAAGATAAATGATGTGTTATATTTATATATTTTCTTTATGTTATATTGTATTTAATGATATACATGATAACATATGCAATTATGCAAATTTGAAGCTCTTATTGTTCTCTAAATATTGTGTTTAGGCTATTAAATTTGAGCTTCAGCTATTAAATCTGGGTTTTTTTAATGCATTTAAATGTCCACCAGTTTACAATAGATTTTAGGTTTGAAACGGATTTTTTTTTTTCAATAAATTTGGGCCCAAAGTTGACAACCAATTATGAAAGAAAAGGAGGATTGGCGACTCCCCATAGAGGCAAGAATTGGGGGGCATCATTCCCCATTCAAGGATGGGGATGGGGCAGGGGTGGAGGGTATACCCTCCACCCCAAATATGCCTCATTGCCATCACTATAGTCAATGATAGATACTACTGCAGACATCCCAAAAGGAGAATGCAATCAACAAGTGTGATGATGTAAACAAGGCTCGAAGAATGAGAATGCAATCAACAAGTGCGATGATGTAAACAAGGCTCGAAGAAACTTTTGCAACATTCCTTTTTCTTTCTGTGCAAACTTTTAACACAGATTCAGAAAAAATCTGGTTGGACAAACATATTCTAACACTTCTATTGATGCTTTGTCTGTAAGAGTACTCAGTGGTGCTTAAGATGCAAGAACAAACAGAAATAATTATACTGGTTGAACAGGTCTGAATACAATAATTTTAGAATATTCAAGATCGAGTCAATACTCAACAACATCATAGATAAACCAAAAGAAGTACAATTAGCAGAAACAAACCTGTTTTGCAAGACTACAAGCACGGTCTGGGGAGTTCAGGATCTCATAGTAGAACACAGAGAAATTAAGTGCAAGCCCAAGCCTTACGGGGTGAGTTGGGGCCAGTTCAGCCAGAGCAATATCCTAGGAAACATTCAAAAAACATTATTAAACGAACAAAGTATGAACAATCTGACAAAATTTATTAAAGAGATACTTGAAGAGAACAAATTATATCAATATGACAGATAAGACAATATGTTATGATTTCACGTCAAAAAAAAAAATCTGTTATGATGAGCAAACTTCTTCTAAATCATCATGATAAACCAAATTTCTTGATTCAACGTAAATGAATAGGACTATGATATAAAAAGAAGCTTTTGATAACTTCAGAATTCTTTATTGTTAGAAACGTTTACATATTCTCTCCCCAAGAGATACCAGTACAAAGGCACTACCAAGATATCAGCTATGGTGCATCAAAGGAAAAAGCGGACCTGGGCAGACTTGTAAGAGGCCAGTGTACTCTCAGCGGCCTCCTTCCTCTCCGCCCCCGTCTTAAACTCCGCAAGATACCTGTTTTGCACGATCATTCAATAATATTCTGAACAATGTTTTGCATCTACAGTCTACCTCCAACTCTAAATCCATTCTCTATAATCCCACCGACCTGTGGTAATCTCCCTTCATCTTGAAGTAGAACACCCTCGACTCAGAAGCAACGGAGGAGGGGATGAGATGGGAATCAAGCAGCTTCAGGATGCTATCACATATCTTGCTGAGCTCAGCCTCGATCTTGCCGCGGTACCCCTTGATCATGGCAACATGATCCTCGTTCCCGCGGCTCTCCTCCTTCTGCTCGATCGAGGAGACGATGCGCCACGAGGCCCGGCGGGCCCCGATCACATTCTTGTAGGCCACAGACAAAAGGTTGCGCTCCTCAACAGTGATCTCCTCTACATCCACAGTCTTTACCACCTTGTCCATGAATTCTATCATCTCCTCGTACCTCTCTGCCTGCTCGGCCAACTTGGCCATGTACACATTGTCCTCACGAGTTGCTTCCGCCGAAGACATCTTTTCTCCTCCTCTTTTACTACAACTTCTCACCCCCTCTCCTATATTCTGTGGTCATTTAATAGCAGATCTATATCAAAATTGTCATCATACAATAGAATACAAATTAGAAAACCTACAAATCGAATCAAGAAAAACCACAGCGAGAAAAAACGAGAATACGTAGTTGCTCAAATTCATTCTTTCTTTTTTAAAAAAAAAAAAAATCTTTCGAAGCGTGCTATAAATCATCGATTGGGTTCTTCTTCCCAAGGGAAAAAGGGGAAAAAAGAGAATAGCAAAATCAGGAGAATTCTACTGCTTTCATCAAAAATCAATCCCTCAAATGAAACGTGAATGCAAATTTGACAAAAACGTTTAATAAATCATGAAATATAACTCATAATTAAGAAAAAAAAAAAAAGAATTTCTAGCGCTGCCAAAACATAGAAGAATAGTCAAAAAAAAAAAAAAAATGATGCAAGGAATCGTATCAATGAAACTAATAGCAAACATATAAACATTCCGGGGCATTGTCAGAATCGATCTAATCGTGGAGAAATGGAGTAATGCAGAGATGATAATAAGAAAACGGAAAATAACTGAGAAACCCTGGAGCCTCCTCCGTCGCTGTATCCTCCTCCCTTTGTTCTTTTTTATCCTTCGCCGCGCTCTCTTCCTCCGGTTTTGGATTTCTGAGGGCGGAGAGAGAGGTGGGGCTGGGAAGTTCCAAGGGGGTGACGTGTCGAGCCCTAACAAATTACAAGCCCGCCACCAATGAGGGAGCGACAAGTAGCGAGCCAGCGCAGGTGCCGACGGACGGCGGGGAAGGAAACATGGCACCGCTCCAAGGCCCACCCGCGGCGCACGAGCCAGATTTGGACCGGTGCACTGTGCACGTGAGAGGCGTTAATCTCCGATGGATTAACAACGCTCCCGTTTCCATGGCAGACCAAAAAAGAAAATTGGGCGAAAAAAAATTCTCGTGCTTTTATCTGCACCGCTAGTGATAATTTTTTTAAAAAAACTGATTAAAAGATTAAAATTCAAATCATGAGGGCCATGTGATCGTTGCTAAAGGAGACTCGTAATTGGACACGATAATTAATAGCAGCCACGGTCGGAGGTTCGTCGAAGCAGTCGAGCGACCTTCCAGACGAGGTTCCGTTCAAATTCTTTTCCGGACTTTTGACCCGAATAACTTGGTCAAACTACAATAATACATTTGAATTAAAAATTAAATTTTATTATTTTTTTAATTTTTAATATATTTATAAAAAATAAGTTATATTAAAAATAATTGTACCTAATTACTATAAAAAATTGCTATGATATAAAATATCATTCTTACGTAATTTAAAAAAATTAATATAAATTTTAAAATACATGTTATACTTTTAAGGTTTTAAGATTGCATTTGGGTTATATTCAAACTTGATCAATCGAATATGCTTTGAGCCTTCTTTTAAATTTAAGTTTCGAATCATGTTCGGTCTAGGCCAAGTAATGGCCTAAGTTCGATCCGAATTTTTTTTAAAAGTTTTAATTTTAAGTTCAAACCTAATCTATAAATTGTTTAGGTATGACCCATGGTTCATTTTGAAATTGAATCAATCTGAGTTTACTTCCAATTTTATAGCTATCCGTTGAAAAATTACTTGAACAACATCACCATTTGTATTAATTAGATAGATATTTGATGAGTGGTTGTGACAATGATATGAGTTTTCCGTTTACACCATAAAAAAAATTAAAATTATATGTGAGGTTTGTTAGGATGTACACTAGTGCATTCTTTGAGCATATAAATACTCAATATACAATTGGTGCTTTGTGGAGTTACTTCATGAAATATTCACATGAGAATTCGTGAATTCTGAATGTTTCAAGTGCTCGTAGGAAAAATTTCTATCGCTTAATTTAGCTATGACAAATTGTTTATTTCAAGTATATTTGTTATAAATTAGTAATTGGGCATTAGAAAGTAGTTCTTATGACTAAACGTTAGGTACTAACCTTTGCAAACGCTTGTTAAAAAGCAGTCATTGCCGCCAAGCCATTAAACGGTAGTCACTGGCAGCCAGCCATTAAAGAGTAACATTTGGAGCGAGTCATTGAAAGCAACTAGCCATTGAAAGAACGAGTAATTGGCAAGTAGTCATTAAAATAGATGTTTGGGAATTTAACCATGCCCTCATTTCCTTTCTTGGACGTATCATCTTCAGCTCTCGTAATTTTCACAATCTTTTACCTCCCATTGAAAATTCTTATAGCCAATATTGATGTCATGTCACTTGCGGGCATAATATATATATAAAAAAAAAAAAGACATGAAGGCAATGAAGTGATTCATACCATTCCTCCCAGTAGAGCTCAAAGTTCATTAGAAAAGTAACATTGTGACACATCAAAAAAAGGCATGAGATCATTGCACAAGGGAATTTTTCAAAGAAAACTCATATTTTTTGAGCACCAACATATTGATGAAAAAAAAAGCATCTTCTCCATAAGCAATGTTCATATATGTAGAAGAAATTTCAGTACTCAGGTAAAATTGTTAGTTGGCACTTTGTGCAAGTCTTCAATATTATCATGATCTTATAAAAGTTTGTGTGTGTGTGTGTGTATATATATACACTTAATATGAGATTATAGACACCTTTTACCAACTATTACTCTACAAATAAAAGCAGTCACAAAGTTTTTGCTATTTTAAGTTTCAAAATTATTTTTAAAGCAATTATTTAATTTTAATATGTATTGAAACAACTCACTTCCTTTTTGTTGTAGAATTGCATTTGTATCATTAATGGAATGGATATCACCAAAATAATATGAATAGAGCAATAAGCACTGCATTGCACTAGAAATCATACTTTATCTCAAAATGTTATAATTGCATTTGATTTTGCTTATGAAATTATATTTGCATTCATAGTATCTTTTTTAGATAATAGATAGGATTCGAACTCTAAGCCTTTTGAAGGGCAAGCCTTTTGGGATGAGATGCCAACCAAATCTAATAATAGCAATAGTGATATTGATCCAAATAAAACAATTAATGTAATCTAAGTGTGAGGAAGGATTTGTCAAAAATATAGCAGCCACGAATAACAAGCATAATATGGGTAATATTATCTAAGGTCAAATCGCAAGAAAATTTAAAAATTTTATTTAATTCTTACGTGTCAATTATCCTATTGATTCTTATTTTGCACTCATCAAATATATTAAATATATTACATTTTATTTTCATTTGAGTACATGCTATTGAAGAAAAGAAGCAAAATAATGATAAATGCTAGACACCTGTCGAACCATATAACAATAATAGTTTAGGAACCTAAATTATAATTACATAAATAACTTCATAACTGATCAAAATATCTAAGTTAAAATATCATATTAACACAAATTGCATCTTAACCAATTTTTTCCACAATCACATCACTATCACATTTTGAGATCAACAAAAAAAAAAAAAAAAAAAAAAAATCTACCTTATTCAAAGACTTCAACTACCTTCAACACGTTATAGGCATAAATCCTGGTAACTCACTAAATATATGAACACATTTGTTATTGTGTGTGGAGCACTGTAGATAAGTTGCTAAGTGTCATAGTATAGGCGAGGACCAGCGGCATTTGGCTTGGTGCCATGGGCACGTTACCCTTGCCATATCTACCAGTAATATTTCATATTAATAGATCAATTAGTATGACCTTGTAGTATAATTGAGAAATAGATGCTAGAAAAAAAATAAATATGCTCATATGGTCCCCGATCGTTATAAACCAAGGAATGGCTTTTTATACTGTCTTCTAGTTTCTTTGCTGGACTAGAAAATTATGGAAATACTCAATAATTTACAATACATATATTTTTTTATGCATAACAAACATAATGCTTAACAAAGCTCCAAAAGCAGTTTTGAAATATTATTGGAAACTATGACCATATAATTACTGTAGTTCCATCCAAACCCACTCTAACTGTGAAAATTCTTTAAGAGCTTGAAGAGTTTCTTTAATTTTTGTTTTTGGTCTTAATTCTCTCCGTTTGTAATTTTATTCTTGGAAATTTATTATTCAGCTCCTTCAAGATATTATCCATCCATTTTGTGCTTGATAACTTAAGAGTGTTGAATTCACATAACGATAATGAACCTTATATATCTTGTTTCAATGGGCTTTGTTCGTACTTTTGTTTTTTTAAACAATTACTATTATCCTTTTCATGTAAACTGATTCAATTGAATATCATGCTACTTCTAATAGAAGAACACTTATATACATATCAAAATTTACTTGAAGGCATGAAATTGTAATCTATTACTAAGTAAACCAAATATAATGATTAAATCTAACTTCTATCGACCTCTTATCCTCTAACACTTATTTGTCCCTTTCCATTTTACTGCATCAATCAAAAAAAAGGTGAGATTTTTTTAAGAGAGAATAAAACTGATGTCATTTTTTTTTTTTTTTTAGTTAGAGAATTGATGGAACTTAATTTGGGTGAAATAAAAACCTCAACTTTATTTGGGTTCATTACTTAAACATGTATATAAGTTTAGAGATACTCTGAGAGAACGTATTGTTATTAATCATTTTAAGACATACTATTTTCACAATAAAAGGGAAAGTTGAAAGTTCCAAGCATCACCCCTGCAAAATGGTGCATTGTAGGAGAAGAGCATTAAGGGGAAGTACGTGAGGCTTTCATCCTTTGGGAAAATAGTGGATTTCTGTGACTTGACCCCATCCTAATGTATGAAAAAAAAAAAAAAAAAATTGCTATGGAGGACAAAGGAAAGGATCTTAGATATGATTCATCAAAATGTTGAAGAATGATTCTTACCAGTGTAGGTTCAATGAACCTTATGGTATTTATAATATTCTATATTCCAACAAACCTTGTAGATACCTGTATATAAACTTACCAATAGGAACTGTTACCTTATTGTGAGGAGCTATAGTCTTCTACATAAACCTCTTTATATATATGCTGTGACACAGATTGATAAATAAAAATACACAGGGCCTTCAAGTGCCCCTTGTTTGTCTCAGGGCTTGTATTGATGGCTTAAAAAATGGTTGTAGGCCTCTTCTAGGCTTGGATGGCTGCCACCTTAAGGGGAATTCCCCAGGAACCTTGCTTGAGAGTGGCTAAACATGGAACTGGGTTCTTGCATGTCTAATTGAGGTAATTGGAGAAGCTGAGAATCTCACATTAATGTTCCACAGATCTATATAATTGGATGAACTAGTGAAGGTGGTGTTTTCACATGTTGGGCATCAGGTCTACATGAGACATGTGAGAACTTTGTCAAGAAGTAAACAAGGTGCTATGTGTGGAAACTCTATGGAAGGAAAAGATGGATAACTTAGAGAAGCATTGTCCACCTAGACGAGCAGGGGTGAATCAGGTATACATTTGAATAATAATGCGTTGTTTTCTTCCATGTTGTATAGATGGTAAATATCTGTGCAATGCTAACTAGAATAAATTATGGACTGACTAGAGTTGTTTTGAATGAATGCCCAAAAGATGTAGATAAGAGTCTATTTTACTGAAACCAAAGTGTCACTACATTTCTAACAATGTTTCAAAGTCATTCAGCAAGTTTATCTGGGAAGATAGATGCAAATTGTACCTGGACATTAATGGCTTTATGAGGCAAATGATGATGGTTGAATTAGATCATAGGAGGACATTCATGAAAATAAATCAGTTGAGCTTGTGCTCTGGACTGATTACTACTACATATTGGTTTGTTTGTTTTATCGTTCTTAAGCTGATCAAACAGCTGATATTATACTTTTATTATATGATTCCATATTCCATTGATACCATATCAGCATCAGTATTTAATTAAAATTATATCACTCAACATAGTTTTAAGTGAAGAATCCAAACAGCCCCTTGATCAGAGCAGATATCTCAAACTAATACAAAGAGAAGAATGTATGTGTAGTTGTCTGAAAGGAAAAGAAAAAGAAAAGACAACGGATTGTAAAAGAAACCAGCATATTTCAAAGAAAAATTGCTAATCACCAATAGTTAATGCCATTACAGGGAGAAAAAACTGTTTAACAATAGAAATAGCATACAATAGATTTAAATACATTATTGAAAGTGTCTCTTATACAGGTGGTCCTGAGAAACTTCGGAAATTACTAGGCTAACTGCAGTCATTCACCTGTTCCTGCAATCTTTTTCTTTAAAGCTTCAATATCATTGGCCAACTCTTTTCTGCTTTGCTGTTGAAGAAAAGTTCATTTTGTCAGCAAGAACAGACAAATGAAAAGGGTAAGAAGAGAACAAAATTGAGCATAGTTCTGTTTACCTGCCTTGAATGAAGTTAACCATAAGATGATTAAATAGGTAGAAGCAGTTCACCAAACAAGATTAAGATCATAGAAAAAATATTTTTATACAAAATGCTGCACATTATGTCATTGTCCTTGGATTACTTATGGGCTATGATCAACAAAACTACATTCTGGCAATTAAGCTGAAAGATTATTAAATTAATTATCTTGTTTTAGAATGAAAAACATGGCATCCACAAGAATTTTGCTTACGTATAGAAACTTTCCACATAAGCTGTTAGAAATTCAGTATCATCTAATGGCACATATTCCACATCCTTTGATTTGCATAGGGAACTTTCTTATTAAATGCTTTATGATTAATATAGGTAATATTGTACAATCCAGTAAATACTGGATCATGTGTATAATAACGATTAATTGAACAAAGCACAACTGGCACTAAAGATTGCTCAAGTCACATATATCAGAATAAGGATGCAAGTAGTGATCATGAAAGAAGATCTTTTACAATTTGCTTTTGTAGAAGAAAATCTTATGATACCAACTGTGCTAATCTCTAGAATTACCTTGAAAAGTAGGTAGCGATACACAAACCATCCAGTATATCCAAGCCCCACTAATTCCATTAGCTTTGGAAGCTGTTGATCATGGAAGAAGAAGCATGAAAGGTACTAATTAGAAGCACATAGTTCAAAAGTTGTGGCCCAACTGGTATAAATTTCACAAAGTGACACTTATAAAAGCCAAAATAGAGCATTTTTTATCTAGAGAAAAAGCCAATTGAAGGATGCAGCAATGCAAGACAAGTGAATACCAGCGGGACAGAATTGATGGCACCAACAACAATGGAAGACAGCCAAACTGCAACAATTGCACCACCACCATAAAGGAAGACTGTGGATTTGTTCTCGATAGCATCCCACTGTGACCATAACGTTGTTGATAGAACCATTAAGAGTACAACAACAAAAAAAAAGCTTTTTTTTGGTAGAAGAATATTAAAAGAAAAAGCTTTTTGGTGAGTACATGGACAATACCTTCTCCTTTAAATCTGCCAGGAGGTCGTCGGGAGAACTAGATGTCTCTTCTGAGGAAGAAGTAGCTTTTGCTTGGAGTGAAGAGAACCTCTGTGCATCTGTCAACAAGAATTTAAATCAAATGCCTTCTAGAATCACTTCTCTCACTCTCAAAAAAAAAAAAAAAAAAGAAAAAAATCTAGTATCCCACCAATAGCAAATGAGTAAGAGCAATCAATTTAGTCCACTGAATCTGTCCAAATAGATGAAGACTAGCCTAAGCAAAACCTAAGGCATTATGAAAATAAAGAGTACAACTCTTTTGCTCTCTCAACCATTCCAAATGGGAATTTTGACAGGATGAATTAAGAAGTTTAGGCAATCTTTTAAATTACCTCCTAGGCTTTACGTTTTATCAATAAAAGAATATTCATTTCTCACCCTAAGAAAGACATAAAAAGAAAGAAAGAAAGAGTAATAATTGAAAAGAGTAATCGAGTAAGTAAAATCTATAACATTGCCTGATACTTGAAAAGTGAGAGCTCAAGCTTACTAATTACATATTGAAGTTTTCTTTTCTAACGGGAGAGGGGGATGATAAGAAGGAGAAGATTTGAAAAATTTGAGAGCAAGCAACATTTACTGCCTTAAAACCCCCAATTTCTTTTACAATGAAAAAGACGCTTTTTGAAGAATCCATCAGAGTAGTCAAAGGAATCTTCTTGTATTATATCTTCTAGATCTCACATTCAGCTACTGAAAGAGAGATCATCAACACTATAAATAAGTAATTAGCACATCTAAATTTGCTTCATATTTGAACATCAGAGCTTAGAGAACCAAAACCAAACCACTTTCCAACCAAAATAACGAAAAGATCAAGCTGGCAACACTCAGCATGACATATTTACACTCTTTAAAACTCCCCTTTCTAAGAATTCATCAATGCTCGATAAGGATGTGACAGAATTATCATGCCAGAGCCCCGTGTTAGCCCTAATATCAATGATTCAAATTTCTATTCTATTAGACAGAAACTAAGCTCAATTCCAGCATGATTCGAAAATTAAGCTCTAAAACAGGAGAATCACGAACAAAAACTTAAACATCTGATGACCCTGAGATACAAAATCAAACATAAACCAAAACTTTGCAGTTAGAATAGGTGAGGAGTCGGAGTTACCAGGGAGGCGAGAGGATGAAGCAAGGAGAAGGGAGGAGGAAGAAAAGCGGCGAGGGGATGGCGAGGGGAGGAGGGAGGGGTTTCGAGGAGCGGTGCAGGCCGCCGTGGGGAGGCGAGCTCCGCCCAGCACCGCCGCGTACGCCGCCGTCGTCGTCGCCGCCGCCATATAGCTTCTCCTTCACTTTATCTTCCGCTCGCGGCGGTTGTTGACTCGTCCCACTTTCTCCTGCTTGGATCGCTCGCCTAATCCTCACGTTCTTTTTTCCTCCTCGCCTTCCGTGGCCACTCCTGTCGATGCCGCTGGACGCGTGGCAACAAAGGCTGGCTCTGATTGGCTGAGTGCCTATCTTAAAATCCGGGGCTGCTCTGAGGCCTTTGTTGCTCAATGGCTCAGCCATGTAACTCATATGGCCCTGATTTTGACCCTTCGTTCCCAATAACAGTCATCATTTATTATATAAACTGCATTCATAATATGATAGAAAGCTTAAAAAATTAAAACAAGCCACTCATCCATACATTTTCTCTTATTCAAGTTAGAATTTACTGTTTTATTTGGCATAGTTATTAAAGCAATATGATAATTGCTAACCCTTAATAACTTTATTATCTATTCTAACTATTAACCCCCAAGAGCCATAATCCCAATAATTATACCAAACAAACTTTACATCAATCAACCCCACTTTTTTTATTTTTTATTTTTTTGAGCTTTCATCTCCTTGATGTTCATATCATTTGCATCATCCAATGCTTTAGACCCTAGTTTCAGGTAAGGAGTTTCTTCTTCACTTATAATTTCTTATTTTAAAGCAAATTATTTCTTGCTTGCATATCATTTTTTATTGAACCCATAAATGTTGCTAATTTTATGAATGACATCATTTCACCTACCACTGTAAGACCTTTGTTGCTCAATGGCCCAGCCATGTAACTTATGGGCTAGGTTTTAACCCTCTTTTCTCAATAACAACCATCATGCATTATATAAATTGTATTCATGGTGTGGTAGAAAGCCAAGAAATTGAAACAAGCCACTCATCCATGCATTTTCTCTTATTCAAGTTAGAATTTACTGTTTTATTTGGCACAGTTATTAAAGCGACCTGATAATTGCTAACCCTTAATAGCTTTATTATCTACCCTAGCTATTGACCTCCAAGAGCCATAATCCCAATAATTATACCAAACAAGCTTTCCATCAATCATCCCCGCTTTTTTTTTTTTTTTTTTTTTTTTGATCTTTCACCTTCTTGATGTTCATGTCATTTGCATCATCCAATGCTTTAAACCCTACTTTTAGGTAAGGGGTTTCTTCTTCACTTATAATTCTTTATCTTGCAACAAATTATTTTTTGCTTGTTTATCATTTCTTATTGAACCCATAAATGTTGCTAAATTTATGAATGATATAATGTTATAAACACTAAATTTTGACTACTAATACTAACGAGGTTGTTGGCTTAAAATAGGTGATTGATATCAAAAGTTATTTAGATGAGTAAATCAAGAACTATAAAGCTTCTCTTACTTGCCAAAGGCTATGCTCATATTAAAGTAAAAGGCTATTATGAGATATTTATGCCTTGCTGTTACATTTTATTTGTTACTATTGTAATTAATTAGAAATTAATTCTTACTTTAGTTTAATGTTTATAATAGTTTATATATATAGATGGATAAATAGTATTGGATGAGAAAGTGTATAAGTTGATTTATACATTAAAGCAAGCTTTTAGAAATTAGTTTGCCAAATTTTCATATGATTTTAAAAGCTATTTTTTTACATAAACAAAAACTTATTATTATCTTTTTTTTTCTTCTACAAGAATTATTGTGTTATTCTTGTCATAATGTGTCATTATAAAATAATCCTCTTTTCATTCATCAAGTTGTTCTTACTAACACTTTCATATGGAAGAACTAAGGCAAATTAAATATTCATGGTATTGAGGTTACTTGCACCCAAATCTAACTTATCAATCGGTAGAAGTATACTCTTTTGTTTATAATTCTTATCCCACTAGTACCCATACAAATGAATTTTGAATAAGATAAACTATTAGGTTGTCTGTACTTAATGGTGAGTTTCTACTTGATCCTCCCCTTTATTGCTAGTAAGTGGTTTGATTGATCTGTCTTATCATCGCTTAGTTCAATATTGTTCATATTATGAACAATTGAAATAAATTGATGCATTAATCTCATTATCTTGTTAATCACGATTTTTTTTTTTTCTTGCGATAAGATTATAGTCTATTAATGGGCATGAGCAAGGTAAATGACTTAATTATTATACTCATCTGATTGGATTAGAATTAGAACTTGGCTAACTGAAGAAAGAGACCCCTAATGATAAAAAGAGACTCATAAATACAATAGTTTCTTGTTACATCTTTCAAAAAGTTAGAGAGACATGTTGGAGTTATGTGTTTTAAATCGAAGAGCGTAAAAAGACTTAATTGTTATAATTTCTAGGAATGCAAAGAGACATGTTGAAATGTTTTTAAGAACATCCAGAACAAAAGAAGCCGCCACTTTTATTATAGCATGTGGTTTTGCTATGCTTGATCCAAAAGGAGTTCAGTAGGGAGGACCAAGGAGCATTACATGTGAACTAAACATGATTTTGCACTTATGGAGTCTTGTGAAGGAATACTTCCATTGATTGATCAATCCATATTAATCACGTGAATAATCCTAGAGAAATATGATTAAGTTTTTGCCGGGTTTTCATACCCCAATCTATATATTTACATGGATTTACCATATTCTTCATGTGGTTGGTATTACAGAAAGTAGCTCAACACAAGGAAGAACTTGATCAAGAGACTGCCTGCTCTGCAGAATCGAAGAAGAATCTACACCACCTGCTACTTTCTTTCAGATATACCCAACAAATTCGGTAAACTATTACAGAGTCTCTGAATTTTGGAGGTGAAGTGTCTTCCATTAGTTCTTTTTGGACCCCCTTTGGAGGAAAAAGAGGATATAGAAGAGATGAGGGCTTCTCTAAGATCAGTTGGTTTGTGCTATTTGCTAGGCAATTTTGAAGGAATGGAATGAGATGATCTTTCCTAGCAAGCAAAGTTGCTAGGCAACAACCATGAGAAGATCTCTAGAGCTGTTTAATTCCTAGAGAGCAATTGCACCTGTTTCAAGGCATTGGCAAGCTTCGATGTATTTTTTTGTCCCTCTGCTCTCTCATGACTCCCTAACTCGTTATGTTCGTTTTTCTTCTTAGTAAATTTGAGGGTGGACTTTTCCTTCTCCTTGAAAAGAAGGCTTAGATTTTTCTTGGTTCCTTCCATACCATGGCTACTTCTTGTAGAAGTTAGAATAATTTATTAATAGTTGACTTGGCAATTCAGTCCTCGTTGCTTGATCATGTTGCAAGGAAATAACATCTTCTCGAACAAAGATAAGATAATTATCTAGGCTTAGGGTTGGTCAAGAACAGTCCAAATATTTTTATTTTATTTTATTTTGTCTGGAAGGAAACAAACGTCAAGGTTGGGATACGTCGTGAAGAATCCAAAGTCCATTGCCAAATCAAAATTATTGTGAGAAGACCTGCACCACATGTATCTGCCCACAGCCTAAACTAATTGGGATCAGATCATGGCCTTCTTCACCATGGATCTAGAAAAGACTTAGAAATGTAGCTAACCGATATAGTTTGTCAGAATCGACACAAATTTTCTGTTTGACCATTGCTGTCTCAATCTTATGGATAATTTTGTCCGAAACTTTATTATAGTCTGGTGTTTGATTTGTATTGGAGCCAAGGTCACTTTTAGAAGATCACTCTTGAAAAAGATGCCACCAAAACCATATTGGTCTAACAGCAGCCACCTACTATGAAGTTTAATAAAGTGGTATAAAGCAAACAGGGAATTGTTGCTCTTTTCATCTGTTGTCACACAGCTTGCTTGTGATGCCCAGGCCATATCTATAGCCAATGAAATCCATATTAAAAGCATGGACAGTCAAGGAAACATCATCAAAATATTTGCCTTCATGGTTGGAAAGGGGTTGCCTCAATATAATACCCTGATCATGATCCTAACTTCTGATGATTTTAAGGCATTTTCTAATGCTTGGATGGGCTTTGGAAACTTTGAATAACTCTCTTGCCGAGTAAAATTCACAGCAGTTTTCCCTTCTTTCTGATGGAACGAGAGAGGCCCACCATTGCTCTCTCCACTTTGATCCAACTTGCAACTCACGTGGCCAGCACTAACGACTCATGATAGACACCACCGTCACGGCACCACCGGATTAGTAACGGTGCGATTAATTAAAAGCCATTGCCTAATAAACTACTGCCAATAGGGCCGAAATCGATCCATTTGGCTCTCGGCTCCCGGGCGCGAGCAGAGGGCACAAGTCCGTTCGGACGCTCCAAATCCTCCCACGAGTTCCCATCGTTGAATAACTCCCAACCCCGGCATTGAATTCGTTCGTTCCCATTCAAACCCTGCCGCAGTTTCTTCCATATTTCCATTCCTCCCCCTTCTTTTCCTCACGCTTGCCATTCCTTCCATTGACCCCCTCCTGTCGTCCCCTCCGACTCCCCCCACCCCTCGCATTCCACACGAGGAAGTGAGAAACCAAGCATGAGCCTGAGAGACCCCCAGGCCGCCTTCTCCGCCGCCGATCTCGGCTCCTCTCCTTCCATCGAAGAAGAAGAAGAAGAAGAAGATGAGGTGCTGCTTCTCGTCTTCTCCGCCCCAAAAGCATTCGATTTCCTTTCGATGTCTTTTATCTATTTCCTGATCTTTGGTTGTTGCTTTTGATTGCGATTCAGGACGGGCGACGGAGCCGGAACGGGAGCGAGACATCGTCGCCGGGGCCGGCGAGGGCGCCGGAGCCGTCGAGGCACTGGCGGGACGTGTTCTGGCTGTTGGTCTTCGTGCTCCACGTGGCCGCCCTCGGCTCCGTGCTTGGTCTTCTCGGGATCAACCGCTTCCGGAAGGCGGACCGGTTCAATATTGATCGGTTCACCAACAACACCATGGGGAATGCCAGCCATCCCCAGCAGCATCGGCGGGACGAGCTGACAGAGACGTTCTGGCCTTTCTACGGGGTTGCCGGCGGGATTGGGACCGCGCTGGGGTGGGCGTGGCTTTCGCTCCTCGGCTCCAAGGCGAATCAGATGATGAAGGTTTCCATCCATAGCCTCACCACCTATCTGGCCGTGATCAGTGTGTTGTGCTTCTGGGGCCAGCACGTCTTCTGGGGGATTGCTTTCGCTGTCGGCGCCGCCCTGCAGTTCTTGTATGTGATGTCGGTGTTGGATAGGTATTGCTTCATCCGTGCTCTTCTTCGAGATTTTTTTCCCTCTGATTCCCTGTTTAAAGGAATTGCTTTTCGTTTAAGCAAATAACCCCCATGATGGTATTTGCTAAGTGCTCCACGGTTGGCTTGGCCGAGTGAGTTTTATCCC
The DNA here is from genome assembly GCA_017589505.3 of Metroxylon sagu. Taxonomy (NCBI): domain Eukaryota; kingdom Viridiplantae; phylum Streptophyta; class Magnoliopsida; order Arecales; family Arecaceae; genus Metroxylon; species Metroxylon sagu. The sequence goes on from JACVBY030000586.1 coordinate 108,301, forward strand.
ATTCTGTTTCCTCCTCGGGCACTGACTTTGAACATTACCAGGCCAGTCTTTTTTTTTTTTTCCAAGTATGCTTGAGGGCAGTAGATTCATTTGGGATGGTTCTGTATTATATTTAGGATCTAACAAAACAGTTAATGAAGTGAGTGATGAGAACACTAAATTGGATTAGGATGTGGATAGCATGACTCTTACCAAGTCTTTTTATTGGTAAAGATAAGGAAAATAAGAAATTGTTAATATAAGGTGCGATTGAACATAGGCTCCTCATTTGCTATTCAAAATCTAATGAAGAGAACTTTTACAAAAGAAGGAAAAAAAAAAAAAAAAAATCATATATTGCAGTCTTGTCTCTTGAGCCAACTTGACTAAGAACTTATGAAGTCTAGAGGCTGAATTTAGGGGCCTGCCTAGGCCTTTAAGAGGGTAGCTGCCTAAGCAGTTTGACATCAATGGAGTAATAGGATGCAACCCTTTATTCCTCTTCAAAGATGCCCTGCAATTTCATAAGATGGCATTCATTTTGGAATTTGGATAGTCATTTTCTTTTGGAAAGAAGAAGAACAGCTAATTTGAGCCAACAGCACAAAACCTAGAGTTCTTCATATCAATTAATTTGTTTAAAAGGAGAGATTTGTTAATGAAAGTGGAACATTTTAGTGATATGGTAAGACATGTAGATAGTTTCTCTTTAGAATTTGTTAGGAGTGAATGAAGGACAAAAACCAGATATTTCCTTGACATGGTAGCTTTGGTTTTGGAGAGATTCTCTTACTGTGGCATTTTAATGCAAGATTAATTGATATTGTGCCATGAGACTTGAAATGTTTTTGGATTTAAATAAATTTCGAACAGAAAGGGGCACCTGCAGTTGTGCTCAAAAATCATGCTTCAACCATGGTAGCTAATTGAATGTAGATCTTGAAAAAGATGGAGGATGGAGCATGATTGATGGATAGAGATACAAGAATAATTGTCTATAGATAAGACAAATTATAGGGTTGCCACACTTTAGAACATATTTCCAATCATTAAAATGTTTTATATAGGGAAACATAGAAATGCTCTTGTGTTTATTAATGACAAACTTTGTTGTTTAGTGACATTATAGCACATGCATGTGGGCATCCACTTGCCATGGTTCCATGTTGGAGTTGACACTTTGAAAACGAAAAACTGAAGCATTTTGGTTGTGGCAAGAATGGTTCTAAACTGGGATTTTTTTTTTTTTTTGAATTTCAGTTAAAATTAGACTATCAGAATAAATAAATTATAACATGAGCAATCAGTATGCTTTTTTATCATTTTTTTTTCCATTGATTTACAAGGAGGAATTTCAAAGTTTAAAATCAAATGTACAAGTTTCAAGAAGATTTGAGATCATTGGAATGCATGGTTCCAGAGGAAGTTAGAGAAAAGTTGAACTTTGGTGACAGGTTTTGCTATCCTAGAACTCAAATGTTATAAAAATGTTGACTGTCATCTGTTATATTTTCATCAAAAAAATTAAAAGGTATTTCCACTAAAAAGCTCTTGTTTCTAAATTATTTTTTATAACTGCAGTGCAAGGCTCTAGAATGATCCATTCAAAGGTCCCAGTAATATGATATCCATGGAAATGTTGGCTAATGTGTGTGTGTGTGTGTGTGTGTGTGTATGTTTAGTTTTTTTTATTATTTTGGTTAAAATGCCAAAGTTGGAGATAGTTCACCACAATAATTGCAATAGGATCTAATTTGACTTAGGAGCCAAGTTTTTGAATCTTGTGCTTTTTATTATAAAAAGCTTGTTTGAAGAAATGTTTATTTTGCTGGTGGAACAAAATAGTTCAAAGGATCTTGATGCAATTTCTAATATCATCAAAGGAAAATCTTGTCTCTATGACTTGACCTAACAATCATGGGGGGTATTCTTTTCTAGGTTTCCTTTCACAATGCTAGTGTTGCAGAAAGCTGTGAAGATGGTATGGGACCTCCCTGAAGTGATGAGAGTAGCCTATGCTTTTATGATAATCATGCTTTGCTGGATGATTTTGTGGTCATTTGGAGTGTCTGGTGTTGTTGCTTTAAGCTTAGATGATGGTGGACGCTGGTGGCTTCTTGTGGTGAGATGGCAAGTTTTTACTCTTCAGTCCACCAATGTTCCTATAATGCCATTCTTAACTGCATTCACAAGTCATCCTTCCTTTGATGAGCATATATTCTTTCTCTAATTGCAGGTTTTCTCAGTGAGTTTATTTTGGACTGGTGCTGTGCTTTGTAATACAGTTCATGTGATAGTATCTGGTATGGTATTCCTTGTTCTCATTCATGGTGGTCGACGAGCTGTATCAATGCCTTCAAAGCCAATATTGAAGTCACTACGGTATGCTGTGACAACTTCTTTTGGTAGCATTTGCTATGGTTCACTTTTTACAGCTGCCATCCGGACATTGCGGTGGGAGGTATATACTTGACTTTAAAAGGATTTTGTTGTGTTCAAATTTTACATCCTATTAGGTTTTATATATGTAAAATGTTTCATTCTTATTAGAGATCATGAATTTACTAGTTTTTTCTTTAACTGCTAGGTCTCCTAATATATTTATTTTCATGCAACTGCTTTAGATCAGGGGAGTTCGTTCAAAAATTGGCAACAACGAGTGTTTGCTTTGCTGTGTTGATTTTTTATTTCATCTTGTGGAGACACTGGTTCGTTTCTTCAATAAATATGCATATGTCCAGGTTAGTTGCTTTTAGTATCTTTCTTACTAAATTACTTTTTCTAACTATCATAAGGAATGCGAGTATTAATCAACTTAAGTAGTACCATAAAAGCATGTTTTCATTTATTTAGCTTTATCTATTATAATGCATATATTATGTTCGCTCTCTTCTGTTGATAATTTTTTTTATTATGTTTTTTTTTCCTGTAATATGTTAGTGATAAATATATGTGTCTGTAATAACTGATGCCTTGAATAGGTTAGACAATTTTATGTCATGGCAAAGAAATGTTATATCTAGCAAATCTTTATTTAAGGATCTTTTATTTTTTGCATAACACCGATCTCATAGATCAAACCTGCTCACTTTTGTTTGCTTGATCTACTTTTCCCCACCTTCTATTGCAGCCTTAGGTATGCATGACTCTATGCTAGTCAATTTTATTACTATAAATATTTTTGAATCATCAAGTTGCACTCTTATGTTGAGGTCCAAGATCTTGTTTGTTGTAACAAGAAATGTGTGGGCAACTTATTTGAGGATTGCCACTTTCACTTCACAATTTAACATGTACATGTGCTTCATTGAACACCACTGAAGATCAGGGCATGCTATTTGTCATCACAAGGTTTGCATCAGTGGTAATATCTGTTTAAAAACAAAGATGGATTATAGCCAAGTGCATGGGCGACTTAGAGCAGGCCTAACATGATGTGAAGTTGGGCTACCTTGAGAGGTGATGTACAAAACAAAGTATCTTCCTTGTGATGCATCCTCTACTAGACATTTATGTAAATATTAGAATTATTGTGCAACCAAAACCTGTAACAACTCTAAGTAAAATGGAAAATATAATAGAACAAAGGAGCTTGATCTATTCCATTCTGCATGTTGGGATGGCGAGCCACAAATTAGAGGCAATTCTTGGACACTGCGTGTTGCTAAGGGACTGCTGTCTATCTTAAAGCAATGACAATGGTGTTGCTTGAGAGACTGAATTTGAGAAGCATTATTGATAGTGATAAGCTTGTCGTCAACATATATAGAGTAAAAAGTAGTTTGATCATTGAAAGAATTTGAACAAATATGTCATCGTACTAGTTGTGGATTAACAAATGAAACTAGCTGATATAGCTGCCTGGCAAAATTTTTCAAACCTAGCTTCAGGAGCTCGTAAATCTATTTGAGAGTAGGATAGTGGACGGAGATGATAGACAAACATGCTAAGGATAAGAAGACCTCAAAATGATTGCATGTAATCAATCCATGTGAAGATTGCTGGGAATAAATGGTTAGCTATGTGTATTTGAAAACTAAAACTTTTTATATAGTTCTATCTGTTAAGTGGCTATTTACAAAAAGGATGATTGGCATGAGGGTTGAAAAGTGTGTCGTATGGTCAAGGTGAGGAAATGTTCTCACATAACTAATACTAAACTTTTAAGCAAAGTCCGGAGACACAATACATCTTATTACATCCAAATATTAGATGTTATGAATTGAGTTGTAGAAGAGGTATGCTTTTATAGGTTGAAGAGGCATGATGCATAAAAGAGAAGAGTGTAAAATCGATTGTGATACATGAAGGCCCAAGGGCAACCCGAGAAGGGGGGGGGGGGGGGGGTGTGAATTGGGTTTCTAAAAATTTTAGCTAACTTCTAGCCTAACAAGATGCAATGACAAAATTAAATTGTAAACTAGAAGCTATGCAACAAGAGTATTTAAAGACAAGTATAATTAAGTGCAAGAAAGTAAAAGCAATAAGCAAATGGGGTAAGAGAATTTTTATATTAGTTCGGTAGTTCTTGCTTTCATCCACTCCCCAAGTCTTTTAGTTGAGAATTCTACTAATCCGATCTTCTTTATTGGTGAAGACCAAACCCTTACACCCTCCTTTTGTCGGGCTATGGAGTAACCCTTACAAGCTTCTACCCAAGCTTCAAGCACTCTTCTTTTAAAGAAAACAACGTAATGGAACACCCCAAAGAAGGTTGATTTGTCAATGAGGATCTAAGCTTTGGAGTTAAGAAAGTGTACTAAAGGTTCAAAAGACTATTTCTCAATGATTTTTCAATGAATACCAATCCAATTTTTCATACTCAAATGAGCCACAACTCATGGATTTTATAGAGTAAGGAAAATATGGCCGTTAGGGCTTAAAGACAGCTCCAATGGTCATTTGAAAATATGACCATTGGGGCTATCAGAGTCCTTATGGTTAATCGCCCTAGTCTGCAATGGTTGACCGCAGGCCAGGTAGAGAGTTGCCTTTCAGGTAGTCTCTAGCATGGTCTCCTCCAATTGATTGCACTCAGATCTGGTTGACTGCCCACTCCCGATTTTGGATTTTTATGATTATTTGTCATTAATTTTGATCCAAAACCTAGTTTAATTCATTTTTAATGGATTTTAAGCCTTGTACACTTACTTTCCTACCAAATTTTATAATGTCCTGAGAAAAAATAAAAATTACATATTGAACCTTTTCCTTCGGACTCCAATATATTAATCTTTCTTTCAATTTGCCAATATCTATCTCCAACTACTATCTTTAAGTAAGACTCCAGCTTTTGCCGAATTAAGAGTGTCCTAAATGTGATTTTGCTATTTGGGGTTAAGTGGACTTGCGCACCTATCTTAGTCATCACGAATTCAAGTATACTATTAGTTTTTTAATCAATGTCTTGTTATCATCAAAATATGTATTATTGAACCCGAAGATTCAACAATACAAAATTAGTTAGAAGCCAATTGTAAGGATCATTGGGTTCCTTGAAAACTGTTTTTTAAAATTTGATTTTATGTCTAAACCAAGGTTTGAAAGTTTGGTTTTGGTTTCAATTTTGGCCGAATCACCCATTGACTTAGGTTTTTGGTATTTTTAGTTGTTGTGGTTCAGATTTTAGCTGGTAGTTTTAGCCCAAAGTGATAAACATATTTAAAATCAAAAGGAGATGTGCTAGAAAAACTTGGGAGAAACATGTTAAAAAAATAAATTAGCCATCATTTTGTTGGCATTATGTGCAATTGTTTGGTGAACAATTTCACTATTCTTGTGATAGCAATTAAAAGATTATTTTCAGTTTTACAAAAATAAAAAGATAAAATTTACGTTTTACATTGTTTTAGAGTGTAATATATCATGTTCTATTTGATAATGATATGATCATTTTTGAGATTTAAGCTCTAATATAGCCAATCAGCCAAAAAATTATTTCTTTTAAACCAAATAAACACTGTTATTCAAAACCCTCAAAACTTCAAATTCAATTTTGACTCTTTTCTTCCCATATTCAAAAAAGATAATGAAGGAATCATAAAAGAGCTATATAAATTGCAATTTAAAGAATCAATCAGGTTTATAAGTTAGTTTCAATTGAAACTCTAGAAATGACTCTGATTTTGGATTGATTTTGATGAGAACCAAAAACATTTCTTTTTCAGTTTCAATATTTTGATGAGTCATTGTTATAACAATAAGTATGCTGATGAAAGGGTTGATGTAATTAATGCATATGGAGTGCTTCAGAAACATATATGTAAAATATCAATAGATGTTGTAATATAATAAATTTTGTGATATGATTGTTGTATTTTAAAAGGACTTAAGATATAACATGCCAAAGCAACTTATGGTCCAATTTTGTTGAACTAAGATGTAGTCTAACAAAAGCAGAATAGAATGTATTGCAACTATAAAACTGAAGTATCATTGGATTTATTACTAAATGGAAGTCTCGAGTGATCTTAAACTTCCACAAGATCTCCTAACAAGTTGTTCATGAGCAGCTCAAGCTCAGCTACACCCCTACCCACAACTAGGGTTGGCAATCGGGTCAAGTCGGATACAAGTTAGGTGAAAATTTTTTCAACCCGAACCTAACTTGTTTATTAAACAAGTTAAAAATTTAGACATGAACCTATTCATTTTATTAAACAGGTAACCCAACCTGACCTATAATCGATTAAATCAAGTTAAATAGTTTAAGCATTGCCATCCCTATCCACAACTCATGTTTGTTTTGTTATCTCTGAAAAAGAACTACAATTATATAAACAAAATAAAAAAGCAATTCTGCTTCAACAACAGCAGACAATATGTACTTGGGGCTTTTATGATGGTAGAGATGCCAAGGATGGTAGTTTTGCTTGCACAGAAGGTGCAAAACCTGCAAACAAAACAAAACATGATCACTTTCACAACAACCCAAAAGAAAAAGGAAACCATTACAAAACATGGTCACATTGATGAACTGGAAAGTAATCATATGTGTGTGCCTGCATGAGTGTCTTATGTACAATCATACAAGTTGGATGACTTATCTTCTTCATGTGAATTGCATAATAGATTTTATGCTGTCCTATCATTATTGCAATACAGATATACATACAATTATGTACTTATATACATATATTTATCTTATGTTACATTATTTCCTGTGCTTGATTCTTGTTTGCCCAGGGATGTTGCATAATCACAATGTATTGGACTATAATGATTATGTGGTTGTTTTTGTTTAGATTGCAGTTAATGGGAAAGGCTTCAATCGTTCAGCAAGGGATGCCTGGGAGTTATTCCAGTCCACTGGGATTGAAGCGCTTGTTGCCTATGACTGTTCAGGCGCAGTTCTTCTGATGGGCACTATTTTAGGTGGGCTTATTACTGGGACATGTACAGGAATTTGGACTTGGTTTAAAAGGAGAGATGAAGTGCTTATGGTTGGATCCACTGCTGCATTGATGGGAATGATCTTGGTGAGTTGTGCTTCTTTGTATCCTGGTTTTGTTTAGTTATTTAGCCACAAACTTGAGAAAACCTAAAGTTTAAATCAACTGTTAAACTTCAGATGATTGTAGCGAACCATCAGCATATAGCAATAAGGATATATATAGCATATATATATAGCATCGGAATCTTGGTGGTTTCTAATAGCATATAGCATTAAGCCGAAAAGATACACCATGGAAATTTATCTGAAAAGTGCAGCTTGTAAGGAGACTGTAGAAAGAAAATTTATGATTTATAATAATTACATTGATAAGGGAGCATGACTGTTACTCTCGATAAACTTCCCATGGATGTTTATAAGTGGCAGTCTTATTAATAATTTACATGATATGTGCATAAGACAAGACATTCCCATCAACATTTTAAACCCATTCAACTTTAAAAGGAATACATTCTAAATACATTGTGATACACCCTTTATAAAATGATGTTGATATTTTAATCAGAGGTAAACTTGGCTACATTCGAATATAACTAAGTTCAGGATCCGGTCACTTTCTCCACCCTTTGATCCATATAGATTCCGGAGCCATTCCATTTTTTTTACATTTTCATCTTTGAGATTTGTGAACTGTATGAATTCAAAGGTGAGGAAGATGGTTGAATCTAGGTTTGGCTACATTCGAATGTAGCCAAGTCTACCTCTTTTAATCATCACATCATAATAGAATAGGTTTCTCTCCTATCTTTTATAAGATGGTTAAAATCATCACATTGGCCTTAAGTTATATCCAGCATATTGTTTACCTGTTCTTGCTACCAGACCAGCTCCACTAGTTCTGTCTCCAGTTGCTCTGGGACATACGCACTGTTAGAGTAGGTTCCAATTAAATTTTATATGATTGATTCCCTGTGGTACAGTCTAATTGTTTGAAAAACCTCCAGTCTTTCATTCTCTTTGGCAATTCCATTAAATTATTTCCCCTAATTTCTTTGGCATCATTATCCTTTTTAAATGTATCTGCAGATGTACTTCCTTATTTGTTTCATTATTGCCATGGTGGTCTTTGGAAACCTATCAAAGGTTCGTTTGTCAAATTATGCTATCAAAATCTTAAGACTTCAATCATTAACTGATTGAAGGAAGTTGCCATTAGAAGGTTGCATCCTTTGCTGAAGAACGCCAGTAAAGATAGCTGTTTGTTCTTATCAGTTAAATTAGTTATGGTTTTATGTGTTAATTTGTCATATTTTCATTTTCTTTATTTTATGAGACATGTTTTTACTATCATCAAAGCATGAAACTTCTAGGTAAATCTCTCTCATCAGGACATTGGTCTCTAGTAAAATTTAACTTCTGAGAATCCAATCTATCCACTCCATTGTCTTAATCCATAATACATGCATAACTACATACGTGAACACATGCTTGATGGCATGTGCATCCTTGTTTAATTAATTAATTCTTTAACCATCAATGAATGGGTCAAATGCTTCCAAGAGAATTATTCTTTTTTAGTAGGCATTGATAATTATTAGCAAGGTAAGTTGTTGCTCAGTGGTCTGCTTTGTGTTTGAAAACCTTAAATACATCAATTAGGAAGCAAAATCATAACCTCTATTTGTCACTCCGTTAGTGTTGGTGCTTGGAGTGCATGTGTTTTGGGGTGTGTGCGTGTCTGCATCATGCCTCCATCCATGCTGTATGCATTCATGCATGCTTGCATATGTAGATGCTGACATTCATGAATGCAATCATGCATTCCAGCATCAATGTTTATGATTGTGAAAAAAAACAAATAGGCTTTGGCCTTCTGACATCTTTTCAGACCTGTATTTTAACTGGCTGTTTCCTTTTCCTTGAGATGGTCCAAACATTAGTGTGTAAAATCAATTATTATTGAACAAATCTTCATTCTACACTCTCAACCGTTGCATCGTTTTCTTTAGCCCATGCTTAAATTTCGGTTGCAGTTACAGCTTCGGTTCATCTGTGAGCCATGTATGCCATATTAGTGGCACTCTTGTGATATCATATAACATCATATATGTTAGTTTGGCCTATTGTATATATCTGACGAAAAAAAAACAAAAAAACGCAAGTCCGTCCGCCATTTAGGTGGAATTGAAGCATATTCATGTTCATGTGCTAGACTTCTGTCTTATGTTCAGGGGAAATGGGTAAAATTTTCTGCTTTTCAGGTGGGGCTAGCAGTGGTCGTCGTTGAAAGTGCTGTCACATCAATATACATTTGTTATGCAGAAGATCCCTTATTAATCCAAAGATGGGATGCTGAATTCTTCCGCCAAATGTCAGAAGCACTGCACCAGCGATTGCAGTATCGAAGTGCCCGAGCCAGAGTAGTCATGAGCAATAGGCTTGATCGTTTACCAGATACACCTCCTCTATGAACTATAGTGTTGGATCGAAACTGATGTATTCATTCATATTCATTTATCCAAAGCACTTATTTTTGTCCATTAACAGAGCAAAAAATTAAGTTCTTGAAAATAGTAGTGTTTATATTCACACTTGTTCATGGTGTTGATTGGCCGTCGAGTTAGCTAGCATGGGCTTTCGCTAGATGCTTACTCTTCAATTTCTTTGATGTCACCCACAGGCAACAAACTTTGCAGACCAGTGCTGCTACAATTCTTTGATGGTGGAAAGCTCATAGGTAACTCCATTGGGTGGCCAGTTAGTCACTTTCATTCCATAACCGAGTGGTCCATGATGTCCTCCTCCATGCTGTTGACATTTGATTGAGAACTAAATACCAAACCCCATCTGGTCAAAATATTGAACCATACGTAATATCAAGTTGATAAATTTTCGAAATAACATTTTGTAAGTAGTAAAGTACAGCAATTTATTTCTATCAAGCATCCATGACCAAATTAAATTAGAAATATGACAACTTCTTGCCATGCATGGTCCAAGCAAGTATTTAAAAAAAAAAAAAAAAAACCACTTGTAGGATTTAATCTACATCAACCTTCTTGATTTATAATTTTATGGTGGGTTTGGTAAAGACAACAGAGAAGAGTACTTGTACTATCAAACAGGAGAGGACTCTTCAAGGGCACTAAAATTAGTCAATGATTAGTTAGTGAGAAGAACCATACAAGAATTAGGGCTGTTACTCCAGTATTGTTGTTAAGGCTGCAGGAAAACATAGGCATCTAATCAAAAGGGATAAAGGGAATTATATTGCACACTCATTCTCCCTAAGTACCAGTACCTTATGGTTGCCTTTTCATTCGTAATCAATTCACAGTAGGGATGACTTCTAACCTGGTTGCAGAACATGCGGCCTCGAGGAGCAAAGGTGGCACCTTTTGTTTTTTTTCACATTTTTGTTGAGTGAGGAGTCATTGCAATATGGCTATTAAAAATGGCATGGTCTGAGAGACGAGGCTGGGGGATGATACTGTTGAAGTACTACTATCAAATGATATACAAGAGATAAAGGAGGCAGGCTTCATGATTGCAGCCCTGTGGACAATTTGCCTTCAGTAACATTGCTTTAGAACTGAATATCTAGCAAGAGATGACATATTCGTAATGGAGAAGAGGCACAAAGGATAGGTTGAATTAACTACCAGTAAATAAGAAGAAGAACAAGAGAACAAAATAATGATAATAGAAAGGATGTCTTAAACTCAAAACTGATGACTCTCTCCGTTGCAGGTGTGGTGAAGGATGAAATTGAAGGAACAAAAATTAATGGGCAAGGTGTATAAAAGTACTATTCTAACGACACTGTTTTTCCTGTTTAGATCATAATCAAAATGCAGGCGGCCACATGGAAAATTTGCTTGTAGGATATAATGCCTGGACTCTAATCTTTTCTCAGTAAGCCTGCGTACCTAAAGAGAGATGAGCGTGGATGCACAGATATGGCTTTCTTGTCTTTCTGATAGACAGGACTTTCTATATTTTTAATGCATACTTCTTTTTCACAAATATATCGTTCTAAAAAGACCTATTCAAATAAGACATTTAAAACACCAATTTGAATAAGACATCTAATAACCATTTAAAATTGAAAAAGTTTATATTAATTAAAAATTCTAATACTGCATTTTCTTTTAACAAAAAAAACTATAGCCACTATTTTCTTAAAAATAAATAAATAAATGAAAGATGAATAGCTATCTATATGCACAAGGTATAGACATAGGTGAAAGTCCTTAAATCTATGGTTAAACAAAATCATACTTTTCTTTGAGAGGATAATACTTTGATTTCTTAAAGCAATAAATGAATTTTGCTATGCATTAATAGGTCATGTTCTAATTATCCTGATTTAGCACATGCTTTACAATTTCATCGTAGTTCATAGGAAGTGACCTCGGCTTCTACACTTGTACAGGTGAATCTAATCAAGAGCATTTATAACTTCTTTTGTACTTCATGAAAAACTATAGGTTTGTCAAGAATTTATAAATTCAAACGGATATTGTTGTGAATATTTAATGTAAAATTAGAGATCGAATTTTCTTTGAAACTAGATAGCCCTTACTAGTTTTAAATTTTTATGCACTAAAAATAAAACCTCATTGTTATCATTTCATTAGATTTCAAGTATAGAGTAGGCTACCATTAGTCAATCTTAATTAATTGGTAACAATTCCTTCTCTCATGAGGTTTTAAGTATCTTCTGCATATTTGCATATTAGCAATTTAGATAGGAGGTTTGCTATCACTAACTCAATTGAAATATATTTTATAATCGCTTTATCTATTTTCACTAATTTTTGAATATGGTAATATTTCATTGCAATATGTTTAGTTTTCTCAAAGATCCTTTCATTTTTAACTAAATATATTGCTGCTTTATTATCACCTTGTAAAGCAACGGGGTGTGAATAAATAGAAATTTTCTTAGAAATCTCCTTGCCTATACAATCTCTTTACTAGCTAAAGATATTACGGTGCTCGTTTGACTTCTTAATAGAAGGGCCTAATAATTATTTTATTTTTATGGCCTGATCCCTTATTTTCAACTTAATCTAACTCTAACTCTAATTAATTTCCTATATAAGGAGTTAGAGGGTTATCAGCTCTATTGAATTGCAACATAAAGCAGGATAAGGAAGAAAAAGAATTGATGCCATACAGTAAGAGATGATTGCATTAATATTGTTAATTAAAGAACTCTCTGCAGCTTTTGTATAAATTATAGATGATGCAAATAAGTATAGCAATAAATTTTAATTATTATTTAGAGTTCTAAATTTTAGATATGTGATTCTAAAATCCTACGAAGACATTTAATAGTCATTAAAAAATTGAAAAAGTTTATATTAATGTATAATTCTAATATTTTTTTCCCCTGATGAAAAACTAGGAAACTCTCCGAGCCAGAGGCCCGGTACAGCCATCACAGATTCTTCTAGTAAACTGGCTTGTTGAAGCATATGTTATTGTTGCAGTAATTTCAAGGTAACATGAAGCAATTACAATGTTCGAACGTACAAAGAAGGCTCATGAGACTGATTAAAATTGCCATGAATCAAAATGGATGCTTCCGTGGTTGCGTATATCCTTCGTGGCAATAAAAGATGGCCTGCAAGCCTTATGTTTTTATATGGACAACATGGCTTTCGGAAAATCCGGATCAGGGGCGCCCAGGAAAGGGACCAACGTGGAGATTGGATTGCCAAGAAAGCCAAAATATGGAGGGGGCAGAGAGTACTTAAGAAGGACAAGTGACCATGGTTTATTGTATACTAATGCTAATAATTTTGAATTTTTAGTTATTTAGATAGTGATTGAGTAGGCTCCGTAGATCCAGCAAATTACGTTGAAGTTCGATTGAAGATTTAACTGCCCTTTGGCTTCATGCTCTCCGCTTTGAAAAGACATCAATAAAGATATTTGAGTCTTTTAAAATTGTACCTCGTATTGTTTAGAAGATAACAAGAATATTAGATTCTAAAAAAATTTGTGTGTTAAGATTGAAATCCCTCATTAGTCAAATTTATTATTTAAAAATAAAATTCAGTTGCAAATTTAATCGTTCTTCTACTTCATGCTTTCTTCTTTGGAAAGGCATTAATAGGGATATTCGAAGCTTTTGGTGTTTTACCTTATTCTGTTTAATAGATGAGAAGGATATTAGATTCTGAAAAATTTTTTGAGTAGGATTGATTTACCTTCGAGACCTTATTCTGTACACCATTACAATGAGATCAAATGCTACGGCCTCATGCTTTTGGAGCAAAAGGGGTCGAAAATAGATCATTCATCTTTTGAAACCTTTCTCATTATCTCAGAATGACCAATTTAGAATTTTGGAGTAATTCTCTTTATGCTCTCTACGTTCACCCTCTCATCCCAGAGTGACCAACCACTCTAAAGGATTTTCAAATTTGAATCCTTCACTGTTAAATCTTTTTATAACTTTATTAATAGTTATGGACTCAAATGGCCTTTCTTCAAGATTATCTGAAAAAGTTATAATGCTTACTAAAATTCAACTTTTTATGTGGCTAGTCTTACGGGACAGGCTGCAAATAGGAGAAAGCCTAGTAAAAAAAGATTAGAATGTTAGTTCAGGCTGCCCCATATATGTTAAGCCTATGGAATTGAAGGCCCACTTGTTCTATGACTGCCCTTTTGCTCGCTCTTTATGGCTATTGATTTTTGTGAGACCGAACTTTTCTTCCTTACCTAGAAAGTTTATTCATTTTTTATCATCTTGGAGAGCCAGAGTAATATCAAGAGGATGGATTGGAAGATGAAACCAACTTGTTATAGCAACATTTTAGTACATTCCGAAAGAAAGAAATTATAGTCTTTTAGGAAAGACAAAAGCTTCTAACATCATCTTGAGAAAGATTCTAACTACTTCTTTGTTTGAAAGAATATTTCAAATGGTATAGCAGCTCAACCACACTGCATCTCGAAAAACCTCCTATCTCTTTCTTGATTTATCTCTTGTATATTCGTTCATCCTAATCCATTAATAAAATTTGGGGGAAGATCTTCCTTCACTCCAAAGTCAATTATAGCAGCTTACCAAGCCAGGTGTATAAGGGTTGGTAAATTCGTTAAAAGTCTTATTGAAATAATTTCTTGGCAACCTTTTCTTTGTTTTTTCTTTCCTCTCCTTTCTTGAGGTGACTGCCCCCAACCAAAGGTCCGGATTCCGCCAATGCCTGTCCTTCTTAGTGTGAGAGCCCTTTGCTGTGGTTGCCTCCCCACCTACCCTTGGGCCTCCCAGTTCTTCGGAAATGATCGACGATCCAGAGAAAGTCGCCAAGAAAGTTGCACTCCAACTTATGTGTCAACTTTGTAATCATCCACCGAGAGAAGCTAAGGGAAAGAACCAACCCAACAAGTCCTGACGACGTTCTTGTTTACTTCCAAGCAAACGTTTCACCACACTTCTTGGTATACTGGAGGGCTTCCATAATTTTGCAGACTGGTTGATTTTTTTTTAAAAAGGAAATCGTGAGGAAGGAAAAGCTCCCCCCAAGCAAACTTTATTAAAATCATTAGAATTTAAAACAAATCGGTCAAAATCGACTAACAACTCCACAGAGTGGGAGATTCAGTGCATAAAGATTCTCCTTTGCCTTTCCCTTCAGTATAATAATTTAATAGAGAGGGTATCAATCCCACCTTCCAAAACATCATAATTTTCTTATTATCTCGTTGAATTGAGGCCTTTCCTTTTCCTTTCGAAATGATGAAGTTTGCCATGCGAGATGCTTCAGCAACAAAATTTATATCAGCCATCTAAAGCAAAAAGGTTCTGGCCTCTTTTTGAACAAACCAACGATGGGAATCATGACACCCAACCACCCATGAAGTATTACATATACCCCATTGCACCAAGCCACGCAAACAAGCATAGCAATGGCGTCAACTTCTGCAATCCTTCCCAAGGTCTGTGAAGACCCACTGCAGTTAACTGCCATGCTTTCCTGGCTCCTAACTCTTTCGTGGTCTCAGGTGTCGGCTAACGAGTCGAAGGAGGCCTCACCTCGTCGAGCCAAATGGTGGTACGCAACGTTCCACAGCGATGGTCGGAGCAGGTGTCCTCAGCCTGCCTTATGCCATGGCGCACTTGGGATGGTAATATCAATCAGAGAGCATGGACTACTCCGCGAGCGTCGCAGTTCACGCGCACTGATGATGGGATTTCTCGCACTGTTCTTTGCAGGGGTCCTGGAACGCTGGCGCTGGTGCTGTCGTGGGGCGTAACCTTGTACACCCTGTGGCTAATGATACAGCTTCATGAGTGCGTCCCGGGGACTCGCTTCGATCGGTACCGTGATCTCGGCCGGCATGCGTTCGGTCCGCGGCTCGGGCTATGGATTGTCGTCCCTCAGCAGCTTATCGTTCAAGTTGGGTGCGACGTGGTGTACATGGTCACTGGGGGCAAGTGCCTCGAGAAGTTCATGGAGATTGTTTGCCCTAATTGCACAAGGCTGCGCCAATCCTACTGGATTTGTATATTTGGCTCCGTCCAGTTTATATTGTCTCAGCTTCCCAACCTGAACTCGGTCACCGGAATATCCTTGGCGGCGGCCGTCATGTCACTAAGGTGGTACCAGTCTTTTCTTTTCTTTTTTTTTTTTTTTGCTTCAAATCAAATAATAGAAGCACATTACACTTGGATAGTCATCGGATGGTTTTATTGTTTTATAAATCACAGCTATCTTTGTTACCGGCATATTAAGTTCCTAGTTCTCTAATTTTACATTTTAATTGATAAAATTATGTAATCTAATTCCCTTGTGATAATTTAGTTGGCTACGATTGAGATCAATTTTACAGAATAAATTTTTAGCGATCAAAAAGTCTCCAACCAATGTTATTGTTAAATTCTTCTATTCGATTATATGAATCATTGTATACAGATCCCTACAATATGACTCATCATGCATGCATCCACTGAAAAAAGTTCAATTGTTATAATAAATATTCCTATTAATTGCTTTCATACTATGAAGCTTTATAATCAACTAATTCTAAAATATATATTCAGTTTGGATCATTGAAATTGCTAGATTTTATATCTTTCGATTATTTCGTTAGAATATTAATCAATGATGGATGAAGAAGAAAATCCCTGATTTTATGGTTAAAAGTTTTAACTTGAGAAAAAGAAAACTCAATTTTATATCTCCCTAACCTAGAAAATGCACTAGGGTATATAGGTAAATTTGCAACCATGATTGACGTAGGCAAGTGAAAGGACTAATATATCTATTGAACATAATTTTATCAATCAATATACAAATTTAAAGAATGGAAGAATTAAAGTGCTAATAAGAATGACTTCGAGGATTGATATAAAAAAGTCTTTTCTTATTTTCATTATTTACTGTGACCTAATATAATCACTTGCAAATTTTAAATTACCACTAAATTCCAGGTGAGATAATTTTAAGGAGAGAAGGAAAAAAAAAAAAGGAAAAGAAAGGATTGGCAATATTATTTTTAAAAAAAAATAATATTATTTTTTTTTGTTAGAAATAGAAAAGGTTAGAACTCATCCACTCCAATCCAACCCATCCCTGCCTGCCTTGCCTTAGCCTAGACTTTTGGCAGACCACCACTAAGTTAGCCTACCGTTAACTTATTACAAGCTTGATTGGCTAGGCTTCTTCCAATGATTAATAAAACCCTTCAAAGTAGCCCATAGATGTTTGAGTTAGGCTGATCGGATTAACTGTTGGCTAACAATTATTTAAAAATATCCTAACAATCAATCCAAATAAGACCTAATCAACTCATGATTGGATCTTAGCCGATGATGTGAACATCATAGCAACCGTACCACCAAAAACCATACCTCAAAACTTGTGAGAATCCATTATATAATCAAGTGCCTACTCTAAAAGATTCATAAATAAACAAAATACTGATTAACTACCGTGAAATGTACTTATTGCTGATTGATTTCATTCTATCTGTAATTCTAAACTCAAAAATAATTGATCCTAATGACAAAGTTGAATAAGCCATGAGTAGCTGTTCGATCAAAGACAATTCAAATGCCAAGGAGATCATCGTCTTGATCAACAACAAAGATATTGTTAACCATTTGTTATGTCTCAAAAGTTCAGTCCATATATATATATATATATATATATCATTTTTCATGGCATTTTTTGCATGCTTCTCTTGCAGCTACTCAACCATATCATGGGTGGCCTGCTTCACTCGAGGGCCGGTTGAAGGCGTAAGCTATGGATACAACCACACCAGTCCAGCTGATTCCACGTTCAGAGTCTTCAGTGCTCTGGGGCAGGTAGCATTTGCCTACGCCGGCCATGGGGTTATCCTAGAAATCCAAGCAACGATCCCATCGACTCCGTCAAAGCCTTCCAAGGTCCCCATGTGGAAGGGCACGGTGGTGGCCTACTTGATCACTGCACTCTGCTACTTCCCGGTGGCCATCGTGGGGTATTGGACCTTCGGTCAGGACGTGGACGACAACGTGCTCATGGCCCTCAGGAGGCCGGAGTGGCTGATTGCTGCCGCCAACCTAATGGTGGTCGTCCATGTTATTGGAAGCTACCAAGTAAGAAATACTACTACAACCCTGCTTTGAATAAGATTATTTTCCAACAGATGGCATGTGCTGGCATGAACAATGGCACTAACTTGTGGGACACCCACAAGGCAAAAGTTTGCCCAACAAGATAAAAGTTATTAAAACTCCCTCTTTGTTTGGAAACCATTCGATTAGAATATCACTTTGGAGGAGTATCTTGAAAGTTTACTAAAGCTCAGGAAAACTAGATGATGATGTCTTTGAACTTCCAGGCTTAAGCTCTACTCTACTGAGTTATTCTAAAGCAAACAAATTATATACTAAAGAATGAATTATTATAAGTTGAGCAGAATAAAGAAAAAGAAATTCATGTAGCTGACCCAGCTGTTTAGAACTAAGACTTAGTTGAGTTGAGTTAATTGAAGCTTGCTCCAAGTAGATGTTTTGGGTTTGATCCTTGATGTTAGGTTTGACTTTGGGATGGTACATTTCAAGAATTTGAATCAATCTGGGTAATTATACCATGGATGAGTCAATCTCCACCTAGAGTGGGAAATTTCTCCTCTAGCAATTCTATCTTTTAGATGAACACATCTTAATAAAAAATTTTCTTCCAAAATAACACAATACTTTAGACAAGTCTCTTTGTCATGCTTCAAGAAGAAATGGCTGATCTGACTTGCCTGCTTTGCTAATGAGCACGAGGGTGGGGCTGAGACTATTGGTTGGATGCAAGCGAAAAGGAACCTGAGGGCACCTTAACGTTGGACGAAAGAGAGATAGCGGGTAGATGGCAGAGTAGCATCTTCTTGAGAGAAATAACAAGAAAATCTGACACCAAAAGGAGAAGCTTGGTGGTGGCAACAGGAAATAAGTGTAGGTAACTCCCTTTTTTTTTTTTCTTTTTTTAATGAAAAATAGAGGAAGTTATTTTAATGAAAAATAGAGGAAGTTAAAAAAACTTCACCCAGTCTGCTCAATAGAAGTAGAATGTGCATGAAAGAATTTAGTAAACAGCATTCAAGCTACAACAATAGAGACTTCAGCTTATCCAGTAGGAGATTATAAGCATCCAGATCCCTAGTTGCAGTGAGAGTTCCCAATGTTTAAGGGTGAGAAGAATTTTGGAGAGGACCGTTTTGATAAGACCATGTTTCTTTGAGAAGATTCTTAAATTCCTTCCTAACCACACAAACCAACAAAGTGTTGCAACAAGTTGATCCTAGGATCTTCTAAGTGAGGCTAGCACTTTGTTTCATCTCCATGAACTCTAAAGCGGATGCAACTTTGAGAACACCTTTTGAGACCTAAGCAAACTTTGATGGGGAACTAAAGACTCTTGATGAAGGAACATCGAAGGAACAAGTGGTTAGTGGAGACCATTTTTGCATTATAAAGAGTGTGCATAGATAAAACATTTCATTCTTTCTTGCTTAGGTTTACCTCAATATAAATTCTATTTTTTAATACAAGCCAAATAAAAATCTTTACATTTTCTGAAACCACTACTTTTCAAAGAGCCTTGTAGAAAGGTCAAGTTACTCCACTATTATTCAGAAATTATAAGACTCAAAAAAAAAAAAAAAGCCAAAAGAAGTTAGCTTCCATACTGATTTGTCAGCAATACTAGAGAGGCTAATATGCATAAAAAGTTCAAATAGCTGATCAAGTTATAACAAATCTTCATTGGGACAAAGGTCCTCTGAGCCTAATCAACTATTTAAATTAGTGCCAAGGTCCTCTGAGCCTAATCAACTATTTAAATCAGTGCCAACTCCAATGCGAGGTCATTATCACGTTCTTCTTGATCACTTGCC
Source organism: Metroxylon sagu (assembly GCA_017589505.3). Classification (NCBI taxonomy): domain Eukaryota; kingdom Viridiplantae; phylum Streptophyta; class Magnoliopsida; order Arecales; family Arecaceae; genus Metroxylon; species Metroxylon sagu. Next base: position 128,069 of record JACVBY030000586.1, read on the forward strand.
AGTAAAGACTATTGAAAAGAAGGGCAAAAGGTATTTGATCGATCTAAATATTCTTCTAAAATCTGATATTGTTATTATTATCTAACTTAAAAGAGGTATAATTCTAAAAAATTTTAAGGTATCTATTAATATCTTTCCGAAGGAAAAAGGAGAAAAAGAAAGGGATCATTGATTTTTCGACCCTCATACCTAATTTCTATTTGGATAGTATGTTGAAGCTTCCAAGTCCATTTAGCAAGGAAAGTGGAGTTTTTGATTTAATTATCAGACCAACCCATGATTCTCACTAGTACTTTAGTAGCCCTACTGGTACCAACCAATTCAAAGCTAAAATTTTAGCCATCCATTTAGAATACATGAATGGCTTATAAAAATTTCAAAGCGTCGAAGTGTAACCATTAGAATATGTAATTCAAAATTGCCATATTTTAAGAACTTAGCTTTATGTTTATGTTCACACCTCAAGCATTGAAATATTCTTATACCAGCTTTATGGTTGCTTTAGGTGCATGAATATTCAATTAATTCTGTACCTAGATCATGTGCAAATATAAAAAATACTAGTGTTTCAAAATGTCAATCTTATTGAAATAATAAGCTCACTATTTGAGATTAATATAGGTATATGCAATGCCGGTGTTTGACTCCATCGAAACAGTTTTGATTACAAGGCTAAAGCTTCCGCCTGGGGTGGCACTAAGTCTAATTGCTCGATCCGCTTATGTTGGTAAGGAAGAATATATAAATGCCTTGATAAGATATTAGAGAAATGTAAGCCAACCTTTTTTTTTTTTTTGTTTTGCAGCTTGCACTCTCTTCGTTGCTGTAACCTTTCCCTTTTTTGGTGACCTCTTGGGTTTCTTTGGAGGCTTTGGATTCACTCCTACTTCCTACTTTGTAGGTTCTAAACTTTACTTGCATGTACTTGAGGCTTTTTAGGCATAAACATATCTTATAAACATGTTATTGTATGCTTACCCTTAAAAAATCACCACCCTCAAATCATTCTAGTTTATAATTATAACCTTCCTAAGAATTTTAGCTAAAATTATAAAAAAATAATCTTTTAAGCGTAAAAGTGCATTATTAACTTTTCACACCAATACCTTGAAATATAAATAAAATTTAATTTATTTTTTTAATAAGCAATATTTTTGCTTAAAATTTTTAATAGTGTCAATATGAAAGGTAATTAAGTTATTTTATACATAAAATAGTTATTGATTAATGATTAACATTGTTATTTAAAATTTTAATGAAAGGGGATGCACCCTGCAGAAAAAAAAAAAAGAAGCAGATTTAAGGGGATTATATGCAAATAATGATTTTTGAAGAGTAAATATGTAATAAGCCATATTTTTAAGGATATAACTAATACTTTTAGAAGATTTTGCTCGACTATCTTATTTTCAAAAATTGATTGCAGCTACCTTGCATAATATGGTTGGCAACTAAGAAGCTAGAGAGGTTCAGCTTTTTATGGACAATTAATTGGGTAATTGCTAATCATTTTCTTATAGCTCTCATTATATTAAACAAATTAAATAAATTTACAATAACAAAAATGTGATGCTATTTTACTTTTTTATATCTCTTTTTAATTTTTGTTTCCTTCTCTCCATAGGGATGCATTTTTCTTGGCGTATTTATAATGTTTGCTGCAACTATTGGTGGCTTACGAAACATAATCATAGATTCATCCACTTACCACTTTTATTCTTGAACAATTAGATGTGCTTATCTTCTATTAAATACATTATATTAGGTGCAAATATTAAGAAATGTAACTTTCTTATGATTTAATATAAAACATTAAACATATGTTGAATGCATTAGGAATTTTGTTTCTTTATTTTAACCTATTGCATTTGTGTGTACATACACATATTTGTACCGAGATGAATTACAATGTTTGGGAAAAAACAAATGCTAATGTCAACTCCCTCTCAATGAAGTCGATTAGAAAATATTATTATGGGTTTTGACCAAGTTGGATCAATGAAACTAGCATAATTTAATGGATTCATTTACTTGGCCAAGTAGAAAAGTATAAGTAGTATCAAGCACAATGAGAGGACACTGAGTAGATAGTATAATTTTGATGCAATAAATCAATATTATGCTTTTCTAGCTATTTGAATATTTTATTAAAAAAATTCTTGTTCCTTATTAATGCTCCCCGGCATGGAAATCCAAATTGAGCTCTAGAAGCTTTGGAGTCATCTAGTTTAAGCTGTAATTAAACTAGAAGATATTTGATGGTAGTTGGTGTGCTATCAATTTGGCAGATTGCAAAAACCCTGCTATTATTTCATGATGACCTAATTCCTACTATGGGTTGCTTCATTCTTAAGAATTTATAATTCTCATATAATTTAGCAAATAATGTGATACGTGGCATGCCACTAAATTTTCATTTACCTTGTTGTGAAGGTGTTTAAAAGATTGAATACCCTTCTTTTAGAATCTTAGCATCAATAATACATGGCTCGAAACAAGATAAAGCTTTTCAGAAGACTACCTAAGGATAAAGTATTGGAGTATAATCCTAGCTATCTATTGTGTCAAGGCCGAAGACATCTATCACCAGGACATTGAACTGCGAGGATAAAACTAGCATGGCGATGTCCGCTAATGTCCTTATTCTCTCTCTTGACCATGTCAGCAGATTAAGTTGAGAAAATTGTGTCATTGAGATCCTTGCAGAATATGTATTAACTTTACTCAATCTTAGCATTGGGCAATTGAGTGCGTTAATTGGTGGAGTTAGTAAAGTCTCTAGTTAATACAAGAGAAATGGGATTGTCAACACTCTCACTTTGGAACTTGGCTGAGCTTCCATTCATCCTGGTACTCATAGAAACCAAAATTGAAAAAAAGGAAAATAGAATCAGTAAGATATCATTTTTTTTTTATATATATATGCCTCTAAACTTATTTTGACATGATATATTTTATCAAAATTGATTTTTTTATTCATCTTTTTTGTTAACAAGATGAAACTTTATTCTTTTGTTGTAAAGGTCAGATTGCATTGTTACAAATCATTAGCAGAATCATCCAGTGTTGTTTTTATCTCTGCAATTCTTTTCCAGAACCAGAGCTCCTTCTTCACATGGTCTCAAACAAGAACAGAAAAATGAATGCAATCATCACAGTAACTCAAATCCCAAAGATATAAAATAGGCTAGCTTTAGTTTGGCAAAGCACTGTCAAAAATGCATCAGCTATGACAAATGCAAGCAATAAACACACTGCAACCACAATGCTTTTGCCCTATTGATCTAAACTCTAGTGGTAAGGATTACCCATCCTAGCCCCTAGACCATCCAAATTAATCCCTTAAGATGAACACAAACCAGAAACAATGCCAAGTTTACGTAGCCTCTGCAAATCTCATCATGGCTGCAGAGTTGTGTCATTACTCTATCAACCATCACCACCAAGATGAGCATCAGGCTACCTCCCACCATAAACGCTAGTTGAAAGGAATGTGCAATGTACATGAGAATTAAATAACTAGGTTTGGATAGCATCCTATGGGGAAGTACAGGAAAAATTCACAAAAAATGTGATTTTATAAATGGATGTACCCACACGAGATAAGTTAATTCGATAAACTTTTAGATAAAAGGAAGAAAGATTATAAACGATAGCCATCCCACCAAATAAAGGATTATGAGTTCAATGCATAGGACACATTAATGGGTAATAAGTTTTTTCATATCCACTGCATTTGGTGTCCACCCGCCTCCCTTATTGTAAAACATTCTTGATTGCTAATAGAAAGGCTCTCCATGCATCTGTTACGTGATTAAATTTATTAAGTTATATCATGGTAGAATTATAGCAAACAGCATTACAGAGATGCATCCTAAAGTTTCTTTCTTGAGGTGTCCTGTTACAACCAAGCACAACAACATAGAGATACATGCTTAATTTTTTTTTTTTTTTAGAGGTTTCTCATTGCAAACCAAGCTTGTTTGAGATGCACAACTCGTCAGTTCTACAAGGATGCTGAGGGATGCCTCTTGCAGCATTTCCATGCCCTCACGGAAGTTTCTCTCGTTGGATGAGACTGATTAATGCCTCTGGAAGAAAGAATGTGTCAAGCATGAGGGAGAAAGCTGGAGCTCCTCTAGCCATGGCAACTGAAATCCGCTAACGCAACCATCTTTTCTTCTTTGAATACCATAGTTTGATGGGATACGGAAAACCCAGAGCTCAAACTGAGCTGAGAGCCCAGTTGATTGCTCCTTGAGATCTCTGACTGCTGTAACGGACTTGCCTCTAACAATAGTGGCAGGATGAGTACAGCTGACAATAGAGAAGCTTTAGACATATAATCAGGAATGATGCGTCAATAATGCCTTCCAGCTAGTCTATTTTGATCATATCATAAGTTATTATATATAATATCATATTAGATCCAATCCATAGCTCATGTTGATTAGAAGACATTATAAATTGATTCTTTTAAGGCCGATTAAGAATTGATCAGAGCATTTGTGATTGTGGTTAAACTGATTGGATTTGGATTTAGATTTTTAGCATAATAAGAATACTAAGATTTAAATGAGTAGGATATGTGAGAATTCATTTTGATGAGAATTTAGTTCCATATCGACTATTCATTAGATAGATTTTGGATTATAAAAGATTAAGATGTTCAAATAATATCTTTATAGATGAGGTCATAAGTTGCTATAAACGGTATTAAAGTAAATCTAATCTATAGCTTATATAAGGGCTTAAACGAAAAGACTATATTAGCATCAAGGAGTTTTAATAATATTTTTCGATCATTCTTTTTATGTGAAACAAAGTTATTACAAAATTTGTGCACAGAAACTAATAATAAAAGAAAATCTAAGATACAAGGATTGCATGTACTTGCAGTTGGCATATAAACAGGTTATTATACTTTAACAAACAAATACTAGCAACCTATGCTACATGAATGGTAATAACAAATCAGCATATGAATGGTAATAACAAATCAGCATATGCTCGTAACATCCAGCAATTACCATTGCATGATTCCCATCAATTCAAGCCCATTGACATTAATCAAGAACTATGTCAGTATTATATTATGGTAAATCAAAAAAAAAAGAGAAAACATAGATAACAAATATTCCTTCATCTTTCAAATTTGACCAACCCGCTAATTTAGGGAATAAAGTAATAAAAACTCTGGCATCCCATAAGGGACAATTGGGATTTCTGTTGATTTTGTGCTCAGGCATAAGAAAGTGGCATCACGAGGGACACACCTGTCAATCAACATCTTCAGTGTTACTTCCAAACAAGGAACCCAAAAAGACGCAATCTTGGCCTGTCCTAAGCAATGGCTGCTTACAATACTGCCCAGCAGCAATGCTGCATGTCCATCCTATGTACAAAGCCGGATGCCCATCCTGCCCAAATACTCGATAGCCATGACCCGCATCATGACTGGTTCAAAGAGACTTGGCAGTGGCCAGAAAAGGGCTTCGCAGGTGAAACACTTGGAGAAACAGTTTGGACGCATGGAAGGAGAGAGAGCCCACGTGGCGAAGCGGTCCTCGCTGCTCCCCGGCCAGAGCGTCAGTCAAAAAGGAAGCCTGGATGCAAACATAACCAACGCGGCAAACGCTCCCATCGCCATCCACGTTATCCCACCTCAACCAACATCTGTAACCCCTTCGCTCCTCCCACGTATGCCTTCAATTCCTCCACTACAGACCCTCGGTTAAAAATTCTCTCCCCAGCTTCAATTCCCCCACTCTGCTTCTTCTTCCCCATCTCAGCAACGTAAACACCGCCTACGGTCAGACCAAAGAGATGGCCATGGGAACGGCTGGTAGGGGATTCCTAGGCCCTCTTCTCTTCGTCAACCTCGTCATGTACGTCATCGTCCTCGGCCTCGCCGGATGGTCCCTCGACAAGATCATCGACCACGAGACTCACCGGCGTAAGTAACTGGTTTGGTTGTCCCTGTACCTGACCCTATTTTGACGGCATTAAGCTTTGATTCGAAGGACTGCGCTTGCTGACGAGCTATGTTCTTTGTCTGCATGCATAGATTTAGGAGGGAATTCTTCGACGACCTACCTGCTGATCTTCTCGTTGATGGCTGGAGCCGTGGGCGCGTGCTCGGTGCTGGCAGGACTGCTGCACATGAGGGCGTGGCGGAGCGACAGCTTGGCCAGTGCCATCTCTTCTGCATTGGTTTCTTGGGCTCTGACAGCCCTCTCGTTCGGGTATCACGCCTCTCACAACCAACTTTTACTAGGTCTCTTCTACCATGTTTATCTCTTAATTTCCAGATACTTTTCCTGAAGGAAAAGTAAACATTAAACAGCAGGATATGCATCACGTCTAAACCCCATGTCCAAGTAGCCATGCCCCTCTTTTCAAGTCCCAAAGAATTCTTGAATATCCATGGGTGCCATACCCATGGCGCTCTATCACCATGCCTAAATCAAGCTTTGAGAGACCTGAAGGAAATTTTTGAGTTTTATCATTCACCTTTCTATCTAAAGACTTCTCAATGTTTTTCTCAATTTTTCTGATGTTGGTTGTAAGCACAGCCATGGCGATCATTGAAATGCAGCCTTGAAGGGAGTGTCTTGAATTAAGGATATGCTGTTAAAAAGGATGGCAGATAGGAGCGATCCAATTTACAGCTAAAACCGATCTTCCTGAAATATTATTTACTGAGACAAAATCAAAGCCCATGACATCTCCACAATGGAGTTTCCACAATTTCTTATTTCCTGCATGTTTAGAAAACCTGACGATGATCACCATCAACTAAAAAGTTTTGGGTTCTGCAGGCTTGCATGCAAACATATCGGCCTGGGAAACCGAGGGAGACGTCTGGTACTGTGAAGTTTTCCAACCATTCATAAAGCATTATTATTAATCAATAAACTGAGTAATAATTGTTATCAGATATGTACTGTGTTTTAATGTTGCAGAGGACTTTGGAGGCATTTATCGTAATCTTGACATTCACACAGCTGCTTTACCTGATCCTGCTACATGCTGGTATCATAAGCAGCAGGTATGGCCCTGGTTACTGGAACTATGGCACTGACTATGGAGTAATGTCTCGAGAAACCCAGAAGGATTCAACCACCACAGCCCCTCCAGATGCCTAAATAGATCTGTGGTGTTCAATAGCTCAACTTGGTTGGGCTTCTGCTCCAACTTCTCTCTTTCTTTTTTCCCTTTGGTTTTTATTCTCTCTGTAGTTAAAATCTCAGAATCTGATATCAACTCGTGTCATCTTTTCACAACTTGAGTAATCTTTTCACTGAACTGTGTCTTCTTGTGTTGAAATGTTGGTTGCGCCTTGTGATTCTAAGTCCCTGCGTTCTTTGAAGATGAACTCAGACACCAGGGCTACGTGGTCGCTTCCTATCTCCTGGATTTAAGATTGCCTGCTTTAGTTAGTAGCAATAAATCTCAAATCCGTAGGTACACAGATAGGAACATGCAAGGAAACATCATAGGGTCTGACATGCTTGACAGATTGCTGGATAAAAACAGTCAGATCATCCAATTCAAGAGAAACAAAGAGAGAATTAGAGACAAAGGGATAAAGATGAAGATTTCTGTTTTCCAGTGTATTTTGTATTAATTACCAAAGCTCAAAAATTCACCTCATCTCAGAAGCATTTCTGTAGAACCTCTATAAGGCGTCAAAACTTGAAAATTAGCCATGAAAATTTAAAAAAAAAAAAAAAAAACCGCGTGGTGAAACGTCACGAAAGATGAGAAAAACAGAATTGATTTATGAATGCTGTTTGACACTATAATTCTGTTTCTTAAATGCTAATAGGTCAACATGGCTGCAATTAAATGGTAATGCAAAACCATTGAATGGAAAACAATTTTGAGGCTATGTACGTTTGGATGCAAGCTAAATTTCAGAAAATAAGTCTCACTGCTAGCGCATGCAATAACATAAAAAGCTCCACAAGCTACCAATTATCATCTGCGAAAATACACTACTCCTAAGGGTTATGGGTAATTTGCAGTACGATCCAACCGATGAATTCATATAATATGCGTTTTTTTTCCCAATAATTAATAAGATGTATTTCAAAGTGTCCATTAGAATAATTGCTTGAAACTATTTCAGTGGACAATCTAATGAAAGTAAGCAAAATCCTGATTCTACCAAGCATTTATATGATCCTATTAAAGGCCTGTTTGTCTAGAACCCAGAAGGATGGTCTAGGACTGGATCGCTGTGAGGAGGGAAGGAATGTGGGAGAAAGTGAGAAAGGTGAGAGGGGTTACCACCCTACTCCAGGTAACAGCTCCATTGGGAGCAGGCCGTGTGACCACCATGCTCTTCCTCTCTTGCTCTCCTAGTTCTTTCCTCACAGCCCACATGCACCGCTCCTAGGCTATCCAACTGGATGATATAAGAGGCTCCCAAATAGCCTCAAGCGCTTCTTTGACCCAGACTTACAGGATTTGACAGATGGACAGGAGAGAAGAGGGCAACAGGTAAGGTCTGATGTACCAACCCCTATTAACAAGAGATGAGTCGAATCGATCTACAGCAAATGGAACCACTTTACACCATCCTGATATGGTTAAAAGAGAGAAAAGAATTTGGTACAAAACATATAATATACCGATATAATTCTCAGTCCCGATTTTCCTAACCTTGTCAAGGAAGGAAGGGAGGGAGTAGGAGGGGAAGAGCATAGGATCAGTTGCTCACTCTACATCAGGGCAGCATGAGTATATGAGTGCATTTGACGAACTAATGGTCCAGTGTCTTGTTCAAGGATGCTACGTTGATCTTTCAAGATTTCACACTAGATTGAGGGTAAATGTCCGTTATGAAATGCTCACACATAACATAAATTCCTTGGAGCAGACTTTTCAATTGGCTCTTGACCTTGAACAATATCTTAAACCCAATATTTTAGGAATATAAGTGTGTAGGTATGTAGGAAATGTGGGACCCAAAAGACAGCTAATAATACTCCCAGTGCATCTTAACGCAGCAACATTTCAGTTCAACAACCCCAAGGTAACAAGAGGAAGGCTGTTGCAGCTGAGTCATCCAAACAGGGCAGCAATACTTTCTAGTATTATAAATGCCATGATTCTGGAAATTATGCATCTCAATGCCCTTCCAGGAACTTACATGTTGGAGCTCGAGGAGGACGTTGAGGGTGAGTCAGAGGAAGTTGCTCATACTCTTGACGACGTTGCCAGTGAAAAGGATTTGCAGGACCTTGAGGATAATGAGGCTAGGTTGAATGCCATGAGGTGTGTTGGTGCCACACCTAAGGATGAGGATGATTGGAAACATACCTCAATTTTTCATGCCTACACCTCATGATAAAAGTTGCAAATCTTTAAAAAGTAAGTTATAACATGGTTAGGATGTGACAACAAAAAGATATCTATTTTTAATGTTTCAAATCCTATAGGATTGAGTTGTCTCTATTTTTTTGTCGAATGGAATGCACCATCTTTCCATCCTACCCTAATATTTAGAACAAGAGATGTTTCAGAATGCACCAAACAGGACATTAAGACGATAAATAGAAAGGTCCCATCCTAGAACTTATGACAATGTTCTATCCCAACATCCCGTGAAATGTCCCATCAAGACTTAAATCCTCAATATCCTTGCACATACATACATACATACATAAAGGCAGAGTGGGCTATTTAAATAATATAGCTCATGTCTTATACAATATTTATTACTCATCATTCAAAGCCATAGCCCCAACCCATCCTCCATGCTATATCACCAATATCACAAACTCCAAAATTAACTATTCATCACCAGAAGGCTAATAAACATAAAAAGAAAGAAAAAACTCTCCCCTTCGCTCCCAAAGGCATTGAGATGTATCTCAACTAGTATCCAGAGCACTTTTCTAATTTTTTTATAAATAAGATACTTATTAGACACATCCCAGAATTGTCTAACAAGAATCAATGTCTAATATATATCTATACAATTTGAAGTATTCATGCTTCCTATACTTACACACATATGTACATGTGTGTGTGTGTGTGTCTCTCTCTCTCTTTTTCTCTCTTTGTGTGTGTGTGTATATGTATGAGAATAACTTTAGATTGCTATTTAAGTGCAAACACCCATAGCTAGCTCAAAAGAACTAACAAAAACATGAAAGTTATAAATCAAATAATTAGCAAATGAACATTACCCTGCTTGGCAGACCACCTATCTTCCACAATATGTCAATTGAAAGTGTATCTAAAACCCGTGTACATGCAAGTCCAGTTGAATACCTTCATTAAAGAGATCAAGGTTAGATCATTGAGGAATCTATGGAGTATGGATGGACTAAAAGGGGCTCACCAAATATAGTCAACAGTTCCAAGAAATTTAGAGTGATAGGTGGTAGCTAATGGTTCACCATGAGGGCCCCTTGTCCTTGCATTACCCTAAAAAGAGTTGAAATCTCTTGAAATGTATTTCAACATAAGATAGGAAATTTTAAGTACTTAGGGTGCAACAAAAAAAGATCACGATATTTTTTTGTTTTCTGAAATTACTAATCATGATTTCATAATATGGAATGTTTGGTTGTATGTTGACATTTCAAAAACATCCTGAAATCACAAATTTAATTTTTGTTACTTTAAGTAGAATTTTACAAAATCACAATTTTTCTCACCTTCAAATCTCTCTATTTTTAAACCCTTTAACAACCAAACACTATCTACAAAATTTCAACTTTTTAAAACTCAAATATCTTAAATCACGAAGGCATCATGATTTTTGAATTTAAAACCTTCATACACAGCCTTCAAGAAAACAGATGAGTACCTTAACACTAGCATAAGCACTACACAGCTTCAATGGATGCACAAGATTGGTACATTTCAATTGCCCAGTCGCATTTTTCAACTCCTCATCAGTCCAATGGAACTTCAGCAAACTGCAAAACAGCAATCATGGGAGTGGAAGAACTGAAAACGAGATCTCACATAAGCATAGATCAGTATATGTAGTAATAGGTATATTATTATCAAAAATATATAGCTTCTCAATTACCTAGATAGATCACATAGAGCAAAGTCACATCTATCCTGTCCAGATATATGCCTTCTATCATGCGTAGCAATATTTAGCTGAAATAAACAAAGATGTAGCCCTTAGGGATATCATTAATCTTCTCCATTAAAGTTGAATCCAAAGTTGATTATATGCCACAATCTTTTATAGGAGTACCAGGTTAAGATCAAAATCATGAATAATGTGACACACTACTATCTAACAGAGTTTATTCACCTCTGAGGTTGACAAGAACTTGTATATTGCACTCTGTCCACAAGAAAATAAATAAAAAGTTAGCTGTCACATCGTGTACAGAAACTTGAAGATTCTTCATAACATTTATGACCATGGTCTTTGTTATGGAGTATGTTCAAATAGTGGGAGTTTCTTTCAATCAGGGTGCACCAAGAAGTTAGTGACCAACTACGAAGAATTTTTTTTGTGACATTGATTTTGCCACAGGAGAAAATTTTTCTATCTTTTACACCTTTGCCCCATTTGCAGCTTGCTACTGAACTCCCTTACAAAAAATAAATAGTGCAATCCATTCCCATAAAGAAATTTCTTCATAAGGACACCGGGAAACAGTAAATTGATAAGAAAAAAGTATAATCTACAATAAATATAGGCCAGAAACAACATACTTGAGGAGTGCTGTTAAAATCACCAGCAAGCACGACAGGAATTCTACCCCATTTTTCTGAAATGGCATCTGCCTTTGACACCAGCAAGCGGACCTGATAAAATAAATATAAGTAAAGAAGCACCTTGCAGAAGCCATTTAAAATATGCAACAGAGGATAAATTTGAGAATGGGAGCTTAAGGACTTCTCATGCAGTACTTACTAAAAATTTAATACTTAAGATCTGATTACTGTGCTTCTGGAAGCTTGCAAGACTACACCATGCTTATAGGATATAAGGCCATGTTATACAATATACTTTCTAAAAGTTAGCCAACCTCACAGGAAGAAGGTCAAATATAAACTTGAAATTAAGTTTTCACAAGGTTTTGCCAAGCCTGCAGGATAAAGGCCATGCCATGCGGAACGTGTATGCTCTGAAGGACATATTCAAAAATTAAGCGAACTAGTAGGAAGAAGGCTGAATATAAACTCAGAAATAAGGTTTGGTCAAGCCCGCAAGATAAAAATGTTGTGCAGAACAGGTATCTTCTCAGGACCTTAGTCAAAAATCAAGACAAACCCATAGAAAGAAGGTCACTTATGACTTGGAATTGGGTGTACACAAAATTAGGCCTAGCCCACAGGGTAAGGGCCATTTCATGCGAAACATGTAGCTCCATCAGGACGAAGTTGAAAATCAAGTCAACTTCAGAGTAGGAAGGCCAAGATTAAATGTTTCAATGTTAGGTCTAGCCTGCAGGTATTAAACCATGTTAGGCAAACATATCTTTATATAGATTAAACAAAGGAACTTGCATTGATAACATACACCATGTCAGCCATATGACTAAACCATCATGAAAGGGATAAGGATACAGTTGTATGTTGTAGAAGATGTATTGATATATCAAAGATGTCCATAATAGGATATCAAGCAAAACTAAATTTGCATAATAGTGAATATATGATGTATGGGAGGTAATCATGATATAAGAAGGTGTCATTGAATGGCTGAGACATATATGAGAATGGCATGATAGGGCATTATAGTGAACTGCAAGTCTTTGTTATATTTTGTATGACCCCGTATGGCCTTGGCACAAAGAAAAGGGGCCAAAAGTAATAGCATAGCATACCGCATGATAACTAATGACATGTTTAAGATAGAATCTAAGATATTGTGGGAATGGCATTCACAAATAGCATCAAACAGGTCATAGGGATCACACATAACAACTCATCCTGGGGCCTTGTAAACAAGTTCGATAGGAGCAGAAAATACACATTTGTTTTATCAAAGAACTCATGACCTTTGCTGGATGTATTGAACTAAAATTTATAATAGATCATCACACTTTACAGATGATTTCAGATGGTATAACAGATGCACTTTTTTATTCCATTCAGAAAACTAACCAACTGACTTTTCATAACATGGAATTATCTAAAGGAAACAATGAATAGATGTTCAGATGAAATAAAGAGAGGAATAGGACACAGTGCACTGCTACATATTTGCTGAAAATGATCCAGAATTTTGTTAGAGTAGAAAAGGCTAGCTGATATTCAAAAGGTAAGAATAGGGAGCCTAAATGCTTCTTTCCTTGCTTTTGATATGAGAATGAGAGATGGAAGAGGGAGAACAGGATAGAATACAAAGAAACTCAACTGGGGCTAGGGTTAGCAATCAGGTTGGTTTGGATTAGATACAGGTCAGATCACATGTTGCATCAAACTTTATCAACCCGAACCTATGCTGTTTATTAAACAGGTCAAAAATCCAGATGTGAACCTAACTATTTTATCAAACAGATGATCTGACCCAACCTACAATGGGCTGAATCAAATTAAATGTGTTAAATGGGTCAAGCATTGCTACCCTTAATTAGGGCTTTATTTAATACTTCAAAGGAAAAATGGAAAGAGAAAAAGGATAATCTAGAAGTGGATGATCTGAACAAGAGTTTTCTTTAGCATAGCAACAGGAATTGGAGAAAAAGGAACAGGACAAAGAGAGCTATAGGGTGACCATGTGAGAGAAGGCCCATTGATGGAGGGTGACAAGAACTATTTAGTTTACTCATGCTGCCCATGCTTTAGGTCTAACAATATCTAAGTTCAAAATAAAATTAAAATGCACCATGAGTGTTATTGCCAGGGAAAGCATTATCACTTCTTTTATCTAGAAGGACCATTATCAACTTGTTGAAATAAGAGCAGAACCAAAAGTAGGTAAAGATCACAGTTATGTTCTTCACCACTATATTTTTGATATTCCACAGCTTTTATACACATAAAATGTCTCAAATGCTTGCTTTTATTAATAAATAAAACTAAGGTTTTAAATCCTTCAGGACGATGCCATCTTAGTATTTTCATGGAATAGGACACGCCACCATCCTTTCTTGTCCTAACACTTGAGATAAGGGATATCCTAAAATGCATCGATTAGAATGCTAAGATGATGGCAGAAAGGTCCTGTCCTGATATTTGGGGCAATAGCCTATCCCATCATCCTACGAGATATCCCGCTATAGCCTAAAATCATGGATAGAATAGTAAGTAGCAGAAATTTCACTATTCCTACTTTTTAAAGAGGAGTTTGCTATTGCGTACAACCATCAGTGAAAATATAATGACCTCTCACAGCTTATATTTGTTAGAATGGAAATATGTACTTTAAATCTATTTACAATGCTATATATAGGAGTTGGGAGAAACAATTTGATCAACCTTTGTATACACTACAGATTGTCAATTAGCCCTTTATTTTCTAGATAAAGGGTTGGACCTTCAAAGTAAATTTCATCACTTGTTTTGAAGTAAGTTTTAATGCAAAGTGTTCCAAGTTTAAGACCTTAAATAAAACCATCTAACAATTTTAAAGATCTTTTTAGGAAAGAATTAGCTGTTACACTACCATCAAAAAAAAAGATTTTATTTCATACATATGGTGTGTAATATTAGATGAAAAGCAACTAAGGCATGTTTCAGCATTATGTGATGTAGACTAATGCAAATGATAGGAACAAAATGACACATGATGGATTTGTGTGCATGTGTATGAGTGCGTGGTAGAACAATCTGACTCATAATGGATCTGGAAACTATTTAGTAACATACCTGACCCAACTTAATGTCACCACGTTTTGGATTAAAAAGCACATGGATGTTGCCAACCACTAATCTTTTTGAATCAGCTTCACATTTCTGCCTACAATAAACCAAGATCAATATGAACAAAGAAAATATATGGAAAATTTTGTGACGGGATGCCAAATATAATTTACAGCATGCAACTGATTATAAATATTGTGCAGAAATTTCCCTTTCCAGGTCAGAAGCACACTGACTGTGTCTAGAAAATAAATGCTTAGTTAACACATTGAAAAAGAGTAAATATCCCTCTAATTTATCATCAGAATAGGATATTCTTACTTCTGGACAACTTATTAGAGTGGACACAACAGCAGGTTAGTGCGCTTCGTATGACCAGCTTAAATTATTAAACTGTTAGAGAAGCTAGTGGGACAGCATGTGGAGTATTAGAACATTCATTATTTATGTGTGACATTTTACCATTACATCAATGAAGACACCTAGCTGTAAACAAATAGTAATAGACCTCTGATTTTGAAGTTTTATTCAAAAATCTAGTTGCAGGATCAGTATTTGGAAATAATGTAGGTATCTGAAGCTTTAAAGGAACAGCATCTATTTGTACCTAAGAATTATCACACATCACTTCTAACTCAAAGATTGAGTAAAATAACTTCTCTAATAGAATAGAGGTAAATGAGATCTTAAAATTACAATAAAATTTTCCTTCTATATGCACGATAAACATGCAAAAAAACCACAAAAATATAAAACAGGACCCTTAGATGGAGTGTGTTCCATCACATCAAAGATAAGGTAGAAAGCACAATTAAGCTAAATGCATCCATAACATCATCGTCACAAGTTTGGCATTAGGAACAATATAGTCATGGTAAGGATTCAAAATCCAGAAAAATGAGGGCAATTTTCCAAAAGTTTGAAAAGAACTCAGATGACAAAATATTACAAAAGAAATTTAACAAAAATAAGAACAAAAATAGTATTGAAATATTTTATGTTCTTAATGTGCAAGGAAGCATGGTAATAATAAAAACAACATGTGATAACAGAAACAACACCACCTAGACTCACTAAGTAATTCATAACAGTCATTGCAGTTA
Organism: Metroxylon sagu; assembly: GCA_017589505.3. NCBI lineage: Eukaryota > Viridiplantae > Streptophyta > Magnoliopsida > Arecales > Arecaceae > Metroxylon > Metroxylon sagu. The sequence goes on from JACVBY030000586.1 coordinate 143,974, forward strand.
TTCACAGATAATTCATAAATAAGTCATTAAATTCCTGAAACAAATAACAAGACTGAAGAATTATTCATTAATTCATTTACCAAGAATAGATTGAAGAATCATGATATCAAGGAAAAAAAAAATCAAGAACCAATTTGAGATTTTTTCAACAACTAGGAGAATGACTGCAGCTACTCATGGCATCCGATTTCTTACTTTCAAAGATAAGAAACTCTATATTTCGGGCAATGGTAATTATAGGTTCTCTCCTTTGCATGTCCACAGAACTCTCCTCACCTCTACTAGCTATTCGCTTCCATAATAAATGCTTTAATGTAATTATATTCTTAATCAAAGATAGAGAAAGAGAAGTGCCTTGGAGTCTATTTAACAAGTTACATAAATAACAAACAGTATGTTAACCAAATGGGGAATCACAGCCACCCAAACATCATCTCATGTGCATCACACATATGCCCAACTCCGGTAAGCAAGAACGCAAACTGAAAACTTGATGTTACTATGTTGACCACCAAAATAACAAATTCCCAAGGAAAAGGTAGTATGTCTTTGATTTCCACTTTAAGAAACAAGGGCACCACTAATATGTATATTTTTCCACTTTGAGAAAAAAAATGCTGCCACTAATCTGTGTAAATCTCATCTCAATCATAATGAGGGAAGAGGAATATGCTGTCCTAATATTAGCTTGGATTGTCATTACACAATCAATAAAGAAGAGCAACAAATATTGGATTACCTTCTAACAGTTAATTTACTCACTGATTCATGTGCCGTCATTTAACCACCAGGCAATATCTCATGAATAAGTTGTATCAAATGTCACTTGATATTTTTTTTTTTTTTGTGGGTGCACAGCACTCCCTTATCAAGTTTTGTTAGATGCTTGTATGAAGGAAAAAAAAACCGTTACATAGTCAGAATTGCTTATTACTAATACAGTGTAGTGGGATCATATCTCTGATATATACTCCTTTTTTGTAGGAAATATTTTGACACAACTTTGACTACTCATCAATTTTATTGTTGTGTATAATCTATTGGTGTTTTCTTGGCATGCCAAGAATTGTTAGTTGCTCACAAAGTTCTGCTGCAATCAGCCAAGGGTGTACTTCAGCTTTCATACATTAAATAAGGAAGAAATCCCTAATTATCAAAAGGAAGTTCCTGTTATTGACCTCTTCAGAAATTGATGTCAGATCTTAATTTAAAGAACCAATTGGATGTGTATGTGTATTGGTTTAATGAGAACAAAGCTTCTAATTTACAATGCTACCTCAAACACAAAGAGCTGAGCAACATTATCACGTAGACCAAAAGCATTGAACTCAATGCAGCCTCCCTCAAGTAAGCGAAACCTGAAACAAAACAATAACCACCTCGGTAGGAAATATGGTTAAGCAGAATTTGTGCAAACCCAATAATTCTTACCGTTTTACTTTCCAGAATATAGCACATCCATCCTTGGCATCCCCAGTGCGTCCCTATGAATGGTATTCATAATCAGTCCTTTTTGGAATATACTTGGTGTAACTGAAAATAGATCAATTGCACTATTAGGTCTCAGGAGGTATTTACCTTATAACTGCCAGCATATCCTTTTTTCTTCATATTGATCAAGATATCCTCGTATCTATCTACTTCCTGAACTACCAGAAAGGAGGAAATCCAGCAACAGTAAAATATTATTATGAACTTTATATTAAAAGAGCCCATTCATTGAGTCCAGCACCACAAAGACAACATCAGCAAATAAAATCTGATGAGCATCAAACTTGCCTGAAGACACACTATATCAGCATTCCATCTATTAATTTCCTGCAAAATAAGCCGTTTCCTTGAGTCCCACTTCATAACATCAAAAGGAATCTTCCAATAAAGGTCCCTATGGTATGAAGCATTCTTATCTGCCAGTATGTTATACGATACAAGTACAAATCTGTCTGGCACAAAACAGTAGGTCAGATTCAGGTCTCTCCAACACACTTGCATACTAAAAAGAAAATTTAAAATTCACATGGACCCCATAATTTCAATTGATTTCAATTCAAACCTTTAGCAATCACTAACAAGTCGGCTTTGGTTAAAAGTTCTTGTATCAATTTCTATGTATTTGAGTCCTGTTAAGTTTCTAAGTTTCCATACTTTGGGGCACTTTGGATGCAACATGACAGTTCTTAGTGTCTGCAACAATAACTTCAAAAGATAGAATTTAAAATAATTCTTTCAGGGAAAATTAAAAAATTGAAAAAAACCTTATACGTTGAAAACATCATGTTTTTGAAGGCACTAGTTGTGTAGTTCAAGAGGTGTTGTCTTTTAATGTTTGCTAGCCTCTAGATTTGCCCTCAAGCCAAGAAGAACCAAATCTCCAGAGTTGTGAACCCAGAGAGATGTTCTCTTGATATTGTGATCCTGGCTTAACCAAGAAGAACTCTGTATCCCATCTAAGCAAGCTACAAAATAGAGCTACATTTTGTAATTGAACATGGAATCTGGAGTACCATTTCTGGAATCGGACAGTGATGAGTCCTCGGCTTCGATCCATCGACGTACGGGCTTCAAGGGGTAGAACCTTCTCCTCTCCGGATTATACCAGCGACGATCCCTGGGCGCCGGCGAGTCCGGTGTTTCTCCGACACTGCAGGCAGGGGAGCGCCAGCGTCTGCAAGGGCGCCGGATAGCCACAGCGGCCAGCGGCATACGGGCGCTGCTCAGCCACGAAGCCTCACTGCCCATGGCTAGCGGAAGGGAGAGGAGAGCAAAGTCCATGCGGAGAGAGTATTCAGGGATAAGATACAAACCATGTACAAACGCACGGAGCCTTGAACTTATATTAGAGTTGGGCCTAATCCGATCAACCCAAACGAACCCTAGTACCAAACGAACCCAAGGTAGAGAAGTTGGAAGCGTGACTGTGAGCTAACAGTAAAACGTGGGCACCACTTCTGCCACTAAATCGTGCTGCTCGGATTCGATTTAAAAACTGGTGATGACGACGATGGACCCCATGACGCTAATTTCTGTACCGAATCACAGCTTCCCAGGAACAAAGATGGCATGGAGATTGATGCTCTGCAGCAGCCAGACCGCCCCTCATCTCTATCCGTCTTCCCTTCCTCCTCAAATCCTCCTCCATGGTCGCTTTAGAGGAACTCCGGCAGCATGGAGGCCTCGGCATCGGCCGACGATTAGTGGAAGAAGTGGCGGATTCCTTCTCGGCCGCCGATTGCCGTTCAAAGGCCCATCTCCGTGCACGGCCAAGAAAGGCAGCGATGTCTCGCCGGCGGAGGGCTGGCCGTTGCGGCGGGTGCAGCAGGCGGCGCTGTGGGCCGCCGAGGCGGCTTACATTCTCTGGCTCTTTCTTCTTCCCTATGCTCCGGTACGCATCGACTTCTTCTAGCCATTTCAATTTTTCTTTTAACACATAGCATAGTTAAAACTTGATCTTCTTATTTCTCCATGACAAATTTTTTTCACTTCCCTCTCCCTTTGGGCTCGTTTGGTTCTTTTTATACCAAATCAGCGAGGAGAAGAAAAAAAAAAAAAAAAAATGCTTTGCTTCAGATTTATGAGGTATCAACTTGATCTAAAACTTTTTATCATGATTTAGAATTTCGGTATCTTAATTTTTTAACAATATTTTATATTCCATATAGAAGTTAAAATAATTAGATGATAAAAAAAAAAAATTTAAGAACTTAAGGATATAATTAGTATTCTGCACTACTTTTTTTTAGAAAAAAATTGTTCAACCAAATGTGACAACTTCATTCTTTCTCAGAAAAATGCATGTTTTTCATGATCAACCAAATGTAGTAGTTCAAATATTCTATGTCTGGAAATCTAATTTACAAATATTTTATTCCTATCTATAAGTCACTTTCTATGAACCAAACGAGTTCTTCAAGTTAAAATCTTTGAATCAATAACTAATTCTATTGGACTATTCTCTCTCTTGGATTGCTGATACATTACTTAAAAATTTCACATCCATATGACTACTTGTAAATTACCTGAAAAGCTGTTAGACGAACGAGTGTATTATACCACAATCTTGATGCCGATATGGCTGATCTGTGTTTTGGTGTTTCGTAAGTGGAAATGCTTTCTAATTTGTGATTATTAATTAGTCATGGATGGTTTTCCTCATCTTTAAGTTGGGCTACTATTATTAGAGTAAACCCTAGAAAACAGAAAGAGGAGACTTGTGATAATGGAATCCCTAGCGCAATCAATAGTGTCATCCAATCCAACATATCATGCTAACATGTCGATTTATATGGTGATTACATTCTTGCCATGAGAATATGACAGTTATTCAGTATTGGTTGCGGAGACAGCTGATCAAGGATGAAATATTAAAGGTGATGGCTGGAGCAACCTGGGATAGGCTCGCATCTTTACTCCTTCAACAAGCATGTCATTCTTGAATAATTCTTCTTTTTCATTGCTCTGAAGTTTAAGATGTTGACATCTGTGCACAGATTCTCAATGTCCTCTGGAATAGCCTGTGTGCATGGTAGCATAAAGCTTTATATTAACACACTAACATTCAGCTGACTTATACCCAATTACAAACTTTCCTTTCTAACATTGCTCTCAACCTTTATACAAACATGGTGAATTTGTTCCCTCACTTTAGATCTTTCGTCATTATATTCATAACATGCTCATCCAGTGTCTGAACCTTCTGAGATATGGCGTTAAAGGTTAAAAGGGTCCAAAGGCTCAAACTATTATGAAGGAAATCAAAATTCTGCAGAAAATGATGAAACATGCAGCAAGTAACAAACAAGTTAAAGAGACAGACAAGTAGAACTAAAGGGAAAAACTTTTATAACTTGAGGAGACACAAGTCATCAAATAAAGGAAGAATGGAGTGGAAGAAAAGAGAGACTATTTTGAAAGAACTAAGAAGTGAGGAGAAAAGTGCACATGATGAGGCTACATGAAATCTATATTCTTTATAAATAAGTCATCAATTCTTATGGGCTGATGAACATGATGCACATGGACCATGATGGCCCAATGACTCAATAAAAATCTAAGACGCAGCAGTTCAAAATTCCAAGTGACAACAAAAGACTGCAATCGACATTCTTTACATTATTTTTGACAATGTAGCAGCAATCTTATTCTAAAATCAATAATAGATCATCTCATGATTGTATCTTCATAAATATAGAACCCATATATACTGTTCTAGCAAGGTTATAATTGGGTGCATGAACTATTTGTTGCATGCTTCAGAGATCCTAGCATATATGAATCCTAGTCATAATGATGAAACCACCATTTAGCAAGATGATGCTAACTAACCTCACTCCAAGGCATTTATCATTGCATTCAGTTTAGAAAAGCATGTCTTAAAGCAGGTTATGCAAGCATTCAATGTTGTAGTTGGGTCCAACCTTATGAATTTTCTCATCAACTTCCTTTTATATACTGTAAGCCCTGAAAAACTTGTCTCTTTCTTTTGTGTATGGATTTGAACATTGATCATAGCTAACATCCTTTTATGCTCACTAAATGCCAATTTGCAAAATAGTATGACCCAGGTAATGCATTTCAGTTTGTTAACACTGCCCACCATAAAAGATTATATGAAAATATGTTTTCTAGTACCCAAACATGTCAGCCACCTGGTAGGTTTAAAGTATCGTATATCATGGGCTTGGCTGAGTTTTAGGGGATGAGTATCAACAAGAACCTTATGAAGTGACATTCAATATTACCAAAAGGCACAAAGAAGTCAGACAAACACTTGACATTTGTATTTTAAATTTAACTACTTCTAAATGCTTGCTAGTGACATGCACAGAAGTTGTGAACATTTAAACAAAAGTTTGACTTGTTTACACAAATCTTCATAAACAGGACCAAATGTGTGCGCTGCTGTCAATGAAAAATTGAATATAACCTCAACATTTGTGGAACACTAGTTGAACAAATATAGATAAATTACTGATATTTCATACTTACGAACTTGGAGCCACTCCTGTCACAATAGACAAGAGAAAGAGAAGAATATTTGATTTAGCTGTTATATGTGGAGCGTCTGTAACCTCTGTAATATTCTCTTGATTCAGGAATGTAGATGTCTATCTGTACTTAAACATATTGCAGATATCATTTGCCAGATATCTGTAATAGTCTTCTTATGGAAAAAAAAAAACATTTTCTGGGTTTGCAACTATTATCCTAGGATGAAAAGGAAAAAAATATATAAAATAAAAGAAAAGTTCTATTCAATTTTTGGTATTTGACTCATTAACTTGTCAGCAGGGTGACCCAGTCTGGGCTATAAAGTTGGACACAATCAATGATATCATAGGCCTTTCCCTTAATTTCTTCTTTATCTTGCCCATGATAAACACTGGTGAGTTAGTTTTGAAAGTTACAACTTAAAACCTTATTATTTAGCATCATGCTTCAAGATCTTTCTCTCATTGAGATTAGTACTTAAAATTTCTCATGTTTATTTTGTTCATTATATGGGAGAAAATTTAGCATTTGGCAAATATGCAAGTTATCATCTAAGATAATCACACAGTGCTGTTTGGAACTTAGTCAAATCTAATTATATTTTTACTTGTGATAGTTAGTGAATATTCCATCTTCAATAATTTGTATACAGACAAGGTATAAGCTACTGCCCTATTGTTTCCTGGTTAGAATACATTATAGAAAGTATGTATGCCACGATTGTGTTTTGTCTTTGCTAGTTAGGCAAGTTTGTTCACTATTTAGAAAAGAAGTAATATGAGTTCTAAGGTTGCATTTGATAGAGGGGATAACTTCTGGAGGGTTGTCCCCTTTACCATTGAAAGGATAGCATATTTCATGAGATAAGTCCTTTCTTGGCATCTAGTTAAAGAGAGAAGTGGAGGGAACAAGTGAATGCATCGGTTATCATGATAATTTGGATTTTATGATAAGGATAAAATTGCCTCCCACTTTTTGGTGTTTTTAAAGAGTGGATTGAGGTAAAAATATAATTGGAGGGGATAGTTTCCCCTATTCCATGGGATAATTCTACTATGCCATTTTGGTGCAATTGAATTACCCAAATAGGCCCACTTTTTGGACTTGTCTAAATAGGCCTATTCCATGGCCTGTTTTTGGATGTTTCGCAGGATAACCACCCATTTGGAGGATACCCCCCACTTATCCCCTCTATCAATTACACTAGGTAAATCTACCTTTTAAACTATGAATCTCTATGTTTTCAGTTTGTTTTAGAAAGATTCTAAGAAAATTATTGAGAGTTTTGTATTATGACCATTATTGTGGGGGATTCTTCTTGCCACTTTCTTCTCAAATGCCTGGTCAGTTTGTCATTTAAAACACGTGTGCATTTCATGGTTTATGCCAATGAAAGCAAAAGACTACCATGTAATAGATCTTTGAGTTGAGAGATTTGTATAGCATATTGACTCTAAATCTCTTAAATGTTACGTTGAGTCTCGAATTATATCCATAATACCAAAGAATCACATTTCTTCTGAACATCCATCCCCTTCATCTTAATTTTTTTTTCCACTAGAAAAATCTGAGAATTGTCATAATAAGTTCTGATCCTTTATGCTTGAGATGAAGATATGGTATGATCATATGGATTGGCATACCCTTTTTTTAACTTTTATTTTTATGAAATCTTACTATCAGTTTAGTGAATGTGATACTTAAATTGTCCATTGATATTACTGGCCCTGTTAAAAATTTGCATCTTCAGAACTTGAAATATATCCTTCACAGGAGTACTTGAAAATCCTGTAGTTCCTAGGGAAAATAAAGATAAAAAATTCATGGATGAAAAATTTTGCAAATGGTCATTGGCAATGCAAGCATTGAGGACTTTGTTTGGATGGTGATGATAGAAAATCTTTAACTAAAATTAAAGTCTACACTCTGGCTGTAACAACTTGCATAATAAGCCAACAACAGTTGGTCCCGCTGTTTGGCTCCCCCCCTTTTTGGGGAGAGGTCCTACATTCGATCCTGGATTACTACAACAGAACTCTTTACTTTCTGTCAATGTACAGAACTACAAATCATTTGATGTGTAATGCTTTTCTTGTGATGACAACCCTTCTCTTTTGGTAGACTTTGGTTCTTTGATCAAATTGTAATTCATGATGCCTGAACCAAGTTTTTGTTTTTAAGTGATTTATTCATATCACTTAGAGACTTCAAGAAAGTGAGATTAGAATGATGGCCTTGAGTTATACTTGTCAGATATCTGTGTAAGCTATATTCATTGTTAAAGTAATTCTTGTACCATATCGAGGATGCCTATAAGGTTGCATTTGGTAGCTGGTAATCTATTCAGATTGCCGGCAATTTAAACTGGGCCTACCAGATAACTAGGTTTGGTATGTTTTTTTAATGGTAATCTATCTTGCAGTGGTAATATAGATTACCTCTCATGAGACAATCCAGATTGCTTAAGGGAGGGGTGGCTATCCAGATTACCGGAGATGTGGTAATCTGGTAATAATTTTTTTGGACAAAAATGCCCTGTCCCTTTCTCTTCTACGAAAACAAAACCCATCCTTCCGTATGCTTTTCCCCTTCTCCCTTCATCGTGCTTACCCTACTCCCACTCCTCTTACGTCGCCGGTGAGCTCCCCTCCTGTCGCCTCCGAGAAGATCACCACCGGTGAGGCAATCCAGATTATTGTGGTATTTGTTTTTCCATAAAAAAGCACAAATAGTGGATTTTTTTTCTACTCCAGGTGAGTTTTTTTTTTCCCATTCCAGATCTTAAGTTTTTTTTTTTTTTTGATTTTAATACAACCACAGCGTGGTGTTTGTTTTTTCATAAAAAGGTTCCCTTTCAGATGTCGAGGTATTTTTTGATTTCAATGGAATCACAACGTGGTGTTTGTTTTTCCATAAAATAGTAGAAGTAGTGATTTTTTTTTTCCGCTCCAGATCTTAAGTTTTTTTTGATTTCAATGCAACCACAGCGTCGTATTTGTTTTTCCATAAACAGTAGAAGCAGTATTTTTTTTTTCCGCTCCAGATCTCAAGTTTTTTTTTTAATTTTCATGCAACTACAGCGTGACGTTTGTTTTTCCATAAAACAGTAGAAGTAGTAATTTTTTTTTTTCGCTCTAGATCTAAAGTTTTTTTTTTTGATTTCAATGCAAACACACCGTGATGTTTGTCAAATAGTGTTTTTTTGGCTCCAGATCTCAAGTTGTTATTTGATTGCAATGCAACCGTAGCGTGGTGTTTGTTTTCTATAAAACAGCACAAATCAGTGGTGTTTGTCAAATAGTATGTTTTTCGCTCTAGATCTTAAATTATTTTTTTTTTTTTGATTGCAACGCAACCATAGCGTGATGTTTGTTTTTCCATAAAATAGCACAAATAGGGATTTTTTTTCTGCACAAATCTCAAGTATATCAATTTTTAATATTGCCAAACATGTAATAATATGTCAATTTTTAATAAATTTGACTTAGGGGTATTTTGTGAATTTGATGTTATATTACTGGTAATCTGGTTGTTATACCAAATATAGTAATCAATATTATTGCAACATTGTCTGTGTATACCAAACACAGTAATCAATATTACTGGCAATTTATCCAGTGGTAATCTATCTTGCAGGCAATCCACATTATCTTTTAGGATTACCTGGCAATGCACCAAACGCAACCTAAGAGTGGAAGAAGTCTTTGGTGGACTTGAGATTGATTTTTTTTCCCAAGAAGGGTAAGGGATGCTAAATGCATATCTCTATCCATCAAATCAGCAGACTTACATCAACTGCATTGCAAAATGAACTAGCAAACACCTTATCATTAGGAGTTGAAAATTGAGCTCATGCTTCAAGATAATTTAAAGTCTTTATGATATTTGGGTCACTTCTTGGGTCCGCAACAGCTTGTTTGTATCATTGCAATTTCCAATTTTTTGTTTTAAAAACTAAAGCACAAAAACTGAGGTGAGAAACTTGTATTGTAGGTATGCTCTCTCTCTCTCTCTCTCTCTCTCTCTCTCTCTCTCTCGGTTTTCTAAAGACTGGACTCAAGTTTTTGGAAAATGTAAAAACTGTTTAAAATAGATTACACCTTTTCTGTGAAGATAAACAACTTAGAGTTTCGCTTTCCTCCACAAGAATGGCACCCTGTGAGAACCTTCTCTCCCAACTCTATGACTCAACAATCTCATGCTAGGATCTACCATCTGGCCGGTGGCCAGGCTTCAATCCATTTGTCTAGCCATCAACTACACATTTCTTCTCCTCCTATTCTACTCTGCTTTTGTTCCTCTTCTCCTCTTCTCCTCTTCTTCTCTTCCTTCTCCTCCTCTCATTCTTCTCCTTTCCCTCTAACCCAAATCTGTCCAATCTAGGTGAATGGCCTACTGGCAGTCTGGATCTGCTGCTTCTATACTCTTGTTCTCTCCCTTCTCTTCTTCTTCCTCTTCTCTTCTTCTTCTTTTCCATTCCCTCTCTTCCTTCTATTTTTTTTGTTATATAAAATAAAAAACAATTGTGACTGCCAACAAGTTTTTGTTTTCAAAATTTACAAAAAAACATAAACGAAATTTAGTTTACAAGTTTTGGAAAGATAGAAAGTTTACAATGATGCCAACTTCATCCTAGGGCCTGTTTGTTTGCCTGTAATTGCAGGCTAATATTGCAATTGATTGCAACTAAATTGCCACTCCTACAACAAGTGTTCATATGCCTTACAACTATTGGTTGTAGTTCAACTATGAAAAGAGGTTCAAAACTTGTGATTAGACTTGTAGCCAAAATTGGCAATAGATCCAATTACAAGATTTCTTGTAAATTTTGTAATTGAGAAAGTCTTTTTGAATGAGTCCCCTCACTACTTCAACCTATAACCATTCTTGTAAATCGTCATCTCAAAATTTTTCATGGTGATGTAATTCCTATAGTAATCACTGCTAATCTAAAAATGATAATTTAATAGCAACATTATTTTTTTCATTATGCTTAAAAAATATATGATAAATATTATATTGTAGTGGAAAATATAAACATTCACTGTTTCTCATGGGGATAACCTTACCAGCTTAACTACAAGGCAACTAGATCGCGTTCCACATCAAACGACCTAACAGACGTAATTGCATTTGCAGTTTTCAATTACAGACAACTAAACAAGGCCACTTTCCTTAAATAATATCTATAAGGGTTTCATTTCAGCTGCTACCATTGCTAAACTGCTTGCTCTCCTTCAACTAAACTTTGGTCATTTTCAACAACCTTTCAATCCAAGTCGGTAGTGCTATTCTTATAATCATAGGAAAAGGCTTAGCTCTGAATGTAAGCGTAGAAGTTTCTGCACATCTGCCATCAGTGATGCCCCAGGACAAATCTGCTTTCACCCAGTTGTCACGCTTGACATCCCTTTGTCATCTAAAGGTAATGTATAAGGTTGTTTCAGGTGAACAATGCAAACAGAAGATTGCTTACACAGAAACTTCTACGCACATATCTAGAACTGAGCCCTGCCCCATAGTCTCACATCGAAGCACCAATCTCTCAAAATCTAATACAGCAAAAACATCAAAGATGAGTAAACCTTCTATTCCTTCCTCTGGAACCATATCTTTCCTCATTCCTTATCCTTCTCTTATCATTTCTACTAGTACCAAGATGTTTCTCATGGTAAAGGTAGTGGAGACTATTAGCAATAATGTTGGGTACCAAAATAATAGCACTGCTCAACAGAAAAAGCAGAATCAATAATGGTACCTCCTTGCATTTCAAATTTCCAAGCATGACTCCATTAGTCACCATGAGCAATGATGGGCCTTAGCACAGGCATTGGTGGCACCTTAAATGGTCAGTATTTAAAATATAATAGGTATTGTTGATTCTATTTATAACTCAAATAATATTGAATTGCTTCTGTCACTGACATTTACCCTTTTGAAAAATTTCCTTCTGTTGGACTCTCACTTTCTCAATGTGTCTCCCATTCTCTAATTCAAATTATCAAAGGGAATCCCTCCATGAAAAAAAGATCATCCTTTTTCTTTGCTATCTTTGAGATTCTATAGATATGGTGAAATGCTCTGAGGTTTGTATACGTAATTTCAATCCCTTGTAAATTCTTGAATGCACATTTCATCTTCTTTTCATTTCCTAAATAATAGTTGCAACTCTCAATGAGGTCTTAGGAAACATTCTAAGATTGGCACACACACACACGTTACTCAAAAAAGTTCTATTGTATCCTGGATGGTACATTTCAGGAGCCCATTAACACAGTCAAATCCCAAATTGGGGCAATATACGCATGGAGGGCCTGTTTGATTACTAGCGTAAAATTCAACTGGACTTATTTTATATATATTGCTGCAGCTATGAATAAATTAATGGTGAGAATGAAATTTAAGATCATAAGACCCGAAAAAATTAAGACATGAAAATCATTTTTTGAGTCGAATCAGGTGTCCTGGTCTTTTCTGAGTGTAGCCTCCATGAAATCTACCAGGTGGTGCTTGTTCTCCCATCATGGGCCTTCCCCTCACTCTCATCTGAAGGTCAAGGCTAGGGATGATCAATGCTGACATTCAAACAGGCCTTGGAGATGGTGTCTATAGTCTGTACACACCTCAAAGCCTATGAATCTTTTGCTTTTACTTGTTATCCCTCTCATCCATCTTTATATGTGTTCAATATGAATATCATATCTAAAGTTTCGAAATCTTTGTATTTATGTCAAGTACTTTTTGTCAAGAGACAAGTGACATAATCAATAATTTTGTTTGTGAATAAGTGCTCAGATCCTTAGTGCACTGTGATAAGTAATTTCTCTTTTTTTTTTAATTTAGTTATCTCCCTGAATTCAATGATTTTGTTCCATTATATTTGTTCATCTTGTGTGCACCCGAAATTAGGCTGTATCATGCTCATGTTTAATATGCACATTTGCTGTTTTCAATTTACTAATTCAGTTGGTGCATTTGGTGGCAGTATAGTTGGCATTCATGTGATTGAAGCACCAGTGCTCCACCCTGTAAGATACTAAAAAACACATACAGATAATGCTTCATTCTTTTCAATCTTCAAAACTATCATTTGTTAGCTTCAAGTTTTCACTTCCAGTCTTCACTAATAATTCTTTTGTTTTCTAGATGGCTGAAGGATTATTCAATTTCGTAATTGGATGGACACTTCTGTATGCTCCATTACTATTCACTGATTGTCAGAGGGACAGATACAAAGGATCTCTAGACATTTTGTGGGGTTTTCAGATGTTCCTCACAAATAGTATGCTTTAATTTGAACCCCAAATTTGATTTCTGAACAAGAAAATGATATCTTATTTTACTTTTTATCTTTCATCGATTCCACTGACAATTGTTTTCCTTTTTTCATGTAATGATTTCTGTAGCCTTCTTGATACCTTATATGGCAATCCGACTTAATGACATAGATATGAAGCATTCTCCCTCCAAACAATCTCAGTTGGGTTTGTTGATGACAAGTGGTGCATCGGTTGTCGGGGTAGTTGGTGGGACAGTCTGCTTAATCTCAACTTTGTGGGCTGTTTTTGGCCGCTCTGATGGTGGCTTTGGAGGTATTGCAGAACGTTGGGAATTTTTGGAAGGGTATATTGGATCAGATAGGCTGGCTTATGCATTTATATGGGACATCTGTCTTTATACCATATTTCAGCCTTGGTTGATAGGTGACAATCTTCAAAATGTGAAGAAGAATAATGAACAAATAGTGAGGAATCTAAGATTCATTCCTGTTGTGGGTTTGGTTTCTTATCTTTTAAGCTTGGATAAAGAGAAAGAGCTGTAGCTTCAACTTAAACCAATACCTATATTTTAGTGCTCTTGTAAATATATCTAAACTCCATAGTTGTTGATATTGGAGTGATTAAAATAAAGTTGCAATTTTACTTTCAAACTTGTTTAATAAGATTTGTGATAATTGTTATTCTTCTCATATTGTGTTAATTTGTCAATTTCTACTGAAATTTGTACCAGTGACATTACCTATGTGGACCTTTATTAATGTAGATTAAAGCAAGGATCCAACATTATTTTCCACTTGAATTGCTTGCTGCCAAAAATTACTCATAATACATTGTTCCTTGCATGGCATGATGTTAGAAAATAACAATTGTATAGACATAAGATGATCGGTAGAAGGATGAGAATGCGATGGAGTGTGAAATTAGCCATGCAATGGTGAACAAAACAAGCCTTCTAGTATGAAGGAAATGTATTTCTTTATGTGTTGAACAGAGAGATTTCAAGGAAAGGTCTTGGTACAATTGAAGGATTGCTTTGTTGCGAGTTTAAAAGCACAAAAACCACCTCTGCTCCAATAAGACGGTCTGACTTCCCAAATTCCATAAGAGCTTAGTGCATTAGACCATCCTTTTTACATTATGGGCCAGATTACTCATCAACAGGCTCAAAACATTTCTTCTCCATTATCTAGTATTTTGATTGCCAGCTGACCAACAAACCAACAAGAATGGTTTAAGGGCTATAACGGGTTCATCAATTTGATCCCTTCTTCTTTGTATTTGATTTTTCTTGTCTTGTCACGAGTATAGGTTCATGATAATAAAGCCCATAATTTCACTTGTCGTGATGACGATCTCCTTGTTACCAAGGCTTAGAGGATGATTCATGGGAAAGATATCTGCTTCTTGCCGATGCATAAGTTTCATTATCTTTCATGGGAAAAATATCTAACATTCTTACAAATTGTCGTGACAATGATCTCCTTGTTGCCAAGGCTTACAAGATGATTCATGGGAAAGATATCTGCTTCTTGCCAATGCGTTAAGTTTCATTATCTTTCATGGGAAAAATATCTAACATGCTTACAAATCCTATAGTAATGTTCATCCAACTTCTTAGAGAAAGTGGAATGCAAGTTCATCACTCACGCTACAACTACCCGGATCTACATAAATTCTCCAATTTCAAAAATAATCATAAGTATATACTTGAAAAAGAGCAAGGAAAAAGAATTTCAAATTTCTCTAATTATAATAAGAGAAGTCAATATAATTTCAACATAAATTTAGGCTCTATTTGGCTAAACTTTTGAAAAATATAAAAATATTTTTAAATACCTAAAAGCACTTTTGAGTGATTGTACGATGTTTGATAAAATTTTTAAAAAATATTTTTTAGCTTCACTAAAAGTAGTTAAAAACTCTGGTTAGAAAAATTTCAATTTAAAACTTTTACAAAAGCTTTACTTTAGAAATGTCAGAAGACTATTTACCTTAAACTTAAAAGTTATTGATTCGAATTAAAAGAATAATAACATTTAATATTATAATATAATATAACTATCATACTATATTATATCACATTAAAATATTATTATAATATATTATAAATAAAATATAATTATTATAATTGTATGAAAATATTATTATAATTAGAATATACTATATAGTGTAAAATAAGTACTATTATAATATTATATTATTAGATAATTATGATCATAATTTTAATAATATATTCTAATATAACTATTAAATAATAGTAAAATAATATATTATAATAATTTTACATCATTATTACATTAAAATATTATTATATTTTCTTATAATATATTATAATATTATTAAAATAATTTATAATGATGATTTTTAATAAGTTAGATAGTTAAAAATATAATGCAGTATTTTTTATCATTTGGATATAATTTTTTTTGTTGGGTATGCATGATATGGTTATGAAAAAGCAGTTAAATCAGGCAAGATGATAACAAATAAATTATTATTTTGAGTGAAGGATAATATATCAAACAAAACTCATAAATAATTAAAAAGTAATAAATAAAATGAAAATAAAAAATAGAAGATAAAGATCAGACATGATAGGATTGTTCAAGATGGTGAAAAAGATTAAAAAAAATATTGCTCAGTAAAAAGGTTTGTTAGAATAGCAAGACAGCACATTGGAAAGATTAACAATATCCTTTCATATAAAGGATTTAGATGCTGAAGAAAAATTGAGATTAGTTATTTGTGCCATTTCTTTCCTAGGCAATTCATGCTAATGATTGTTACATAATAAAATTTTTATGTAAATTATTTAATATTTTATTCATAGAAAAAACCTAAAAGACCTAAAGAACCTAGCACTCTTTTTAATATTCTATAGGTAAGAAATTCAACTTAAATTTCTTCATTTTCTAATAAAAATATGTAATCTTAAGCGAGATATCATTCCTTGCCAAATAATAATTCAAAAAAAGAGCAAACCTAATCTAATCCCATCCTCTGAAGCACCTTGATTTGAATGTTGAAATTTGATCCTTACCCACACAAAAAATATTTTTATTTATATATTAATTTTACTTATTATTTTTTGTTAAATGTATGAATGTAACCATTTGTCTTTTAAAATTGTTTGAGCTCTTTGTAGGATTTTAGATCACACAATTAGTTTAAATTCATTGTTTTAACCAATTATACGTAGTGATTCTATGCCCTCTGTTAGTTCATATTGCTTAAGATTTCAAGCCAAAATCCAAATTTTTGATCCCATAATTAGTTTAAATTATTCTAGGTAATTAATTAATAATAAATTATATTTTTTTTTAAAAAATATAAATCTAGATAATGTTCAAATGTCAAGCAATAAAATGCCAAAAATAATATTATTTTGATGAAAATATACTTTTGGTCCTCAAACTTTCATTCAAAATTTTTTTTGGTCTTCAAATTTTTGATTATTACAGTTTAGTCCATTATATTTTAAAAATATTATACTTTAGAGATCATGTTATGTCAAGTGTTTTATCTATTCTAAGGGTTTATTTGGATTAGCTGCTAACAACAATCGCTTTGAAGAGCTTAGTAGCGAATTTAAATTGGGTCTAATTGATCTCATGCTCAAGTAATGGATAGTGGAGGCATATAATATTCTCAAAATATGGGAAACTAAATTGTAAAAATTAAAAATTCGAGAACCGAAATAAATTTTGAGTGAGAGTTTGAGGACTAAAGTATATTTTAGGCTATTATTTTTTAGGTAAAATATAAATTATCGTTCTATGATTCAAGTATTATCAAATTGTACTATATGGTTTGAACTATTATACTTAACTATTATTTATTTTAAATTTTATCAAATTACATTTATATGGTTTGGTAATTTTTACTTAACTGTTATTTATTTTAAATACTATCCAATTACTTATGTATGATTTAAAATGTTATACTATGTTTTAAACCTAAAGTTTTACGTGGATGTAATTTAAGGTGTTTAAAGTTTAAGTATAATTTGTTAAAATATAATTTATAAAAACTTAAAATCTCATAATATTTAAATTTAACATTTTAAACCGTAATTTGTTAATGCTTGACCACATCGTGGCAATTTGTATTTTATCCCTTTTTTTTATTTTTTTATTTTATAATATTGGTTAACCGTTCTTCGTCTAAAATCCTGCGCCTTGGCCATTGCTGACTTGAACCCTAGCCAGCAAATTCATCACCCTCTCCTGGGCCCTCGTCCTCGCGTCCTCCGCCCTTACGATTTCTCGTTCTCTGTCCGAGGCCGCCGGGTGTGTTTGCTTCGCAACTAAAGGTGACATCTCTTCCACGCTCCTCTTCATCCCTCTAAGAATGCCTGCGAATTCGAGATTCGCGACATCAATTTACCTATTTGCAAATTCTGCTCATCAGAAATTGTATCTTGATTTGTTCGGATTATTTTCTGGGATTTTTTCTTTCCGATTAGTGTTAGTTTTTAGCTGATTTATTGTCTTTTTTTTTATTCCACCATCTTGCCCATTGAACGTTTTGATGCTCGCAGTAGTGTTATCATCTATTTATTTAAAGCGATTAACGACTTATCCGCCCTTTTTTCCTCCCCGATCGTCGACTTGGTACCGTCTCCCTCTCCATCTCCATCCTCTGGTGTCTTGCCTCCCCCCTCCCTCTCTACGCTCTCACCACCGGCACTGGGAGTCCGGCAGAAGGCTTGTTTCTCCTTAGCTTATCCCGTGGTCTAGGGTTTTCGTTATTGGTTTGTTTCAAGCCATATCGGGGTTTCTCCGAATGGTCGAGATCTGGTCTTGGCAAGTGCCGCGATCAGTGGATTATGGCTTCGGTAAATTTCCTTTCGCATGGTTTCGGCAGTGGAATCTACTTCGTTTTTATTTCGTTGAGGAGGGTTTGCTCTGCAAATTGCCTCATTAAATTTAGAAATTTCATGATTATTTTGTTGACCACATAAGGTTTTTTTTTGTTTTTTAATTTCTACAAATTTTAGTCCTGAAAAGCTTGATTTTGTTGAAATAGAACCTGGAAGTGTTTAACATGCAATCGAATGTGCTTGTTAGTGTGATTACATGTGTCTCCGCAAGTTAATGATTTTTTGGGGCTTCTAATTGGCATTATCAGGGGTTTTTAAAGTGACTTTATAGCGTGCACGTCTAAAGAATATTGGAAAAGAACAGGAAAAAAAAAAAAAAGAGAGGGGGAGTTAGTTGTCTTGAGATATAAGTGGGAGATATCATATGTTTATGTTTATGAAATATGACTTATTGTTAAAAAGTTGCTAAATTTTTAGTATTTGAGGCCGATAATTTATCAGTAATTATGCATTTTTTACAATATATCTTATTCTTTTAGTAATTTAGTTTTTTTAAAATACTTTTTAAAGACAACTTGGTTCAGCTTGTTGACCTGGTGGTTAGATCACTAACCTGATGACCCAGAACCTTGGCCAGATTGGTGGCTGGTCTGGTTTTTATAATTATGAATATCTAACTGTGCCTTCTGTTCCTGGTTGGGACTCCTGAAGCAACGGGATGGAATATTTGTTTGAAAATTCAAACCTAGATGTAAAATTGTGATGTGACTCATAGTGGCAAACATGGAGTTTGTCAGCAGACAAGAAATTAAGCCGGGAGCAATAGCTGCACAAATTGCTATGTCCATATCTGTCTTTTGAACTGTCCTTTTTTTCTATTCTGTTTATATTGTTTTTACGCCTCTTTCTGATGCAGCACTGTTCTCTTTCACCTTATTAATGATTTGGTAGGGTCACTGTCCTTTCTTTTTCTTTCAGCCTAGCTACATCTTCTCTAAATGTTGTTAAACATGGCATCCCCTGTCTCAAGCAACTTGTGATCTGCATAAATTCTCCGATTTCAAAAATAATCATAAGTATATACTTGAAAAAGAAGGGGAAAAAGATTTTCAAATTTCTCTCATTATAACAACAGAAGTCAATATGATTTCAACATGAATTTAGGCCCTGTTTGGCTAAGCTTTTGAAGGACCTAAAAGTGTTTTTAGATACCTAAAAGCACTTTTGAGTGATTGTATGATGTGTGATAAAATTTTTGAAACATATTTTCTAGCTCCACCAAAAGGAGTTAAAAGTTCTAGTTAGGAAAACTTCAATTTGAAGCTTTTCCAAAAGCTTTACTTGAGAAATGTCAGGAGTCGATTCACATTAAACTTGAAAGTTATTGATTCGAATTAAAAGAATAACAACATTTAATATTATAGTATAATAATAATAATAATGTAATATGACTATCATAATATATTATATTACATCAAAATATTATTATAATATTATTGTAATATACTATATAGTGTAAAATAAGATAATATTATCATATTATATTATTAGATAATAATAATCATAATTTTAATAATATATTTAATACAACTATTAAATAATAGTAAAATAATATATTATAATAATTTTGCGTCATTATTATATTAGAAAATTATTATATTTTCTTATATTATATTATAATTTTATTAGAATAATTTATAATGATGATTTTTAATAAGTTAGATAGTTAAAAGTATTATGCTGTGTTTTTTATCATTTTTATTTTAAAAGCATTTTCTTAGTTTGGTTACCAAATAAATGTAAAAGTTTTTGAGTAAATTAAAAATATAGTTAATAAACAACAAATAACTTTCTTCACAAGCTTTACTTTCAAAAGCTCCATAAAAGTCATGCTACCAACCAAGCTGGTGGCTCATAAAGCTATGAGCTAACTAGCTAAGAACCTTTCTTTGGCGTCACTCTATCTCTATTCTCTCTCTTTGTCCTCTCTTTGGCTCTTCATCTCCTTCTCTCTCCCTATGAATTTAGGTTGATGTGTGAAGATATCAGCGAAACATGGAGGTATCATTAGTCCATCTTCGGTTTAGTAGACTCACCCCGTCCATGCTTTTGCTTCCACTCGAAAGAGAGAATGGTCCGGCTTTATTTTGTTATATAAAAAATATGTAAACAAGATTATATAAGTTTTAACCCAATTTTGATGGATTTGGATATCACTATGATTGAGAGCCCATGGTTTTATTCGTGGGTTTTCCTTGCGGGGGCCTGATATATATTTTATTTTAATTTTAAGTTATTTGATCATATTCTGAGAAGGACCTCTCCTCTCTCATACTCCTTACCACACTTGCTATACTGGGCCTAACTAGACTTTTGATTATAAAAGTTTCGATTCAACTTGAGCCTCATGAATTGGAATACTCATTTTAGATGGGTGGCCGAACGATTTATAAATTTCTTGATGACTAGCCAACTAACAAGTGTGGTTTAAAGGCTAGAGTGGTTTCCCTCGATAATCCTTCATCATTGTATTTGTTTATCTTTTGTGTTGGACCCAATCCAACACACGCGAGCCTGAAGGGATGAGACAAACGTTGGCTTCCTCTATCTAACCTCCCCCTTCCTCTATTTATTAGTCGACTTAGGCCTCCCTTCTCCTGATTAAGGATCTATTTGGATCTTTGGAGGGAATAGAAGGGGAGGATGAAGGGTGGGGAAAGAAAAGAAGGAAGGAAGGGAAGGGGAGGATTGTGACCCCCTCCTTATTTAGAAAAAAAGGAAGGGAAAAAGAAGGGTAAATTAAATTCATCTTATTTGGATGGAAGGGGAGAGGAAGGAGGAGATAAATTATGTTTACAAAATTATAAATATACCCTTACTATGAGAAAAATTCAAGTTAATTTGTAGGAATAAAATTGAAAAGATAAGATAAAAATTATAAACTCATTCTCTTTCCCCTCTTTATCCCCCCAAATTGAGGGTAAAGAAATTTAACTTGTTGAGGGTGAATGCTCCCCCTCCTCTATTTCACCTCCTCTATTCCCCTTCTTCCCAAATAAGTGTCCATAAAATTATTCTTCTTCCTTCCCCTCCCCTCCCCTCAGGTTAACCTCCATCTAAACATATCCTAAAGAAGCAGCAGTGGCTGGGGGTTGAGAGAGTCATGAAGATTGTAAAGACTCCATCATCTTCTTCCTCTGTCCAGCAACCAAATCATCATCGGTAAGCCTCTTCTCTTCCTTTCTTACTTCATCTTCCTCCAATTATCCCGCTGGCTGCCAGGATTCATTACTTTGAAAAACCCTTATTCATGCCCTGTTTTTAGGGAAGAATAGTGACTAGATTGTTGCCTGATTGAGCTATAAACCTCAATTAGTCCCTTACCACAAAGTTGGAGGCTAGCAATGGCCAGTGGTGAGGGCGATCAACCAGCCAACAGGACACCCTTCATATCGAATCCCCATTTCTGTAGAAATTATCTCCCTCTCCTACTTTCTATTGATGTTGGCAGAGACGACACCATTGTTCACCATTAACCGCTCTCAGGCCTTTTGATTGGATGGACATGGCTTCGGCTAGAATTGCTCCCTTCCATCTTCCCTTCTTTCCTTTCTACCATTCTTTTTTCTTCTCTTCGTTCTATGTTTTCCTTGAACTCCTCAGTGTGTCAGCCAATTTCAATTGCAATATAGTTGAGTTCCTACCAATGAGATCTGACTAATCCTATCCCTGAAAATTGGACTACTTTTTTTGATTTAGGTTTTAATCTGGCTTTAATCTTTGTATCACCTAATATTAATATTATAATTGAGAGTGGTTTTATCATTATGGTTGGACCTTAGATTGAGCTGGGAAAAGCCTAATTAAGGCCCAACCCCACTGGTTAAGAAAATATGCCTTTTGTTTTAACTTAATTAGTCATGATTGTGATATAGTCAAAGTGAAAATAAGAAAAAATTAGATTAATTAATTGAGGTCCATGGGAGATCTTAGCAAATTTATTCCATAATGATGATTTAATTTGTTGAATAATATTAAGTTTTGAAGTGACAATTTAAAAGGAATTGGATTGAATTGCAAAAGTTGTCCATTGTAGGTAAGTAATCTAATCATAGTTAGAGTTTATTTTATTTAAATTATTCATTACTGTTAAAGTATTTTAGAATTTTATATTTTATCTATTTATTACATGGATAACTGGGATAAATAAGTTTATTAAAATATTACTATATTTTGGAGATATATGGTTCTGGATCTATTATATTTGCTAAATGACACTAAATTTATTCTAAATTTTTATTATGCGTAGTCTTTTATTTGAAAAATACCATCAACATATTATGACATGAAAGGATGATTATAGATTTTGTAAATTACTTTGCATATTTTGTTTAATCGAAAATTTGGATCAAGTATGTCATGTTGCCTATGTAACTAGTATGTGCTTCAAGTTCTTGTGAAATTTGTTAAAATTATGTAAAATTATGCCTGAAATTTATCGTTTAAGATATTTCAGTAAATTTGGAAATTATGTATATGTGAAATAAGCTATGTTTTATATATGTATATGTCATTAACTTTCAATCAAGCTCCATTTAGTGTTATGTAAACCCAGCCTATCGGGGCTTGGATGAAAGCTTATGGTATCAGAGCCCTTTTCATGAGGGATATATGTGATTTGTGTTGTAGAATTATATGTGATTTATTTATTTATTTTTTTTTTGTGGCCCCTGCCTTAGAATTTGTGCGATTGTTGTTTATTGGTTGAAAGCTTATTATTAGATAATTTGAAATTTAAGTGAATTTTTATTTGCTAAAAGAAAATAAAAAAATTTCTCCAAAATCTGTAAAACAATACTTTTTGCAATTCATTGATGTACATAAAATTATAAACATATGTTATTTAGTTTGAATTATTGTGAAAATGATATTACCATATTATATATGGATTTTCAAAGTTATTATATTTCAAATTTATCTAGTACCTACTTGATCTCTTTAGTTATGATTACGGATTAGTTACTGAGTGTTGCTCATAAATCCTCCCCCCCCCCCCCCAAAAAAAAAAAAGAGAGAGACTTAAGATGGGATTTGGGTAGGAGCTTGCTCAAGCATTTTACAGAGTTGTCGTTAGATATCAAATCAATTTATCTCTTATTCAACAACAATTATTGTTTAATTATAACACCCTATGTGATCTTTAGTTATTAACATTATATTTGAAAATTGTTTAGTTTGATTAAATCAATAAATAGTCCATTGTTATTAAGTTCATTTGATTTTGTGCATTTACTCTGAGTAAGATATCTTGCGTGTCATGGAAGCAATTTCTATGCGTATGTGGTGCATTGCCATGTTTTGGATCCACCTTTGGATTTGGGGTATAACATTTTGTGTCAAATGCTAATTGCTCCCATTAATAATGAGATGAGATAAAATAATATAATGAGTATTCGTGTTCATGATAATGGAGCCCGTGATGTTACTTGCATTGATGACATTCTGCTTGTTACCAAGCCTCCCATTTGTATTCTAGTGAAATCAAGGGGGCTTGTGATAGTTACCATTGATCAATACATAAGTTTTACCATCTTTCACAAGAAAAACATCAAACTTTTTTAACAAATCCTACAGTAATGCTTATCAAATTTGCTGAAAAAAGTAATGCATCTTCCATACTCACACTATAGCTAGCTAGATCTTCACATAAGGCTATATTTGGAATAGTTGCTGAAGGCTGGTTCATAGCTGTTGGCACCTAACAACCGACCCAACTAGTATTTGGTAAGATATAAAGCTAGCTGATGGAAGGTGGGCCAGTTGATAGCTGTTGGGATCATCTATTTATGGTAGTTGTTAGACTCAACAACTGCCTCAATTTAAAAAAGGGGCTAAATTATATTTTGTGTCCAACTTTCACTCAAAAATCATTTTGGTCCTCAAACTTCTAGTTATTGTAATTTGGTCCCTCATGTATTAAGAATGTTGCCTTCCGTTATATATGATTGGTTAAAATTGATGAAATAGCTGACCGTGTCACTCTGACATGAATATATGAACTGATTGATAGGATGATACATCTGTGATATGTCTCATATATTGATGAGTGATAAACTTGGAATGGCATGTTGGAGGGGGTAGTTAGATGGTCATTAAGCTCAGGTTGGAATTACTTCTATGTTTTAGAAATCATAATTCATTTTAAAGGTGATTTGTGCTGCCTCTAAAGTTTTAGAATTGTGGGATCCGTGCTATCTTATTTGCCTTATTGTTTTCCATTGCGGTGTCTTCTCAATAAATTGAGTTATTTGTCTCAATTTATCTTGCCCTTCCATGCACAGAATGTTATTCATATAGCTTAGCTTTCTAGCAAGATAGCACCATGATCATGCAACAAGGAATATGTTTCTTGGAGCACCACATGGGATGTCAAATTTGTATGATATATTCATTTCCGATGGGATGTCAAATTGACAAGAGCCTTTTGTCAAGTAGATAGTGAAATAGGACCGTTGTAATAGTGTTTTTTCAGGCATAGTTACTGATCTTAAAGATTTATCAAGGATATGCTATGAACATATTTGGTCCAGCATATTATCATTTACTTGTAAGAAGTTTGGTTTCATTTCAGTTTAGTGTGGGAATTTCCATCGACTTCTTGTCTCTTCAAGTTCATTTGCATGTTCTCTTAACATAAGGACTATATTTTAATACTTGTACTACAAACTGTTATTTTTATCATTCTTACAAGATTATGCTTTACACTTGGTATTCAAGTCTGCATATCTACCTAATTGTCAAAAGGAAAAAAATAAGGTTTACTGTACCGACCCATACCATCAGTAATGTACTGTATCAGTATAGTATTGAGTTTCAATTTGATACGAATTGTCCGATACTAACCGATCTTTTCCATCGGGTACCAATCCAAACCGCCCAGTATCAACCCTTATTGCTTGGTACTGAGTGGTTAAGAGTGAAAAAAGAATGGATCTAAGCCATTCCCTACCACATTGATAATGCACTAGCGCAAGTCTCGGTGCTGATTTTGCGAATCTTGGGAAAAAATATCTGCATCTACCATGTGTTGCATAATCGTTTTTTCATACTGTTCTACGATTTCTATGTATTTTTTGTTTCCCTTGAAGAGTTAATTTTAATCAAGCTTTCTTACAATCACTTACCTAACATTTTTTTCTATCATTTTATTATTTCAAAAAAATGAAACTGAAGCTCATTAAGCTTTTTTAGGTAATATTGCTCATTACTAATGCCTCTATCAACCTTTTCTTTTCTTGGCTAGGGAGGCAAAAAAGATGGTGAAATCAGATGCTGCAGCTGAAGTTGTGTATGATCCTTCAAATTCTTACCTTCAAAAATCTCGTTCTAGAGCATCTTCCAGTGAACGACGCAACTTCATGGTATTATATGAATAACTTCTTTAGTTTCAAGAGGAAAGGCTTAACCAGGATTTTCTTCATTCTAAATATTATACTATTACATTAAGATTTTGCATGTGTTTCAGCATAGATGATGATGAAGATTGTGAGTCAATTTCTAACTTTATTAAAATGTTCTTATTTTCATCCTAGTATAGTGTTACTCAATGAGAGTAAGGGCCTGTTTGAGATAGCTATTGGTCCCAACTATTGGCCAATAGCTATCTCTCACAGCTGTTGGGAAACAGCCGCTTAAAGGTATCCCAGCAGCCAATCCGAATAGGGTCTAAGTTGTAGTGGATTTTGAACATTTTAATCATTTCTCCATGAGAAATTATCAAAGTTATTTTAATTATGCACCCTTATTGTATTCTTGACATTTTGTTTTTTTTTAGTTTTCTTGTCCTATTTCATGCATATTATTTTACATTTTCCCTCCATGATTGTAATCAATACGAGCAAGTAGAATCATGGCACTGTTAACTACTAAGTTGAATTCGTAGTGCTTGTTGCGTCTAGTTAGAATTTTGGACTCTATGATGGTCATTTCATTTTTCATTGATGCATAATATACACCAAATATTCTTTTTTTGCTTGCTCATATGTGTTGGAATGTGGTCTCTTATAAAAGTGTTATCATCTCAGCTAGCACCCAAGGATGGATGAAGTATTTACTGAAAGCCCTGTCCATGGTAGTATGTGGTCCCTCAGTTAGTATCTTCTTCATATTAGTTACTGAAAGCCTTGTCCATCATTTCATGATATACCGATCAAGTAGCTTTAAAACATGAGCAACTTTAAAAATAGCTAGCATATGTCTACAAGGTATGCCTCAAATTTGAAACATTTTACAAGTTAAACAAACGTCTTCTTCAATGTGTTTAAAATTTACAATAAATTCCACATGATTTTGCCTCTTGATAGTTGGAAAGTTACCATCATTACCTTCATCTTCATCCTGACATTGCTTCACGGTATAAGTATCTATTGGTCCAATCCTTTCAATTCGTTTTTCAATGCATCCCAAACTATTGTCTGACTCCTCTTGAATACTGATGGACCCACTAATTTTATTTATTAATATGGGGTGTCTTGCCAACCTTTTGCTCTGGAAAAGAAAAAAGAAAAAGCATAACTGGTGGTTATAAAGTTGCATTTATATTCTCCATTTGATGGTACCAACATTTGCAAATTTCATCTTTTAGTCATCATTCAAATCCACAAACCTCTACTACACGTGATATATTTTTACAAATTCTAGAATTAAGCATTGGTCATGTCCATCATTTAAAGGTTAAACATTCATTAAAAAAAAAAAAAAGGAACCACTCCCCTCCTCCTTAGACATGCCTATGAAATATATATGGGCTGTATTTCTAGCTTTTCAAATGCATGATTTATTTTTTTTCTTATAATTTTGAAAGTGGATATTATTTAGGACTTATGTTTGGTGGTTAACAAGTGAATCTTCAAAAATTGAAGACGTCATATGATAAGAAGAGCAATAGCTGAATTTAAGATAGTCTTTTTAGTGTACATTTCTGATTTGATGATTTTAGGGGGTTTTGTGAAATTTCATCGCATAGCGAAGTATCTAGTATTGTAACTTGAACTGTCAGATAACATATTAAATTATAAAATATCATGTTGTTGTAGTAATTAGTAAATACAATTGGACTTTAATTTTCAAAGAAAAAAAAGGATAGTTACAATAACCTCCTAATTTGTATCCTTGCCATATCACACACAATAGTATTTGTTACATTTTGTTTTATGCATGGCATCTAATTTGGGCTCTCTGTCCTAGCAAGTCTTTATGCTTCTTCACCCAAGTTTGAAACTCTTTTTAGGCCAACAACAGCTAAAAATTCTCACGTTATTGTTGTCTTTTCTAGGTTTTTTGGGTTGTATTTGAGTGTTTATTGGGTAATTGCTTTTGCATACACAGCCCTTTTACCTTCAGCTTCCTCTGCTTGTTATTGCTTCTTGCAATACTTATGGTTATTTTGCTTAATCCCACAGTTCTCTATTTTTTAGTTTAAGTTAGACCACCTTAGGAGAGCTTGAGGAAGTGGTGAAGAAGTAGCCTTGCGCTCTAGGCCTTCAAGCATTCCAGCAGATGCACCAACATTGTATTAAAATTGATCACATCTGTAAAGCAATTTGTACAGTG
Source organism: Metroxylon sagu (assembly GCA_017589505.3). Classification (NCBI taxonomy): domain Eukaryota; kingdom Viridiplantae; phylum Streptophyta; class Magnoliopsida; order Arecales; family Arecaceae; genus Metroxylon; species Metroxylon sagu. The sequence continues at coordinate 171,676 of JACVBY030000586.1, forward strand.
GTCTTTCTTCCGTTTTTAGTGCTTGACTCTAAAGTATCCTTACTGTAACATGACTACCACTCATCATATGGCTCATGATTCATTGTTTCTTACAAATTTCTCCTTTATTCTTCTTTCGAGAACCACATCATCTGATAGGTTACCCTTGTTTGTCTCTTCGATTGTGTTCATTGCTGACTTGCTGATATGAGTGGTTGGATTACAATGCCTCATGATTTGACTTATTGCTTATCTGCCTCTGCAATTAGCTTTTGTTAGTGTGGTTGTTGATTTAGTTTTATTTCCTTGTTGGATTCATCTTTAGCTTTTATGCTCTGTTACTTGACGTGATTTCTTTCCTTCCTTTCTGGAATTTCTTTTTCAGAATTACGACCAATTTTTCCACAATTTTATTTTCTATTTTCCACCACTACTTGGAGTTACAATTGTTTACTAGGAATGCTTCAATATCAACAAATAGTTAAGATTTAATGTAATATTTGAGCCTCTCTTTTATAACATGGTCAACTCAATGTCAATCTCTCATCTTTTTCTTCAGGCAGATTGGCATAGAAAGTAGTGGCTCAAGTATATTTTTCAAGCAGGGAAAAAGTACTCAAATATCAATTTGCATATATAGCTCAATTTATAATATGATTTTATTTATCTTAAAAAATTAAGTTATTATTTTCTATTTATATGGAGATTTTAGGTTTGACATATTTGACTTGTATCATTAGCTTATTTTAACAGAGTTCATTCAATACCATAATTGTAATGGTTAAAAGCAGTTTGGGGGAGGGGGTAAAGGAATCAGATGGGTTCACTTGTAACTGGGGTATGCCTAACCCTTTCCTTTGCACCGCTCTTTCCTTTTTTCTTTTGAACTGCCTTTTAGGTGGGGCTAAATACTAAGTGTATGATGTGGCATTTTAAGTTGTCAATATTATCACATCATCTAACTGTCCAAAATTTTCCCTTTTTGAATAAGAGCGGAAAAAAATCATCTCCATTTTTTAATATATAAACTCATGAAAGTTTATAAAATGAAAGAAAGCCACTAATTAAATTACATTGCAGCATTTTGAGACACCTCAATATCAAATGTTGATCACAAGTGATGACAATTCTGATAATCTGTGGCTTCCTTATGTTTCAAGAATTCTGGCTTTTAGACTACCCAATTGTAACTGAGGAGCTGTTATGTTTCTTGCATCTTGAAAAATACTTTGGTCTTTGTGTATTTTAGTTGATGAATGCATTGTTTCATTTAGAGTTGAGGGTCTTTTTGGTTGCAAATAAGGTGGATGTGGACATCACATTCAAGTAATCCAACTGTTTTGGTGCATGCCAGTAAAATTCATCATATCTGCTACTGCTTCTAGTTACTGATGTTGGCTAAAACATTCCTATGCATGTCTGGAAAGTTGAAGTAAATATTCTTTGTTGCCTGTGAATTAGGTTGATTTTTGCTTGCTATCCTTTACCATGATTACCCAAATATAACAGTTGTTGAATGTTATGAACCACCATTGTTTGGCAGCATTTTATTTTCTGACTGAAAGTCAATATTGCCATGGTGCAGTCCAAATGCATGATACTTCCAACCGTGTATGCCTTAACTTGAAGATTAGGTCATGTATGATATAATGTCCATTCCAGAAGCTTATATGGGCAACACTTTTTGTTGTTCATGCTTTTATGGCTTTTGCGAACTGGGCAAAATAATTCAGTGGTTGCACCTCAATTTGGACAAGGTTCCAAGTTCAAACCTTAGGAGGTGTTCGCCATGCATTTACCTGGGTGATTCTCCCATCCTACCTTGAATATTGGTAGTATTTAACCTTTATGCTCAAAAAAAAAAAAAAAAAAATCTTTTCATATCTTTTAGATATGCCTTTCCGGATTCTTAGAACATTAATATATTCATTTTTCATTTCTTTATCTTTATCTGTTATGCACTTTTCTTGTCATTTGTCTACTTTTGCCATGCTTGCATTTGGAGAAATAATTTTGATCTCTTACTCATTGATCATGTTGTCGTGCTCATGCTGGTAAATTAGACTAGCTGATTGCTGCTGGTTTAATCAAATCGGCCTTATTTGTTTCAATCTGTAGTCATCAAACCTTGCAGATATGTATCGGAAGCCGGTGTCTAGAGAGTCTGATCATTTGGACAGTGAGAATGAGCAAATGGACATATCCAAAGTTCTCAAGGATATAGAATACTTGGGTAAAAATCTCTCAATTCCATTGCCTAAAAATTCATATTTCACTTCTTATGCTTGATGCTTGTGACCTGCTTTATCTGCTACAATTTTCATCATATACCATTTTTTCTGAGCTCACCAATTCATGTGACTTATACATTTATGGTATGTTAATATGCTTATTGTTTTACATTTGTGTGACCAATAGGAGTTCTTTATGCATAGAGAGTGATAGATCTGTTTGGATTGGTAAATAGTTGGTAATTGAGAGAAATCACCATATTTAGTTAATGGGAATGCTAAAGTTTCAAACAGTTGATAGAGTAAAGACCATATTTTTCATGCAAATTCAAAAGAATTATGTGTCATTTGCTGATTCCAACAGCAAAACTTGCAAGTCAAAAGTGATGTACATATTATTATTTTAGCTGTTTTGTACTCTTATTATTTTTCTCCTGTGACTTATTAAATCCTTTCTATGTTTCTAATTAGTTTTGTGGATATTAATGGACTCATGTAAGCCAGATTGTGTGGAATTATTTCTTTTAATTTTTTGCAAGGGATGTATGGAGGAGATTTTTTTTTTTTGAAAAAACTTTACTAGGGTCCTATGTGGCATTGTTAGGGAAAGCCCATTCATGTCTTTCAAATTTAAGAAACACTTCCTTTGAAAAAAAGGGAAATAGAAATACAGTACATAGTAATGCTCAATAAAAAGTGCTTCCCACAACAGAAGCCAAAATGCTTTTTCTAGGTGAAGATGTAACATCTAGCTTCTGGTTTTAGTTAAGGAGCATTCCTTAATTCCATTTTATGGTAATGCATCTTCTTTGTTTAAAAGCAAATATTTGGGAGGTGCTAGTAGAGTAGGTTAACTGATATTTAATGGACTCATTGTGGATTGTGCCCAAACCCAAATAGCATTTTGTGGGCCATGTTGGAGTTCTTAGTCCTGACCTAAATCTCCATGAATTTGGAATTTAAAACTACCAAACTTGGATCCAAGACTATTGAAACACAATCATTTTTGTAAAAGCACGTTCATTTAAGTGCTTCATAAAAGCCCCTTTGAAAAATAAGAAGCGACTCCGTGCCTTAGGTGAGACAAATTTGATTCTGTAAGGATGGAGACATAGTGTTGGTTTTGAAATTTATGCTTATATCTTGAATTGTTTCAGTTTATTCTTTGACATATTTTGTTTAGTCTGTACTAGAACTGACTCAGGTTTGGGACTTTATAGCATTATCTTTTGTCTTACTATTTTCAGTTATTAAGATTTAATAGTTTAGCATCCTACTGTCATCTTAGTTGTTTATGTGGCACTTTTTCCTGGATCATATTTAAGGTCCTTTTAGCTGAAGCAACCTTAAAAGGGCACGGGAGCCGGGGCTTGCAAGGTTAAACAACTAAAGGAACTCGGGATTGATTACTGATTGCAAATTTATTAATCAACCCTAGCAGGAAGTTGCTAAATAATCCATCCTTTAGGTCGAGACATTATTTTCTCTTTGACTTGTGCCGATTAATTAACCATAGGTGGTGATCTAAATAGAGAATTCAGAATCAGTTTCCTTGTATCACGCATACAAGCTATTAATTTTGGTGGAAGGGTCTCAAACCTTTGGACATAACTCCGAAGGGAATAGGTCACCTGAACTGTTGCAATCACGAACCATTGCTAGAGCCATGGAGTGGCCTGAGGAAGAGTAAGCTATGGTTTGGCCACTTGACCTTTCTATGCCATAGCAAATAGGTGAAAGAATAGCTATTAGAACGGATAGGTTGACTGAACAGAGAACCTGGCAAGCTGGGATAAGTCAATCAACCTGGCAAAGATCGCAAGCCTTTACCAGATTTTTCTTAACTTTGATCTGGTTTTAGTGACGAGGAATCTAGTTTCTCTTCAAAAATACAACCCTGATTAAGTGCAGAATTAGAATTGAAATCATAAACAAGTTAAATTTCTTAATGACTTAGTTACATTGCTAACTCATGTTGCCGTTGCAAAATTTTTTTAATTATTTTTATCTATTTTATATTTTCAATATGCCCTTGCTTTTACTGGCTAATTTAATAATTGGGCCATTGATATGATGGATGTCAAAATTTGCCATACCGGTGCGTATTCACTGTATTGTATCACTACCAAACTGATACTTTGTTAGAAGCCCAAAAAAAGTCATGCCTTGTGCACATCAAGTTGCACTTATTGATAAGTTGGCTGTGATAATGGCAGCCGAGTGCTGGAGCCAAGGCTTCCAGTAGTACAAACCTGTATACATGAATAAAGGAAATTTTCTTATTAACATATAAGACCTCAACAAGTAACGTTCATAATTGCATATATGCAGATAAAATCTGAAGCCCAGAGCGTTTAGAGGGACATGATATCAAAGAGATATGTATAGAGAACAGGAACAAAGTTATCATAACTTTTAGTGTCCTCATCTCATATATGTGCTGAATCATGTTTGTTGACAACCTTCTTGCACCTGACTGGCTTGCCCTTGTTTCATATGGACCAAATGGAAGTTGATATCACCGTAGAATTATTTTCATGAATCTTTGCACGTGCTATGTTCTTCGAAAAATAAAGAATATCATTTTATTGAAGTGTTTTTATTCATGTGGAAATGAGAATGGAAAAGGCAGGAATAATAAGCTTGGCAAGAACAACACCAACAACAACAATATACAGTATCTTTTATTTGTATCCCTTAAAATTTTCTTGCATTATTCATATTAAATCATTTATAAGTTGCAAAATTCACCTATATGTCCTCAAATCCATTTGTAATTCTAGATCAATTGAATAGTTATTGATTAATCTGTTTATGGAGAATAATTCGGGACGTCATCTTAGAGAGAATCAAGACAAATTCGAGAATTTTTTAATAGTCTGGAGAAATTGTTACTATGGCCATAACTAATTGAATCTTGTTATGAAATAAAGAGGGAGTATATTTTCATTGTCAACAGATAACCCTAGCCAAGGATAAATCACTATGTACTTTTGAATTTGGTCTTTTCATCTGTAAGTTGGCCTTAACCTAATTACATTTTAAATTATTGAGAATTACAATCCAGTACACCATACCCTATTTATTATCTTAATCCCTTTTCTGTTTCATTAAGGTGCCTCTAATATGTCCTGGAAGGAGAGGAAACAGTTGGAGAACCGGAACGTTGTTGCTTTGGGTGGAAAGGTGAGAATTCATTTTGACCTATATCTATCCCCGAAATCAGCAATTTTCTCAATTTCTATTTAACTAACTGCATTCTCTTCGAAACAGCCTCCTAAGAAGCATAGAACGCCGCTTAGCGTGGCAAAACCAGCTATGAAAAATCAGAAGCGAAGAGAACAAAAGAAAATAGAAGAGGTATTGTTTCATCATGGCTGTTCCTACTATTTCATGCCATTTTTGCCAAGCATGGGTCTCAAAGTTTATATTGGTATTGATTTTAGGGGTTGGCTCTTGGTCGATTTACTAAGAGTGCTGCAAAGAGTAATAATAAACCACAGAAGCTAAAACCAGAAGACAGAGTGTTGAAGGCAAGTGAAGGTCACTTTAGGAAAGGTGTGCTTGATGTGAAACATTTGTTGGCACCAACTCCATCCAAAGGCAATGATAGATCACGCAATGATGGATCACACATGAAGGTTGGTAAAGGGATGAAGAAAGGAAAAGGGAAGAAAAAGAGCAAGAGAAACAGGAGAAAGAGGCATTAGATGCTCCTATTATTCTTTTGTTTGAACTGCTTTATATGAAATTTTGTGTTGTGCTTATTTCTGAGGAATACCTCATGCAATTAAAGTTTCTCTTTTAGTCATGTGAGTAAAAAAAAGTAAGCTATTCTTTTTCTTTGGTAAGTGAGTACTGTTCATCATAGCGAAAATAACCTGGGTCAAATTTGACCCGTTCTAAAGTTTTGTTTGTCTCTGAACTTTAATTTTTTTCTTTGACTTGAATTTGTCCAAACTTGATTTATTTTGAATTATAAATTTTAAATTTATAAATTTTTTTTTTCTTCACTCTAATTAACTTTATCAATTTATTAAGTAAATTTTAGTTTAAACAAATTCTTTCTTTTCCTTTGAACAAATGGTTTTTTTTATTTTTTACTTAATTATATCTAAATATTTATATTTTATTATTTATTTTTATAAATATTTATTTATATCTTTAAGTATGTGAATAAATATTTTAAATATCATAATTTAAAAATAATCATGTACTTAGAAATAAAAGTTTTTAATAACAAATTAAGTTTAGATTGATTTTTTTACTCTCATTTAAATTATTTAATGAATTTATATTTGATTATAATTTTTTAGATTTTAGTTATAAAATAATAATTACATAGGAGCAAATATGTTCCGTTTTAATTTTATCTCAAACCTTGTAAATTGGATTTGGATTATATTTGATTTTAAATAGACCTCAAATAGATTTGATTGATCAGTTGGATTTAAAATATTTTTTATAAACCCTATCTGACTTGATGAGCAAATAAATTGAATTTAGGTTTGAATCCAATCATTTTCTGGATATAAACTGGATTGGATTGTGATTAAACATCACTCTGCCCGATCCGTTTGCACGTGTACCATCAGTCCAAGGCTCATCAGGACATGCCAGCTTCGCGTAAGGCTCTACCTCTTCCATCCTTCTCTCTCCATACACCACTTCCAAGGGTGGCCTTACTGGCAGGGATTCATGGTTCCGTTGATGTTTCTGAATTTGTTAAATCTCTCAAGAGCTACAGGCTAATTGATCATTACAACAAGGAAGCATGTGCTTTATCTCTTCGAAAGCATAGGGTATGATGCTTTGATGTATTCGATAATGAATAAAAGAGAAGCCTGGTGCTCCTGGGGTTCCGTTGTAAATGCCAAAAGTTGTTGTGGACGCCAATAGTTGGAAATTTTATGCAATTCATCCTCTATTTTTACAGGATTTGGAGTCAAAATTCAGCTCCATATTTTGTGTGTAAGGTCGTTGGTTTTTATCAAACTAGCTCTGCTTTTTCTCCCTAAATCTAGATGTGATTAAACTTGAAAAGTTCTTATATTTGTTTTTTTAAGAATAGTCCTACTTTTTTATTTTTATTTTCATAAAAAATAACAAAATTTTGCAAAAATATGTTGGATGAACGGAAATGAATACAATTTTATTTTGCAAACACAATCAAAATAACAAAAAATTAATTTACATATATTGCACTATTTTTTATTAAAATAAAGAAGTGAATATGGGATAAAAGTTAGAAACTTGAAAGTATCAAGTAGGTAATGCCTTTTTTTTAATTTATTTTCTATCTTTTTTTTAAAGATTTTATTTATAATAAAAATAATAAATAATAAATATTTTTTTTACATACTCGGTATATTTTTTTAGAAATTAAAAAATAAAAAATAAAAATTATTTTTTTTTAAAAAAAATATGATTAAACAAGGTTGCCAACTGATGGACACAATTCTTGCGTGGATTTAAGTAATGACTTTTGAACGAAAGAATATGATTTTGTCTCCGTGCACAGCGGTTAGATCTTGCACCGTTATTATTTCGAGATAGCTGCCAACATAATAAAGGCCGAAGGCCGTTATCCCGTTAGTTTGTACCGAACCAGACTCTTAATAAAATATTATCCTATCAGGCGTTCGACTCCCCGCTCTGCTTCCATCCCTCCTTGCGTGCGCATTGGAGGCTGAAAGGGATTCCACCATTGCACGCTACAACCCAAGCCACTTCGCGTGCATGCACCAGCTCTCCCATCTGGAGTGCCAGCTTTATAACACTGTGCCCCCATCTGCCACCCATCCCGCTTGTCACACTGGCCTGGTTCTTGCCGCTGCCGCAAGCGAGAGCCGGAAAAGAAAGAGGTTCAAGAGCCAGAGGTTCAACTGAGATGGACCATCAACGCGTAATAAATAATTAAATAATAATTAATTAATTTAAAAATATAAAAAAAATATTTCAAAATTATCTAAAATTATTATAAAATTTATAAAAATATATTAGATGTAATGAAATTAATTCTTATTAATAAGTCCACAAATTAAAACTTCATTACTTCTTAATAACACTTATAAAGAACAAAGAAAAAGTTCAAATAAATTGATGTAAAACCTAAAACATAAATAATGATCATGCCATACCTTGCAAAGAAGCAGTTTTAGTACTCTTAAAAAATTTTAAATTAGCTAATGATCATAATCATCACTACTAAAATTAACACTAAATTCATCATCAAATCCAGTATCATCATTTGCATTCCCAAATGATTCCAAATCAGCTCCTCGAGGAACCTCCATCACATCATCATTTTGATCATCATCATCTACAAATAAAGTTTGACTAAAATTGAAAATCAAAATTTATTGTACATATATTATTTGCTGAATAAATTAAATTATTGCATTTAACATCTATGAAGGATTTAATTATAAGGCTGCTTAAATAATGCTATGAAAAGCCAACATTGTTGGGCATATTTATGACTTGGTTCCCCAACTAATGGCCTTGTATTCTTCAAATCTTGCTTAAATAATGCTATAAGAGGGAAGTAACTAGTGGATATTTGGTGATAAACCCCAAACAGCATGAGGACATGGAGATCCAAACCCATGCTTTCTCAAATATTCTCATTTCTTCCTTCCCAATTGCATAATAGAATGGCTCATATATCATTAAGCAGACTTAAATATCATGAATCTCAATCTTATAGTGACATGAATAATGATGGCTAAGCAAGATCACCCTGCATGACATAAAAGCTCAGAGGACTACTGTTTTACAAACTAATAAAGATGAGTTGTTTTGGGGGAAGGCCTTCTATCACAAAGTCGAAGAATCTCATTCTGACCACATGTTGAATGACTAGCGGAGATCTCAAGATGAATTCACATAACAATTAGATGTTCTATTTTAAGTCCCATTTAGCAAAGTTTCTTACATACATCATCACTAGAAGCCCTTTCCTTTCCTAAAAGCAAGTAGAAAATCTCAGAAAGGGATTGCTTGCTAGGACGTTAGGAGAAGCAGCAGCAGCAGCTGAATTCAAAGAAAATTTTCAAGCACTTGGCAACAGAAAGAAGAGATTGAGCATTAAGAAAACGAAACCAAAACTAGAATTCTAAAGATCTAATCAATCTGTGATTGAAGCAACCAATCTTTGCTACTGATTTTAGAAAAGAAAAATCAGATATTCAAGGAATCCAAAGCCACTGTGGAAGCCGATGGTTGCTAGTGTGATGTAACATCCCAAGCTCAAACCACGTGGCTTAAAAACTCGAGTAAAAGTTAATGGGTAGCAAGTGAACTTGAGTTATAAGCATCTAACACATCTATTTTTCATCCAATGTGAGACTAAATTTGGAGTATCATAGGTAATGACCGATGAAGACGTCGGAGCTCGAAATGCTGTGGAAACCCCTCAAAATCTCCAGGTCCTCTCCCCTGTAGCAGCCAAAAGAGAGTGGCAGCATGCGAGGGCTTGAAAATGAGAATCGAGGGCAAATTAAATATTGTCGTTTTAGATTAAAAAAAGGTAAAACAAAAATCGACCAATTATACAAACCCATTACTGGTTTACTGGTTTGATCAATAAACCATCGGTTCGAACGGGTTTAAGCAGGTTTTCTCTGGAACAAATTTTAAAAGATTTCTAGATCAGCTAAAGGATTGGTTCCCATAGATTCGGTTTTTAAAACATTGCTTCCAACATAAGCTTAAATTTATCCATCACTTGCACCACATAAGACCTTGCAGCTCTTGGCCAGCTATGTGCCTTGCCTCTGCTATCTTCATCAAAACCACATTATATTGCTATATATCATACTATAATACTATACCTTATAACATTGTATCATATTTTATTATAATATTAGACTATATAATATTGCATTACATTATATTATATTGTATTAGATTATGCTATATTGTATTTCACTATATTAATATATTATAACAATATTACAATACTATAATTATTATAATATAATAATCATATGTTAATGCTACAGTACTTATTGTATTACAACATTATACTATTTTAATAGCATACTACTCAAAAAAAATAATAAGTAAAATTAAGAATACTTTGTAACCATAGTTTTAGTAGTATAAAGAATTAATAAATTAAATTATGCAATGTCCCTTTCAGCTATTTTCTAGTAATAAAAGCGTTTGCCAAATAAGCATTAAAATTCTACAGTATTGTAGAAATGAAGCCATCAAACATCAAACAGTCTTTTACAAGCTCTACCATCAACAACAACATCAAATGGGGTTTTGGCACCACACTAAACAAACCAAACCCCATGGCCACATAAACTAAACAATTACATCAGAACAATGACCACACAACCTTACAGTCATAAAAAAATAAAATAAAAGCATGACCCCACAACCGAACACCATGACGAAGCAGTCTTGAAGAGCTGGATTACCTTTCTTCATTACCATAACTGAACTCAAATGCAGCACTTGGCCATGTTATAATGAGGACGATAGCTACTACGGCTGGTCACCTTTTTTGTAGTAGCCTATAATAGTGTAGATTGTTTGGAGAATAGTGAGCGCGATGAGCAAAGCAGCTGCAACTGATGATAGAAACGCCCATGGACTGTTGAAATAGTAATGCATAGCTTTAGCACGGAACCTAGGCCATTTTGCTTGGCAGTATGCATTCAAGTCTTTGTACACATTGTGAAGGTAGTTGTTCTTACCAGAATAAAAAACAACACCATTGCCAAGTCTGTTGAAGAGGGATGCAATTTCCTCATCACTACCGAGACATCGGTGAATGATCCCTTGTTGGTGAAGCAACTCTACATCTTTCGGCGTATTGATGATGTTGTCCAAGAACCAGGCATAATGAGTGATGTCCATGTTGTTTCTTCCACAACATTGCTCAAAAGCAATGAGGTTTGCTAAAAAGAAGCTTGTATGATCATCGACATAAATGGCCGGGATTTTCAACACTCCCTTATCCATAGAGAATGAAATGTCTAGAAAGCTATTTGCTTTTCTGACCTCGATCTTCACTCCTGCCTCTGCAAGTTCGGTCATGGTCGGGACAGTCACCAGATGTTCATCCGAATGCGAGGAATTACAACAGTAGCACACCACCTTGCAGAGACAATCCCCAGTCCTGTTGAGCATCAGGGATACAAATGAACAAAGCAGTTCGAATGGCCTTTTATAGCAGCTTTTTGTTTCGCTCGTCTCTATTCTTGGAATACTCAAGATCCATCTGTGGAACATGTCAAGTAAATGATCCGCGCCCCGGAAGACTTGTTCGCATCCCTTTTGATCTGGAACATTCGAAAACTGTGGCAGGATACCAATGAAAGAGAAGAGAGCAACTTTTCGAAGATCGAAACTATTCCACTCTTCCATCTGTAGCGCATGGAGGAGACGTTGAACAATGAAATACGGAAGTTGATTTTCGAGTAGCAGCATATCTCGAATGATGAGACCTTTGAACCACTCGTTACCGAATAGCAATAATTTGAGCTCCGGTACTACCCGCGATTTGAGCTCCTCCGGTGCTTCTCTCCAGGCGCCAGCAAGGGTAATAAATATTTGAACGAGGAAGCTTCCGTCGAGTAGAAGCATCTTCATGAACCGATCACTATCCATGTCGATCAACTCTGAATAGCAGTTTCGGGCTCTCTTCTCATCGTTCTTCATCATTCTGAGACCCTCATTGTTTTCTCCATTTGGAACCATAGAGAGGTAATGGTGTAACATCCGCCACTTAAGCTCCTCCATGGCCTGCAAGTCTTCCTCCATGACCTGCAAGTCCTTGGAGCGATGATAAGGGCCGATGGCGACCAATTTTGGCTTGACCTGCAAGTCCTTGGAGCGATGATAAGGGCCGATGGCGACCAATTTTGGCTTGTAATCACGTAGATTGCCACATCGCAAGCTTGGGGGCACTCTAAAGATGGTTGGACTGTCCGGGGGTCTTCTGTCCATGGACCGGCTTGCTTCTTTATTAGCATCTATTAACCATTTTGTATCGATGCTCAAGGCGCCGTCGTGTGTTGGTGGGCTTCCTCCTTGCATCCTCCCTTTCCGCTCTTAGATGGCAAGCGCCCGGGAACCCTTTGGGGAGAAGGGGGGAGGATGACATCCTTTTATCATATGGCAATCTTTAAGCTGGGGACAGGCTTGATATCAAGTCAACGTAACTACTGTATGATCATTTAATACAATAAATAATAGATAAATAATAAATGAGTTAAATTTATAATTTTTTATTTTATTTTTAGAGAATATAAATAAAATAATAGTTGATTGTTTAGAGAAGGAATCAAATTTTTGATCCACATATTAAAACGTGAGGGGAGAAAATTTGCATAATATTGGACAAGACAGGATAGGGATGACGGTTCGATGCGCTTCAATCCTGAGACAGCACAAGAGTTCATGCTATATATGTGTTTTAAATATAGAATTTTGTCCCCAAATCATGCCCTCAATGTTCCACGGCATTCGCTTTTTCTTTTATTTTAGGTATACGGTCCTGAGATACCCGAAAGGTACTCGGAATTTTTTTTTTTTGTAATTGGGTGCGGGAGGCGGGGTTTCCATCTTGACAAGAGAGGGAATAATTTTTAATCTTGACTCCTAGTCAACAAAAGATAGTACAATTATTTAGGCTTGACGCCTAGTCAACAAAATATGGCTCAAACATTTTGTGCAATAATGCTGAGAAAACGGCAATGCTGTTTTAATCTGTCCTACTGGGCTGAGCATGACTTGAACATGATAGATGTATGCATTATTTTTTTAATTAAATTTTTTATCAATAAATAATAAATAAATAAATATTAAAAACTTGAATGCTTATATTTATTTTTTTTAAAAAAATGTTTAAAGCATTAGAAATACAATCCTATAAATAAATTTCTAAATAAATTGTGCAAGTTATAGAGATAAAAATATAGTCTAATAAATTTTATTTCTTGATGATGTAACTTAATTTGTTAAAAAATCTGCTACTTGATTTATTTTTTTATAAATATATAAGCATTTAATTTTTTATTAAAAATAATAATATAATAAATATTATTTTAAAAAAATGTTTACGATCGGATAGAGCATTAATCCATGATGTACAATAAAAAAAATTATCATTTAAATTAATTCTTAGGTTTTGATTTAAATTCATGATTGCTTTTAATTTAAATCAAGCCTCTGCTAGGCTGATGAGATTGTTAGAAGGCAGCTAATGCAAGAAGGCTTCTTCCTTCATGCTCTCTCGTCACTGTTCCTGCTCCCAAATGTTTCAGATGTAACAAGCAACCTGATTGATATTTACTTTTCTAAAAAAAAAGTTATATAACTAAAGAATAAAAGGATTGGAAAACTGGTTTTATTGTAGCCCGAGTCGATATAGTCGTATGCGATAATATTAAAAAATAATTTTTTATCGATCATTGTGCAACTTTGATATAGAAATAGATACCAAAAAGCCTGGAAGCTAGCCAGGTCATTTTCCTTACAGTCTCGTGGGGTCAAGCTGCATGCCTACTCTAGTTACGATTATTTAAGTCTGATGTGTAGTCAACAAAACATAGCATAATTATTTAAACTTTATGACTAGTCAATAAAATATGGTACAATTATTTAATGCAAGGAAAAACGACGACATGCTTGCATGGGTCCAATGACTTCAGCATGACTGAGGCATGCATTATTTTATTTTCAATTAATTTTTTATCAATAAATAATAAATAAATATTCGATACAAGTCGCATGCAGTAATATAAAAAATTAACTTTTACCGAATAAAGTTAAAAATGACGACTTGCTGTAGGAAAAGATAACAAAAAGACTGGAAGACAGGTCCTTTTTTTTATTACCTCGTGAAGTCAAATTTGATATCCAGTCAGATGTAATAAAATTGAGAAATAAATTTTCTCAAAAAAATTATTAGAAAAGGGCGACAACCTGTAACAATTTCATTAATTTGTTTTATCGGAGTTTTTGTAAATTTGCTTGAAGGACACGTTTGCTTTTGCTTGTTGAATGCTGATTACCCACCGTTCGGGATTCCAAGCAGACCCAGTTGCGAGTTAATCGCTGGTTCGCCCTCTGTCCTTGCCTCTCCATGCTCGCGTGCCACCCTGCAAAACTCGCAGTCTCGCTCATTTTTCACTTTCTTCTCCAGCAAACACAAACAAATATTTTCCCATTTTCCGGGCCGTGACAGGCCTTCTTCCATCCATTCTTTTTCTCCGCTCCCGAGATAATTGGAAAGTGGTAGAAAAGGATTGGCATAAACATGATGCCTTCAAGATAAGACATAGACTTGATGCCTAGTCAACAAGATGTCGGGTAAATATTTAATAAAATAATATTAAAAATAATCACGTGCTTGCGTCTGAATAAATATCGTACAATCCATTTCGTAAAACAAAATTAAAAACAATGGCAACTTGTTTCGATGAGCTATTTCGGTTTACACAAATGTCGTACCATTATTTTATAAAATAATATTAAAAAATGAGGACTTGCTCGGGTGAGTCCAGTCTGCCCAAATATCATACAATCATTTCTTAAAATAATATTAAAAAATGACGAGTTGCTTGGATGAGTCCAGTCTACACAAGTATCGTACAATCATTTCGTCAAATAATATTAAAAAATGACAACATGTTTGGACGAGTCATTTCAGTCTACAGAAATATCGTACAATAATTTTATAAAAAAATATTAAAAAATGACTACTTGAATAAGTCATTGCAGTCTACATTGGACTGTGCGCGCCTTGATCATGACAGATGCTTGCATTATTTTACTTCAATTTATATTTTATCAATAAATAATAAATAAAAATATTAAAAAACTTGAATGTTGCTATTTATTTTACTTTAATATGCAATTACATTACTAAATAATAGAAGGATTGGAAAACTAGTTTTATTGTCACCGCAGAAATGAGTCACCTGTAGTAATATGAAGAATTAGCTTTTACCGAACAATGTTAATAATGGTAACTTTCTGTAGAAATAAATAACAAAAAAAGACTGAAAGCTGTTGGATAATAAACTTGAATTATATGATGATATGGCATTTAATTAGTATTTTAATTGAAGAATCAAAGTTAAATTAAAGTTAAAAAGATGAAAAATTAAGGATCACAAGAGTTATTACGAATTGATTTTTTTCTTTATTATCTCGTGATATCAAACTCTATGCCAAGTCAGAAGTAATAATATTAAAAAATATTTTTTATCAAAATATATTAGAACAGGGCGACGCCTTGCAACAATTTCATTTATGAGAGTTTTTGTAAATTTGCTAGCATGCTTTTTGAATGCTTCATTACCCATTGTTGGGAGCGCAGGCTGGGATTACAATGAGACCCAGATGGTTTGTAGACCCGCAAGTCAGTTATTTAAAATTAAATCCATAGAAATTTTCAGCTATAGCTCATGATCTCATGAAAGAGCACGCAATCAGACCTCAGCTTGATCCCTATAAGGGGAAACCAGCTGTAACGCCCTTAAGTCCAGCAGGCTGAAACTATATGATCCAAAAATTCAAGTAAAAGTTAATGAGTAGTAGGTGGACTTGAGTTATAAGCACATAGTACATTTCTCTTTCTTCCAATATGAGACTAAACTTGGGATATCACAATCTTTCCATCTTATAATGGTGCATCCTCGTCGCACACCACAAGCTAACCAGAATCTACTCCGAGTCGGATCATTGGTGACTCCACCTCATGGCGGGACTCCACTACCACCCTATGAGTAGCTCTTTCCTCATGCCCACCAACAGCAAGACTCCACCACCGCCACATGGGTAGCCCTTTCCTCATGCCCATCAACTTCTGCACACTCGGATCGGCTCTGATACCATTTGGGTAGCCCTTTCCTCATGTCTATCCTCATGTCCACCAACTTCTGCATACTCGGATCGGCTCTGATACCATTTGGGTAGCTCTTTTCTCATATCCATCAACTTTCGCACACTCAGATCGGCTCTGATACCATTTGTAACGTTCCAAGTTCACCTACCAACTTTCGCACACTCGGGTTGGCTCTGATATCATTTGTAACGCTTCAAGTTCACCCACCAACTTTCGCATACTCGAAACTTGAGTTATAAGCACAACACATTTCTCTTCCATCCAATGTGAAACTAAACTTAGGGTATCACGCATAGCAAAACCTTGAAAAGGCAATCCCAGGTCTTGTTGATAATGAGGGATAAGGTAGAACAGAAAATAGTTCTGATTGTAGTTTACAGCACCTTCTTGTGTCGCTTAGCTCCTCTGACTTCGGAACACTAGAGATCCATTTATGGAGCAAGTGAAGTAAGTGATCCACCTGAAAGCCTTGTTCAGGTAGCCCTGGTTGTAGATCGTTTGAATGCTGTGGCAGAACACCGGTGAACAAAGAGATGACAACTCTTTGAAGGCGGGAGCTATTCCACCTTGGCATCCTCAGTGTATCAAGGAGATGCTCGATAAAGAAATATTGAAGTTGATTTTCGAGTAGCAAAATGTCTTGAGTGATGATGTTTAGGAGCCGCATGTTATCCCATATTAGTGATTTGAGCTATTTTATTATCAGAGCCAACCTATTGTCAATAGTAATAAATATTTGAACGAGGGAACATTCATCAAGTAGCAGCATCTCCATGAAAAGATCATCGATCACCTCTGAATAATACTCCTGGACCTGTTTCTCCAAATTCTTTATCTTTTTTAGGCCCTCATTCTTACTCTCATTTGCAACTATGAAGAGGTAGTGGTGTAGTAACCGCCCCTTAAAGCTCCTCCATAGCCTTCAAGTCTATAGAGTTGCCACGATGGTAAGGATCGATAGAGACCAGTTTTAGTCCATAGTCATGCCAATTATTCTATCGTATGTTTGGGGGTACGCTAAAGATGGTTGGCTTGGCCGGAGGTTTTCTATGCAGGGACATCCCTGCTTTATATTTAACAGATTCCAGCCATGTTGCATTGGTTTCCATGGCGATGTGTTGAATGATTTTTTTTAGGAGCTTTATGATACCTTAAATTTAATTTCACATTGAATGAAAAAAAATATATTATATGCTTATAACTCAAGTTCATTTACTATCCATTTAACCTTCACTTTAGTTTTGAACCATATAATTTCGACCGGCTAACAAAGTTAGATAACTATAGGTATTATAATAAATAAAAATAACAGTTATTATAATATATTATTTAATTTTTGATAAAATAATGTATTTTTTATAATTTAAAATTTTGTATCAATTTTCTTGCAAAAAATATGGTTGAATTTTGTTGTAGGAAAAAAGAACTTGGAATTTCTTTTAAGAACAGTACATAGGATTCTCAAACAAATTTATCCTTGCACATCCAAGGTGAATGAAACATATTTATTAAATATTGATAAGTACCCATTAGAATTCTAAAACATAATTTAAATAGAACTGTCTAAGGAATATTTGTTTTACAAAAAAAATATTGATCTAATCTTTCATAATAAAATGATAATTAAATAATTTTTATGTGAAATCTATAGGAAAATAATAATAATATTTTTATCAAGTGAATAATAATTAATGCTATTTTTTATTATAATATAATTGTATCTTCATACTAAAAATTTTACAAATGTATAAATAAGGTCTGCTATAACCGTACATACTATGAATAATGCTCTTTATGTTGTAAATCAAAGAAATAGATATTTGATAATATTTTGATTGGCCAAATGATTCCTCTTCTTATAACCTAAGAACTAAATTAATCAATAATCATGTAATAATTATTTATTAATTTTGAGAATAATAAACGGTGAGAATCATTTAAGATAAACAAGTTTCTTTCAAGATTTAAATCGGTATGTCTAAATATATCTATTTTCATCAATGCTTTTCATGTGTATTAGTTTTTTTTATTGAGGCAACTGAGCATTATTTCTTCATAATATGCAGTAATGGAGAGTCCAATTGCATGGCTCTCTAATTGCCTTGGAGTATTTAATCAAAAACACTATCTAGTAATAGCCATATTAGCTCGATGTGCTGCCTTTTTATTGATTAAAGTATTCTTGATAGAAGGTTGAGATCCTAGTGTTGTTATTGGACCATAAAAATTGTCAAACCTACTACGCACCTTACTTTTTTTCTTCAACTTGTCATGATTTTGCAGGCAAAGTTATCTTTTGCACGTCCATTTTCATCTATATCCCATTTTTAGAGAGAGAAAAAAAAAAAAAGCACTATCATAAAGGTTCATCCGTTCGCAAGCCTCTTTAGATTCTCTCTTCTATTCAGTAATCTCTTTAAGAATTTCTTGTATTTGAAAGTAGACATCACGAGGAACTTTTTATATGGAGCTATTTGCCCTCTAATCCCAGCAAGATAGTGCTTCATGCTATTTATTCCTTCACCTTTATAAACTGGTGCATGGTACAAGCATTGGTAAGCTTGTTTACCACCATGAGTAGATGGTGTAAAAACTTTGAATTATTGTTCTGATGCCTTAGCATTGGAACCATTTTTTATTTCCTATACAAATGATTAATTTTAATTAAACAAAAACCCAACATAACTGAGAAAGAAGACTTTGAAATTGAGGTTGTTGTTTTCTCCAAAAAAAAAAAAGAAAGAAAGAAAGAAAGAAAAGATCAAGAGCCAAAGGTGTCAAGGAGGGGCTCACCTAGACTGCCACCTTGCCTAGCAGCCTAGAAAGTACCAGGCACCCATGCGATGGGGTTGCCCTCATGGTTATCGCCTATGACAATATCCTTGTGGCCTTGTCAACAGATGACAAGCTTAGCATAGAAACATACTTGTGGCCTTGTCAACAATAACCACAACAGGATCTGGATGGTTGAACTTTGGTTCTACAATATGAGCTTTCCAAAGTGAAATAACAATGTATGGCTTTGCAACCTATTTGTCCTTAAAAGCCACTTAACAAATGTAACGTCAATAATTTAAGTCCTTTCATATCATATCCTAGTTGTACAAAAAAATTAGTATGAACAAATAAAAAAATGGTCATTTGTGGAAAAGGAACTGCTCACGTTGAACTCATGCAAATTATAAACATTATGAAAATTTCAGCTGACAAATAACACTTAAGATTTGGATGGACAATTATGTCCCATGGATAGTGCAAATTATGTCCCATAGACGGTGCTTGGTCATTGGATTGGTTCCAGTTAGTCTAGTTGAACTCATTGGTTGGATCCGGTTTTTAAAACATTACCTCCAACATAAGCCCAAATTTCTCCATTACTTGCCCCACATAGGACCTTGCAAGCTCTTGGCCAGCCATATGCCTTGCCTCTGCTATCTTCACCAAAACCACATTATATTGCTATATATCATACTATAATACTATACTTTATAACATTGTATCATATTTTATTATAATATTATACTATACAATATTGCATTACATTATATTATATTGCATTAGATTATGCCATATTGTATTTCACTACATTAATATATTATAACAATACTACAATACTATCATTATTATAATATAATAATCATATGTTAATGGAACAATATTATTATATTACAACATTACACTATTTTAATAGCATACTATTCAAAATAAATAATAAGAAAAATTAAGAATACTTTGTAACGACAGTTTTAGTAGTATAAAGAATTAATAAATTTAATTATGCAATGTTCCTTTCGGCTATTTTCTTGTAATAAAAGTGTTTGCCAAATAGGTGTTAAAATTCTACAGCATTATAAAAATAAAGTCATCAAACATCAAACAGTCTTTTACAAGCTCTACCATCAACAACAATATCAAATGGGGTTTTGGCACCACACTAAACAAACCAAACCCCATGACCACATAAACTAAACAAATTACATCAGAACAATGACCACACAACCTTACAGTCATTAAAAAAAAAAATAAAAGCATGACCACACAACCGAACACCATGACGAAGCAGAGTCTTGAAGAGTTGGATTACCTTTCTTCGTTACCATAACTGAATTCAAATGCAGCACTTGGGCCATGTTATAATGAGGACGACGATAGCCACTACAGCTGGTCACTTTTTGTAGTAACCTATGATAGTGTAGATTGTTTGGAGAATAGTAAGCGCAATGAGCAAAGCGGCTGCAACTGATGAGAGGAACGCCCATGGACTGTTGAAATAGTAATGCATAGCTTTAGCACGGAACCTAGGCCATTTTGCTTGGCAGTACGCATTCAAGTCTTTGTACACTTCGTGAAGGTAGTTGTCCTCATCAGCATCAAAAACAACACCATTGCCAAGTCTGTTGAAGAGGGATGCAATTTCCTCATCACTACCGAGACATCTGTGAATGATCCCTTGTTGGTAAAGCAACTCTACATCTTTCGAGGTACTAATGATGTCATCCAAGAACAAGGCATAATGAGTGATGTCCATGTTATTTCTTCCACAACATTGCTCGAAAGCAATGAGGTTTGCAAAAATGAAGCTTGTATGATCATCGACAGCAATATCTGGGATTTTCAACACCCCCTCATCCTTAGAGAATGCAATGTCTAGAAAACTAACTTCTTTTCTCACCTCGATCTTCACTCCTGCCTCTACAAGTTCGGTCATGGTTGGGACAGTCACCGGATGTTCATTCGAATGCGAGTAATTGCAACAGCAGCATGCCACCTTGCAGAGACAATCCCCAGTCTTGTTGAGCATCAGGGATACAAATTAAAAAAGTAGTTCGAATGGCCATTTATAGCAGCTTCTTGTTTCGCTCGCCTCTGTTCTTGGAATACTCAAGATCCATCTGTGGAACAAGTCAAGTAAATGATTCGCGCCCTGGAAGGCTTGTTCGTATCGCCTTGGATCTGGAACATTCGAAAACTGTGGCAGGGTACCAGTGAAAGAAGAGAGAGCAACTTTTCGAAGATCGAAACTATTCCACTCTTCCATCTGTAGCGCATGGAGGAGACGTTGAACAATGAAATACGGAAGTTGATTTTCGAGTAGCAGCATATCTCGAATGATGAGACCTGCGAACCACTTGTTACCGAATAGCAATGATTTGAGCTCCGGTGCTACCCGCGATTTGAGCTCCTCCGGTGCTTCTTTCTGGACGCCATCAAGGGTAATAAATATTTGAACGAGGAAGCTTCCGTCGAGTAGAAGCATCTCCATGAACTGATCACTATCCATGTCGATCACCTCTGAATAGCAGTTTCGGGCCCTCCTCTCATCCTTCTCCATCATTCTGAGACCCTCATTGTTTCTCCCATTTGGAACCATGGAAAGGTAATGGTATAACATCCGCCACTTAAGCTCTTCCATGGCCTTCAAGTTCTCGGAGCCATGATGGTAAGGGCCGATGGAAACCAGTTTTGGCTTGTAATCATGCTCATTGCGACATGACAAGCTTGGGGGCACTCTGAAGATGGTTGGACTGGTCGGAGGTCTTCTGTCCGAGGACTTGCTTGCTTTATCATTAGCAGATTTTAACCATGTTGTAGCGATGCTCAAGGCATCGTCTGCTGGTGGGCTTCCTCCTTGCATCCCCCCTTTCCGCTCTTAGATGGCAAGCGCCCGGGAACCCTTTGGGGAGGAGAGGGGGAGTATGCCATCCTTTTATCATATGGCAATCTTTAAGCGGGTGATATCAAGTCAACGTAATTACTGTATGATCATTTAATACAATAAATAATAAATGACTTAAATCTATATTTTTTATTTTATTTTTAGAGAATATAAATAATAATAATAATTGATTGTTTAGACAAGGAATCAAATTTTTGATCCACATATTGAAACATGAGTGGAGGAAATTTGCCTAATATTGGACAAGATAGGATAGGGATGGCAGTTCGATGCGCTTCAATCCTGAGACAGCACAAGAGTTCATGCTATATATGTGTTCTAAATATAAAATTTTATCCCCAAATCATGCCCTCAATGTCCCACGGCATTTGCCTTTTCTTTTATTAAAGTATACGGTCCTGAGATACCCGAAAGCTACCCGGAATTTTTTTTTTTTTAATTGGGTGCGCGAGGCGGGGGTTCCATCTTGACAAAAGATGGAATAATGCTCAGAAAAACTTTCATTTAGGCTTGACTCCTAGTCAACAAAAGATAGTGCAATCATTTAGGCTTGACGCCTAGTCAAACAAAATGTGGGTGCAGTCATTTCGTGCAATAATGCTAGGATAACGACAAAAGATGCACTAATGCTGAGAAAAACTTTTATTTAGGCTTGACGGCTAGTTAACAACAGATAGTACAAATCATTTAGGCTTGACGCCTAATCAACAAAATATAGAAGTGCTGTTTTAATCTGCACTATTAGGCTGGTCATGACTTGAACATAATAAGTGTATACATTATTTTCTTTTTAATTAAGTTTTTTTATCAATAAATAATAAATAAATAAATATTGAATGCTGAGAAAAACTTTAATGCTTTTATATATATATATATATATATATATATATATATATATATATATATATTAAAGTCTAAAGCTCTAGAACCATGAGCAAATGTACAAACAAGATGTGCAAATTATAGAAATAAAAATGTAGTATGATAAATTTTATTTCTTGATGATGTGATTTAATTTGTTAGAAAGTGTGCTGTTTGATTTATCTTTCTATAAATATATAAATTTTTAAATTTTTAAGTAAAAATAGTGATATAATGAATGTTTCATAAAAAAAATATTTGCAATCTAATTGAGCATTAATCCATGATGCTACAATAAAAGAATTATTATTTAAATTAATTTTTAAGTTTTAATTTAAATTTATGACTATTTTTAATTTAAATCAAGCTTCTGTTAGCTTTGTAATAAAGATTGCTGAGGTTGTTAAGAGATGATTAATGAAGAAGGTTTCTTTCATTACTGTTCCTGCTCCAAATGTATTAGGCAACCTGATTGGTATTTATTTATCTAAAAGAAGTTATATAGCTAAATAATAAAAGGATTGGACAGCTGGTTTTATTGTTGCCCGAGTCGGTAAAGTCGTATGCAGTAATATTAAAAATAATTTTTTATCGCTCACTGTGCAACTTTGCTATGGAAATGGATAAGAAGAAGACTGGAAGCTAGTTACGACTTTTTTTTCACTGTCTCGTGGTGTCAAACTGGATACCTACCCTAGTTACGATTATTTAAATCTGATTTCTAGTCAACAAAATATAGCATAATTATTTAAATTTTATGACTAATCAATAAAATATGGTATAATTATTGAATACAAGGAAAAAACGACGACATGCTTGCAGAGGTCGCATGACTTCAGCATGACTAATGCATGCATTATTTTATTTTCAATTAATTTTTTATCAATAAATAATAACGAAATATTCGATGCAAGTCGCATGCAGTAATATAAAAAATTAACTTTTAGCGAATAAGGTTAAAAATGACGACTTGCTGTAGAAAAAGATAACAAAAAGACTGGAAGACAGGTCCATTTTTTTTTATTACCTCGTGAAGTCAAATTTGATATCCAGTCAGATGTAATAAAATTGAAAAAGAAATTTTCTCAAAAAAATTATCAGAAAAGGGCGACAACCTGTAACAATTTCATTAATTTGTTTTATTGGAGTTTTTGCAAATTTGCGTGAAGAACTCGTTTGCTTTTGCTTTTTGAACGCTGATTACCCACCGTTGGGACCGCAGCAGCCGTGGATTCCAACCAGGCCAATGAAAAATAAATAAATAAATAAATGTGCAGATATACGTCATAGTCTCATAAAAAATATGTGCAGGTATACGTCATAGTCTCATAAGAATATGTGCAGGTATACGTCATAGTCTCATAAAAAATATATCCAGATGTACGTCAGAGCTCATTAAAGTGAACGCCACCGGTGTTCGGGACCCTGACTCTTTTATGATTGTGAGCTGTCGAGGACTTCGGACCAAACCACCATTTATAGTATGCATGACGCAGTTTGACTTTCGCACACTTCACGTTTATTAAGAAATTCGTTGGTTATATTTGAACTGCACCATAAGTGATGATTGGTTTGCAGTAATTCTGTAAAAAAAAAAAAAATGATATTTTTCATAGCATTTGATAATCAAATTTTTAAAAATAAAAAATTACTATGATTCATAATAATAAAATATAAAAATTATTTTATTATTTTTTTAAATTTTATTATAAATTTTGTTATATTTTAAGTAGCACTCTCTTTTTTTACTAGAATAAAAAAAATGTTTTGATAAAAATCTTATAAATTAATTTTAAAAATATTATATATATATATTATATATAATATATATATATTATAATATTATTAAATATAATATTATATAATATATATTAATGTAATATATAAATATTTAGTAATATATTATATAATAATTTAAATATGCAATAAGGTCATGAATTTTAATAATTTAAAATTTAATATTTACATATTCTTATATAAATATATAATAGTTTTAAAAATACTAAATATTATATTAATATTGAATTTAATATGAATATAAAATATTGTATTAAATATTAAATAGAAATATGATATTAAATATTTAAAAATCATTTAGTGTAAATAATATATAATTAGATTAAGTATTATTAAATATTTATATGAAAGTCAATAATATAATTTAAAATTATTAGACTTTAATAACCTCAGATATCCATTTTTCACATCACAATCAGATTATTATGATTTATGATAATTTTAAATTACTAAGAATTAAATATTATCATTTAAATTATCATACTTAATTACCAAATATGGTAGAAGTAAAGTTCATGGTAGGGTTCTA
This sequence comes from Metroxylon sagu, assembly GCA_017589505.3. Classification (NCBI taxonomy): domain Eukaryota; kingdom Viridiplantae; phylum Streptophyta; class Magnoliopsida; order Arecales; family Arecaceae; genus Metroxylon; species Metroxylon sagu. Next base: position 196,623 of record JACVBY030000586.1, read on the forward strand.
TGTGATGCAAATGATGGAGAAGCGATAGGATTTTTCTATGTGATGGCGAAGCAATTGGAGTTTCTATACCTTTCAGAATTTAATCATGCCTAGAGTCATTAGGAAAAAAACCTAAAAATTGCAAAGATGGATCCATGAAACCTAATGACCTTATATATATAGAAATTGTGGACCCAGATTTTGACTACAAATCCCATAAAAATAGGAGATGAATATTACTATATTATTATAATAATTAAGTATAAATATTATAATATTAACTATTTATTAATATAATAATATTATTAATATTAAAAATATATATAATATAATTATAATAAATAATAAGATATCATTATTGATATAATATAAACAATGTATTATTATGCAATATTTTTATATATTATAAATAATATATCGTATTATATTATACAAATATATAAATATTATAATATTATATAATATTATTAATATATATTATATATTATTATAATATATTATAACATATAACTTTGTATATATTTCAATATATATTATTAGTAGGATTCAAAAATAATATTTTAATTCTATTTTTTTATGAACCAAATGAGTAATTCTAATTTCAATTTTAGTAGAATTTGATTCAAATTTTGATTTCGATTATGATACTGATCAATCGATTCAAATCTTTAATTTATGATATGTCAAAAATATCATTAATTAAAAAATAAGATTTGCCTAACTAAAATTTTTAGCTATAATGGGTTTGTTACCTGAATACGTGGCTTTTATTCTCCAGCTATTTTACTTCATGGTTAGACGATTTTTTCAAGATTATATCTATTCTCAACTTTTTAGTTGATGGAATAAAACATTACCATCAGGCATTTGTTGGTGGAATAAAACATAACCATCAGTCATTGTCACAATTACTTGACTTGACCTATCCATTATCTAAATGGTTCTTTGAATTTTTCGGTTATACATTCACGCCCCCTTGTTTGATGTGTTTTTTTCCTATAATTTTTCAGTTTATTTCCTGAGTTTTTCTCGAGATCATAAACATATAGTTAAGTATTAGAAATATTATTTTTATTTTATTAGATAATTTAAATTATAAAATCTTGAATTTTTAAAAAAATTTTGGATGAAAATTAATCAATATGTTGTCTTAGACATCAACGCAGCATGATTGAAACCTGTCAAAAGTAAAGCGGGCATGTCAATGCACAGAAAACCCTCAGTCAATTCGATCACCTTCAAGTTTGCATAAAATCTTTCACAATGTGTGGCTAAAAATCTTCTTTTACAAGACTAAAAAAAGATTGATTCAAAAATCTTTTACGACACATGATTCAAAAATCTTCTCTTTCAAGACTTGATCGCATAAAAATCTTCGACAACACGTGATTAAAAATTCTTCTCTTACAAGACTAAAAATGACTGATTCAAAAATATTCCATGACATGTGATTCAAAAATCCTTTCTTTCAAGATTTGATTGCATAAAAATTTTTCACAAGTGGTTGAAAATTTTTCTCTTCCAAGAGTAAAAAAAAAAAAAGAAAAAAAATTGTTTCAAAAATCTTCCATGACATAGTGGTTCAAAAGTCTTCTCTTTCAAAACTTGCTTATGCCGCCAAACATTTGCGATCTCTTTCAAAGGAATTCCTAAGGATTGTCCCCACCATGACTGAATTAAAGCTGAAATAAAGATCAGGGCGAGAAAAGCAAAGAGCTTTGCAGACATTTTATTCTATAAAGGATAAGAGAAAATTGAAAACCATTCATTGATATTCGTGATTACACAAATTTTCTGTCGATCAATATGGCTTAGGGGTTACCACAAAACACAAGTCATGGTGGCTATTGCCCGCTGCATAGGATGTCTAAGTGCTGCATTTGAATTCTATTCTACTAATGAAGAAATAAAATTCAGTCCGACTCTTCAAGAAGTATACTTCATCGTGGTGTGCGATTGTGCGATCATTGTTCTAATTTGATTTGCTTATTCTCTCAGATATAGATTTTGTATTGAGTCACTATATTAGACTTTGCTTGGTATTCAAGAAGTATGTTTCATGACTATATTTTTAAAGTATTATAAAATCAATTTGAGTTATAACCTTTTAGATCTTGATCCAAATTAGTCTTGATTCATGAAAATCTGAAACAAATATTCCCCATCACTATTGGTATGGAACTTAAAGCATCAAATTAGTTCAAAGTAGTGAACCATACTCCTCCATACGTCGGGTTTGGGTTATAACTCAGACCAGTGCTAGATCCAAGGTAAAACCATGCTCCAAGGTTGTGCCTACGGCCCAAGTCCAAAACATGCCCTAGACTCATCCGACGCCCCAAGATCATGGTCCGCCTGCAAACAATGGGCTGAACAAACCAATGAAAGGCTAACCCATGACAAAACTAGGCCTATGGCCTAAATCAGGCCTTGGCCCATGTTGCCCTTGGCCTATAACGAGCCTATGACGTAAGACAGGGTCCTAATTAAGCCTTGGCCAAACAAAATCTAAAACAATTCATGACCCATATTTCCCTGACCCGAAAGGAGCCTGTTTTCCAAAGAGTTCCTAATTAATTCATTATCGTACCTTATTTTATCGTGTTTAATTTATAGAATCAATCTAAAGAAACATTCACTAAGAATATCTTAGCTTAGATCTTTCTCTTCTTGCTCCTTCTTCAAGTGGTATTCTTGATAGAAAAAATTGATCATAACATATGAGGAGAGAAAGGGAACCTAGTTTACTTATAACGAAACCCTAATAGATCCTTTTATTATGAAATACTATTGAGCTTCAGGTTCACACAAACTGCCAACACATCGTCAATAAAGGTAATCTCAAATCTAAAATTATATAGATCTCATTTATCAACATTGGGCTCATCTTACTTGTATTATTGGATCATATTTGTACAGACAATTTTATAAAATTAAAATTAGTAACAATTATGATAACCAACATATAAAAAACTTCTAACATCACTTATAATCTCTGCTTCATTTAGCAGGAGAATGGAACGCATGATATAAGAAAATAGTACAAAGCTACAGGAAAAGTCAACTAAAAAGAAAACATATGACCAACAACTCTCCATACTTTGATATGCTTCGGCATGATAATCAAAAGAAATACAAGAGACAGCCCCCAACAAAGAATATGGATCCGGATTTTAAATCCAAATCTTGTAAAAGTAGGAGATGAATGTTATGATTTCTAGCTACCACTATCCAAAGCATAACCCCACGCGCACCAAGGCCTCTATCTTATTCATTATCCAATGCATTGCGCGCTATGCTTTAGAAAAAGCAATAAGTGCATCCTTCCTCATTGAAATAATTCGAGAAATTTGGAAACGTCAGCATCTCACATTCCCTAGTTAATCGCTGGTTTGCCCTCTGTCCTTGCCTCTCCATGTACGCGTGCCACCCTACAAAACTCGCAGACTCGCTCATTTCCCATTTTCTTCTCCAACAAACACCTGAGATAGATAGGCATATAAAGGAAACAAAATATGAACTAATGGTCATGTCAAAGCCACCACGCTTGAGCTCACGGTACCCTTGGCAAAGGGCACGCATGGCTAGCAGAAGCGATGAACTGAGGCAAACTCTACTGCAGTGAGTAATATCCTGTCACGCCCCAAACCAAAACTCTGTCAAGAAATATGATAAATCCCGCATTTACGCAAAGTTAAACCTCACCGTATGCAAGGCAACAGCAGAATTGAAATAAATTCTGTAATTTTACCAAAACAACTCCACCATTTAAAGAGAACTATCAAAATCTTTTCAATCCAAACCAATTTAAAGAATGAATCAAACAATTATGTCCAGATGTTCAAAGATCTAATATTTCATAACAAACAGCAAGCCTACGGTCCATAAGCACAACCAAATCTACCATCTAAAGTTCACTGGGCGCTCCCGTCCATGTGTGCTGGCGTTCTCCCATGCTTTAGGGACTATAAAATTAAAATCAGAGAGGTATAAGCTAATGGCTCCGTAACAATAACATTGAATATATAAATTTAAATACCTTATAAATTTTAATATAAATTCTTGTTGGACCAGTAAACAAGAAGTCTGGTCAAATTGATGAGAAAAATAAAAATAAAAATAAATTATAAATTAATAAATAAAATTTATCATAAATAGAAGCAAAATATATTTTTTAACATTTTCTTATAATATCACTAAACATGTTGCAATTTCCATGATTCCTAACAACTCATCATAAATGTAGGGCAAAGAATTATTTTTTAATATTTTTTAAAAATACTATATCGTAAAAAAATAAAGCAGTACAAAGTAGCAAATGATGTTGCAATTAGGCTGTTAATGTCTACTTTTCTTACAATGAATTAAGAGAAAAAGAGGATATTATAGTTGCCACAAGGAAAAGGACGATAAAGGTTGGACAGCATTGTGCGAGGAGAGAACCACTGGTACTCTTGGCTAGTGGTACAAATAGGTGAGCGAACATAGATTATGATATGATTCAAAAAACCAAAATTAAGGGATGCAGTTTGGAGAGATGGACTTAGTCCATGGCTTTCGGTGTTGATGTCGATAGATTGAAATAATGAGAAGACTAGAGGCGTCAAATGAAATGGCACAGTTCAGCTCAACCCAACATAGTTCCTATAGTGTGCTATGTTGATACAATCCGTCACATCGAAAGGGTCAGCTCAGCATAGTCCATAGGTCTGACCTTTGAGGTGGACTGGCTCTAATAGTACATAGAAATAAAAAAAAAATGTAGGAATGGATTAGGGAAGGTTCCATTTATATGGACTGAACTAGACCTCATATGTTGCAGTATTTCCTTAAATTTTGTAATAATAAAATTTTTATTTTTAATTTTAAGGATCCGAATCGTAAAGAGTGCTAAACTCTTTCTGCTACCAAAGCAGACAAATCAACTGAACTTATCAAGAATCTTTACATGCATATAAATTACAAGATCTTAATCCTTTTTAAATAATGGAGAGTCCAATTGGATGGCTTTTTAATTGTTTTAGAGTATCAGTAACTTCAGCAGCTTTAGAGCCTTTTGCATCTGACTTCTTTATCCTTCTTAGTAGATATATGGTATGAAAATCCATTGAGGATGATAGGTACTCTATTTATTTTTTTTATAGATTCATGGATCATCGCAGAACTATATATTTCTTTTATGATTTAGAAAGTTTTTGTTTCAGACAATCAAGAATTCTTTTTGACCAACCTTTTTAAAAGGCTTCTTACGAAGATATGTTAGGGAGAAAAGAATGATTTGTAAGTTTGTAACGCCGCGATGAAAATGGTCGTGGCGTTACCAAGTTCGTGAGCCGAAGGAGGAGCCTCCTCCGCTCGTCGATCCAGCCTTCTCGAAGGGCCAGGACAATAAAAACCCTTCCCCTTCTTCTTCCTTTATTACTTTGTTCTCTTCGTATCTCCTCAAGCGTTTCCGTTTCTTTCAATTTGTCGCCGGACCTCCGCCGGCATCTTCTTCGTTAGCTCGGCAACTTCGTCGAGTAACCCCCATTCTTTCTCTCCTTGGTTTGAGTCGTTGTCGCTAGATTTTGGATGTGAGAATCAACTCACTGTTCAGTTTTGATACGAAAATAGGGACTCTTAACAGTAACTTTTCCGGCGACGACCTTTCCCTAGCCGGCCACTTCTTCTGGTAGGTATCCCCGCTATTTTCTTCCTCTTTGCTTGATCTATACTGGGGTCGCGGGGTTCGGCGGTTGTCGGCGACAATCGCTGGAAAATAGGGAGAGAAGATGACTCTCCTGTTTTGTAAGCAGAAAAAAAAAAGGGAGTTATGGGGCAGCCAGCGAGCCACTGGATCCCCGCCGGACTGGGTGCTCTGGCAGGGGGAGACAGTGGCTAGTCGGGGATGTTGTCGCGGTGACTGGCCGGCCAAGCCGCTGAAAATAGCCAGCATCCGGCTGGCTATTTCAAGAGAGAAAGAGAGAGAGAGAGAGAGAGAGAGAGAGAGAGAGAGAGGAGGTCGCCGGCACTAGGCGATCGGTCGGCCAGGCAGTGTTGGCGATGGCTTCGGGTGGTTAGCAAGGATGGGCATGGGTTGAAGAAGAAAAATGGAAACGGAAGAGAATGAAACAGAGAAAATGAAAATGGGTTGAGTTGTGTTTATTGAGCTTTGGATTCAAGCCTTTGGACCCAAGTTGGATCCAATTTTTGGAGTCTAAATTTATCATAATCTAACCACTTTGGGATTGGGATTGGATCTGTGATAAGATAAGATAAGATAATTAAGTCTCAAGTTGAGTTCATACTAGGCTTAATAGAAAGATAAAATTTGTTTTAGCATCATAATTTTTAAAAATTAAAAATTCAAATATTATATTATAGGTGACAGTAGCATAAATAGTTGGATTTGACTTGTGAATTTGCAGCAAAAGATAAATAAGCTATATATCATTAGTGATTTCAATAAATTATTAGATTATACAATTTTTGAATAAAATATCTATATATGTTTAGTTATTGCTTATTATCTGCTATTATCTCACAAGTAAATTTTGATACTTTAATATATTCATTTGAAGACTTGATGCTATTATTTTTAGATTTTAAATAAATTTTACATAATTTATAAAATAAATAAATAAATAAAAATAAATAAATAAATAAATAATAAAAAAATAGTATATATGATAGGGATTAAATGTGGTGTTCTATTTTGCACTTGTCATAAGATATATATGGCCATAGTTTGTGACCGTGGCATATTCGTAATAAGATGAAATGTAAATGTTAATGACAGTGAATTATGAATGTGATGATTTGAAAATTTAAAACTAAACTTTTTGAGATATAATATGGAATATGATTTCAACATATTTCAAGAATATAAGTAACATCAGATAATAAGATGACATGTAAGTTCTAACATATGAAAGTAAGTAAATTATGATATATTATATATTTGAAGTTATTATGATATGTTTATATTAGGCTTACTTATTGAGTGCGAGCTCATTAAATTCTTATTGATGTTTTTCAAAGCCAAAGAAATGAAGAGGGATATGGGTAAATTGAAGCTCCTGCTAGCTTAAATAGAATTTATGTTTTTTAGTTTTGTATGTATTCTAAACAACAACTTTATTTAAAAATTGTGATAAGAATGTTATTACTGTTTAATGGTATATTAGTTAATTATCCTCTATTTGATATTTGCTTATGTTACTGAACACCTTACATGCCTAGCATGCGGTGGGTTATTATCTCACAGATCCATCCTAGGGTCCGTGACCTGGCAAAGTGATAGATGTGTGTTGTGCTAATCAGAAGTTGGTAGGTCATTGTTCATTGAATGCTAGTTCTTGTAGCAATGTTGGAATATTTAGCCAATTATCTAGGGTTGAGCCTAGTGCCCTCTAGCATTTATAAGCTCTGATCAGAATGAAAGAAAAAGAAAATGCTGGTTAGCACAAAGAAATATTGGGATTAACTGATAACCACTTTTATGATATGCATGGAAGGAAAGAAATAGAAGAATTTTTCTTAAAAAGAATTCTATTTAATTCCCAATCATTCACAGCGTTATGGCAACATTTACTATGTAGGAAAACCTCAGCATTGAGAAGTGGGTGGCAACACATAGAACTGGTCGTATTTTGCTATCTTCTCATCCTCCCTCATCTTCTTTGTAATGCATTTGAATAATATTTAGTGGGGGAAACCTTTTCTCTCACTTTTCCTTTAAAAAAAAAAAAAGAGGTTGGTATTCTTTTGCCAGCTGTTGTTAATGACATACAGACTTTCTTCTGTCTTCAAAATTTCAGTATTGAATGCATTGATGGATTAGTTGCCGCCTTCAGTGCTCAGCATTTTGAGAAGTTCCAGAATGAGGCAACGCATAGGAATTGGGAACCTTACCTGTGTCACAGCCAGATTGGTAATGATGTTGCAAAGTCTTTTGACATCACTCAGGTCCAGGGCTATTGGGGTCAGGAACTAATTCAGTCCATGTTCACATCTTCTTTGAAATTAAGATTGAAAATAACCTGTGGTGGCTCTAGTTTAGATGGAGATGGAAATGGCCGCATTCCCCGAAGTGGACATGAAGAAGAAACACAGGTTGAGTAGGGGGGTTATTGATTTTGCTGGAGCAGCACTGCTTCTATCCCTGGTTTTCTCAAAGGAGTTGTTTAAGCCAAAACTCCAGCAGCAGCCGTGCCATGTTGAAGTACCCACACAAGACAGTGGAATAAGGGGACGTTGGCTCCTATGCGTGATTCCCAAAAAAACATCATGATAAGGTGAAGGTATGTTCAGGATGCTGACGAAAAAATTAGATTCTACATGGAATATATTTTCTTCTCTTATGCCTCAGTGGTTATGCCTTCAAGGGTTGCAGCACCAGACAAGTTGGGCATACGCGCGTGGGAGGCCAATGGTTCATCCTCATCCATCAGAGAGAGGCAGGTTGTCATGCAGCTTTGACATTGGAGCTGTTGTTGATGCATGGTGGTATGATATCTGGTGGAAGGGAATTGTGATTGGTAAAGAATCTGCAGGGCAAATCCATGTATATTTCCCAGGTAAGTCCTTGTACTCATTACCACCATTGCACTAAACTAAGCATATTTGTTTTCCTGGACTATCCAATGACTGCTTACTGATGTTGAATATTTCTTGCTTGGATATTGCTGAAGAAAAGCGAGTCTGTATCTTTAGTCAGAGTGACTTGAGACCCTCAAAGGATTGGATTAGCAACAAATCGAATCTTATAAAAGACACAGACTGGATGGTTTGAAATGACACTCATCAAAGAAAAGAAAGAGAAGAGGGTTGGCCCATGATGGCCCAGATCATAGTAAAAAAGCAATGTGAATTAGTAGCTGTAGCAGCCGAGAAGAAGCAGAGCAGTCTAGTGCTCGTGGGTTGTTCATTCTGCCCAAATCATTGTCATTGTTCATGGGAAGTGCAAGATTGGAGGTGATCCTCTGTTCAGTGCAGCCATATCTCTCTCAAGCTTGGTCATGTCCAGATGAGGCTTCCCATGATTGTACAGTTAGTGTTCAGAATTCAGAGTTTTCAAGGACGAAATGGAGTCCTTGGAGCGCCTACACAGCTTCAAGCTCTTGACCATCAATGACTAAGGAGCTGGTGTATTATGCTGTATTTATATGTAGTCTAGAGTTTCTTGCATGAGCACACCTCATTAGGAGCCATGTTGGGTTGATGAGTTGATAAAGATTTAGGATTTAGAGATACTTTTAGCGAATCGCAACCAAGTTTTCCTGACCATGTCATATTTTTTATGTCAACTTATAAATTAGATGTATGTCTGAATGCTTTCATTTGCATCTCTTATTGCAAGAATTGAATTGAAGTGATGAAAAATTTGACCTTAAGGATCTCTAACCTATGCAAACAACAACAATAACAATAAAGTCTTAATTCCATGCTAGTTAGGATTAGTTACATGAATCCTTTTTCTCCGTTCAGCTCTAACTTAAATCATATTTTTTTAAGATGTAAAGATTTTAAGTCTTTCTTTTATCATTTCCTCTTATAAGATTTTCTATTTCTTCTACCTTTTTTTTCTTCTATATATATTAAATTACTCCTTTGCACAAGTGTATCTCTAAATATACATTGCGTGTGTCTAACCATTTAAGTCGTTTTTTCTTTATATAATTTATTTTTAATTAGAGTTACCTCTACCTTTTAAAAAATGATTTCATTTCTTGTGCTATTTTTTTTTTATTATCATACAATCATTTTAATACTCTCATTTTCACCGTATTCATCTTATGTACGCATATTTTTCTAACTGTCTAACATTTCGTAATTATGTACAATCTTTAATAATTATGTATTTATAACTTACATTTATCTCTAGCTTGCGCAAATTAGTTTGTTCATGGTACCCCAGCATATGTTCTGAAATGGATATTGTCTTCGAAATGATGCTAGGAGATTGTTTATTTTGGTTTTCCATGCTGCAAAGGTGATTGTTTGACTTAATATATTGCAAGTTATGTTTGGCTGACAGTTGAACTGTGCAGTCACTGGCAGCTATCTTCTTTCAAGTCTGGCCGAGCAGCAGAACAAGAGGGGGAATAATATGTGAGGTTTGAAGTGGTGTTTTATCAAAGTCTCTGTATTTCATATTTTTCTTATGATTGACCCAGTATCTTTAGCATCACACCCATGTCTATGGTCAGGGTTGAGGAAAGGACCCAGGAAGATAATAAAGTGTGGATTAGACTCATCCCACATTCATTAAGGTGTTTTGCAAAGTTGAGACTTGGGAAGCCAATTGGCTAGACCCGGTTTCAACAGACTCTGCTCCAGTTGAAAACCGACTCATATCTTTAGTTCAAACCCATTGGTGGGAGATGGGTCCATAATTATTAAGACCTGACCTCCAAATAGCTGGGTGCGGATGCCATGAGTTGGACCTGACTTTGTTCAACCAAATTCAATATCGAGAGCTGACCCACCTTGTTGGGTTGGATGTGGGTCGAGCTGGTTCCAGGCCCAACCTGGCGCGCACTTTCAGCCTTATTTCAAATCACTCAATGTCTGCCAAGTTTGGAGCCCAAAATCTCGACTCAAATATATGAGAAAGAGATGGTTACCACACTAACTACCGATGCTAGAAACACGGATAAATAAATAAGGAAGCAAGCCCTCCAGTGGCATCCGGTCCAATTACATGCGCTCACATAACCTAAACTAAAAGAGCTGCTGCCAAAATTAGTGGCATCATAGCCGAAGCCAGGAGAGCGTGCTCCACCCGTAGCTTTCCTCCCCAGTTCCCTCCCAGCAGCAGGTTGTTCATCCTCAGCGGTGGCGGAGACGCTTTTGCTGGTGATCCTGGAACATCTGAACAATTTGGTATGGAAAGAAATTAAAAATGACCATCACAAATGAATAATTGTAATTTAAGGTTACTGGTGATGGTGCATTCAAACCAGCAGCAGGAGAGCTTGCGTTTGACCCTGCAATGGCTTGTGGTTGTGGCGAGCCCACAGGATGTAGAGAGAGTCCTGCAAACATGGAAAAAAATAAAGGCTGTCTTCATCCATCTATATATATATATTGAGAAGGGAGTAAGTTGGAGCAGTTGGTGTCATCCTTTTTTATTTTTACTCGCACCAGGGCAGGCGTTAGCATCGAAAGTGAGACTGAGGTGGCAGAGGATTGGAAGCCGAATCACCAGTGAGTGGTTGACAGGGAGCGAGAGGGAGCGGTTGAGGAGGGGGCAGAGGCACCCCGGCTGGTCATGGAACATGTTAACGAGGCTGTCGCAGCATGCATCGCTCGGGATGGGCATTGCACCCTGAACAAAGGGTGTGCATGGAGCGAGGAGGAAGAGCTGGGCGCTGCAACTGGCGACCTCGGAGGAGGTGGAAAGCTGGGCAGTGGAAAGGGTAGCTTGTAGCAATGTTAAGGAGATAAAAATGGGCAGGATAGCACGGGGAGAAGAAGGAGAAACCATGATTTTTTGATGGCCTTGATTTCTTTGTAGAGCTGGGAGGAGAATGTGGAGGCCCTTTCTTTTGTTGGCTTATATAGGTGGTGGGAGGAGAATGTGGAGGCCCTTTCTTTTGTTGGCTTATATAGGTGGTGGGAGGAGAAAATGGAAATGAGAACAGCACTGGTTAAAAAATTGATGATAGTACTGAAACTGATTTGTGTGTGAACCGACTTGAGCGCAGGCACGCAATGCATGGGGGGTGTGCGTTCCGGACGTTATATTCCCGTCCCTACGGAGTGTAGCCTTCCAGTCTTCTTTCTTCGAACTGATTCAAGTTCAAATGACTGGTTAGGTACGGAGCAAACACGAGATTAGAACAACCAGCGTGGCGCGATCATATTTATGTATGTTTTTTTGCAATCTTTTCGTATTTTTGTTGGACCCAGAAAGGCCGGTTAGAGTGCAAGAGACTGAAGGGATTTGGGCTAACCACCACTAGCATTTTTAATGAAGGCTAGGATTCTCAGCTTGACTCGTGAACCTCCTGCATGGTGCGCAAAAATTCTGAGCCAGAATAAAAAGATTTCCGCGTATATTAGCATGAATGATTTTGCCAATGGCCACCATCGCAATGCTAGCGTGGAAGCTCATCTTTTGTGTTGACTTCAAAATCAATTTCCATAAGGGTTCTATTATGAATGCGAATGACAGGCAGCATCGTCTTTTGCCATTCTACTTTATTGCAGGAGAGGTAATCTTTCGCTTAACTATTTGGAGCTCCCCTCCATAGGATTCCTAAACTTTTTAAGAAAATTGAAAGAAGGTTAACCTTATGAAAAGACAGATTGCTCTCCATCAAAGGTAGACTTTGCCTCATAAGTTCAATTTTTTTAGCACTCTTATCTTACTTTATATTTGTCCTTAAACTACCAAAATAGATGTCTAAAAGGACAGGTAAACTAAGAAGAGTCTTTCTTTAAAAGAAAAAGAGGCCGTGAGTGGGTTTAATTGTTTAGTAAACCAAGAAATGATATGCAGAGATAAAAAGGAAGGATGGATTAGAGTTGAAAACCTCAAAAGTATGAACCTAGCTCTATTATCTAAATAGGCATGGAAGTTTCTTAACAGGATAGAGAGGGTGGGCCCAGCTGATTTATAATGCTTACTTTTTAAGGCACTGATTTGTCGCGTAAGGAATGGATCTTGAAAAGTTTCTTTTATTTGGAAGGATTTATGTTATGAATTAGATGCTTTATAAAGCTGTCTTGCAAATTAGGAAATGATGAGAGTATCAAATTTTAAAAAAATAGTTGGATTGCTTCGATTTCCTAGCCTATCTGTTCAAGGATCTTTATAATCAAATTATAAAGAAGTAGTCTTTTATTTCTTTAGTATGGAGTAGCAGGGAGTAGTAATGGAGAGTCAGATTGTATGGTCTGCTCTTAGCAGGTGAAGCCTTATAGCTGAAATAACTTCATAGCCTTTTCTCATCTATCCAACCATCTCCATTCTTAGATGTCCTAATGTGAAAGCCATACAGGGATAGAAGATTCACTATTGATTCCTTTAGCAGGTTCATCAACCATCAAGGTGTTAGGTATCTCTTCTACAATTCTGTCTAGAAAGCATTCACCCCTAAAAAGGTGAAAGTTTTTCTTTGACTTGCTCTCCTCAACAAACTACATACCGATGATGTTCTAGCAAAGAAAGGGTGGCAAGTTAGTATGGGTTGTAATTTGTGTGGAGATAACTAGGAGTTCATGGATCATGTATTTAGTAGTTGCCTACTCTCTAGATCGATACTCTATGTGTTGTCCGACTTTTTTGTGGTCTGAATGGAGAAGGAAAAAAGTACTACTCAGTGTAAGAAAATATTAGGATCAACTGATCATGGCATTCATATGGCATGTATGGCTGAAGAGAAACTTTAGAGCGTTTATTAATAAAATGTTCTCAATATATGCCATCTTTCTCAAGATTTCTATTACCTTTTTATTATGGGGCAATCTTTGCCTAAGAAAGTGGATAGATTCTCATTCAAGAATTTGTAATTTTCTTTCTTCCCTTTTTCTTTTAAGTTCTTTGTAATTAAGTTTGATTAATAAAACTTCATGAGGCTCTCCTCCTCACTTTTCCTTATAATGTGGAAGTTCAATAACGATGGTAAGTTTATTGTAAACTCTCTCTATAGATTCATCAACTATTATGTCATTGTCTACGCCTTTAATGCTGTAGTGTAGAAAGTATTTGCCCTTGTGAAAATTAAAGTTTTTATTTGATCAACTCTTCTAAATAGATTGCATATTGATGATACCATGGCCAAGAAAGGTTAAAAGGCAAGTGGTGGATATGTAAGACTAGTTAAGAGTTGGTGGATTACTTATTTGCTACTTCCCTTTTCTCGCAATCCATCTTGAAGTCCTTGGCTGGTATATTACGATTGAGACATCTACCTTTCAGTCTCATTCATCTCTAGAGATTGTAGAGAAAGAAGTGCGTGGACGCTACTTGGAGGAAGAGTTAGAATTAACTATGGCATATATGTGGCACATGTGACAAAAGAGGAACTTAAGAGCCTTTCACAAAAAAAAAAAAATTCCTAAATATTGGTCTTCCACAAAACCATCGCTTCCTTTAATTTATGTGGTAACTTGTAAAGACATTGAACTCTTCCATCAAAACATTTGTAATCTGCTTTCCTCCATTTGAACCACTTTAAAGAGCTTGTAATTTTGTTTATTTAATAAAATTGGTGAGGAAACTCACATCCCTCACTTTCTAATAAAAACAGAAAGAGATTTTGCCGATGCCCACATCATTGTTATCATTGAGTTTAAAAAGGCATTGGAAGATCACCACAGCATTGAAAGGCTGAAGATTAACCTCTTAGTCACCTCCATAAATATTTCTTTTTTTCCCTAAGCAAAATGGTGGAGACCCACCATATAATTTCCTTGATGAAATAAAGCATAGGCTAGAATCCAGATAGGGGACAAGTAGAAACATATAGGAAAGAAGGGGGAGACAGGAGAAGAGCCTAGTGAAAAGCCCAAACCCAAACAACTATACAATCAAAAACAAACCCAACTAACAAATCAAGATCCGATCAGAACAAATAATCAACCAACACCACCATCATCTACCTAGCTTCCAAACATTTGGTGATACCATTGAATGCTATGCCTTCCCTTTACTTAAACCAGCACGGCCCTACGGCATCTCTTTTTTAGCCTTTGACCACACTTCTTTACCATTGGAGCCATTTTTAAGTAGCTTTAATCTATCATGTAACTTATAAACTAGGACAATCACATGCAAGAGTGAAGCCATGGGATCAAAATTGCAAGCAGAGGTCATAACAATGTGCATCTTTTACAGGGTACATGGTAGATTAGGTCTTCCCAAGAAAGGCTCTATTTAAGCTATGCCTATGCATCAACATAGCAGTGGGAGCCTAGCTAAAAGTTAGAATGACGGTATAAGCAGCATCATGATCTCAAGTCAAAAGGATTTATCAACTATACTAGCTGGATCTCTTGCATAACCCTTGAAGATCTGGAAAAACATTATTCTTTCTTTTGCTTTTTTGACATTTTTTTAACTTGTTTTTTTTTTTTTTTTGGACTCCTCTCTTCGGCAAGAATACTAACCCTTAGCAAGCAGATGCTCTTCTCATGTTTGACCCCCCTAATGAAGGAAATTGAATTTGTTACTAATGTTTTTCTCGAAAAAGAGTTTTCCATCAATGTCATTATGGACGTGCTTGGATGTATGTCCCTTTACCACGAATTGCTGTGTAAATGGTTAATTGAACATAAATGTATTGCCAAAATCCCTATACGCTTGGTGTTGTGACGTTTAAGTTCCTAGATCTCTTTGATATGTTCATACTTTCGCCCTCTCTCTCTCTCTCTCTCTCTCTCTCTTTCTGCCGTAGATGATTATCCAAACAAACCTTAGATGATGAGGAACCTTTAGCATTTTGACCTTTGCCCAAAGGCTTGGGCATCTGAAGTATAGGCCCAAGCAAGATCTGTGATTAAATCAGGCCTTTAAGCCCTTCTATCTTCAAGAGGACATCGGTTGAAATATCTTCAAAGGGGAACCATTGGTTAAACTCATTAATGCCTAAAGCGACCTGGATTCCTGCCTATAACTTGCTGCTTTCAAGCGGCACGCTCCTCTAGCTTGATTCTTACGTTAAAAGCGATCGCATAGTTGTGATGATTAACTAGATATAACATGGTGTACTCATAGGATTGAGCAATTATTTGCCACTTGGTATGCAGATCACAACTGGCATTAAGGATTTTGATCTCAAAAAAGAATGCCACTTGGCTGTAAGCTGAACAGATTGATGCAACAAGAGACTTTCCTTCTACCACACTTTATGCTCGCTTCTCATGTCCTGATGGTGATGCATGGTCGGGCAAAATGGGCCATCTCAAACATGCGTTCCACCGAAGTACAAACCTGGTGCAGTGGAAAGGTGGTGGTCCTCGGAGCTGGGAAACTCGCCTGTCATCAGCCATGTTAAGCGTCCGAAATAAGTTTGAGGAGTATCAGAAGTTGGAACCTGGTTATGCCAAGTGTCGTCAAAATAAGACACGACTCGAACAACTGAAGCAAGAAATTTGAAAGGTGGCACCATCTGATAGATCGCGGGAATGAGATCATTCAGATCTTTTCCTATCAGACTGAGATCTCATGAGGAGTAAAAAAAAGTACTCTATCAATTTGACCTAAATGGGAATAAAAGTAATATCTTGAGATTGACTTCAATGCAGGATCCCAACCAGTGGCTAGGATCTTTCATACGCAACATGAAAGGAGACGAAAGATCAGATTCTCATCCATTGTTATACAGCTGTTGTACTCGTATATTTTTTCGACATTCTGCGGTATTTAACCTAAGTGTTAGCCAGCAAAATTGAGGTCAATCGGTTGGCATCTCTCTTTAAGGGAGAAGTACTTGGATCACGGATGGGGACAATTAAACAATAATTTTAACCATCTATCGTAGTGGAAAAATGCTATTAGAAATGTAAATGGCGGACTCGGCCCAATACGACATAGACTGCGCCAAGCACGGGCTGAGTTGTGATAGCGCGCAGGCCGGGTTGGTTTGATGACCATGGCGGGCCTGTTAAACCTGACACATAACGGATCTATGTCCTATTTTGCATATTTTATATTTTTATTTTTATAACAGCAAGTTTTAAGAAAATTTTATTTTCTTTTTTTAAAAATTCATGCTAGATGTGAAGAATTAAGATGGAGGCTTGGAAAATGATTAGAAGAAGAGAATGATGACTGAACAATACAACAATTGAACGACATGATGGCAACGGCAAATCATGAATGAAAATATGTTTATTTTATTTTATTTTTATAAAATTAATTAAAATAATAATAATAAAAAAATGTTTGATCCGTTCAATCATACGGGCAGTACGGTGGAATGGACGGGTTCGGATTGGCATGATACGGTGGTCCAGCATGGTACGATCCAGTCCTCTTGGGCAACGGACCGGGTCCCTCTGGCATCATGGGTTATATCAGCACGGTTCGTAGCAGGAGCTGCGCCGGACCGGCAAGCCGATCCTTAACGGGCACGGTCACTGTTTGTCACCCGTATGGATTAGGATAAATCAGTGATGATATTTGCTGCGGGAAAGGCGAAGAAAAAGGCAAAGCATGATCAAACGCGAGCCAGAATCGGATTCCACCGCACGAAACTCGCAAAAAGGATGACCCCAGAGAGCGCAGATATCGAAAACGAATCCGTCATTTTCACACGCCTTGCTCCTACAACCATAAGTAAATCCCACTTTCGCGCTGTTCCCTTTCCGAGCATCTCTTAATCATCCACAGGCGAAGAACTGCTTCATGTCAGACAAGGCAAGCCCCATTTCCTTCACTTCCGCTCTTTATGCTTGAAAACAAAAGAGAGTCACTTCATACTTGGCTTTATTTTATTTTACTTTTTTCTTTTCTTCTTTTGCTTCAGTTCTATTGCATGACCATGAGGATCAACATCGACTGCAATGGCTGCTATCGAAAAATTAGAAAAGCCCTTCTTCAGATGCAAGGTAACAATAAGAACCTCAACTAAATTGTTGTGTTCTTCTTGGTTTTCATTCAGTAACTTGGTTGTGTGGGGTATACAAGAGTTGGAGAGTTTGATAGAGAAGAAGCAGTGCAGGGTGAGAGTTTGTGGAGCTTTCATTCCGCAGGAAGTGGCGATAAGACTAAGGAAGAAAACTAATCGACGCGTCGAGATCTTGGAGATCAAAGAAGTCGACATGAACCCTGAAAGCAACACAGTTCAGAAGCCCCCACAACCTAATTGTTCTGCTAACTCCAATGAGTTTCAAGCAGGAGCAAAGCATGTGATATAAGCTTCTTATGACCCATAAATTATTATTCTAATGTAAATTTTTCATGAGAGTTGGAAGAGTTGCAAAGTCTCTTGAATTTTTCAGTTTTAAGTACACAGGTCAAGCACGACTATCTTCTAAGGATTGCATCAGTGGGAATGGTATTTCTATTGATATATAAATCTCAAGCAAAAAATATTTGATAGCCATAGAAGCACTTTTTATTCATAAATAGAAAAACCTTTTTTTTTTTTAGTTTTTCTTTTTTGAATGAAATGATAGAATAGATCATTGTTATTTTTTTTCTTTTTTGTTTACTTTTTTGAGCGAAACGGTGGAATAGACCATTATACATTTTATTAGAAATGAAATTGTATAAAAAAAAAAGGAGGGAGAAAGGAGGATTCCATTGTTTTTTTTATTTTTTTTATTTTTTTTATCACAAAATTTACTTTCCCGACCATGAACGGAGTCAAAATTTGCCTCTCTAATATTCTCTGCTGATAAGCAAAGAGTGTTCACCTCAGATCCCAGCACTACATGAATTGCCCACCATCAATACAAGCCATCTTGTTCTGAAAAGCCTGAATGCAAGAACAGTATGTTTATTGAGATATAACATATGAAAACTAATTCTTTTTATTTCTTTCATGTAACATTTCATAAATAAATTACGTGATGATTTTTTTTTATTATTTTTTATTGGGAGTTCTTCTCATACACAAATTGAGGAGGTAATTGACAACGTTTTTAGGAGTTTGCTGGGAAAAGTATGTCCCACGCAATAAACCCCCGGATAACAGAGGAATTCCAATACCACAAAGGGCTCCACAGGTTAAGAAAAATTTCAAGCGCTGAGCACCTTCCAATTAAGTTATTTGCGTTGCCTATAAAAATGAACAAAGTTTTGCATTGTTTCCACCACAGAAGCCTTGCTTCAAGAATTATTTGCTTTAAATACCAGGACTAATTTTGTCTCTAGTTGATGTAGTATCTCCATGTTTGGTACCACTTGAAAACTATAATTGGCCAGAGGGTCCAAGCTGAGAAGTGGACTCACATTCTCATATGTTACATAAAAATGATGATATCAAACATGCCTCTTGAATTCTGAGCTGAAATCATATCCTTGTCTGGTTGTCTACCTCAAAATTGGAGGAAGATGAGCACACTCCTATTTAGTTACATCCATCCCACATTTTCTTGCCCCAAGACTTGCATTGCTTCTCAAGAATCACTCTATGTTTTTCGATTTCTCAATATGATGTCTTGGAAGTTGCACATCTATTAAGATGTCTCCAGCTAGGTGAGCCTCACTATTTTGGATAGGCATCACAATTTTCCTTTCCTAAGCGATGAGGCCACCGAACCAATAGCATATGCAGAATACCTAAGGAGTAATTTGGTTGGCAAGTTTCAACAAAATAGGTTTAGAGAAAAATTTAAAAATATCTTACAAAATAATTATTTATTTATTTTCATAAAATACTATTTTACTAAAATTGGCAAGTCACGAAACCTAAAAATTAGTTTATGAAAAAATACATATCTTTTTTTTTTTTTTGAAAAAAAATTCAAACATCAAATCTCTCAAACTTAACCTAACCCGACCTAATCCTAATTGGGATTTTTCTACCTAGCCCAACACAACCCCTACCTTAAGATAATTGCATATTTAGTTAGGTAGCACAGTTGAGTTAGGCTAGTCAAGTTGAGTCAATTTATTTATTTTTGTTTGATGGAAAGTGGGGGGTGAAGGATTCCCCCACTAATATTATCAAAGTCATAGAAAAAATACTAAATCATTATATAAAAGAAGAGGAAAGGAGAGAAGACAGCATATTACAAAAGTTATCATGCGCATCCATCCACTTTTCAGGGCAAAGGTTCTCCACATGAAAAAGGTTGCCATAATCTTATGGATGATAGAGGATTGTGATGCCTTTTTATCATAAAAGTTTTTAGAATTTCCCTCGTTCCATACATGCCACGTAAATGCCACAACCAATTGATCTCAACGCTTTTTATACACTCCAAAGTACCTGTTTAGAGGTATTAACATCTTCTCTAAAAATGGGTATCTAACTAACAGATAATTTGATGTCTCTTGATTAGCTCCACAAAGGATGCAACCATCACCAATAGGCCATCCTTTTTTAGCTAGTACTTCTCTTATGTGCAGTTTATTGAGAAGGGATAACCAAATGAATATCTTGACTTTCTCAGGAGCAAAAGCTTTCCAAATTACCTTATAGAAAGGGTAGATAACACTATGATGGTTGATAAATCTATAAAAAGAATCCATCAAAAACCTACCATCCTTGCTAGACTTCTACACTAGAGTATCTACCGAAGAAGGTGGAGATAATGGAAGCAGAAGGCTCTAAAGTTACCATACATGATGAGACTCTGAGGTAGTGAAAGGGCCATATAATTGGATTCTCCACTAGCGAGCATGACTCCACATCGAATTGATCGAGCATTGCTTCTTTTTGGCACAATCTATAGGTCCTTGAAGAGTTCCACCGTAGGCATTGATACTACCTAACTATCCTTCCAAAATCTAATGTTTTTTCTATTTTCAAAGCTAAAAGCAATACAAGTTCAAAAGACATCCAATTCCTTACATATATTCCTCCAAAGTGATGAAGCTTTACCTACTTTGCACCTTCTCCGCATAACAAATCAACATATAGAATAATATGCATTAGAGATTTATTTAATCCATTGGTTCCCTTCTATAAGATGCTTAGATAAAACTTCCATGCCTATTTAAAAAGCAAAACCATATTCATACTCTTCAAATTTTTGATACCCAACCCTCCTTCCTTCTTGTATTGGCAAACTTTTTCTCAGACTAGACAATGAAAACCACTTGTTGAACCTTTTTCTTTTCAGAGAAAAGCTCTTTTTAACTTATCAATCATGCTACTCATCCATTAGGCAATCGAAATATTGATATAAAGTAAGATGGGTGGGCAGTAAGAATCAAGTTAATGAGGCAAACTCTACTCCCAATAGATAGTAGGCTACCTTTCAATGAAGCAAACCTCCTTTCTATTTTCTTGATAAGAGGCTGCCAACATTGTTTAGTTAACTTCCGATCATATAAAGGGAGTCCTAAGTAGGTAAACAAAGTGGTTCATCTCTTGCAGTTAAGAAGAGTAGTGAATAAATGAACCAACTCCTTGGTAATATTCAGATAGATCATTGAGCTCTTATAAAAATTGATTCTGAAGTCTGATGTATTTTCAAAATCAAGAAGGATGGCTTTTGTAGCAATAAAACTTTCTCTCTTTGCTGCACAGAAAAGAAGAGAGTCATTGGCAAAGTGCAATCTCCTAATGTCACAAAAGTAAGAAGAATTTTCGATGTCCTTGACTAGACTGACCTAACCCGCCAAGAGTCGATTTATGCCATGCTAATTTGGTTAAATTAGATTTTGTAAAAGTTTTAAAATAGGAGAAATATTTCTTCATTTTTGTTAGATTAATATTTATTGAACTAGTAGCTTCAACCATCAATAAATTTCAGTGGCACACTTAAAGCGTAATTTAACAGCATTAAATTTAATTTTATGAAGAAATAAGTAGTATACATGAAACATAAAATGCATAAATTATATATATATATATATATATATATATATATAACTAAATTTGGTTTGATCGAGTTAGGTTGGATATTGATGGGGTCTGATTGAGTTGAAATTCAACCCTAAAACAAATCTACTTGAGTTTGATTTGGATTTCGATTTGAATTTCTAAGCTTGAGCTGAATAAGAATTTATAGAACCTAAATCTTACCCTAATTAATGAATAGGTTAGGTGGGTTGGGTTTGAGTTGGGCTCAACTCAAGTTGCATTCCTAGTAGCCTTTGGGACTAGAATAGTAATATGCAGTAGCCTTTGGGACTAGAATAGTAATATGCAGTGAAATCACTCAAAAGTAGGTTTTTGGATCAGAGTGATAAAAGGTGGTGTATCCAAAAAGTGTAGTAGGCGTAGAGTTTGATTCGAGAGCAGTAGATTAGACCCAAGGGAAAGTTTGGAATTCACTTTTGCATGGAAGAGATTATTAAAGAAAGAGTAAAAGAGGAAATTATTGAGGAGAAAAGTGATGGGAGATTGTTGAGGAAATAGTAATCAGATGTGAAGTTTGATCTGAGAGTAGTAGATCAGACCAGAGAGTGAATTTGAAATTGGCTCATCATAAAAAAAGAGAATAGCAAGGATTACATATATGGTCTTAGAATTGCTTTCTTCCCAATAAAGTTACTTTACTAGAATTACCTTTCTTCGCAATAAAGCTACTTTTCTAGCGAACCTTGTAAGAGATTGGTGCGTGCAAGTAAGTTGGAAGGGAAGGGCGCAAGGGCAGGGGAAGAAGATATGGTTGCAAAGAATAATAAAGGAGTATTCTTTTATAAGATTTCTCAGAACAGAGTGTCCAAATCATCACAAGATTCGATTAGACCTGGTTTACTTCTTCTATTCCCTGATTTGCTTTGCATGTTATTCTCTCCCCTACCTTCTCTCTTTTTATTCTTTTTGACCGGTGCTACAGAGGTCTGCGTGGTAGCAACGATTCCCTTGGTTCCTCTCCTCACCTGAAGGGCTCCTATCATCGCATATCAGACCACTCATATCCTCTCTCTCTCTCTATAGGTGCTAGTGTGCATGCGCACGTGTGGTTGTGAGCAATCGAGAGAAGCCTCGACCTTCCTCTTGAAATTGTGTAGGAACGGCAATGCAACGCAATGAGGTAAAAAGCCCAGAGTCCCAGGAAACAGGGAAACAGACATCCATAAAGGGTGTCCACCACCTCGCCCAAATCACCGACGACATAAAATGTAAGCACTCAATCACTCAGGCCACCAGCTAAAGCGGTAAAATGAGGACATTGACTGGATCGTACGCGCATGAATGGCTTACGGTCCCAGAGAGGGGATTCATGAGGGTCAGCAGGAGAGCCTGCACACCCTTACATAGGACCAGAAAAAAGTCCTGCATTATTTGCAATGTGGGTTAGGGGAGACTCAGGAAGAATTCTTTAGGCACAAGCTTGTTCTTATAATTATAATAGTATATATTTAATCTTATATCGATTATGATTGTAATGAATCTCGAATGCTTACGCAGTATTAAGAAAATTAAATATTATTTTTAAGCTAATTTTTTAAATAAAATTTTAAATTTTTATATAATTTATTCAAAATCATCTTCAGTTAATCTTATATTTAATTGTGTAACATGATGGTATAGCATCTGAAATTACCAAGAGAAACTAAGAGAAGAGGATAGATGTGTGTGTCATCTTTTATAGTGGAAACGGAAGAGAATGCGCAACCATATTTATTGGGTACCGCATCGTCCCCTACTAAAACCCAACCCCCATCAACAGCTTCTCAATTTTGCTCCATATATTATCGGACATCCTTGAACCCTTCTCAGTACGTAATGCCCTGTAGTCCCAACATTGACTAAGAGCCACCGACAACCATACGTACGGTCGTGGATTAATTCTACTTAACTCCTCTTAAATATAAAATATTTATATATTTCTTTTTAAATTAAAAAAAATTATAGTTTACCTTTTAATTTTAATTTAAATTGCAATTGATCCTTGCCATTTAAATTAAGCATTAAAAGAAATAAAAAAATAGTCACATGACTGTTCTACGTTTAGATTTTCATAATAAATAATATGGTAAGGAGCAATAAGGTTCATTCTTTAAAGAAAATGGTTTTAATTAAGAATACAATTATTCTTTTTTTTTAGGCATGTCAAAAGGTATCTATAATAGACATGTGACAGTAACGTATCCACTTCTCCATTACTTTTAACCCCAGATTTAAATGACAATGATAAATTGTAACTAAAATCAAAATTAGAGAGTTGATTTTAATTTTTTTTAGTTTAAAAAGGAATATATAAATATTTTATAGTTAAGAAGGGTTAAGTGAAATTAATCCTTTCTCTATCAAAATTTTGCATACTCTACTTCTTCCACAAACACAAATACAATACTGTCACCGCACAATTTTCCTTATGAGAACCACAACATGGACCATGGAGAACTCATGGAGCTGAAACTCTTGAACGGCCAATGCACTCACTGACATGGTCGTCATTCTTAATAGCCGAAAACTTTTATCGCTTATATTTTACATCCATCAGTGCATTTAAATTGATGCAAATGAAGATTTCTTTTAGAATTAGGATTTTGTAAATTTTTGGATCTTTTGAGGTAACTATCCTTTCAAAGGTAGAATTTAAGTAATTTGGGATGTGAAAATACTTGTTTCAAAGTTGATCTTGCATCCTAAACGTTTTATATTTTAAGTTTTAGCCAATTTGATTATTATGAGAGTCAAGGATGGTTTGAAATTTCACAGTGGGATTAACACCATGTTTGTATCATTTCAAGAAAGTTTTTATTTGTTTTTCTGGTTGAATTAGTGGTTCCGGTGACATGTAATGAGTTTGTGCAACTTCATGTTGTCACAGACTTAGTTGATAACTTGGAGCAATCTAGGATTCTTAGACCCATTAACGCTAGTGAAATGACAAGATCAATGAGCTCTCTGAGATCTTGAACTTCCTTACTAGCAATAGCATATATTGGAGAGAGATTTTCAGATATTTTAGACAAGAATTGCATTCCTTAGTTGATTGTGTAATTAAGGGTGTAATTGAGTTGAGCCTGATTGAGCTTAAGTTTGATCAAGCTTGGTTTGAGTTTATCAGGCTTAAAAGGCCAGATACGAGCTTGATTTATTCCCTGCTCGATTCCAGCTTAATTTTGATCTAAGTCAAACATGAACCTAACCGTTCTGTTTGAAAATCCTCAGTCAACTTTGAATCAAGCTCCTCTAAAGCTTGAACTAAAGCTTGATTCAAGCTCAATTTAAATTTGATTTCAAGCTAGGTTCAAATTTGAACTAATATTTAATGAATTCAAAAATTAAATAAATAATCAAGTTTGAAATAGTCCTAATACCATGGACTATTGGATCTAAGATCCAATAATCTAAACTTTGGAAAAATTGAAGAAGCAAAATTAATTCATGGATCAATGATTGATGAAGAATTTAGAATGAGTAATAAGAAGAGGGAGAGATGTGCCCTCCAACTCCTTCAATTTCAACATTGTCACCAAGTAAGAAAGATGAAGAGAATCAAGCTTCAACTAGTTTAGAGAAGAATTTGAAGAAGACAATTATTGAAATTGTGCAATTAATCTATTGCATTTAATCATGTGGAAGCCCCTCAAGTTGAAGAAATTCGTAAAGAAATGATAGGTAAAAAATCAAGTGGTTCACAAGTTGGAAAGTCATCATCCAAAACTTCTCATCAAATTGATATTTTTAATTATGCAATGCAAGTATGAAGTTTCTCATATTATCTATCAGCAAAAAGCAAGTGCAGCCAAGATGCGTGAAGAGACTTTCATCAAGCCTTTCAGTTATGATAAGGAAAAAGAAGATGTGATGTGGAGTAATTTAGAAATTTTATTTCCTTGATTTAATTTTTGTTTTCATTTATTAGGATTCTAGAGAGTCTATTAAAAATCCTGAACTCAAGACCAGCTCCTCTCAAAGGACTGATGCAAATCATCATTCCTATTAACATTAGGATTTTGTCAATTTTTGAATCTTTTCATTTAGCTATCTTTCTAAAAGCATAACTTGATTCATGCATGTTTGTTTAGGATGTGGGAATATTTGTTTCCTAAATCATAACTACATCTGATTCATATTCTGCTCTAAGAACATGACAATAACATAATTACTTACTAGTTATAGATTCGTGGCCACTTTTCTATGAAGTAAATACTGGAACTAAGTTATTATCATGAACCAATTGTAATTATGAAACAATTGCATTCTCTAAAACTTAGTAGATTTTCATTTCTCAATTATATGGCCTAGACTAGTAATTGTTGTGTCAATTGGTTGGTACCTGTCTCTCTAATCTTAGTTTTAAGCCTAACTAGTGGTGAATATCCACTATATTACTTTTTTAAAAAGAACTTAAGAAATTTCTAAACAACAGAATCATAACCACAAAATCTTATCAAGTCAAAATAATACCTTCATTGCAGATATAAATTAGAGGCAACCACAAGGCCCAACAAGTAAAAAGTCAACCCAAAATTGGTCACGGAGAATTCTCAGCTGAGATACTGTTCAAATTGAAATGTAATGTAATCCAGGTCATCCACAGCAATAATCATATTATCCACATATAATACCAGAACACCACAAGTACAATAGTTGAAACAAATGAACATGGTGAGATCATTGTCACTTTTAATGAATATTGCTACTATGACTGTCCATCTAATTTAGACGAGCCATATACTGGGATTTTAGAAAGAGTTTGACAATAGAATAGTGACTTGAATATCCAAACGGTAGTACATATATAAACCTTCCTTTAAAAATCATCATAAAGAAAATCATTTGATCATATCAAGCTACTAGAGTGCCTATGAATAAACAAAATCTAGAAGGGCAAGAGTAATGACAGTCATCATGTGAGCCATGGGAGTAAAAGTCTCCCCAGAGTTGATCTAAGATCCTGTTGGAGAGCTTGAGTCACCAACTGAATAGAAGCAGTGCATGTGCGCTCTTATGCGATCAAAACCTTGCTTGAAGGTAAGGGCAGTACGTCCAAGCTGAAGCACAGGGAACTTATAGACGCAATCAATGTTTTTTGAACCATGATAATAAGTTAGTTCAATAGAACAATAACCGTATAGCAAAGTTCTATTGGTCTTACCGTGGTAAATTGTGCTTGAGAGTCTATGAATACAATTTACACTAACCAGGAGAAACTACCAGCACAACAAATAGATAAGACTATATTATGATGCAATGTGAGATTAGGTGAGACTATCAAGGCTAGGCAACTAACAAAATTCAAGCCTCGAGCTACCAAATCAATAGAAAAGACTTTTTTGAGCAGCACCAATCACGGAGACATGCGACCACTAAAAAGTCGGCAATCCAAAGTTAATACTGATAAAAAGAAGAGAAAGCTACTAAGTCGAAGGAAATGGACACCACGTCAAACGATCGTGCCTAATTTTATATTACGACTGAGTTTTTGCTGTCTCCTTCGTGGGCTGAGTTTATTAGTAGAAAGGAATATCACTTCGAAATGTTAAGAGCCATAGGAGCCTTGTACTCCGCCTTTCCATCTCCTTCCAGCCTCAACCTCTTGAGAGGCAAGCAAGTCCAACTCCAACAAAAAAATGGGGCCCACGGATTTGCAACCGCACATATGGTAGAGCTTTGGAATAGCTTATTTCTGACACCAATTGTGCTCAAATCTCACACTATTTGGAAATGATTGGTGATTGTGTCTATGATAGGACAATATATTGCTAGGTGATAAGCATGAAGGTGGTCAGAAAGTACAAGGTTAAAAACTTGGAGTTGAGTCCTGTGACATCCCACCGAACGAAGAAACAGGAGAAGGACAAGGAGACCAAACAGCGGTTTGGGGGGTAGAAAGGTCCTGAGAACGGGGGATGGTAAGATAACAGGTGCATGGGTGCATGGGACAAGAAGCAAAGGGCCATTACTACTCTCAACCGCCAGGGTCAGGGGTTCCTTGGAGTAGCATTAAAGCCTTTTGCATTGGATCCACACCGCCACCCAACTTCAGTCACAAAACCCTGTAGTTTCCCAGCTCTTTTGTGAGCTTTTACTCCTTTCTCTCTCTCTTTCTCTCTCTCTCTCTCTCTCTTCCTTGTTCCTCTAAAGAGAGTTTTGATATGGCGAGGAATGTTTTCTGATAAGAAAAAGATGAGTTGTGCTTCACATTCTCTCTGCTTTCTAATCATCTTCTCCATCTCCACCTTCTTCTTCTTGAACTCTCACTTGCTGGGTGTTGCATGGGATCTAAAGGACGAGCCAGAAGATGGAAATGGTGGAGATAAGAGCACTGCTAGTCTTGAGCTTCGCAATGATGGGAGGGAGGAAAAGATTGAAGAGATCTCAGGGGAAGACAATGTAGGTAGAGATATGGGGTTTCATATACTAGCAAAATTCAGATTTCTTCTTGGCTTGGAGACTTCCAGCTTGAGAAGACCAAAACATGGGAGACATCAGCTTTCCCCTGCTCCGGCACCGGCAGAAGCAGCACCAACCCCTGCTCCTATTACTCATTTCCATACCCATGTCTACACGCGCGCACCGCTGCCTCGCAAGAGCCATGCTCCACCAGTTCAGACATCAGATCACGGAAGGGGATCAGATGGAGCCAGGGCAAGGCTTCAGAGATTGGTCATCGCTATCATCGTGTCGGTTGGGGCAACCTCAGCCATTCTTGGTGTCACAGTAGTACTAGTTTGTAGGAGGTCTCAAAGAACTCAAAAGAAGAGATCTGAGAGGCCTTCAAGTACTACAAGCAAGGTGAGTTTCGATCCTGGCCCGGAGCTGTTCTATCTGAATTCTCTAGCACCTTATCTTGAGAATGATTCTAATCCTAAACAGACATATGAATTTAAGAATGTCTACTCGAATGAAAGCATGTCTGGTTCTCCATCACTGAATGGAGAACAACTGAAGTGCGAATCATATAATGTGAGTTGCGTTGACGAAGAAAATCCTCCTACGGAGATAATTTCTTCGGATGAGGATTCCTTCCATTCTATATGTTGTTCTCGTTCCTCAAACGGGTCAGTTTCTGATCTCTCTGAGACAAATAAGGGTCAACCAAATGCAAATTGTTCTCCATGTAGTTCCTCATTTGGATCCACCTCACCAAATTTCGTGCCACCTCAGTTCTCTCCAATAAAATCTCCAATTCCGATGAAATCTCGGGATCGCATGCATTCAACTCCTTTAAGTCCTTCAATGAACCTGGAAGGCAAAAAATTTGAAGCAACCACTAGCTCGTCTAACATTGAGGAACGAAGATCTCTCTGCTCTCTTCTCTCTTCACAGCTTTCTGTTTCCCATAGTATGCAACAGACTAGCCTCAAGAACAATGAACATTCCTCAGAAATCCAGATGGCTTCATTCCAACCATGCGCTACTTCCAATGCTAAGCAGCAAAGATCCGATATTTCCTCTTCTCCTTCAAATCTAGAGATGTTTTCTACCCGCAAGGGTACTACAAGAGCATCAATGTCACCATCAAGTCCAAACAACACAGTGTCTTCGCATAATATTGGTAAACCGACACAATCACCTTCAGTACCATCTGAAACCAATGCCATTGAGAATATTCCAAAACCACCCCCACCACCTCTGCCACCTCCGAGTCCACCACCTCTTCCACCTCGGAAGCCACCTTCATTTCCAAAGGGTTGCAACTCTAGCGTGCCATCTCAGCAGCCCCCATGCCCACTTCAGCAACGCTCACCGGTAGGCAAAGATGGTGCTCCACTGCCGAAATTGAAACCTCTGCACTGGGATAAAGTAAGAGCAACCTCTGACCGTTCCATGGTATGGGACAAGATTAGATCGAGTTCATTCGAGTAAGCCAAAAATCCTACCTTCATCCTTTCCTTTTCTTCCTTGCATATATCTGTTCCTCACGCATGCTTTGTTGGGACTCTTTGGTTTGGAAATTCCATACAGATTGGATGAACAAATGATTGAATCGCTCTTTGGGTACAACTTGCAAAATTCTGCCAAAAATGAAGAAGCCAAGAGCAAGACCCCATCTCCTAGCAAGCATGTCATGGAGCACAAGAGATTACAAAATATCACCATACTGATGAAGGCTGTAAATGCAACTGCTGAACAAGTCTGTCATGCTCTGATTCAAGGTAGGTAAAAATAATATGACAGCATCAGTGTCACACCATGAAAATCTGTGTGTGTTGTTTTTCCTTTTCCTTCTTTCAGAAAGGCTATATTCGTTTCTTTCGAATAATTACATAGACATCATAGTTTTCAAAGAATTTGCTGGTTGGAGTTCTTTAGGTGGAGGATTATGTGTGCAACAATTAGAAGCACTGGTGAAGATGGCACCAACAAAAGAAGAACAAGACAAGCTTTCCAACTATGAGGGTGGTATTGATGAATTAGGTCCAGCAGAGAAATTTCTCAAGGTGGTGCTCTGCATACCATTGGCATTCTCAAGGATAGAAGTCATGTTATACCAGGAGACTTTCGAGGATGAAGTTTCTCACCTCAAGAAATCCTTCGAAATGCTTGAAGTAAGAATCAAGATCAAATTTTTCACTAGTCACTGTGTTTCTTGGTGCTATTGATTAGCCTTCAATTCTTATTAACCACTCCAAGTCTTGGTGCTAAACATTCACTTTTTTCTACCCAGGAAGCCTGCAAGGAACTAAGATCCAGTAGGCTTTTTTTAAGATTGCTCGAGGCTGTGCTCAAAACTGGGAATCGGATGAATGTTGGGACTATAAGAGGTGGCGCGAGAGCTTTCAAACTTGATGCTCTGCTAAAACTTGCAGATGTGAAGGGAACTGATGGAAAGACCACCTTACTACATTTTGTTGTTCAAGAGATGATCCGATCAGAAGGTGCGAGTGCCATGGAGACGGCAACACAGAAGACCAAACAGGACAAAAGTAAGCTGAAGACTGCTGAGAAAAGAGAAGAGTTTTACAGGGCAATGGGTCTGGACCTTGTCTCAGGACTCAGCACAGAGCTCTGCAATGTCAAGAAGACGGCCAGTATAGACCTGGATGTTTTGGTTAGCTCAGTCTCAAATCTCTCCCATGGAATGGATCAGTTGAAACAATTAGTAGAAGTAAACCTATCCAGTGATGACACAAGTGGAGGCTTTGTCCGCTCTATGAAATCCTTTGTGAACCATGCTGAAAAGATCATCCAAGAGCTGAAAAGTGATGAAAGCCAAGTCCTGCTTCATGTCAGAGAGATCACTGAGTACTATCATGGGGACGTGAGCAAGGATGAAGCAAATCCACTTCGGATATTCATGGTCGTGAGGGACTTCCTTGGTATGTTAGATCGAGTATGCAAAGAAGTCAGGAGCTCGAAGAACCATCAGGGTCTAAACCCTGTCATTCCCTTCCGATAGAATGGACTTTGTTGTAACTTTCTTTGTTCTGAGTTGCTGATTAAATTACAGTCATAGAGCAGCAACTGGCTTCTGCTTTGTTTCCTTTGCTTCTTCTTCTTCTTCTTCTTCCTCCCCAGTATGAAGAATGATAAAAATGATGTCTGAGTGGGTTAGCATGAACTCCATTTTTGTAAGTATTCATGCTTTTATAAATTCTAATTTGAGTCATTGCCCCATTCCCTGTTAGCTGAGCTTTCGGGAGGCAAGTGGTTGGTCAACATAGTATTAAACCTTTTATTTGTTTGAGATCACGAGTGCATAGACTACAACTACCTTCGTCTTCTTTTTAGTCTTCATCCACTTAAATCGATGGTGGCCATTTCTCTGTCCTTTTCTTTCTAAAATTATCACACCCCCCTCACAAGTCACTCTTGTTCCCATCCCGAGTCCGTTGTATGCGGATCGGGCGTTGAACCGGATGGGATTTGATGGACAATATTCTAGTTTACGACTTCAGTCGTTCTTATACCAATCTAGCTTTAATATTTCCCAGGAAGTAATCCCACTCTAATAAATTGAGAGGTTCTTCCAACAAAGCTTGATCACTTCCTTTCTGTTGAGAAAGTGTCTCAAACTGAAATAAGTACTCCAGTCAGTCTTTCGTACTCCCTGGACCCTCAAATTACTAGCTGAAATTGCTGGGATTAATCGATTTTTACCATGATATGAGAGCTTGGATTTACTGGAAGTCGCTAATCCGAATTACCTCTCATTTAGTTATTTGTTTAATTATTCGGGCGCTTCTCCGTCAGGAGTCACTATGCAAAAATATAAAACTACATCACGGGTCACTTTATAAGCAAGCAAGAAGTGGTAGGATAAAAAATACCATACTCCATCCATCTTCCGCTTCTCTTTGCCTTCGTATTAAATAAAATTATAAAAGAGAGATATTTAAGTACAAGTAGGCTCAATGTACGAGGATCGTGGAAAAGGAGAGGCCAAAAAAAAAATTTCAAGCAGACAAGCACCAAAAAGATTTATAAAAGGGAGATATATTTAAGACTTGAAAGCAGAGTGCTTGGAAATGAAAATCTTATGTTATATTTATATTAAAAAATTAGTATCAAAATAGAATACGGTAACTCAAGCTCAATAGTTGAGGAAGAAGATGAACTACAAGTGTCCCCTCTACCATTACATCCTATGAAGAATTAGTATCAAAAAAAAAAAAAAAAAGATCACAAGAGAACTTATGAGGCAACCAAAAGAGCAAGCTAATAATTTAGCTATGTTATATTAATTTGTTGGATGTGAGTCTAAGGGTGCAAGATGCCACTTAAAGTGAAAAATAAAAGCAAGTTAAGGTCAAATACAGCGAAGCAGTGGAAAAGAGTAAGACTTGAGAGTTAACTCTTCTTTCGGAAGGACAAAAGATAATTGGTGTCAAATAAATATTGAGTAAGATGAAGGAGAAAAAAGGCGATGAAAAAAAGGATAGAGAATGGAGATGAATTTTAGTATAAAAAAATTAGTATTTTTTAATTTGAAAAATATGGAGTATTCAAAGTAGATCAACTTTCAAACCTGTAGTTTATAGAATATCTATGAGAAGCTTGGGAGTTGCGAGTCAATGAAACTTGAAGAAAAAAAAAAAAAGGCGAGAAAGCTATGAAATTTGAAAGCATGTTGAAGATACAAAAGTTTTCAAGTTATGTAAAATGCATGAATTTGTCTCAAGAATTATGTGTTTAGAAGAAAATTTGAAAATGAAACTGAGACTTTCTTTGATTGAGTGAAGCACAAGCTTGATGGAAGAAAAACTATTATTCGCATGAGGAAAAACGTGCACATATAAAGGTGCCATGGCAATAAGCTAAGATATCATGCGTGTAATTGAAGAGACTTCACAAGGCGTTCATGTTAAAGAAGATGGCCATGCACTTTTTTGCATTTAAGAGTATTAAATATGTCTTATACCTTTAAAAAGCTACGATCTAATCTAATATAATATAATAAAGTCAAGAAAATTTATACTTCTCTTATCACATGTATATCTAAATTAAATAATATTTAATGATAAATTTTTCTTAGATGAAATGGTATTGCTTTTCAAAGCTTTCTTATAATTTAAATTGGTGTAGTGGTATGGTGTTGATCATGGTTCCACTTCCTAAATCTGTATATTTAGTTTTTTCTTTTCTTTTTTCTTTTTTTCTTGCTTTTGCTTTCATATTATATTTTTTTCTGCTTTCATTTTATATTGTTTGCCTTTTTTTTTTCCTTTTCTTTCCTTATTTATTTGCTTTCATTTTATAACAAAGGTTTGGCTACTCTTTATTTTCCTTTTTTTCCTCCATTTATTTGCTTTTATTTTATAATGGAGGTTTGGCTTTTTTTAAATCTTTTTTTATTATTTTGCTTCCATTTTTCACTTTTATTTTATAACTTTTCATTTTTTTCCTTTTATTTCCTTTTTTTACTTTCATTTTATACCCAACATTTGGCTTTTTTTAATTTTTTTTTTCATTTTATAATGAAAGTTTGGCTTTTTTTTTCTTTTTTTGCTTTTATTTTATAACTTTTATTTTTTTTCTTTAATTTTATGACGAACGTTTAGCTCTTTTTTCTTTTTTTTATCATTTTTTCGCTTTCATTTCATAATGAATGCTTAGCCCTTTTTTTTCAATTCTTTCTCTTCCATTTTATAACTTTTCTTCTTTTTTTTTGGCTTTTATTTTATAATAAGTGATAATTTTTCTTTTAAATTTCAACTCATGTTTGGCTTTTTTTTGTTTTTTGTTTTTCATTTTATAACTTTTTATTTTTTTTCTTTTATTTTCTAGTGAGTCATAATTTTTCTTTTTTATTTCAACTCACGTCTGAATCTTTTTTTTCATTTTTTCTATTTTTTTACTTTCATTTTATAACAAATGTATGGCTTTTTTTTCCTTTTTTTATTTTTTATATTTTATTGTGAGTCATAGTTTACTTTTTTTTATCTCAACTTATGTTTGGCTTTTTTTTTATTTTATAAAAAGTAGATCCCTATAATTAAAATTTTTCTTCCACTTGATAAACAAGAAAGTTGGGCCTATCCTCCTAAAAATTTATATTTATATATATTTATATATTTTTTATATTATTAAATATATATATATAATATTTAAATAATGTTTAAATATTTAATTATATTTAGTTATCTAAAAATAAAAATAATAGTATAAACAAATATGATAAATAAATGATAGATAATGAAATGATTTGAAAGTCAATTCTTTTCTTTTATATAATGTGAAATCAAAATATTAGTTAAGGAGAACACTATAGCGAGAAGTTTTTTAGGACTACAGAAATAATTTTTATAATAATCATACCTCTACTATAAAGAATTTTATTTGATTTCATTTATATTTTTATTCTTTTTTAAAAGACTTGAAAATATTTTATCTATTTCTTAATCTACAATTCCTAATAAATTATATTTAAAAAAAAATAAAATAATTTAATCTAATACATATATTCTATCTATATTTTTTTAATTTTAAAAAAATTATAATTTAAATTTAATAATATAAAATTTAAAAATATAAATTATTTTTTTATTTTACTAATCATACCAACATCTGTAATATTATTTAATTGTGAAATTAAAACATTATCCAAGGATGGCACTATAGTGAGAAGCTTCCTTAGGATTATAGTAGTAATTTTCATAATAATCATATCTCTATCATAAAGAATTTTATTTCATTTCGATTATATTTTTTATTATTTTTTCAAAAACTCAAAATATTTTATCTATTTTTTGATCTATAGTTTCAAATCAATTTAATTTTTTCTAAAATTTAAAATAGTTAAACCTAATATATATATTTTTTATCTTATCCTTAATTTTAAATTTTAAATT
This sequence comes from Metroxylon sagu, assembly GCA_017589505.3. Lineage (NCBI taxonomy): Eukaryota > Viridiplantae > Streptophyta > Magnoliopsida > Arecales > Arecaceae > Metroxylon > Metroxylon sagu. The sequence continues at coordinate 231,358 of JACVBY030000586.1, forward strand.
TTAAATTTTATAATTTTATAATTTAAATTTAATAATATAAAATTAAAATATATAAATTTATTTTTTATTTTTTAATTAATCATAATAGCGCCCATGCATCACATGGGCATATACTTAGTAATGTCTAATAGAAGAATTTTTATTTAAAGATGTTCGGAAAGGATAAATTTTAATAAATATTAAGTCATTTACTTACTGTCTTATGGTATTATATATCTTCCTGCTTCCACTTGATAAGCAAGAAAGTTGGGCCTATCCTCCTAAAAATTTATATTTATATATATTTATATATATTTATATATTATTTATATTATTAAATATATATAATATTTAAATAATGTTTAAATATTTAATTATATTTAGTTATCTAAAAACAAAAATAATAGTATAAACAAATATGATAAATAAATGATAGATAATGAAATGATTTGAAAGTCAACTCTTTTCTTTTATATAATGTGAAATGAAAATATTAGTTAAGGAGAACACTATAGCGAGAAGCTTTTTTAGGACTACAGAAACAATTTTTATAATAATCACACCTCTACTATAAAGAATTTTATTTGATTTCAATTATATTTTTATTCTTTTTTAAAAGACTTGAAAATATTTTATCTATTTCTTAATCTACAATTCCTAATAAATTATATTTTAAAAAAAATAAAATAATTTAATCTAATACATATATTCTATCTATATTTTTTTAATTTAAAAATAAAAAATTATAATTTAAATTTAATAATATAAAATTTAAAAATATAAATTATTTTTTTATTTTACTAATCATACCAACATCTGTAATATTATTTAATTGTGAAATTAAAACATTATCCAAGGATGGCACTATAGTGAGAAGCTTCCTTAGGATTATAGTAGTAATTTTCATAATAATCATATCTCTATCATAAAGAATTTTATTTCATTTCGATTATATTTTTTATTATTTTTTCAAAAACTCAAAATATTTTATCTATTTTTTGATCTATAGTTTCAAATCAATTTAATTTTTTCTAAAATTTAAAATAGTTAAACCTAATATATATTTTGTTTATCTTATCCTTAATTTTAAATTTTAAATTTTAAATTTTATAATTTTATAATTTTATAATTTAAATTTAATAATATAAAATTAAAAATATATAAATTTATTTTTTATTTTTTAATTAATCATAATAGCGCCCATGCATCACATGGGCATATACTTAGTAATGTCTAATAGAAGAATTTTTATTTAAAGATGTTCGGAAAGGATAAATTTTAATAAATATTAAGTCATTTACTTACTGTCTTATGGTATTATATATCTTCCTGCTTCATGTAGTCCTCAATAATTTTGTCCTCTCCCCCCCTCCCCCCCCTCCCCCCAACCCACACACACACATACATAGGGACAGAAAGAGATGTTGAAGCACTTCTAAGAGTGTTTGTCCCCTGATGCTTTCAAAAATAATGAAAGATCCCTTCAATGAAAATTATGCATTTTTGAGCTCTTTTACCATACATCAAATGAAAATAGAAGTGAAAGAAAGAAGAGCACCATATGTATCAAATGAAAATAAAATCAATTATTTCTATGGTTTAACATCTTGTTTTAATTTCATCTATATTTCGAGTTCTATGCATTGTGCCAGATGCTTTTTTGGGGTTTCTTATTTATCTAAACTAATTAAGCTATAACACCTCAAGCTCATCTACTAACCCAATTAACTTATTAGTAGCTGGCTCCATATAGCCTTAAAAACTTAAATCCAAATGGTAATAAGTGAACTTGAGTTATAAGTTCCTTGAAACCAAAATTTTTCATTCAATATTGAGTTATAAGTTTTTGAAACCAAAATTTTTCATTCAATATAGGACTATTTTTTTTTAGTTCTTAGGGTGTTATAATCTTCCCTCCTTTATTAAGTGACATCCTCATTTCATGTTATAAGATAGTTAGAATCTACCCCGAATGAGATTATTGGTGGAGTCTTCTCACCACTATCCGTTCTTTCTTTTTATGAGGATTGATTTCAGCTTAAACTCACTAACTTTCATGCATCCGAGTTAGCTCTAATACCACCTGTAATGCCCAAAGTTCCACCTATTAGCCTAATTAACTTATTAGCAGTTGAATCCATATAGCCTTAAAAACTTGAGTTACGTTAATTGGTAGTAGATGAACTTGAGTTATGAACTTTTCAAACCAAATTTTTTTATTTAATATGAGACTTTTTTTCTAACTTTCAGGGTATTATATTTTGCGTCGACTAAGAACTAACAGAGATATGTCACTTTCATCAGGCATCCATATAATCTGGTCTTTGGCTCAATGTGCTACAAGATATCTTCAAATCCTGGATTATAAGGTGATCCATGTTTGAAAGATATAAGGCAACGTTTGATGTGAGGATTTTTTGAAATCCATGAAATCATTCAAATCTAGAGAAACAAAAACCTAAGAATATAAAATCATAGAATTGGAAGATTTTCTTTTTGATATGCCATCAAAATCCTTAGATTATAATCCAATCCCTTACGAGCTCGTGTTTGGTTGAACAATTTAAATTTTTGAATAAAATTTCAACTTTACCTTTAATATCTAAAGCCTACAACAATAATTTTAATCTAATTAGAAAATGACATTAAAAAAAGTAATTACTATATCATTAAAAAATTCAATAAGTTAAAAGAGCAAAAAATAAAAAAGAAAGTGATGCAAAGAAAAGAGGAGTTTCAGGTGAGAGAATAATGAAAACAGCAAACTCTAGCAGCAAAATGTGAGTCAAAAAGAGAGGTGATTTTTACATTGGGATGTGGTTCTTTTAATTAGGATATAGAATAATTTTGAAATAAAATAGATTTGATTAGGAATATCAACATGAGTTTTCACCAAAATCAATTACCTATATAGGTTTTCACAACTATCATTTTTGAAAGATTTCAATGCTTTAAGGAAAGACCAAATGCCCCTCTCTTCTTTGATTGATAATACCAAATGATAGAATTTAACAAAATCCTGAAAATATTTGGATTCACTTCAAATGTCATCATCCCAGACATAATGTGGCCCACCTTCACTATGATTTTCGGGCAGGCTTCCACCTATCTTAGATAAAAGAAAGGGAAAAAAACAGAAGGTGAAGGGCTTGCAAATGACTGAGGGCTTACATACCACCATTGGGTTTCAAGTCAAGTCGCCCTATCTTGGTAAAACTAGGAAAAATCTCAAGTGCTGTTTGGTTCATAAATGGTCACAGGACCAAACAACCAAAATTGGAGTTCACCAAAATATTTATTTAAAACTTCTCATTACCTAAGAATGTCATCAAGATTCTTATTGTTTAATAGAACTGCAGCAAGGGCTTTCACAAGGCCGTCTGGTCCAAGTCTTTTTGACTCTAATCCCTTCCGCGAAGGATGACATGGTGGATGCATAATCAAATAGAAAACGCTTGTTGACAATAGCTTCTCTTAAAAGAAAATCCCAACTTTGTGCATCATAGGGATCAACGAAATGATTTGCCAACATCCAATATTGAAGGAATGGCTTCCATTTCTGAACTTACCGACTGGAAAATTTCCAAGAATTTTTGTTATCATTGGTCACACTGAAGAACAGAAGAAAAACAAATTGGAAAATCATGCTGCAAAACCAAAAATTCCAATACTGAATGCTCACTGACGTAGGGAAAACAGAAGCTGCTACCAAGGTTCAATGCTAAATCACTACACTTCTGATCTTTTCATTTGCTGAAGCACCTACGTTGTCAGGCTTTCAGGATTCTCAACGATCTTTGAAAAAGTCTGTAGGAACGCTGCCAAGTCAGCACCATAGATAATCCGGTGGTCTGCTGTGACATTCACCTGCATATCACAGGAGCCAACTTAGTCTAACTCCAGAATCCTACCATATTTTAACAAGAAGAGCGGCAATCAGTTAATTTTGAAACAATAATGTTTTCTCTCAAACAAGGATGGTCACATGGAAAGTATGCTTCAATAACATCGTTTGGCAAAAATTCCTAATATACCACAGAAAAATTCACCATCAAGCATGCCTTACCAAGACATCAAGTTTCTAAATATGGCAGTGTCAAGGCATAAATATGTAACTTAAATTGATAACTGATCCACCAAAAATCAAATGGTATTAGAAAGACAAATGAAATAAATTACAACAGGATCCAAGATGGTGAGCAAATATTGCAGACAAGAATTGGTACATGCTGTCTGGAAAGTCTTGAAAGCTACCATTAAGTAAATCTGTATCAAGCTAGCAGAAGGTGCTTCATAAGCAATTGAAAATGACTAAGAACAGTGAAGGTTACAATGAATAGAGAATTTAATGTTTTATTCATTTAAGCTTTAGCAAGATGAGTTCCGCCATCTAGGTAGAGGAGATTAAGCAAAATGCAAAAGTCTATGACACGTAGGAGATCTAAGACATTTGCCCATCACAGATATATTTGTGAGGCAATGTCACAGAATTGTTCCAATAAAGCATAGGCTGATTGTCAGGTAATGATATGATGTCACAAATTATAGCCAATAAATTCTCCCCATTTGGGACCAAGCATCACACATCTGATGGTCCCCCATTCAGGACATGATGTTTCTTTCAAAGGGGGAAGATGTGAGCATTTCTTGTTAAAATATTCATCAACAAGATCATTACCATATTAGCTTTAAACCAAAGTTCAAAGTACCGAGACTAGGAGGTGCAACAACCAGGGGTCACTATGGTAAGTGTTTTGCAAAAGACGATACTGGCAGAAAGAATCAAGTTGTATGCACAGATTCATCCGGTACGCCCTCAGTATGGCTTTTATTGACATCTAAAATCTAGATTCAGATTTGTATCATGTTTCCTCCTCTTAATTCTATATCTCTGCAAGAGATGAAGTAGGAGTATTGAGTTAATAGCCCTAGCTGCGGTTTTCTGCACATCATGAAGTCAGTAAAATGCCTATTCTGTCACATAAATCACAAGTTGGAACCCAAAATACATACAGAACATGTAGATGTCAAAATTGGCAAGGTGATGGGCAGATTTTGACTAAATTTTAATATGTATATGCTATTTTCTTTTATGTATATAGCATGTTACATCTTAATGGTGCACATAGGTTAGGTTAGGTTAGTTCAGGTTGGATGGTAACCTGAAACTGACCTGATCCCAATTTGTTCTTAATTTTTGGAACTAGAATTGAACAAATCAATGTTGGAATCCAACCAGATCAAGACCAGGACAGTCAGCTTATTCCATTTTTTCTAAAAAAAGTCAATTATTAATTTTATTTGAGAACAATATAATACCATAAGCCACAACAAATATAAAAATGAAGCTATCATAGAAGTTATTTAGTTAAAAAAATAAATAAATAAAATCTAATGAAAACTATCCAATAATTTATTAAAAAGAAAAATATAAAAAACTGTAAGCTATGTCTAATATAAATTTCGAAACAACAAATGAAGGCAATTCCAAGATGTTTAACCTAACCACAAAATTATTTATCCATATCAAAAAGGCAATAGATAAAAAGAGATAGATAGAGGGAAGAATATTATAGATGACATTAAGATTGTTCAAATGTTAACACAAACATAGGCAAATGATTAATCAACCTATCTTTGGAATTAGAAAGTAAAATAAAAGCTAATATTAATGAAGGAAGATCTCTAACATCAGAAGCTCCAGTCTAACGAAAAGTATATGTGTGTGTAATTGTGTATGCATGGATCAGATTAGGTTGGGTCTAGGTTACTTGAACCCTTAACCCAGACCCAACCCAATCCAGTTGTGTTTCCAAAAATTGGAACCAAAACTAAAACTAACCCAACAAGATTGGTTTGGTCCAGGTGATGTGAACATGTCATAATGGATCAGGTGTTGCATGCCACTCGACCCTGCAACAATGAGTGCTAATAGAGCAATGACATGATAATCAAAGCTTATGCTCATCTAACTATGGTACTTGCAATCTCAAGGATATTAACACCCTAAAGTTTTGGTTCGAGGTGTTGGGTGGAGAGGGTTGGGCATGTTGGTTTTAAGAAATCGAGAATTCTTTTGAGTCAAGAACAATGCCTAAAGACTAAAAGGCTAAACATGTAAGCTTGAATCTGATGTTGCTTTAATATGAATATATTTAATATGAATACAGCTTTACTATCCAAGTGGGCTTGGATGTAGCTCCACAAACGCAGGGAAGAGAACAGCATTTGGATGAGGATCATCTCCAAATCCTACTATTTGAAATGCCATTTTACGATGAGAGGGAGGAGTAGAATGCGGAAAGCCTCCCCAATATGGAGAGGTATTTGCAAGAATTTGGATGCATTATGAAATTGCATATCATTTAACTCGGGAATGACGAGAATATTCGATTTTGAGAGGACAGCTGGGTTGCCCCCATACCCCTGACCTATCTTTTTGAGGATATCTATGGCAGAGCTACTAGGAAGTAGCTCTCTTGTTTTGAGGGATGAAGTAGTAGAAAGCAGCAATGAAAGATCCATTTATATGGCCCCCTATCATTGTCTGAATCCTTACAACTGCAACAACTTCAGAACCTCTTAGGATCCATTCAGCCTTCTGCAGCAGCAGATGTACTGGTTTGAAAACCTTCGAGGTCGGGCATCTTCTCTGTAGGCTGCTTCTACAGGTTTATCAACAACAAAGGTATCAAATACCCTTTCTACAAGATAGTATGGAAAGCCTTCATGCCTGAGAAGGTGAGAATTTTCCTCTAGTTAGCTTTGCTAAGCAAACTCCATATGGGCAATATTCTAGAGAGGAAAGGGTGGCTGGCCAGCACTGGATATGTGCTATGTGGTACGAAGCAAGAATCAGTGAATCACCTGTTCTTCCAATGCCCCTTCTTAAGGTAGATTTGGGACTCCCTCGCTTGCTATCTGGAGTCGAGCAGTCTACCTTCTACCATCAGTGCCCTATGGTCTAAATGGAAGAAAAAGAAGGTGCCAGCAAATAGAAGGAAATGTTGGAATTAATTTATGGTGGCTTGTATGTGGCACATATGGAATGAAAGAAATTCAAAAATTTTTCGCAACAAGAGCTCCGCACCAACTTCTATGATCCATCAGATTTTCAATAACTTCTCATTGTGGGGCAAGCTTTGTACCGAGAGATAAGTTGACACTCCCAAAAATTTCTGTAACACTCGTTCTTGCTCCTTTTCAACATCTTTGTAAATACCTTACACTAAATAAACTTATTACTGGGAAATTCTCTTCCCCCACTAATTTTCCTCAAAAAAAGAATTTGATGTTGCTTGCTTTGTCATGGTGGAACCAAGTCTAAATTATACCAGTTTATGAAAACACATAAGCTCATTGAACCTGGGCTAGCATAAAAGGGCAGCTATAAGGTTAAATAAATACAAAAAAAAAGAGGAAGTATCCTTCAAAGCAGCAGGCAAAGCTTGCAAAAGAATAGCTTATGGGAGATAAGGACCAAACTATGAGCCATTAAGTAGCAAGTTTGCTATATTGGATTTAGAAAGAAATTTACTGCCTGATTTATTGTGAGTTCATGATACCTATCAACAAACCCTAAAGATGAAGCCCAATTCAAGAGAGTAACAGCCTAAGAAAGGGGTACACAAAGGGGTCGTACAAGTAAGGTTTTGATGTTATGAACCTGGAGAACGTATTGATGGCAATTTACGTTATATAGCCTGAATATACCCCAACCTGGAAGTAATGATGCAGAAAGAACACACAAAAAAGAAGCAGAACTTACCAGCATTTTACTCTTAACAGTAAAGAAACCATCTTTATCAGCAACAACAGTGGGTTTTGAAGCTCCCACAGCCATGATAGCTCCCTGCATACAAGTGAATCAAGTGATTTCAGTGCCAGCCGATACAAATCTCATAACAACTGGGTCATGACTTAAAACACCCACCTGACCAGGAGGAAGTATAGCATCGAACCTGTCCACACCAAACATACCCAAATTTGATAAAGTAAATGTTCCTACAAAACATCAAAACTCAATTAGCAGTTACCATCTACGTAGAAGTAGGATGGCAAACCCAAAAGGAATTAATCATATGCAAACCTGAGTTGTACTCATTGGGTGAAAGCTGCTTAGAACGAGCCTTGCTTACAAGCTCCTTCCATCTTTGAGACAGAAGGTAAATATCCAACTACAGGGAGATAATATTCAATTAGCTGCACAAAAGAGGGAAAAAAGAAAGTGATACAACAATCACTTTGTAAATCATTTTATGGACCTTATCTGCATCTTGGAGAACAGGAGTTATGAGTCCACCATCAATTGCTACAGCCACTGCAATGTTAATGCTGCTATTGTAAGTGAAACTCTTCCCATCCTTGCATATCGCGTTCACAACTGGATGCTGTGCGAGTGCCATTGCTGCAGCCTTGGCCAACAGCACAGTCATGGTGACTCCCTTCGACTTGATCTAAAAATATTGCTCACATCAGTAAGCAATTTCACAAAGCCAAATAGACACCAGAAGAAAAGGATGAATTATATTTTTTACTTAGATAATTAGTCGAAGCACCGATTTAAAATACAACAATATGACAAAAGGATAGAAGATTTGAAGATTTCATTGTGAACGATATATGAAATTATTATATAAAATTCTAAACATCAAAAATGACGAAAAAATATACCTTTTCATAGAGAGCATCAAGGGCATCGGTCATCACAGGGTAACCAACACGGAAGGTCGGCACTGAGAGGCTCTCCACCATATTCTTCGACACAGCTGCCTGCATCGTGGTAAAGGTAACAACGGTCGAACCCGGAATTGGTGGCAGAGGAGCCGTAGAAGCTTTGGTGGCAGTAGAAGTAGCAGCACTTGGAGCCGGAGTAACTGGAGTCGCAGCAGGAGCCGAAGTTGGAGATGGAGCAACAGATTTCTTGGGTTGAATCCCAGCTGCCGCCTCAACATCGGCAGGAGTAATCCTCCCATAGGGCCCGGTCCCGACCACCTTCTCGATGTCCACCTTATGCTGTTTGGCGAGCTTCTTGGCATAGGGCGTGGCCACGGCCTTCCTCGGGTCCTCCGCCGCCGCCGCCGCCGGTGCTGGGGAAGGAGCGGGATCGGAAGGAGGAGGTGGAGGAGGAGGAGAGGAGAGGGACTGGGGCTGGGACTTGGACTGGGCCTGGGCCTTGGCGAGGGGGACCTCGTCCTCGGACTCGGCAAGGAGGCCTATGGGAGCGCCGACGGGGGCAACCTCGCCCTCGGGGACGACGATTGCGGCGAGGATGCCGTCGTAGAAGGTCTCCACGTCCATGTCGGCCTTGTCGGACTCGACGACGACGACGCTTTCGCCCTTGGAGAGGCGGTCGCCCTCCGCCTTGACCCAGGACACGATCTTGCCCTCGGTCATGGTGGAGCTGAGCGCCGGCATGAAGATCTCCCGGATCTTGGCCCGGACGGCCGGGATGCGGCGGCGGAGGGGCGGGGAACCGCGGCGGCCGGCGAGAAGGAGGAGGCGGCGGCCGGAGGAGAGGGAGGAGGAGGAGGAGAAGGAGAGGAAGGGAGCGGCGGAGGAGGAGGTGGCCGCCATAGCTGCCGGCTTCTGCTTCGAAGGGGTGGAAATGCGAGGACGCTGGGCTAGGGCGGTAGGCGAAGTTCCGAAATTGGAATGCGTCGGGCGGTTTGTTGTTAGCTTGGTATGTAAAGAATGTAAAGAGATGGAGGGGAACAAAGGCGGCGGAGAAAACGAGGCGAGAACTTTGGGGGTTTGGTTTGTCAGCTCGGGGAGTTCAGTGATTGTATCGATGTTGGTGTGAAGTTTTCACATCCAAGGCCAGAAGTGGGCCAGGAGTGCGAGAATGGTTCCGAATGCAATTAACGGCAATTTTAGATGTATCGTGTATGCTATCTCTTAATAATTAAAAATATCAATAATTAAATTATTCGATATATTATGAAAATTTAAGATCACCCTCAAGGTCACATATCATCTACATCAAAATTATCCCGATATATTTTATAACTTTCATTATATTTTATAACTTCATTGGTTCACATTATTTATTATTATAATATTTATTTTAAATTATAATATTATACTATGGTACAATATTTTATATACCATAATTATAATTAAATTATAATAATTATAATATTACATGATAATAATTATATTATATTATTAAATTATATTATTATTTATAATATTATAATATTATAATATATTATATTTATATAAAAATAATATCAAGTATTTTTTTATGGATGAGAAATATTTCGCTTCTCAAATTTTAGCTCAAAATTATTGTTTTAAGAATGATCTTGAATACCCATTCATTTCTAGATTAGATGGTGATTTTAAAGTTGAAGGTGGTTTAAGGTCATTTTTACGTGAAATCATTTTATACCAAAATCCTTCCAATTAATTTGAGTAGTGCAAATGAAGAAAGGAAAGAATATGGATGAGATTATATTATTAAACTAATAAATGTTTAATAATATTATTGCTTTTTTTATAGTTATCAAATTAGGATGAGATCACTGCAATCAAGGATCTAGATCATCAAATCACTAGCCCTTAATGAGTCAATTAGTGAAACTGGATATACAGTAAAAATATATTTAAAACTTTAATATATAAAATAAAATTAATTAAAAAATAAGTATAATTAGTGATAATTTTTTGTTTTAGGTTCTACTTCATATGGGCTAATATTCTATGCTGCTCCTTAATTACAATATAAATAGAAAATAATTGTGTATTATTTAAATTTTTAAAAATTTTAATATATATCATGTAAAAAGTATGTGGAACTTATCAATATTTTTAATATTACAAAAATAAAAAATTTTGAAAAAAATCTAAAAAATAAAATAAGTATATGTATATTATTTTCTACCAAAGAAAAGGAATCGATTATATTCTTTTATGAAAATAACTAATTAGTAATTATTAAAACATATTTAAAATAGCATCTATCGGCATTTGAATCTAGATCCTGAATGCTAAATGATCAAATGGGACATGTCTTGACTCAAATGGTAGAGCACCTTCTCCAGCTACTCAATGCACATATCTACAAAATAGAACAAGAAAGAGTTAGGAAGGTTTGGGGATTGTTTTGAAAGATCCTTCGACTCTCAAGTCAGCTTAAAATAGATGGAAAGAGGAAAAAAGCCTTTGAGTCCCGTAAAATGGTGCTCCAAGACTTTTGAAGTTAAAGATTGAAATCTTGTTTACCTAGAATTACTTATATTGGCATTCTGATAGAATCCCTTTTAGATTTGGCCTCGTATTGGTGGATAGTTCTAATGAGCTACTTTCCTAAATATAGTGACACCTTTGGTGAAATTTCTCTTGAATAGTATTTAAGAATCCTTTTCAAAATAAGTGATTGACTTCTACTTAAAGTGGTCTGTGCCTTTAGTAGGATTTAATCATAGATTGAGCAGTGACTTTGGTAGAAATAGCTCTTAAATGAGACTTTCTTCTTTGAGAAGATATGTGTAGCAAACCATTTGGCATATCATGCCACCTTTCAACCTGCTACATGTCACCATTATATAGACTAGCTAACTCATACCACATCACTTGCCCACTACTTTCAGGGGTTGAGTTTAAGTCTTCGCTCAAGTCAAAAAAGTAGCTTAGTGATTGGCTTGTTTTGGCTTCTTTTGCTCTGTTACTATGACAATCTATCCACATTGGATGTATATTAACTTTGATCCAGCTCAACGACTCATCAAGGTTGGTCAATTGAATCAACTTAGACTAAGCTCAATGATTCATGGTCATTGGTCACTCTTGCGATTTTATTTAATCTCATGATTGTTGCTGTCAATCTCGATTTGAGGTGAGATATTATGATGCAGTTTCTCGAGAATGGTTGTGTGCTTTAATGCACCAACTTCATAGTGCATTGCCATTAGGCTTATCTTGGGGGTACGCATCTCTTCATAGTTTGCATTGCTTTATAGTCCTTAGAACCTCTTATGCCATAGTTAGCCTTAGCAATTTACACTAGTTATTTCCTCAAAAAGATGCAAAATGTCTCATCTCCCATAATCTACTTTTGGGTTTATATAGGCATATGAGATGGAGTTTATTTGCTTCATCCTCTTTGAGTCTCTTTGAGTTGCTTCAGCTTTGTTAGTCCGATGGTGAAGTGATTGGAACAAAGCTCTAAGGTCTAGCAACTTCATATGCTCTAGTAGAAGAGTAGCAATAGGAGTTGTTGGGCTCTCGCAGAAGCTTGATAGGTTGAAGATGGAGCTATCTCTTACCTTAGCTTGAGCGATCAAGAAGTTTCGAAGGTTGATAGCGTATGTATAGGAGTTGGCCTCCTTTGGTATGGAGACTTTCACCTTGAAGTATGAGATGTGATAGGAGGGCATTAGGTATCTAACCTCAAACCAAGGATAAGGATGAGGAAGAAGAGACTAGCAACTAGTTTCCTCTATTTTGTTTGAAAACTCAAAGGTGGCTAATGTAGGGGATCAGGCTCTACATAATGACCAATTGATCTCCAACTATAGATTTGCTTTTCTTTATCTTCAACTTGGTTTTGGTCAAATTTTATGGTTAGTTTTTAGGTTGACTTTCTATAATTATTTTTAATGAACATGGTCTCCTGGAATCTCTTGGGTTCTATAAGATCAATAGGACAAGTCTTTACTCGAAGGAGAGAGCACCTTCTCCAGCCACTTGATATGTGTTTCTACAAGAGAGAAAAAAAAGAGATCGGAAAGCCTAAAAGTTGTTTTCAGGAGGGAGGCCCTTTGATGATCAAGTCAGCTCAAAATATAGTGGAAAGAGGAAGAAAGCCTTCGAATCTTAGAAGATGGTGTTTTAGGGCTTTTGGAGTTAAAAGATTAGGATCTTGCTCTATGGTTTGGGGCTACTTTCATTGGCATTCTAGTAGAGTATCTCTTAAATTTAGTCACGTATTAGTGGACGGCTCTGATTAATTATTTTCTTCGATATAGAAGCATCTTTGGTAGAGTTTTTGTTGAAAAGAATTTAAGAATTCTTCTTGAATTGAGTGGTTGACTCCTATTCAAAGTGATATGTGCTTTTGGTGGGATTTATTCTTGGGTTGAGTGGCAACTTTGGTAGAAATTGCTCCCAAATAGAATTTTTCTCTTTGAGAGGACACGTATGGTGATCTATTTGCCCACCCTAGCATGTCGTATGTCACTATCATATAAACAAGTCAGCTCATATCACAACGGCATCAATCAATGATATCCAATTATATGATGGTGCAACCCCCAAGAGGGTTGAAATTGTCTCATATTTCTTAATTTCAAATCTTAGTTTAAATATGATTTGGTTTTTTAAAAACTTGATTCAACTTATTTCCATCAATTAGGTTCTATAGATTTTTTCAAAAAAAAAGCCAAATTAGTGGTCTTTGACCGGTCCAAATTCACTCCAATCCCATGAGCTAACCTAGGGCCCAGTTCTCCATTTTTTTGGTTCAATCAATTAATCCAATATGAGTTTAATAATTATGCTTTTATGTGCTACAAAATAATTTTGCAAATCATAAAAAAAATTTAAAAAAATCTAGAAAGGTGGATTTCATTTAATTTTTCATAATTTTTTGAGATGAAAGATGGGGAAATACTAGATTCCCCCAATGCTTTTATTAAAATATTAAAAACATATGAAAAGATAAATGAGAGTACAACTTTAAAATATAAGCAGGTTGCTAACATGACTAAAGACAAGTGGCTCTTAGTATTTCTTTTAACATAAAGGGACCCTTGTGAGGAAAAAATTTTAGACAAAGATTAAGATATAGTTTAGACATAAATGTTACAGTGAATACACAATTTCATAGTGTTAGAAAATTTGAATTACCAATTACACATCTATGGATAGATGATGCACAAAATTCTCATTCCAAGTAATAAGAGCTAGTTGTTGTAAACATTATAGATCCTTTCTTTCTTAACTCAATTGCTAGAACAAACATAGAGAGTCATGAAAGTTGGGATAAATCTAGAAAAACAAAGAAGAATAACGAAAGGTTTTAGTGAGAAGATTAGCCCAACTTGTTACAAACAATACCAGAAATAAAAGATTGTCAAGCTCAGTCATCATAGTAAAAAGAAGGAATGGATAAGGAAAGATGAATAAGTTAAAAAGATAAAAGGAGTCACATGTAGGAGAACAAGGGTATTGACAATTGCATGAGTGAGAAAAAAAAGAGTAAATGGGCGAGAGCTATATACTGGGTGTATATATAGCTTTTTCTCTCTACATTGGGTAAAGTGGACTGACATGATAAGAGGCATTCTGATTAAGGAAGAATGATTATTCTTGTAAATTAAAAAAATACCCACATTGATCTTGCAAAAAGTAAAAATACAATGGTCATCTTTGTAAAATACTCTATTTAATTATTATCGCTCAGCTAGACGAGTTCTGATTAGGCATGTGACATGGCTGCACATCCTCGATTGTATAGCTTTATAAAACACCCAAAGCTTATTTTAGTTTAATGAAAGGTGCCTCTCAAGTTCTCACTCTTAAGTTCTCACGAAATGAGAGGCACCTCTAACTTTTTAAATTTTCATAATAATGTAATATATAAACATTAGTATCCAAAATTAAAAATACCATAAATATAATAATAAAATTATTTAATTATAAGTTTCTTTATTCAATCAATATTAGAAATAATATAACTATTCTAACTACTTAGGCTCTGACTTATGCCCCTTTTGCAACTTGACTCTATTCATCCTATGGCTTTGAAATGATAAGGCATTATGCAAGCTAAAACCTTAGTAAGAATCTTACACATACATACACACTAACATAATTTATATAAATATAGCAAATGGTCAAGTATTGATGTCAAATTAAATGAAAAATATCAGGAAACTTCATAATATACCAACCAATTCTCAAATAAACCAAAATGTGCATGCATACACACACACATGCATACATACATAACCACAATTAATCATTCTATTCAAATGATATTGCACATATCATATATAATGATCCTTTTGATCAATATTTATTACACAAAACTTGTTCTTTTCTTTTATTAATATGTTTGGATTTGACAAGTATCTTTTCAACATTAGACTAACCATAGCCATGTCAACAAAGCATAGGATCACATATAGCCTACTCATAGCGGGCTATGTCAATACCATGTATAACTTGCCTGTGAAGGAACTATCTCAATACTACATATAACTTGCCTATGCCTATGGTGGGATAGTAATATCACATACAACTTGCCATTATGAAACTATCCATAATTCTTGTACATACCTATGATGGCAATTCATACCACACAACTAGTCCAAATATTTCTCATTTAACCATCCAATTATACCAAATTTATTTTTAAATTTATCAAAAATATATAATTAAATATTATACTCCATACAAAAATTTGATGCAAATGAAACATATTTTATACAATCCAAAATCATCAACATGCGGTATTAACATGCATAAAAAAATAGATATAAGTATATGGTGATGATATTTACGAATTCTTAATGGTTAGTTATTGCAATCATTGAACATATGGTACATGTACATATAAAATATTCATAATTATGAAGGTGGAAGTAATAAGGAATCCTCACCTTTATTGATTCAAACTCAGATGAAGTGCTATTAGTGCACACATAACATATCTAGTTAATTTAAAGTCAATACAAGGTTAACTCATAATCAATCAACTATTAACCAATTATCATAATTTCTTAATTTCAACTCTAATATCCAAATTAAATTTAACTCAATATCTCCTGGTTCTTATTCAAAATAAAAAATAAAAAGAATAGAAAATTTATCTCATTTTAGGGATCAAAATATAAAAACCTTTGCTCAACATCCTCCTATCTAGACAATAGTATTTCTATAGGATCAAAACCAATAATCGGACTAAACTATTGAGTAAAAATGATCAATGATAAAAAATTTGAGGTAGATGGGGTAAGCTAGATGATTGTGCCTAACTACTCGGATCAACCAAATCAGGTTAACAATTCATTAGATCAAAGAATGGAGGATTGATCTAAGCTAGAAAAGTGTAACAAATATAACCCATCTATAACACCCTACGAAAATAGGGTTGATACTAACACAAAAGGTGCTAGCTTATGTAAATTCGATCAACAACAGACACCTTATAGGATAGATGAGAGGAGGCCTACCACTGAGGTCCAGCTAGCCCCACAAGAAGAGAGAAAGAAAGAAGGTAAGAGAGAAAGAGAGTATAAAAAAGAGAAGAGAGAGAAGAAAGAAAAGTAAAGGAAGGAGACCCCTTTTGTGACCTCTCCAATAGGGGAAGGAGAGTTGAGGTGGGGTGGCACCACTGGCAGCATTATGGGCAATTCATGGTGACATGGTAGTGACCACAAGCTATCGATGATGGATGGCAAGGTGAAGCTAGGTGTTAACCACTCACAAAAATAATGAGAAGGGAAGATCACAAAAAAAATAGGGAGAGGAAGAGAGAGGAAGAGGGAGTAGGACTTTGGTAGGACTATGTCATGCTAGTGCCCTGCTTATCATGCTAGGCTATTAGTGGTCTAAGGTGAGGCTATGGCAACCTCAACCACACCTGACCACAAAGTAGGGGAAGTAGGAAAAATAGGGGAGAAAGAGAAAGAGTTGATGGCTGATAGTGATTTTATAACTGGTTAGCATAGTTATTCAAACCATTTGAAGGTAAGAAGCATACACCTCATCAACAATGCCATACGACGCCACTAAGGACAAGACAAAGGTGGAACAAGGAGAAGAGGAAAATACTTGGGAGGTCCAATACATCCTTAAATCTAGCAATTTCTAGTTGACAATGAATAAAATCAAATGGGGGATCCAAGAGGGAAAGATGCCAAGAGCTCTTGCATCAACTTAGGCCTCACCATGACAAAGGGAGGTGAGATTGGTTGGTGACTCAGATAAAAAAGAGAAAAACAGTGGTGGTACTTTGATTGGGAAAAAAATTTATAGAGGTTAAGAAACTCAATTCCTACACTCCCTCAACTCTTTATTGAGTTTGGACTCCTACTAGAGTCTGACAAGATTTTTTTTTCTTTTTTATCTTCTTCTTCGACTAGGATTTGAAAACTATTGAGTTAGCTCAATTATCGTAATGCTTAGGTGACTAGACCAAGTTAACTCAAGCAAATTTTCATTGTTTCTTTGTTTTTATTCCATCAACCAGTCAAATGGACCAAGCCACCTACTTCATATTGGGTTAGCCTAAAAGGTCTAGCATTACATTTATTGTGGTCTTGAGAACACCTCCATGTTTCTTTGAAAAAAAAATATGTGAACCATACCACTAACTTTTTAATCATTATACAGTCAATAATTATGAAGACTAAATTGTAGCACATAACTCATCTAGAAATAGGAAAACCAATTAATCTCATCTTTCTCGCCAAATGATTCAATAATATGTCATAGGCTTCATATGCCCACATTGTATTACATAACTGAAGCATAAGCTAACCTAAATAGTCAAGTTATTGAAGAGTGGGAACCTAAGTTAACCTATGCAAGAAATGCATCTTATATGAGCCATCTATCTCTAGTTTAATTGAGATTAGATCTTGGTTGAGGATTCTCTAATTCATTAGACTAATAAAGGTTAGATTACAATGGAGAAAATATTGGACTAAGATATCCTAAATGGTTAGATTAGGCTAGATTGGATAAAAAAAGACATAATTTGTGCTAATTATATACTCAAATTGGAGCCAAGTGGGAGCCAATCTCAAGGCGAGCACCCCAAGTGGGGCACACTTATGGAAGAAAATGGGGTGATAACCCTAGTGGCTGCCAACCTTTCTTTCTCTCTTACTTAAGTACAAGTAAGACTTTTAAAAAAAGAAGGTCAACATAGGCTACCACCCACTAATGTTAAGTCTCCTTAATACTAAGCAAAGAAGAGCACCTCCTCCTTTATAAAAGGAGGTGGTATCCCCTAGCCTTAGGCATGTAACTCCCTTAAGAGGAGGGGGAGAGAGAGAAGTACGGAAGTCTTTTTTTTTTTCCTTTCTTCTCCATCAAGCAAAGAGACAGAAAGGGAGAAAGAAAAATTATTGGATAAGTCTTTCAATGGAGCATCTCCTTGACATGTGATTTTTGTAGACTTAAAATTGATCATAGCTCTAGAAAATAGGCTCACATATTGAAACAAGAGAGGGTAGTTATTCTTAAAAGGTCACGTGCTTTCAGGGCCTAATCATCTCTTAAAATTGCATAGATCTATATCATATTCATCATCTAAGAAGGTATAATTTGATCGAACCCATATGAATGCAATTTTATGAAGTAATATCATGAACCTGGTACACATAGTCTTATGATCCCTATAACTCCATCATATAAATCATTTTCTAAATTAGTATTTCAAGTGAGATTTTCAAGTGTACTTTATAAACTATTATCGAAATTAAAGCTTTAGTACAAATTCTTTCAATAAATAATCTACAATCATTTTCCAATAAAGTTTATCTATTGATCAATCTATAAAGCTATTGTCACATTATCTCTATAACATGATTTAAAGTATCATATCTAACCCTTATAAAGTAGGTCCAAAATACTGTAATTAACTCTTATGAAATATGGCCAGAATAATTAAGTTCATGATGATCAAAATACTGAGGTATAACTCTCATCAATGGGTCCAAAACATAGATAGACTGAGAACTCAAAGCAAACATTCAAAATGCAATTATTTTACCTATGTCATTTCATCATATTTTTCAATAAAATCCTTAATGATACATTAGATGGTTTCAAAAAAGTATTCAAGCACTTTTAAAAAACAAGATTTAAAATTATACAAAGTTGTCTAGTGATTCTAACATTTCTTACAAACATGATGGTAGTTCATAATTAGGAATGTGCATGAATTTTGAAGATATCCTAGATTATTGATATCATGATAATTTCTTGATTGATTTAATTTACTCGTATACAAAGAACAAAGACTAAGATTTCGGTTTTAATGTCATGTTGATAGCTAACAATAACATGCACATTCATAAAATGTCTAGGTATTTAATAGAGAAATAAATAATTTATTTCAAAAAATATTACATAAAGAAAAGTCCAAAATTTCTAAGATATTTCATAATAATTAATATGAATAGATAATTTAGAGATAGGTAGTTAAAAACATTCTAGTTAGATTGAGGTTACTTTTAAAACGCACTAAGTTCAACAAATGCTCTCTACTCAAATCAAATCCTCTCCAATACATAATGATGACGAACAATTTATATATTAAGTTATCATCTCTTGAGCCCTTTAATAGGTATAAAAATCTTTTTCAACCTATATTAATATTTAGCTTAATTAACCACCAAAATCATGCATGATACAAACTTTAATAATTAGCAAAATATAATTTTAAAAATTATTAAATTTTATAGCAAAATATTTTACATAAATAAAAAAGCCAATTTAATGATTACTTTTGACCATATTGAGTAGCTCCTATGGATCCTATCAATTTTAGACTTAAGGCCTTCTCTGCAATAATAATAGCCCTTAACTATCAAAAGGCATCTCCAAAACTAATGATATTAATCTTTTAATATCATTTGAATACGAGAACTTAAGAGGCATAGTTCATATCATTGAAAAGTCACAAGAGTTAACAAAAGATGTAGATCCATATCTAGTATTTTCTACAAATCCATTCCAAAACTGCATGAGTGTATCAAATTATAAGGCAATAGAGCTAGCAATTACTTCAATCATACCTCTAACTAGATGCAAAGTCTCAAATCTAACTCTCCCTCATTTATTATGGTGGTTCTACTCTCAACACAAATTTTTATACTAGTGTTAGATTAGAGACGGAAATCCACAGTAGAGAGGAGGAAGGAGTACAGGGAGGAACCACTTACATGCACAAATTTGTTGGAGATGGAAGAAAGGGGAAAGTGGTCAAATTGAAATGGAGATGAGGAGGGATAAAATTTTTGGGTCGGTGAGCGAAAAAGAGCACCACTCTCTCCCACGATCGCCTTTCGTCGGAGATATCAAAACCTTTCATCTTTCTCTCTATCTTCTCATTTCTTTTCTCCACCTGCAATTGCCGGACCAAGAAAAATCTAGGCTGACTTCACTCTGTCGGCATTGAAGATGATGCCAAAATATACTGAAGTAGAGGGGGTGAAAGGGTTGTGAGCAAATAGGACACATTAAATCCATCTTTCTTCTTCTTCTTCACATTTGATCAGAAAAAGGTAACTAGTTGGAATCGGTTATCATTGTTATTTATTCAAATATCCCTCTTTCATGAATGATCAAAATTTTTCTGGCTATATCTATAATAATAATACAATAATATCATAGCAAACTTCAAAAAATCATATTCATCAATGTCATAACCTGACCCCTTACAGGAGTTGAATTTCTCAGTTAGTACTCACTCTCTCATCAGTTCATGTGCCAGAGACAATTTAAACTTTCCAAGTTTGATCACATCTAGGTTTAAAAAAGCAGAGCTGGGTTCATTAAACTTAATGACCTAGTACATAAAGAAAATATTGATCTGGATTTAAATCCAAATCCTGGAAAAATTGGAGATGTTCTAGCTACCAGCATTAACAACAAAACCATAGGAGCACTGATGCCCTTATGCATTATAAACCATGCTTTGCTTATTGACCGGCGAGGAGACCCATTATCATTAGGCATCCCACGACAATGTCTGCCTATAGAAATGGCGAGGAGACTCACGCACATGGATCACGATCGATTTTCCTTGATCAACCCTATTGATAACCCTGTTCTTAAGTCTTGCTCACCAAACTTTAGGATATGAAAACTAATGACAATGGCAAATTGAGCATGAACGTGTTTTAGATTATGTCAACACCTACATCCGACAAAGAAAAGTAGCAACATCTACACCCGGCAAAGAGAAGAAGCTGTTCCGCTTCAGTGTTACGTTCGTCTTACCTACAGCAATAATACGTAAGCGCTGGCGGTGACGTGCTCAGGAAGGTCCGAAACCTCCATATAAGCCACCACTCGCGCCGCGCTCCTCCTCAACTCGCCGGCGTCCAACTCGCGCAGGTATTTTCCCTCCCACCGTTTGATTTCAGAGAGTGAGAGGGCCTGAGATAGAGAAAGGGGGGGAGGGGGCGGTGATCGGCCGCCGGCCATGGGAACTGCGACGGCTGGAGTGAGGGGGATAGTGGCGGCCACCTGCGTAAGGGTCGCCCCCTTGACTAGGCTGTGGGAACCGCGACGGCCTTGTCGCGTGCGGCTCCCGCGGCCTGCTCCGTGGGCCAAGGCCGGCCGCGTTGACACGCCGGGCAGTCGGGCTTGGCTGCGGCCCGCGATGGCTGCCATCCGGCGGCGGCTGGCCGGCCGGGAGAGGGCTGGCCATGCCACCAAGCCGCCGGATGCAGCGGGAAGAAGAAACAGGGGAGGAAAGAAAGAAGAAAAGAGAAAGAGAGAAAGAGAAAGAGAGGGAAGAGGTGGTTGCCGGGGGTCGTCGGCGCTGCGGCAACCGACAGCGACCGGCCGGTCGGCCGAGGAAGGGCCGGTGGAGGCCCGGATGGCCGGCAAGCGACCGACTGGTTCAGGTGAACCAGAACACAGAGAGAAGAAAGGAGAGGGAGAGAAAGAAAGAGAGAGGGAGAAAGAGAGGAAGGAGGAGAGGGGGAGGCGGCCGTCGGTGGTCGCCGGCGCTGGAGCGACCGGCGACAGCCGGTCGGTAGGCCGCGAGGGGCAAGCGGCGGCCCTAGGCCGCCGGCGACCACGAGCACACGGACGGGTGCTCGTGGGAGGAAACAGGGGAAAGAGGGAGGGGGGAGGGAAGAAGAAATGATTAGCCCATTGAGTCCAGTTGGGCCAATTTGTAATTTGTAGAGCCCAAATTAGTTTTGGCCCAACATATTGGAGTATGGGTTTGAATATGGGATGAAACTGGTGGTCAAAAAATTTTGTTTTCCTATTTGAGCTTATGGATGCGGAGATGTTCAAGCTCTAAGTTGGATTAAGAACTTCATAGAATGTTAGGATTTATTTTGGCACCAAGAATTTAGAAATTAAAAATTTTAAATATAATGTTATAGGTGCCAAAAGCCTAAATAATTGATTTGCACTTATAGATTAGCAACAGAAGGTAAGTAGGCCATTTATCACTAGTAATTTTTGATAAATTACTAAATATTATATTTGAATGAATCGCCATATAACTTTAAATATTGCTGATTAACTGCAAATGATTTCCACTTCTTCATTATATGCATTTGAATATGTAGTATTGTTATTTTAAATTTCAGTTAAATTTTGCAAGTTAATAGTGCTTGTGTAGAATAATTAAGTATGGTATGTTCAACCTAAAAATTTTGAAAATATTTATGCAAGTCATCATTAAGCACTTAAATATGATAAGCTAGTAAAAATATGAATATAAAATGTGCCACCTGCAGTCCGCTATGATATGACATAATGACATGATGGCATGATATACCCCATGTGGTATTTTATTTTGGCTCAATCATAGGCAAATATGTGGTCATAGTGTGAGACCGCGGTGTATTTGTAATAAAATGAGTGTAAATGATAATAACAGAGAAAATTTGGTTGTGATTAAGTCTGAAAACCGAATTTGAAGCATAATATAGCATAAGCTTTTAACATTTTTTAAGAATGTAAGTAACACTAAATATCAAGGAAATATGTAGGTACTGTCATATGAAAATTGATGAATGATGATAAATTATATTTTGAGATTATTATGATATTTTTATTTTAGGCTTACTTATTAAGTGTGAACTCATTAAACTCTCAATGATTTTTTTTAAGAGCTAAAGAAATGATGTGAGACTTGGATAGATTGAAGCTTCTGTCTACTTAAAAGAATTTTAATTTCTAGTTATGCTTGTAACCAAAACATATGTTTTATCTAAATTTGTAATAAGAATGGCATTATCAACTCTATGATATACTTTGTCTTTTGCTCTCTATTTTATTGTTGATCTTTGATTACTGGATGCCTTGCATGCGATGGGTTGCCACCTTCTAGATTTACCATTAAGTTTGGGGCGTGACACTAAGACGCCGAGTTCGCCTTGAGCTGGACCTATGACTTTCTTGAGTCCCAGTCGCTTGGTCGGCATACCCGCATCGTCCAGGATATATTTTGGCAAAGTCGGGCCGGTCAATGAACGAGGCCCTTGATTTTGACTCAAGCCCGGCTAGAGGGCCGGGCCTCACAATACATATCTGGGGGCGAACTGGAAATGATCCAAAGGTGTTGGTGTATGGGCCGTCCTTCGCGCGAAGGATACAAATTCCAACGTACTATATCCCAGCTTAAAGGATGCCGCAGAAAAAAAGCGAGAGAATAGAAGGCAACCTCCGACAGAAGCAACGAATAAATAACATCAATACAACTTAACCGGAATCCGGGCATACCATTGCATGTAAAACCCCTCCGGCCAAGCCAAGCATCTCCAACTTTTTAAATGATTCTCTAGTTTAGAGGAAGTTAGAGACCCCGTCCCCTGGCTAGTTAGAGGAGAGAAGCAGGAGGACGGATGGAAGAAGACCACTAACGGAAGCCATTAAACCAACCGACACATCACTTTGGACATCGATTACGACAGGAATCTGTCAAAGATAAAGCTGGGATGTCCTCGCACAGAAAACCCGCGGCCAAGTCATGCACTCTCAAACTTTAAATTCCCCAATTTAAAGGATGTCATAGACCCTCCCTTCCCTCCCTTTCCAAGAGTTCCTTAGCTCTTGAGCAGCAAGAGGAAAGGAAAAGAGAAAGAAAAATGGATGGAAGAAGTCCATCAACAAAAGCCAATCAACACGTCACCTTGAAAAGAAAACCCCCACCCAAGCCGACCATCTTTAGAGTCCCTGCAAGCTTCAGAAGCGGCAATTTGTATGCCTACGAGCCAAAACTGGTTTCCATAGGCCCTTACCATCGTGACAAGTCCAAGGACTTGAGAACCATGGAGGAGCTTAAGTGGCGGCTGCTACACCACTACCTCTCCATGGTTCGGGATGGAAACAAGAATGAGGAGGGCCTAAAAAAAGAAAAGATAGAGGATTTAGAGAAGCGGGCCCGAGACTGCTACGCGGAGGTGATTGACTTGAGTAGTGATGAGTTTATGGAGATGCTGCTGCTTGATGGATGTTTCATCTTTCAAATATTTATTACCATGGTTGATCATCAAACTTTGAAAGCGGAAGAGCTCAGGTCGCTACTTTTCGATAACTCGTGGTTCCAATTTCTTATTGCTCGAGACTTGTTGCTGCTTGAAAATCAACTTCCATATTTTATCATCGAGCATCTCCTCGATACGTTGAGCATGCCAGATTGGGATGGCTCCCGGCTTCAAAGAGTTGCCCTCTCTATGTTCTCTGAGATTCTGCCACAGGGCATGGACGATCCTAAGCAAGAGATGCTCCAACACAGCTTTCAGGTGGATCATTTGCTCCACTTGTCCCACAAATGGATCTCCAATATTCTAAACCTAGAAAAGGGCAGCGAAAAGGACAGCGAAACAAGAAAAAGCCATAACCTACCATTAAAGCAATTCGCACCGACCTTGCCCGCTATGACTGCACTTGTAGAGGCTGGAATCAAGGTCAAGGTGAGCAAAGCACATAGCTTTCTAAACATTTCGTTCTGTAAGAATAAGGGGGTGTTGGAAATTCCAGTCTTTGTCCTTAATGATGACGCAAACTTGTGTCTTGCAAATCTTGTTGCATTTGAGCAAACTTGTTCTGAACATGGGTTGAACATCACGAATTATGTCATATTCTTGGATAGCATCATCAACACCCCAAGAGATGTGGAGTTGCTTTACCAGGAAGGAATCGTTGGTGGAGAGCTCCGTGGTGACGAGGACACTGTGTCCCTCATCCACAACCTAGGCAAACGTGTGGCTTATGATTTTGGAACTAGTCACTTTAACGATGTGAGCAATGACTTGCGTGCTTACTGTCAGTCGAGATGGCCTAAGTGGCGTGCCAAAGCTATGCGTGATTATTTCAGCAGTCCATGGGCGATCATTTCAGCAGGAGCAGCTTTTCTATTCCTTGTACTCGCTATTCTCCAAACAGTTTACACTATTTCAGATTACCACAAAATATAACAAGTCCTCTTCAAGTCTATGAGCTTCGTCATAGTGTTTGAATATGTGGCCGTTGCTCCTGTGTGATTTGTTTAGGTTCCCCAGACATCGATTTTATGTCGAGTCATTGTATTAGGACTCCAATTGGTATTGTTGTTAATAGTAAAGTTTTTAATAAAATGTTATTTGATGTCTAATAACTATATTTTTTAAGATGCCGTGGAACCATATAACATTTGTTCCGTAGCCAGACTAGCAAAGTGTTTCTACGATGAAAAAAAGGCCAAAAAGAACATTGTATGGTGCTTTATTTTTTAAAACTTTTTGCACTATTAAAGTTGTTACCATAAAGTATTCTTAATTTACGTATTATTTATTTTGAATAATATATGTTATAATATAATATTATTGTACAATTTATGCATGATTATTATGTGATAATAAAAATAGTACCACAGCATTGTATTAATATTACTATAGTAAAATACAATATAGTATAATATAATATATATAACGCAATATATTATGTGTACTGTAGTATTGTATAGTATTAAATGTAATATTATATAATGTTGTATAGAGTATGGTAGGATGGTATGATATATAATAATATAATGTGGTGCTGGTGAAGACAAGATAGCAAAGGCTTGTGGTGGAACTAATATTCGTGCAGGGTTTACATGGCGCGGATGGAGGAGGAGCTTCCAATACCATTCCGAGTTTAGTGACATCTAGCTTCAGGAGGAAAGAGAAACGCAAAGAAGGATTCATGAAGCCTAACGGCCTGGTACATGTAGAAAATATGGATCCGGATTTTGGATCCAAATCCCATAAAAATAAGAGATGAATTGTGTAATTTCCAGCCATTAGCATCAACAACAGAACCCAGGAACACCCAGCCCCCCTATCTTATATATTACTGAATGCATCAAAGCATTGTATAATATGTTTTAGAAAGCCATAAAGTACATGCCTCCTGGTTGAAATAACCAATGAATCTGTAGCTCTTGAGAATAATATATGTTTTAGGAGAGGGACTCTGCTGCAGCGAATAATGCTCCCTCACCTCGGATCGACAGGAGGAGCATATGAGTACAAGCAACTGCACCCCGTCACCCACATCGTTAATGCATACAACGCTCTACTCACGCGCATCACACGCTTCGCGAAGATATAATCAGAAAAATAAATCATCCGAGAATTAAACATGCATGCAAGCTTGGTGGAATTCATCACTCAGGTGGATCCTCTGCCGACAATCTCTGCTGTTTGGCCAAAAGTGATGCATGGACCGCGGCGAGCGAAGCAACGTGTGTTAGAAGAGCTTCTGATTAATTAAGGTTAGATTTAGATGATTTTGGATAGAGTTGCTATTGAGCCAAAGCAGCATGAGCAGACTCGGCCTCATATTATATTTAAGTCATAATTTTCAACTTATACTAAATTAATTTGCTAATTGGGTTGAATTAAGTTTATGAGAAAAATTTTAGACTCAACGGCTGACTTAGGTTGGTTCGAGATCAAGTATAATGTGAAACTTACCCAAAGTCAATCAAAATTAGATGGAATCGAATTTGTATTTTGACGAAACATCTAACTTTTTTTTTTATAGCTAAAATTTAATATTGATAATTAAATATGAAGTTATTAAAAAAAATAAATAAGACAATACAAAAGTAACTTAAACTTAAACTTTTATTCAAAAATTTTAATTGCATCTAAATAATGGATCATTCATAAGTTTACAAATTATAATTTTTTTAATATATGTGTTAACGTACTTAAAGACATTATAAATAAGAATCCAAGAAAATAAGTAATGTAATATAAATATTTAGATGTAATTAAGTAAAAATAGATGAGAAGAGATGCAGATATTCGGATAAAAAAAGGAATTAGTTGAAATTAGAACCTATTCAATGAATTAATAAAGATAATTACACTGAAAGAAAATAAAATTTATATAATTTAGATTTATATATAGCCTGAATTAGATTAGGTTCGGATCGAATCAAGTTTATTTTCTATTGTCTCAAGTTAGACTCGAATGATATACAGATCAAGTCAAATCGAAAAATATAATACCTAAACCCGGACCTAATATGAAATTTGGACTAGTCCAATTTTCAAATGTAATTCAACCTATGATTCTTTAAATACAGATCGAGTCTTATCTAATTAGATTGAGATTAGGTTGGGTCATGAGTTGATATATCCTGATATATATAGCCTTAGTTTTGAAGTGTTTGGATGAAGAGAAGGAAATTAAGTGAGGAGTCAAAAGAGGAGGATATTACAATTGCTGTAGTTGCCGTGATGGTTGTAATTTATAAAGGCCAGTGGACCATGGGATAGACGCTTGAGAGTGGACCTCGAAGGTGACAGGGACGGGCGCCTAACAATGGACCTAGAAGGCAGTGGAGTCAAGAGGGCGGTTTTCTTTGATTGACTCAATTGACATCCTTCCTTGCAACATTAGTTTAGGTGATTGAAGACTTGTGTCTATGATTGTGGCAAATTAAGCGTGACGCCTAGCTACATTTGGAAAGTTTTACAGCTTCAGTATTCTCCACGGGTCTTCATTACCTTTTCCACGTACGTAAAATTACTGCAGTACCATAGCATTTTCCCTGAGAGATTGAAGTTTGTTTCTGATTGACATATCATGCTTATTTTCTTTCCATCAGATTGGTTCATATAGTTGTACTTAAGAGTTCTTCGACAACAATATGAAAACACATCGACCATGCAACTTGGCACAACCGACGTGATTCTCATGAAATTCCTTGCACGAGTTCTATGTTCTACGGCCAATGTTTGGCCAGGGTGCTATCAGAGATTGGAACAATTCCAGGTACCTCTCAGTTTGGATCTGAACCTAGACCTGAGGAAGTTCAGGTCTAAATTAATTTGAAACCCAAATCCTGCCAATCTGAAGATTGGGTTTAGTTCAGACTGGTCTGATTTTAATAAAAAGGACACATCAAGCGTATGCGTTGGGCCAAATATAACCGTTCCGTTCCCAACGCTCGCTGGTTTGGGATCAAATCAGTATCCAGGTCTCCATTGTTGCCAACATGTACCATATGCCAATGAACTAATGGGACAATTTTAAGTAACGAATTTCTTCATAAATAGGCAGTGTATAAGAATAAAATTATGTATCATATGCCATGAGTACTATAAAATTATGTGGATTGGTTCCAGTCCACATGAGATCAGAATCATAACTCAGTCTCGTGTCCTAATGCATGACAAGATTGGATCAAGTTGAGGTCTGATTGCACGCACTTTCATGAGATCAAGACCTATAACTGAAAATTTCTATAAATTTAATTTTAAATATCTGACTCATTGGTCTGCAACACAATTGGATCTGGTTGTAATCCCAATCTCGGCCCTGAGGTAATAAGCACTCAAAAAAGGAAGTCTAGAAAATTTACAAAAAAATCGATAAAACGAATAAACGAAATTGTTGTGCAAAATGAAATGCCCAAATTCCGGAAACATTTTTCTATAATCCAAACGAAAAACTTTTATCCGAGGCCCCATCCATTTTTAAGTGGCTTGCGATTGGATTGGGCTTGATCCATTTCACCGACCTATATTAAATAAAAAAATAAATTAATAAGACCAAAGTTCAACAAGATTTTTTATTTTATTTTATTTTTTTGTTACTTTTTTTTCTTACTGGGATTTAAAGATAATTGGTCGGCTAAGCATGTGCTGATTTGTTCCGATTGGGTCAACCCAAGCAATTTTTTATATATATTTTTTCTACTCCATCAGGCCAATCTAGTCTTTCGTTTTAGGTTGAGCAGGCTCAAAAGATTTGGTATTGTATTTATCATGGTTCATATGGATAAATTTATCAAATGTATATAATAAAGATATATAATAGAATGGTGACAAATGTCAAAAATATAATGATTAAATAGGCCAATAAATAAGAAAAATTCTGAATTTATTAACTAACCCCAACTAGCTAAAATTGGATGACTTGGATTATTCTAACTAACCTCAAGAATTAATCTAACTATCAAGATCAAAAAATAATTTTGAATCATTCATTACCAAAAGGTCCAACCATAGTTAACATAACTAATCTATTCCTAATGCCTATAAATAGAGGGCCAAAACCTCATTTAAAATATTAAGTAAGGCTCATTATCTCTTTTATTTTTTTATTCTATATTTTTTATTTTTGTTTACTATTTTTTTAAAGAAAAATGGTCATCTAATGCGATTTTTACCGAGTTTTTTTTGTTGAGGGAGACTTCTTTTTCTGATCTTGATCTTCACTGAGTTTTTCTACTGAGTTTTCTATCGAGAAAGACTTCTTATGCTAATCACTTTTATGCTGATCTATTGCTCTCCTATTTCCCTCTATAACAAATCATATTTTTAAGAGATTTAATATGAAGAATTATAAACTTGGTATATCTCTTGTATGTAAAAGAGATACGTTCAATAAAACTCAGTCATCATATTCTTAAGAGATTTAATATGAAGAATTGTAAACTTGGTATATCTCCTGTTATATATTTTTAGATCCCTTGTACTACATTCTACACTATATTTTACTATATACAAGATCTATATCAATAAAATATTAGTGTTTGTAATCATGAAAGGAATTATATTAACAAATAATATATGCCTACTATGATTCTATGTTGATATTATCCATTATATTTTATGTGGTTACTAAGATTGTTCAGTTTGAAAGTTATTTTTCTAAAATTTAAAATAGTTATCCTAAAACCTAGTAAAATAATTTTTTTAAAACCTTGCAATTAATATTGCCCAAGTGGGATATTGTAAAATTTTAAACTTAACATGAGCTATCATTGATTGCATACTTTTATATTAATGAAAAATAGATTGAATGTGATTTGGATTAAATAACTAGTATAAGCCGAAATAAAGTGTGTGATCCATATAGTATTAGGCTAGATCAATCTTAGTAATTAATACATGTGGGTATATGGTATGGAGGTGTAGAGCTTGTTTACTTAAGCTCCTAAATGAGAGGGCTCAATAGTTGCTTTATTTTATAGCTTAGTCTCTACTCCCATGCTAATCCAACTCTAACACTGACTAATTCATGGCTAGTGCACACAAGAAGACGTAGCAATGCTCAAGAAAAACTATTAAACTCTATAGCCAGGATACACTTCTTAAATATTCTTGTATGTGATTTAATAAGAAATTGGGTATTTTAATCTCTAGTATATATTGATTCAATCTATCAGATTTCTGATTAAATATCATATTTATTTTCTTTCCATCAATTTCATTCGATAGTTGTTGAAAATTTACAAATATCTGATCTAACTTAAGAGTTTTTCATACAATAATATAAAAAAACATTGACTACTGTGCATGGTTTACATACAATTTGATGCATTTAGGCGCAACTTGAAATTCCTGGCATGAGTTCTACATTCTATGGCCAATGTTAGGCCTAAGTTGCTATCAAATTGGAGCAATTCCAGGTACCTCCAGTTTGGATCTTAATATAGACCTAACAGGATTTGGGTCTAAATTAATTTGCTACCCAAATCCCACCCATCTAGGGATTGGGTTTATGAGACTAGCCTGATTTTATAGGACCCATCAAGTGTACGCTTCGGGTCAAACGTAACTGTTCCGTGCGGAGCACTCACTGAAAAAAGTGCACGATCTCGATGAATTATTTCTGAATAAATTAAGAAATCATATGTAAGAACCATAGCATTTCGTGACTTATTGGTAAATCTACTTTGATTCTCTATCAACCAATAATGTAAGATCATTAACATGGTTAAAGTTAAACTGTTTGAAGTCCAGGCAAAACATGGTACTCTTTCTACCGCTACGTTAGTACCGAAATGGTTTAAAAATGAATAGTTGGTAATTTATCTGACTAAATTCATATCCAGACCCCAATTGTTATAGCAACATGTAACATATGCTTAACCCTCTAGATGATCATAAGGGTCGTGAGCGCGAGCAGGCGTTCAAAATTATTTTATTTTATTTTATTTTAAATTTAAATTTAATTTAATTTTTTCTTTTCTTTTTAAAAAGTCAACATTGTGAACGAAGCGTCTAGTCTTCGTAGGCCCCTGGTCTAGACCCCGCATCTAAGTTGGCCAGACGGCTATAAAAGATGCTGGAGGTCCTCCCTTCTACTTCCAAAGTTTCACTTTTGAGCCATCTAAAGAGTGAAACGTTAGAATGGATGGAATGAAGTCATGGAAAGTAGTCAACACGTTGCTTTGAACATCCACACAGCATGGTTACAGTCTGTCAAAAATAAAGCAGGCATGTCAATGAAAACCACCAGCCAATTCAACCATCTTCAAGTTTGCGTAAAAATCTTCCACAACGCATGGTTGAAAAGTCTTCTCTTACAAGATTAGAAAAGACTAATTCAAAATCTCCGATAACATATGGTTCAAAAATCCTCTCTTTTGTGACTTGATTGCATAAAATTTTTTCACAATAGGTGGTTGAAAAATCCTTTTACAAGACTAAAAACATCTTATTCAAAAATCTTTCATGACACATGATTCAAAAATCCTCTCTTTCAAGACTTAGGTTGCGTAAAAAGCTTTCACAATACATGGTTGAAAAATTTTCTCTTGCAAGATTAAGAAAGACTAATTCAAAAATCTTTTATGATGCATGATTTAAAAATTCTTTCTTTCAAGGCTTGATTGCTTCAAAGTCTTCGATGTGGTTGAAAAGTCTTCTTTTTCAAGATTGAAAAAAAGTGATTGATTTGAAAATTTTTTATGGCACAGTGGTTCTAGTGTGGCATCATTACAAATTATGTGGTCTATTTGAAAATTTTTCATGACACAGTGGTTCTAGTGTGGCATCATTACAAATTATGTGGTCTATTACTCGCATGCTCTTGTTTGCCTTGAGTGCAACCATGATGATCTATTGGGTCTGTCTCTTCTCTCTAGCTATGATGATCACTTTTGAGACGACTACTTATCTTTCTATTCTTGTCAGTTTGAAGACCGTTGCCATTTGCTATGGCCTTCATTAGCTGATGTCATTTCAGAGTGAGAGATCGTACGACTAGCTTACCCTACGGTAGCCTCCACTATTGAATGGGGGATGTATGAACTTTGTGAAAAATTGGTGCATCAATTGGCTGGTGTCATTTCAGAGTGAGAGAGCGCACAATGGGAATCATAATTAAAGAGGTTAATGAAAAAATATTTCTAATATTACTGCAGTTGACTGGGTACCGAATGTAGTGACAATAAAGCCAGTTTCATGATCCTTTTATTATTTAGTTAGATAATTTTATATTAAAGCTAAAGATCGAGGAGGTTCATTTCTAAGTTAATTTATTCAAACCCAAATCCTACCCATTCAAGGTTTGGATTGATTAGTCTGATTTTAATATCAAACCTATGCCTTCACCAAATCTATGACCAAATAAGAAAACTGGTCTTCTTTTGGGTTGGTTAGTCTGATTTTAATATCAAGCTTATGCCTTGACCAAATTTATGATCAAATTTATAAATAAGAAAACTTACCTTCTTTATAGAACCATCCGTACACTTTTAATATCAAGCCTATGCTTACCAAATCTATGCCTTGAATCAAATTTATAAATAAGGAAACTGACCTTTTTGTTAAAAAGCCTATGCCTTGACCAAATTTATAAATAAGAAAGCTTACCTTAACCACCCCGTAGACTTTAAATATCAAGCCTATGCCTTGGATCAAATTTATAAATAAGGAAACTGGACTTCTTCGTTGAATCCGAGACTCCTTCTCTCCGCCGAGTTTGGATTTTCTCCCGTGAAATCCAGATTGCAGGCTTGGCCGGAGATATGGTAAACTAAATTTCCACCGGCGTGATTCACCTCATCGACTATTCCAATCGCCCGTTTCCTCGTCACCTTCCCGGGTCTCATTGTGTATTATTATGCAGCATCGAGTTTCAAGGATCCCAGGTAATCCATTCCTAGATCTCTACTTCCTAACTTTGAATTTGTATCTAGGTCTCCACTTCCTAGCCTTTGAATCTTGGAATTGAGGCTTGATATCAGAGTTCCTAACCGAACTCTTCTCTTCGGTGGAGTATAGTTGCAGCGCCATGGGCGAAGCCAAGAAGCTTCAGTAAGGAAGAAGACGCTTTCGTTTCTTGAAGGCAGCGGGTTAAATTTAATTGGGCCGGCTGGGCTGATGGGTTAATGGGCTGGGTCTCATTTAAATAATAAATGGGCCTGGTGGGTCATGGGTTGGGCTGGTGAGTGATGGCTGGGCTAATAGCTTGGTTGGTTATTGGGCTAATCAGTTAATTAGGCCTAAGTTTGGGAAAGGATTCAAAACCCAGAAATTTATTTTGGCTTGGGCTTTGAATCAATTGCTGGACCATAAACCAAAAACTAGAATTGGCCCAACTAGCATGTTATTTTGCAGAAATTAATTTTACTTATGTTGGATTAAAAATGGGTTTAAGAAAATTAATTATGGATTAATTTTATTAATTATTTAGTCATCCAATTAAGTTAAGGTAAGGCCAATTGTTGATTAGCTCGTGATTATTTTTATTTGAATAATGATTAATGCATATTTTGAGATGTATAAGCTTAGGTAGGTGTAGTAATTAATGTAAGCTAGCAGGAGCATTTTCGTAAATATAATTAAGTTGTTGAAAATTATCAATATTAGTAAATAAATAAATCTTGGTTAAAGTTAGTTAAGTAAGGGCTAGTAATCTTTGAGATAGAGGGATAAAGTGGTAATTTTTAGGACTAGAAGGGCAAAATGATAATTTTTAATTATAAATTTTGATGAATTAATTATTTGTTTATATTTAATTATAGGTGATCATTGATTATTTGACTTGCATTGAAAAAGTTATTTGGAATAGCGATTTGAGGTAGAAGTTCTACACCTACTATTGTGTAATATGTTTCATATCTTGCATGCCTGTATATATCATATGTTATTATTGGTTTTTCCAGCATGATTTAAATTGGGCATTAAAGATTATTGTGGATTTGCTTATATATGGTGGTATATTATTTTGTTATGGATGGTTTTGAATTTGATTCAAAATTATAAGTATGTCTATTTTGGATGTGGTATGGTTTGACTTGGTTGGTTGAGGAATATGATATGCATGAAGAGTACTATTGATACATGATACTAATTCTGGCGATGGGGATTGAATCCTTAATTAGCCTAAACCAGCGGCATCAGAGAAGGGCTTAAGAGTCGTGAGAGGCCGGTGA
The DNA here is from genome assembly GCA_017589505.3 of Metroxylon sagu. Taxonomy (NCBI): domain Eukaryota; kingdom Viridiplantae; phylum Streptophyta; class Magnoliopsida; order Arecales; family Arecaceae; genus Metroxylon; species Metroxylon sagu. Next base: position 265,703 of record JACVBY030000586.1, read on the forward strand.
TATAATTGAGTTTATCATGTTGGGTACTAGTATGTAAACCAACCTGACAAGAGATGTATCGTCAGGTTAGGTCGTTAGATACATATTACTGACATATGAATTCATCGGTATGCATCTTTAGTACTACCTAATGACACTTGCATACTGATTGAGCGACTCATCTAGTGACGCCTTACGTTTTGTAGCAAGAGATGCCTAGTGACGTATTGCATACTAAGGGAACAACTCGCCTAGTGACATGTTGCGTACTGATGCGTTGATGGATAGTATAGCTGTGGTTGCACTGAGCATATGATTGTGAGTAGCTACGATCACATGAATGGATTGGCTATGGTTACGGTCACATGAATGGATTGACTATGGCTGCGGTCACATGGATGGTTTGACTATGGCTGCAGTCATATGGATGGTTTGGATGTGATTGCGGTCACATTAATGGTTGGTAGTTATTCTGGCATATGGATTTGTTTGATTTTTTAGAAGGGTTATGTATATATTATGTTATCTTCTGTAAAAATATATTTTGATATATTATTTTGATTTTAATGATATATTCATGATGGTACGTATAAAAGTTCTACTTGGCTTTTAGCTTATTACCCTTATTTTTTACCATGTTTAAAAAGATAATGATGAAGCCTATCTACTGGACCAGGATTTGGGTGATGGTCTTCAAGAGTGAGGATACTTATATATTTCTTTTCTTTGATATTTTAGACATGCTGTATTAAGCAAATGAAATTGACATGTGATTGATTGATGAGTTGTTATAGTAAAATATATTTGAATTTTACCTTCTGTAAATATATTTTATGTTATGCATATGTTGAGATTTAGTAGGTCTTGCATATTCTTGAGCTTCACTTTAAGAGTATGTGGCTATGTTACGGTGTCCCTGGAGTAGTTTCTATATCAGGGATTTGCAATATAGGGTGGTATCAAAGCTTAGGCTTTAGATCCTTAGGGATTATGGTAGAATAATCTTTAGAGCTAGGAAGATGATATCTTATATGATTATAATATAAATTGAGGTTGTTCAACAAATTAGGGGTGATATGTAGATCAATTTGAATCTTTGTCTTAATTAATTATTTTGGTAATGAAGAACTTTGAAGACTTTGAAAGATTTGGTTTACCTGCAAAGATAATGAAGACATCTGAAGACATAAAGCAGCAATATATTAGAGTAGCATAGCAGAGGAGTGGTGGACCCGTAACCCACAAGCAGAGTAAAGTATCAGGTTAAAGTAGTTGAGATATAGATTTTGAAGTGAAAAAATAAAATTCTTTTACCACTATCAAAGACTAGTGATTTAAATCAATGTAAACACTGAATCAAAATCTAAATTAGGTTCAATTTATTGAACCGGAATTATAATCAAACTTCACTCAATCAAAACCAGTGAACCTGTTTGATCTAATTGATAAGGACCTAATTTGACTCATTAAGGCATTGATGTGAGCCTATATCTTCCAAATTTAAACTTAATTGATTTGAACCAAATCTCTTTAGCTTATGAATTAATCCATATCACTCAGTTCAAGTTAATTATTATCCTAATTCAAATCAAATTCTTCCAATTAATCCTGATCATATATAGCTAGGTGTGATTAATTGGGTTAAGATGATCATAACAATTTATTGGGTTAAGTCTTATTGATTAAAATCTTAGACCTGAACTTAAACCCAACCTATTTGGGTTCAAGCTAATATAGGCTAATCAAATCAAAACCTATATCGATTTCATTCAAACTAATTGAACAATTGATTTTGATCCAAATAGCTTAAATCCAAGACTAGTTTAAATCAATTCCTAGTCATACATTTTAACACGGTATCAAGTGTGGCGTCACCCGATAATAAAAAAAATTGACTTCTTCCAATCTTGTATTTGCTATTTACTTCTAGATCAGGTTTCATTTTTAACAACGTACGGAAAAAAATATTTTCTAATATTACTGCATGTGATTGAGTACCGAGTCTAGTGATAATAACGCCAGTTTCCTGATCCTTTTATCATTTAGTTAGATAATTTTATATTGAAGTTAAAGATCGAGGAGGTTCATTTCTAAGTTAATTTATACAAACCAAAATCCTACCCATTTAAGGTTTGGGTTTAGTTCAAACTAGTTTGATTTTAATATCAAGCCGATGCCTTGGGTCAAATTCAGCAGTTCCTTTCTCAACACCCACCTTGTTTGCACCAAATCTATATCCGGAACCGTTAATTGCTAGGATCGAGTAATATATGCTTAACTCTCTTCATACTAAAATAATGAACTAATGATATAATTCAAAGTATAACCAAGAAAATTTTTTAATAAATGCGAAGTGTATAAGAATAGAACTATGTGCCATAAATACTATAAATTATGGATTGTTTTGAAGTCTACGTTAGCTCAAAATCTTAATAGTCAGTCTTGTGCAGCAATATTGGAAATTGAACTAAACTGGATTGGACCACGCCCTTGCTAGAGCCCAGCCCAAAATTTCTTTTTAGGCTTCGGATCGATCTCAGGCCTAAATTTTTTTCAAAAATTAGGTTCGAGTCCGGCTTAGGCCCAAGGTTGGCCAAACCTAAAATCCAATCAGATCGATCGACAGCAATCCATTTGAGCAAAAAATAGATCAACACAATCAATTTTTAGGTTTAAATGTTTATACAAAAATAAATAACATTTAAAATAATTATATGTAATCACTTTAAAAAATTTGTTATGATATGCAGAGTTATTGACACACATAATTGACAGAAAATTTAATATAAAATTTAGAAAGCCTATCTTATTTAAAGATTTTGAGATTATATTTGGATCAAATTTGAACCTACGGGCTAGTGCTTCGGGCCTTCTTCAAGCATGGATCGGACCATGTGATGGTCCAAGCCCGGTCCGAAAGTTTTTAGGCTCTAAAATTATTTGGGACCCAGCACATAGTCCGGTCCAAAGCTGGACTGACTGAAGCCTACCTCCAGCCTTGTACATCGCACGGTGGGATCAAGCTGAGGTCTGGTTGCGTGCTCTTTCATGAGATCATGAGCTATAGCTGAAAATTTCTATGGATTTAATTTTAATTATCTGACTTGCGGGTCTACAAACCACTTGGGTCTCATTGTAATCCCAGTCTGCGGTTCCAACAATGGGTAATTAAGCATTCAAAAACCTATTACAGCAAATTTACAAAAACTCCCATAAATGAAATTGTTGCAAGGCATCGCCCTTTTCTAATATATTTTGGCAAAAAATATTTTTTAATATTATTACTTCTGACTTGGTATAGAGTTTGATATCACGAGACAACAAAAAAAAAAATTTCGACGTAGCTTCCAAACTTTTTTGTTATTTATTTCTGCAGAAAGTTGCCATTGCTAACATTGTTCGGTGAAAGTTAATTTTTCATATTACTACAGGTGACTCGTTTCTCTGGTGACAATAAAAATAGTTTTCGAATCCTACAATTATTTAGTAATGTAATTATATATTAAAGTAAAATAAGTATCAACATTCAAGTTTTTTATTTTTTTTATTTATTATTTATTGATAAAAATAAATTAAAGTGAAATAATGCATGCATCAGTCATGTTCAAGGCGTGCACAGTCTGCAATGACTTATTCAAGCAAGTAGTCATTTTTTTAAATATTATTTTATAAAATGACTGTACGATATTTGTGTAGATTGGAATGATCCGTCCAAACCGGTTGTCATTTTTTTAATATTATTTTATGAAATGATTGTACGATATTTACGTAGACTGGAATGACTCGTCCAAGCACGCTGTCATTTTTTTAAATATTATTTTATAAAATGAGTGGACGAAATTTGTGTAGACCGTAATAACTGATCGAAGCAAGTTGTCATTTTTTTAATATTATTTTACGAAATGCATTGTACGGCATTTGTGTAGACTGCAATGATCCATGCAAGCACGTGGTCATTTTTAATATTATTTTATTAAATGATTGCACAACGATATTTTGCTGACTAGACATCAAGTCTATGCATCAAGTTTATGCCAACCCTTTCCTATCATTTTTAAGCTATCTCAGGAGTGGAGAGAAGAATGGATGGAAGAAGGCCTCCAACAGAAGTCGATCAACACATCGCCATAGAAATCAATGCAACATGGCTGGAATCTGTTAAATATAAAATGGATATGTCCCTACCCACAAAACCTCCGGCCAAGCCAGCCATCTTTAGAGTACCCATCAGCATGCGATACAATAATCGGGATGACTACGAACCAAGACTGATCTCTATCGGCCCTTACCATCGTGATAAGTCCATAAACTTGAAGGCCATGGAGGAGCTTAAGTGCCGGTTACTACACCACTACCTTTCCATAGTTCCAGATGAAAGCAACAATGAAGGCCTCAAAAACATGAAAAATTTGGAGAAGCGGGCTCGGGAGCACTATTCGGAGGTGATCGATATGGATAGTGATCATTTTATGGAGATGCTGCTGCTTGATGGATGTTTTCTCGTTCAAATATTTATTACCATCGACGATCAGCAGGCTCCGGTAACAGAAGAGCTCAAATCGCTACTACAGGAAAACATGTGGTTCCCAAAAGCCATGACTCGAGACATTTTGCTACTCGAAAATCAACTTCCGTTTTTCATTATTGAGTATCTCCTTGATCTGCTGAGGATGCCAGGGTGGAATAGCTTCCGCCTTCAAAAAGTTGCCATCCAATTGTTCATGAGCGTTCTGCCACAGGATTCCAACGATCTACAACAAGAGCTACCCAAACAAACCTTCGAGGTGAATCATTTACTTCACTTGCTCCACAAATGGATCACTAGTATTCCAAAATCAAAGAAGGCAAGCAACAAAAGAAGCTGCTGTAAACTACAATCAGAATTAGTTTGTTCTACCTTACCCCTCATTACCAACAAGACCTGGGATTGTCTTTCCAATGTTTTGCCATGCTGTTGCGATTCCTCGCTTTCGAAGAAATTCCAGAAGACTGCCCCCACCATGACTGAACTAACAGAAGCTGGAGTGAAGATCAATGTGAGAGGGGCAAAGAGCTTTTTAGACATATTTTTCTACAAGGATAAGGGGGAATTGGGAATCCCAGCCATTTGCATTTATGCTAACACAAAATTTTTTTTCGCAAATCTCATTGCTTTCGAGCAATGTGACAAAAGTCAAGGGTTGAACATTACTCATTATATCTTTTTCCTGAATAACATCATCAACACCCCAAAGGATGTGGCGTTGCTTTACCAGGAAGGAATCATTGATCGGTGGGCCAGTGATGATGAGGACATTGCATCCCTCTTTAACAAACTAGGCAAAGGTGTTATTTATCGATCCACTACCAGCGACATTGAGGGTATGACCACAGACTTGAATGCTTACTGCCAGTCGGCATGGCCTAGGTGGCGTGCTAAAGCTGTGCATGACTATTTCAAGAATCCGTGGGCGATGATTTCATTAGGAGCAGCTGCTTTGCTTCTTGCACTGTCTGTTCTTCAAACAATCTTCACTATTTCAGGTCACTACAGAACATGACATTGCGTGGTGGCTATCGTCCTCAAGGCTAAGTGCTGCATTTGAATTCTGTTATAGTAATGAAGAACTGTTATAGTAATGAAGAAATTCTGTTATAGTAATGAAGAAATAAGATTCAGTCCGGCTCTTCAAGAGGGTGTGCTTCGTCATGATTTGCAATTGTGTGGTCATTATTGTAATGAGATTTGCTTAGGCTTCCATGCATAGATTTTGCATTGAGTCGCCATTTTAAGACTCGCTTGGTATTGCTATTCATAGTAAAGCATCCCACACCCACACCCCCCCCCCCCCAAAAAAAAAAAAAAACCAAAAAAAGAAAAATTGTTTGATGTTTTGTAACTGCTTTTTCTAAAATGTTGTAAAATTTTAACATATGTTTTTAGTTCCCAAAAGATATTTTACTATGAGAAAAATCAAGTATATTGCATAACGCTTTGAATTTTTTAATTTTTATATTATTAAAATTGTTACTATAAAGTATTTTTAATTTACATATTATTTCTTTTAAATAGTATAATATGAAAATATTATAATGTTGTAATATAATAATATACTATTAAAATATGGTTATTATGTTATAATAAAGATAGTACTGTAGAGTTGTTATGATATTAGTATAGCAAAGCATAGTATAGTATAATACAATATAATATGATATGATGCTATAAAATATAGTATTATAATATGATATATCATAACATAATGTAGTGTTAGCGAAGACAGGCATATGGTAGAATTAGATTTCATGGTAGGGTTCTATGTGATGCAGATGATGGAGAAGCGATCAGATTTTTCTATGCGATGCTGGTGATGGCAAAGCAATAGGAGTTTCAATACCTTTTCGAATTTAATCACATCAAGTCATGGGAAAAAAAAAATGAAATATTGCAAAGATGGATCCATGTAACCTAACAGCCTTATACATATAGAAATTGTGGTCCCGAATTTTGACTACAAATCCTGTAAAAATTGGAGATGAATTGTCCAATATCTAGTTTCCAACAACAAAACAAAACCCTAGGCCCCTATCATATTCATTATGGACTACATCAAAGCATTCTGGAATATGTTTTAGAAAGCGATAAAGTACATGCCTCTCATTGAAATAATCAATGAACCTCTAGCTCGAAAGACATTCGATAAATTTGGAAACGTCAATGGATCATTCCCTGTGAATCTGTGGTTGGAAGCTCGCTCATCCCTACAGTAATATCCCAAAAATAATTCTGCGATGATGGAAAAAAAAAGTATTTATAACTTAAGTTTATCTACTACTAATTAACTTGTACTCGAGTTTTTAGAGCTATGTATTTTCGGCCCGCTAACAGGTTAATTGGACTAGCATGTGGGCTTGGAGCATTACAAATAGTATTAGAGCCGACCTGAGTGTACTGAAGTTGGTGGACAAAAGAAAAGGGGAACCCATGAGATGATGGTAGAGTAATGTACGACAAGAATATCGCTTGATAAGAAGGAAATTGTAATATCTAAAAATAGTATCACATTGATGGGAAAGAAAAGTTTGAAGGGCTTATAACTCAAGTTCACCTACTACCAATTAACTTGTGCTCAAGTTTTTAGGGCCATATGTTTTTAGTCCACTAACAAGTTAATTGGGTCAACAGATGGGCTTAGGATGTTACACCTTCCTCTTCATGTTCGTATGCCATCCACAAAAATTCCAAAGATGCACACACTTCCCATTATCTTGTCCAACAAAACACAAACCAATGGCATAATGCCTCCTCATCTTGCATCAATGGAATCACGACTACGAGCAACTGCACCCCGATATTCACTTCATTAATACATATAGGAAATTCCACTTACATAAAATTGTTCACAAATCCTTCATCATCCCACAAAGACATTATTAGAAAAATAAATCACCCAAGAATTAAACATATATGCAAGTTGCTGAAAATCATGACTCACATCTAGATCCTTTAACCACAATCTCTACAACTTGGCCAAAAGTTATACATAGGCATTGGCCAATGATGTAGTCTATATTACAAGAGTTAGCTTTTGATTTATTAAGGTCAAAATTGGACGGTTTTGAGGTGTTTGGATGAAATGAAAGAAATTAAATGTGAAGTATTAAAAATATTATCCCTATTTTAAGTAGTCTTTTGTGTGCATAAAAAGTAAATAAATAATTAAGAAATAATGTTATTTAGTTCAAGGCACACTATGAATGCTACTCACTTAAAAGTAGAATTTGCTTTACTATTGATGGTGGTCTAGGTTTAAGATATAGTGAACCGTTGCGTGCCATGCCCTAGATCTGCTACTTGGCTTAAGGTGCTCGTGATAGGACCACATACCCTTAGAGCAGGACCCTAGGGTAGGTGAAGCCGGTTTATCCTCAACACATATACAATTCAAATCATAATAACAAATGAACATATAATGTATTATCCTCAAAAGTATAAAATTGTCTATACAAATAATAGTATATAGTTGAATCTAACAACAAAGTCTCTCTCTATGAGCCTCAACTCCTGTTTTGTCCCCAAATCCTCAAACTCTATAAAAGATATGATAAATATTATATGAACTTACAGCTCAGCAAAAATCTTTACACATACAGATATGGATGTATAGTAAAATATTCATATAAAAATAAAATAATGTATCTGATAAAATAAATCATGTTGTAAAACAATATGCGTCAAACATAAAAAAGATTATTAATAGCTTTTATCATCCATGATATTTAACTATATTACTTCAACATTAGTCAAAATATGCCATGTGTCATAAACCTAGTCTGGTCATCACCCTAAGTCTAGATTAGTTCCACACTAGTGCCCATCCTACCATCACCATAAACCCTGTAACTGAAGATCCTCTAAACATCCTGATAGAACCTGTCACTAGTGCCATTTACACGGATAATCCTCCAGTCATCCTGATAGACCTTGACCCTAGTGCTCATTCAGTTATTACCACAAACCCTGTCACTAATGATACTTCAGCTATCTCAGTAGACCCTAACATCAGTTTCACATCCATACCAGTGATCCTTTGGTCATTCTGATAGACCCTAACCCTAGTGCTCATCTAGTCCTCAACGTAGACTCTATCACTAGTGCCATAGACCACATCCACATGACTAATCTGCATGCCTTTTTCTCATGTTCATCCAATCACATCTTTTAATATTTCAATATGCAAAATAATTTTAACTCCACTTCATCAATATCATCAAAACCATACTATCATAATATAAGATATGGCATAAATATATATAATCCGAAATCATATTATCATAGTTGAACATAATTCATATCCATGCATAATCAAAACATGGTAATAAGATAATAGGTATAAAATCATTATGCATACTGCTTAAAAATATATGCAAGAAAACCATCCATATCTCATATATATATATAATATATATATATATATAAGTATAGTTCCAATACATCCACCAAGGTATAGACAAGGTTCTTATGCATTTGTTAAAATATGAATAAGATTCTTACCTCAAATCGTAATCTACAAAATCAAAGATAATCCACTATAAATCCAAATCGGGGCTCTAAGGCTCCTGCTCACTCTCAAGTATGTAATCACCTACAAAAATAATCCCAAAATTCATCATTATCAATCAATTAAATATTATTAAATCATACGGCTAGAATTATTTGAGGTTTAGATCTAAACCCATCCTACCTTAATTAGATCAAATTAGGGTCCAATTAAATTAATTGAGTCAAATTCTAATTAATTAGGTTGGGTCTAGGCTTAGGTTAACTTAATTAGGATCTAATTAGACTAATACCCCTCTAATTAGGGCTTAATTAAACTAATTAAAGTTTAATTATGTCAATTTCCCTTTTAATTAAGATTCAATTAGGATAACATACTTCTAATTAAGATTTGGACCCTTAAATTAGGATTGAGGTCCATCTATTTAACATTAAATCTAGATATGGTTCGACTATTTATGTTCGATTTAGGTTTTGGTTCAGTCAATTGGATTTGGTTTAGTCGAATTAAACTTTAGATTGGTTTCAAATTGAGTCTAATCAATCTAATCAGCTTGAATTTAACTCTAAATAAGCTCGGTTAGAATCAAATCAACTTGGTTTTGGTTGAAGTTGACTCAAGTTAATCAATTCAATTGGTTTGATTTGGTTGCTAAGCTTAACTAAGAAACCCACCATGGTTTCCTTCTTCCTAACTTCAATCAACAATGAAATACAGCCCTATTTTTTTACCTTGAAACCAAAGACCTAGCTGAGATCTATGATGCACCACTATGGACGGTGATCGAGGACTAGGCTTAAGCTTGATTATGGTTTTGATTGTTTAGTTTCTATAGAAACCCCAAACAAAATCAATCTTCAACACATGGTGTTTGATTGCTTATTTATGGTGTAATCAGTCACCAAAGTTATAGAAGGGTAAGGTGTGGCATCGGCTTCCTACATAATCATAAGTGAAGGTGTGCCACAAGAACGACATAATGAGATCTCATCCCAACACAAGGATTTATCCCGAGATGATAGATCGATCACCGATCATCGATAGCAAGGTTTCCGTCATCCTTCAATCTAGATTTTGGGCCATCGAATTGATAGAATCTAGGCCCTGATTGCCCAATTCGGTGATGGCACATGTGGTTGGATGGATCCGCAATAGTGACGAGCAAGAGGAGAAGAAGAGAGGGAAGAGAAAAGGAGGAGAAGAAAGAAGAAAGGGAGAAGAAGAGAGAAGAAGAAGAGGAGGGAGATGGATCCATGGAGGGGATCTATGATTTTTATAGCTAATGGAGACGGGGTTTTTCAGGAGGTTTCTAGGCAATTTTTGCCCATAGGCAGCCAGCAAGGCCATTTGCGTGGTTGGCCGAGTGGTTAGAGAAGGAGGGAAGGCTAGATATGGTCAGAAGGATTTAGGGAAGGAGCTCCATAGAAGGAGCTCTGAAAAGAAGATGATGCTCTCTTTTAAAAGATGATAATTAATAGTCAAATCATAATCTTCTAACAATTCTAATTATCTCCTACACCTTAGGTGTAATACTTTCTGAGTGCAAATATTCTCCAAGCTCTTATGATTAATATAAATCTCACAAGGTTCACCATTCTCCAATTTTTAGAGCAAATATTATAGTAGTTAATGCAAAATTATGAGTAAAATAATTCTGTTCATAGGACTTCAATTATCTAGAGATATAAGCTATTACCTTATCATTCTACATAAGCACACATGCTAGGTCCTTTCGAGAAGAATTATTATAAATGATGAATCCTCTAATATCATATGGGAGAGTCAGCAATGTCCTCAAATATTTCTTAAGCTCTTGCAAACTCTTTAAATAATTAAAGATATTATCAATAATACCACAACAATTGATTCAACTCTTTAAATAGATAAGGATATTCTTAATAAATATTATAACAAACTGATTCAAACTCTTTGAATAGATCAGGATATTATCAATAAATCTCATATCAAGCTAATTCAAACTCTTTGAATAGATCAAGGTATTACTAGTAAACTTCAAAAGTCCTTAATTATTTTAAAATATCATCAATTAATTATTACCACAAACTTATTTAGATAAAAATTGAACACCCAATTCATAAGATTCACGAAAGTTGTAGGTATATAAAGATAATTATCATATGAATTAGAATCCAATTACCTTAAGGGAAGAAGTTTGACATAATTTTGTCCTTTTTGTTGTATTTCCCTACAATTTATGGAAGACATTATGATAAGTTTTCTATTTACAGGTGCAATCCTATCCTAATCAGCTGATGACAGTTAGAAGAAATAAGAGAATTATCGCTATGCATCTTACACAAGTAGAGCCACTATTAACTTACAACTTAAGTAATAAGAAAAGAAATTTTGATTAACAATAGGTAAGGGATTAAGTATGAATTAATGTAAAATACATATAAAATTTTGTCAGTTTAAAGTCTAACCTGATGGGCTGAAACCACATGGTTTGATGATGCTGATCCAAAAGGATGTATCGGTGAATCTCCTTGATCACTAGATGCATCAATTGTTATATATAATGACCAAGACAAATGTCAAATATTATATGAATTTTATATTATAGAAAAAAATTTTATGCAAACTTCAAAAGGAGTACCTATCTATTGTGAGATGAGGGATACATAAGTTATCGAATCGATGCTTTATAGGAGCCTAATTGTGCAATTCTTGTACTATGTACTAGAAAAGTTAGTTTCATACATTTGAGTAGTTTTTCTTCAAATCTATGTACTTTTGTTACACATTTGTGTACTTCTCCTATAATTCTTCCTTCTCTTGACGATAGGCTTGTAACTCTTTCTTTATAGCATAAATTTCCGCATGATCACTAGATGCATCAATTGTCTACATGGAATGATCAAGAAAAGGTCATATATATATGAATTTTATATTATGCAAAAAAATTGTGCAAACTTCAAAAGGAGTACCACAAACAAAGTTAGATTTAAAAGTTCTATTATCACAAACAAAGTATATTTCTAAAATATAACTAGCTTTTGTATCATAAGAAAATTTTAATTAATAACAACTCTTCCAGAAACATCATACCTAGACCTTTAGCCCAAGTCCTAGGCATATTGATTAATTCTTTATAGACAAATGTAAGGTTAAATACAATCTAACCTGGATTCAATATTTATATGCTTTTGTTGATCTTCAGGTGTTCTGAAAATGGACCCCTTAAAAATAACCATCTAATTTATGTGAGGAAACGTCAATCTTGTGAATGACCATTATTAGGTGCATTTTGTGCTTAGTTGGAATTGAAAAACTAGGAAAAATTATTAAGAGGACTTATTAATGTTAGGAGTAAATAACTACTAGATTATTCAATATCATATGCTCCTTTACTGATTTCAAAGGATCATTTAATCGTATTTTTGTTTGGACTTAAGCTAAACCATTTGCCGCACACATGTTATTCTAATAGACGGGTTAACAAATTCAAATAGAGAAAATTTATCTACCCTAAATATATGAATGTAGTGATCTTCAAAAGAAGTTAAAATTACCTACAAGAGAAGCTAGGAAGAAGTAGCACTGAGCTAATGCCAAGGAAGTTCAAAGTACTCTACATGAAAATAATTATAAGATGGCATTAATCAGATTTTATGGTGATGCCGAACATACTGAATAGCAAATGGGAAAGAAAATGCTCACTTAGTCTAAAATGATTTGACACCAAAAGCTATCAACACATTCATGGTCATTGGCACATAACTGAACTAAATTACTATACTTATGTGACTTAACCCAATGGATTTCAAACCCAACCAAATCAAAGAGATCAACACGGAGAAGAATATAGGTTTAGCAATAAAGGATAATTAGAAGCACCTACTTGGTAGTAGTTCACAAACTCTAAAAGAATTGATGTACATGATTAGTGAGAAAGACACTTTATTGGGGTTCATAAGTTTCCCTAACTCAGATTAATTGAGAAGTATTTATGATCTCCAAATCAATAAGACAATAGTTTTTTTTTTTTTAACCATTAATAGGAAAAAACAATCTACTATAGCTAGCAATATTATTATCATCGACTTACTAAAACATGTTACATACTGTTCCACCAAAAAACTAACCCTAGCACTACTTTTGTTAAAGTTGCCTTGATTATTTTCTTAACCTTATATAATTATGATTTACTAAAGAAAAATTGAATTTAGCAATTAGATCAAGTAACCTGCAAAAGTAGCATCTTGGAAGACAAACCATGAATTTAGAACCTTCACCTCTATGACAGAAACATCATCCAACTCCTAGTACAGATTGGTTTTGAGGTTTATATTTCACGCTTACTTTAATTCTGAACCACATTCATTGCCAAATAAAGGCCATAAATATAGTAATGCCTAAACCTTTTGGCAAAATATGTTTGTTAGTAATTTAAGAATTGTAGACGAACTCATATATGTACTGGTAAGAGAAATAAAGTTGCAATGTACTGCAATTCATAAGTTCACCAAATGCATAGGATACAAATTAAAAGAACAAGTTGCACATACTAATTAATGATCAAAACCATCTAAGCAAAATATATCAAGTTAAAGGAAGCAACTAAGAAAAATTTTAGTTGACTTATGATAATATTATTATTGCATTTCTGTTTCTTTTCATATTGCTTTTCCCATTTTTTAATGGGAAACAAATAGTAACCCTGAAGAACCAAGGTTGAAGAAACATCACATTATCACAAATTTATTAGATTATTAGCCAACCACAAAAAAGATAGATAGTTAAGAATAACAAATGGCACTTGAACAATCCTTTCTTTTAGAAGACCTTCGCCCAGAGCAAAATCTAAAGTCAAATAATCATTTCGAAAGGTTCATTGTAATGAAGATATGATATTGTTAGTGCAGACTCTGAAGAAATAAATATGCACAGTTAATAAATATCTTTGTAAAGAATTAAGGAATATAAAAAATGCACACTAAAGCTGTACCAGCACTTTTCACTCTCATGACACTATCTTTTCCAAATGAATTGTTTATATCATTCATTGCTGCTTCCAATACTTTTTGGATTTTATAGTTAATCATGCTTGCTTGGTAGGATGATAGATTACTTTTTAGCCAAAAATAATAAAATAACAAGGCATTTTGGTGAGAGTATTATTGATATGGACCCAAAAGAAAAGACCAAGATTTCCTTATAGCAAAGATTGAATGGTATCCATCATTTGGAGGACTTCTCATCCTAATGTACATCTTGATTTTCATATTAGAATAAAAAGTATCAATATTTACCTTAAAAGGAAGAGAAACATATGCTCTAAATCAATTCTGAATTTAGATGATAAATTATGCTTGTACTTGAGCAAATGTAATGCCATGTATACCAAAATATAATTTTTATCTGCTATTTTTATCCATCATTCTAATTTGTCACATTGAGCAAGAATTACCTTCGAAGTAAGAAGTAACTTAAAATAAACAAGGCAAAAGCATGACAGTATGTTTTGCATTATTGGTTTTTTGCAATATTTCTAAGAGAACAAATAATTCTTTTACAGATATCCTTTAATGGCGATATCATCACCAACATCTACTATCGAGACAGCATTCCTGGCACGCTAGGACAAGCACTTCTAAAGAAGACCAAGCAATATGTGCATAGCTATTGACATAATGTTAATCTACTTCTCTCCGAGGGAAGCCATTTCCAACAAAACCTGAAGTCCAGTTTTATCATTTATAATATATTCATGGGCAAAGGAAAACAAAAGGCTTCAAACTTTAATCAATAAAGACTGCATAAAGGCATGCAAGTGCTTGCATTAGGAATCAAAGTGCTCAAGATAAGAACGGTGAGAGACTTATCCGGTCTATTACATGAGGGTCGGTGTTACCCAAGAGGGCGCCATTTCCCTTCTCTTCATACTCGCAAGAGAGCTTCGCTGCTCTCCTCGAAAAGGTGCGAAGGCAAGGAGCTAGGAATTGAGGAGAAGAGGGAAAGAAAAAGCTAGGATTTCCCCCGGGAATATGGGCTTTTAGGGGAGAGATGGAACCCATATGAGAGTAGTCACCAAGAATGGGAGTGGAGAGAGGCGAAGAGGAGAGAGGCATGGAAGGTAACGGCTCTTCCGCTACAAGACGTAGCTCCCAGAGCTGATCTCTCATGGCATGCTCTCGATTTCCCAGCCAAGCGTTGATGTGATGGCATAGCCGTCCCCCTTCCGTTCCTTGGCCTTACTAGTTCCCACAGCGCACACCCGATTCCTAGCTATCTTCGCCTTCAGTCACAATCCTATGGCACAACCCAGTATATGCCCCACGAACCGACGATGCAACGCATGAGATATGATGCCAAATAATGCCGGCGCATACATTTTTACACCGCTGATCTTTAATTTGATCTAGTGTTGAGATGGAAGTAAAATTAATGATACTTCTCGCATGCGCCGCTAAATCAGCGTCCCTCTTCCAATAAATTGTTGTAGTGTCATGAAACATAAAACTACATGCATGAAAGTTTAAAGTGAAACTGGAAAAGAATATTTATAAAATGCATAAATAAAGCAAGTTTTTAATTTTTATCAAGTGATCTAATGAATGGTAAAACATTATGTTACTTGCATTAGTGACACCATCAATTGGAGATTCTTTTTTTGCTGGTGCCAAAGCCCGTGTACATGCGTTTTGTGCTTCTTAGACTTAGGAATTGAGATAGCACTCCACTGCCATTTTTAACTTCTTTACAATGTTTCAATAACCAAAAAGAGGAAATCTATCTTGAATATTCTTCACTACTAGCTCCCATATATCTAGTAGGAAGTCAAATTGTGAGACCCAAAGTTTAGTCTCACATTGGATAGGAGAGAAATGGGTGATGTGCTTATAACTCAAGTCCACTTGCTACCCATTAACTTCCACTCAAATTTTTGAACCACATGGTTTCAATCCGCTAGAAGTTAATTGAGCCAGCGGGTGGGCTTGGAGCATTACAAATGATATCAGAGCTAACCCGAGTGCCCGGAAGTTGGTGGGCATGAGGAAAGGGCTATCCATGGGGTGGTGGGGGAGTCCCACCATAAGGTGGAGCCACCCTTGCAGCACCAACGATTCGACTCGGGGTAGATTCTGACTAGGTTGTGGCCTGGTTAGGAGGATGTCGCATATAAGGTGGGAAGATTGTGAGACCCCAAATTTAGTCCCACATTGGATGGGAGAGAAATGTGTGATGTGTTTATAACTCAAGTCTACTTGCTACCCATTAACTTCCACTCAAATTTTTGGGCCACGTGGTTTTGGTCCGTTAGAAGTTAATTGGGCCAGCGGGTGGGCTTGGGGCGTTACACAAATAGAATCTCACTCCAATATCAAATTAAATATTAAGTCCTCTCCTTCAAAGCCTTTTTGATCGATCTCTCATTCAATTTATTAATATGTTTATGCATTGTATGAAATGGATTCATTTTATATTCTGAAAATATAAACTATAAAATGTATGTGCTTATAAGGTGGGGAGATTGTGAGACCCCAAATTTAGTCCCACATTGGATGGGAGAGAAATGGGTGATGTGCTTATAACTCAAGTCCACTTGCTATCTATTAACTTCCACTTGAATTTTTGAGCCACATGGTTTTGGTCCGCTAAAAGTTAATTGGGCCACATGGTTTTGGTCCGCTAAAAGTTAATTGGGCCAACGAGTGGGCTTAGGACATTACACAAATAGAATCTCACTCCAGTATCAAATTAAATATTAAGTCCTCTCCTTTAAAAATTAATTGGGCCAACGAGTGGGCTTAGGGCATTACACAAATAGAATCTCACTCCAGTATCAAATTAAATATTAAGTCCTCTCCTTCAAAAAGGATAGAATCTCACTCCAGTATCAAATTAAATATTAAGTCCTCTCCTTCAAAAAGGAACGATCTCTCATTCAATTTATTAATATGTTTATGCATTGTATGAAATGGATTTATTTTATATTATGAAAATATAAATTATAAAATGCATGTTTCATCAAAATTCAGATCCCAATCCATTTCTAAGTAAGAAATAATAATAAATAATCTGCATTTTTAAGCTATATATAAATCATTGCAATTTATATGATTTTAAAAAATTAATATAAAATTCATTTAAAACGAACATTCCTACGTGTGGTGTCATGCCATTTGTCAGGCTACAATATCATGTCAGCATGTCGTGTGGCACCATGTCATCGCTATATCCTGCCACATGGTGCCATATCGACTACCATACCACCGCCATATGGTGCATTTTCATTGGCTCTCTTGATAACACACGAGATATTACTTTAGTTACATGGCAATGAGTTCTTGAAAGAAGTCTAAAGTTTCACTCAATTTGTTTTAAAAAAATGCCATCAACCACAACCGTAGGAATGTCGAGAAAACCGCGACTTTTTGCCGTCAGTCGGAGGCCTTTTAGGCCACCGACGGCCGTGGGATTTCTTCTCCGACCTTTCCAGCGGTCCGAGAGGAACATAGTGATGTCAATTTTAGGTGAGGCGGCCTTATTTACACCAAATAAAATGACGATCTTCTCCCTTTCCCACGGCCATGGAATAGATTCCGGACAGCTGGCTGCCATGGCACCCACCTCCTCTCATTCTCCACACGTAGGAGAACACATCCCGACTTCCAATGAAAGCAGAGATGGGAAGGCAAACGGGTGAGAGGTCACGGACTCAGGCGACCACGCGCCGCTAGGTTCTTCTCTCTAAAATATTAAAAGTTATTTGCTGCTTCATATCTATATTTTTAAATATTATAAAATTTTAACATCAGTTTAATAGTCAAACTAATAAAATATTTTTACTTAAAAAAATTAAAAAAATATTGCATAAACTTTTAATTTTTTAACTCTTTATATTATAAAAATTGTTACTATAAAATATTCTTAATTTATGTATTATTTGTTTTGAATAGTATAATACTGTAATATAATATTAATAATATAATATTAAAATATGGTTATTATGTTATGATAAAGATTGAACCATACCATTATTATGATATTACTATAGTAAAATACAATATATCATAATATAATGTTATAAAGTATAGTGTCATGAGATGATATAATATAATGTTGTGCTGGTGCAGATGGCAGAGTCAAGGCATATATATATATATATATGGAACTAGAGTTGACGGCAGGGTTCTATATGATGCAGGTGAGGAAGAAATTATTGGGTTTCAATACCTTTTCAAGTTTAATCACACCGAAATTAATGAAAAAATTTGTTGGCCTCATGAAACCTAACGACCTTGCATATAAAGAAAATGTGGCTAATAACACATCGTTGCATTACTAATAAGAAGCTTAATTGGATAATAATAGTGCACCTTAATATATAATTTAAAGCATTGATGGACTTTACCATGAGCACTGAAAGCTGTTTGGTTCACAAAAATGATTCACTAAAATTATAATCGAAATCACTAATTTCACTTCGATGTGTTTATTTAGAAGGAATTAGAATTCAATCCCTTTTCTATCTAAAATCTAAACTTTGTATTAGAAGAAATTTGAAATTCAAACCCCTTAACTACAAATCCATTATAATCAATTATAAATCGATTAGATCCTGCAAATATAGTATTATATTTAATATTATAATATATAATATTATAGTACTATTCTATTATATTATATATATAAATTATATATTCTAATATAAGATTAATCATATCATTATAAATATATAATAGATATTATATAATATATAATATATTATAATATAATTATGATAATTAAGTATAAATATTATTATAATTAATAAATAAGGTACTATATTAATATAATATAATAACATTGACTGACTTAGCCGCATTCTGTTCGGCTTCACTTTATGCTCTTTGCCTCATAAAGTGTGATGGTGGTGGTGATGGTGGTAGCGGAACCTTTTGCCTTCGCACGCAAAGTGATGGTGGGCTCCATTTTCTAATTCAATTATTGGAGCTGCCCTTGTGGACGAATCCTCACTCCTTTTGTCTGGTCCTGCCTGCTCACGCACAAGGTGGTGGTGGACTAAATTACTCGAGCTGCCCCTGTGGATGAAGCCTCTAGTTTTCACACGTCATCTGAAGACCCCTCATCTAAGCTGGCCAGACGGCCATAACGGATGCCGCAGGCCCTCCCCTGCTATCTCCAAAGTTTCACTTCTGAGTCATCGGAAGAGTGAAACGTTAGAATAGATGAAAGAAGAGCACCGATGAAAATTAACCAACACTTTGTCTTAAACATCAACACAATATAATTAGAATTTGTCAAATATAAAGCAGGCATGTCAATGCACAGAGAACTCCCAGCTAATCCAATCATCTTCAGAGTGCCTTCAAGTTTGCGGTCCTGCAATCAGCATGACTACAAGCCAAAACTGGTCTCCATCGGCTCCTACCACCATGGTAAGTTCAAGGACTTGAAGGCCATACAGGAGCTTAAGTGACGGATGCTACACCACTACCTCTCCATGGTTCCAAACGAAAGCAATAACAAGGACCTTAGAAAGATGAAAGATTTGAAAAATGCAAGTCTTAGACTGCTACTTGATGGTGATCGATTTAGACAGTGACCAGTTCATAGAGATGCTACTACTTAATGGATGCCTTCTCATTCAAATATTTATTATGTATGATAATCGGCGGACTTTGCAAGTGAGGGAGCTCGAATCGTTGCTATTACATAACATGTGGTTCGAAAACGATATCTTTTGAGACTTGTTGTTACTTGAAAGTTAACTTTCATATTTGATTGTCAAGCATCTCCTCGATACATTAAGCATGCCAGGGTGGGACAGCTTCCGCCTTTAAAGAGCTGCCATTTCTACATTTAATCTTTTTCTACTAGATTATCCGAACATTCCACAACTATGGGAACTCGAATAAGAATTACAGATAGATCATTTTCTATACTTATTCCACAAATGGTTCTCTAATATTTCAAAATTAAAGAACCCGGGCAATGGAAGAAGCTGCTAGCAACTACCATCAAAATTACTTTTTTCTGCTTTATTCTTAATGATCAATAAGACCAGGCATTGTCTTTCTAAGGTGTTGCCGTGCTGTAACAATCTCTTGCCTTCATAGCAATCTTCGAGGACTGTCTCAACCGTGACCAAACTTGTCGAGGCTGGAGTGAAAATCAAGGTGAGAAAAGCAAATATCTTTCTAGATGTTTAATTTTGCAAGGACAAGAGGGAATTGGAACTTCCAGCCATTAATGTTAATGATGAAACAAACTTCTTTTTTGTAAACCTCATTGCTTTCGAGCAATGTTGTCCTGGACACGGGTACAATTATATCACTCATTGTACCATGTTCTTGGATGACCTCGTCAACACCTCGAGAGATATTCAGTTGCTCTACCAGGAAAGGATCATTTGCCGGAGTCTTGGTGATGATGAGAGCATTGCATTGCTCTTCAACAAACTAGCTAAAGGTATTGCATATTATCCTCAAAGAAACTATCTCAAGGATGCGTACAAAGGCTTGAATATTTATTGCCCGTCAAGGTGCCATAGGTGGCGTGCCAACCTTATGCACGACTATTACAGCAATCCATGGGCGTTTATTTCATTAGTAGCAGCTGTGCTGCTCATTGTACTTACAATTCTCCAAACTGTCTATACTGTTTTAGATTACTACAAAACATAACCACCAGTGGTGACCATTGTCCTAAAAATAGCATGGCTAAGTGCAGCATTAGATTTCTGTTTCTAGCAATGAAGAAACAAAATTCCGTTAGCTCTTCAAGGGTGTTAGCTCCGTCATGGTGTTTGGTTGGATGGTCATTATTCTTGTGTGATTTGTTTAGTTTCTTGGTTATAGCTTTTGTGTTGAGTCACTGTACCAAGTAGAGGAATGCTATGGTAACTCAGAAATTAATAAAAAAATTTACTCTAGTGCCAATCACTAGACTTTATTTAGTTGCACTCTAACGACGCCCATTCAAAGGGAAAAATGATCTTTGAGGAAGCAGCAAGCATCCTGCGTTTGATATAATTAATAGAAGCGTCTCATTTATATCTTGGCAGTGTAAGCTGGAACATCTGAATTTTTTTTTTTTATATTTTTTTTTGATTATAACTGGAATGAAAAGGACCCTCAAACTTTTATTGGCAGAATTTATGTACAACAAAAAGGAGATACACAAAGCCCTTGGATAAAAAAAAATATTTTAAAATTTCTTTTTTTTCTACCCTACGGCAGCCTCCACTCCTGAATGGGACGTATGAACTTTGTGAAAAGCCGGTATATGAATTGATTGATGTCATTTCAGAGTGAAAGAGCGCACAATGAGAACCATAATTAAGGGGTTAATGCCCTGTCCACATCTAGAAGCACCTCATTATTACATCTAAAAAAGAATATTCTTAAAGAGGGCAATGACCTGTCGACATTCCACGTAGATCAAAAAGGAGCTCTATCTATCAAGATACTTCAACTAGCCAATAATTTAAATCATGATCTAATTCATCGTAACCATCCATCAGACCATGCCAATCTGTGAATGGCTGAAAAATAATGAGCTCTCCTTCATCAAAATCATCATGATTAGTTGGAGTGTTGCAAATGAGGTTATGGCTACCTGGTTACTTGACACGGCAAATGGCAGCTTAACAATTTAAGTTGGTTCATGCGTGGGAAGCCGTTCAATCTAGTAAAATATTCGAACTAGCCAATAATCTGAATCAGGATCGTATTCATTATAATCATCCATACCAAGCGTTGACCGTCCCAATTTGTGGAAGGATGAACCACAACGAGTTCTTTTAAATGAAAATCATCCACCATACGTAATCAAATAGGTCAAGCACACGCAGTACCCAATGCCCCCTGCTAACCTTATAGAAGACATGCTGTGAGAAAACCCAGCCATGGTTCATGAGAAATAGAACAACGTCTCCCTTTGGTGGATCTCGAGAAAACAGCTGATGCTTCTCCCCAACAAGAGACCGCACCTGATCCAGTGGTATTGAAGATTGAAATTAACGTCCAACCCCAAACAGAGAGGGTACCTCCCGTAGCATTAGGTATTGAAACTAACGTCCAACCCGGAGCTCCTGCAACTGGGTAATGGACTACGGACTTCTTTGACTGTGACGAAGATGAAGAAGGCAGCTGTAAGTTCTATTCCGTAAGTCTTTATTCTTCTAGTGGTCTCCCGCCTTGGAGTTCTTACTCGTAGTTTACACCTTGAGTGATCTCTCACAGGTTGTCTCGTTACGTGGTGCCCGTGTCCCCTTTGGTCCGATTGCAGAAATCGTGGATAGAGGTTCACCTTGCAAGATTTTTCTCTTCCTTGTAACATTTTCTCATCATGATCTACCATTACTTTTAGAAAAAATTATCAAACGATGGTTTCATTACTTAAAAGATAAAATAAATTATTGACTAAAATTATAAGATTCAATTCATTCTATAAATTTATTTTTAATATACAATTTATTTTCACTATATATAGTTAACTTCAAGTTACAAATAATTATTTTTTTAGTATATATAATATAAATAATTATGCATATAGCTATCTTTTATTTTATTGAATATTTTTGATATAAATAAAAAAATTAGTATGCTAGGTTGCATATTATGAAATTGGTCACCTTATAGCTTAGTTGGCTCAAGAGTCGATTTTTTTCAATTATCCTTTTTATTTTGTACAGCATGTTTCATTAGTGGAGTACTGTACGTGATAGCGGCGTACCTCGCTTTACGCTGAGCGTACGCAGGCTTCTATCAATCCAAACTCGGGGCTCCATACGCTTTGCCAGAGGCCCCATCTTCTGACTACCTGGTTCATTTCTTTTGGCATTGCTGCGTGCTATGCCAAGAATATAGAGAATTTAAGAACCATGGATTCAACATGAGCGAAGGTTTCCTTCTACTATTTTCATCTGAATCTACGTTGCTATGTCGTTTTGTCTCCCATTAAAGCTGTAGTTATTTGTTAGTGGCAATGTTTAAAGGGTGGAACATAACATGGGTACGCAAGGCCAAGGAGTGACCATGCCACTGGCCGTGCAACAAGGCATGGTCCGATAAGAAGAATCGTTATCAGACTTTTCTAAAATTTGCGTTTCCAAATATGTGGTGTGTTTTCTTGCATGTTTGTTTTCGTCTGTGATGAAGCCATCGTTTCCGCTGACTCCGCTTCCAGTTCTTTGTGACGTATTTTATTTGAAGCTGTTAAATTGTGTGTAAAATCCTGGTTCACAGGAATTGTGGGGGCATCAAGTCTGGTTTAGAATGGTTTTGGTTGTATTAACACCTAAACATAATTTGATAGATCGAAGTCCAACCCTAGTACAGGTAAGATATTTGATAGAAATAATAGTTGATTGGTTAATATCATGTAATTAAAAACATTTTATACACTACTTATTAGGAGGAATCAAATTATTGACCTATGAATTCATCAACGATGGCCACAATAATAACATTAAATTTTTATTAAATTTAAGTTTTATTGTACATATTAAAATTTTACTCATGTTATAAAATACAATCATTTGAAATAAATTTTAATATTTTATATTTTGATAATTTTTTATAAAAAATTCAATCCTATCCTTTTTTTTGATTAAAAATAAATAAATAACTTCATATTATTCTTTATGATATTTTTTAAAATATTTTATTTAAAGTATTTGAAAGTACTGATAACTTTTACATGTTCCCATATACATATTTTTTTCCTATAGTTCTTTAATCTATAAATAATTTTATGCATACTGCAATCAAAGATTAATTAATGGTTACAATTTTAAAAATATTATTTTTTTGGTGTTTGGCTTGGGTTTTTTTTTTTTTTTTCGTAAGAATTTGTCTACTTTATGGAGGCCACGGCGAGAGTTTTTGTCCTCTTCTCGGATGATCTTCGTTGATCTTTTGGCAATCATAAATCTGTGCAGTGGGACGTAGCTCTTGGCTTGATTGTACTCCTCTGTTGGCAGCTTCTTTTTCTGTTTAATAATTCCTATCATCGCTACTGGCTAACATAAAATAAAAATAATAAAAACAAAAAAATAAATGTCACGTGATATTAAAGGCACGAATTGGAGATAAAAACTAATATTTAAAGCAATATCATCATGCAGCATGAACTCATGTGCCGTGTCCGTGCGTGAGAATCGATGCCTATTGAATTGTTTATTAATATGCAAATTTCCTTTGATTAAATGTCTTAATTAGGGTATCAAAAAATTGATTTCTTCTTCTATTTGATTTATTTATATTTATCATATTATTTATTGATGTAAAATTTATTTTGATTAAAAGTAAAATAACGGACTAACCGGATCACATGTGCAATCGTATCATTTTCTAATATTTTTCGTCAATTTTTCGCATACGACCACATCTGACTCGGCACATAGTTGACATCAGCAGACAATAAAATAGATTGGCCTCCGGATCATATACAACTACGTAAGCTAGAGGCATGATGGTAAATTTTTTTAATATAATTTAATAAAATAATTTTTTATATTAAAATTATTTTTTAATAATAATTAATATTATTATTAATATAACATCTATAATATATGATTATAACGTTATATATAATCATATATTATTATGTGATATTATATATTATAAATTTTATATATTATATTAATATATATTATTATAATATATAATAACATACTATAGCACATAACTTTGTATATATTTCAATACATATTTTTAGCATCATACAAAAATTATATTCTAATTCTAAGTTATGTATGAACTAATAGGCGAAGGATGAGCAATTCTAATTTTAATTTTAATTACAATTACGATACTGAATCAAAATAGTTTTGATCAATTCACGGTATCTCATAAATATCATTGATTAAGAAATAAGATCTGTATAACTAAATTTTTTTTTTATAATTAGGTTTGTCACCTGAATACAAGGCTTTTATTCTCCAGCAACCTTACTGGTTAGATGACTTGTTTAGGTTTGCATCTATTCTCAATCTTTTTTTGTTGGTAGAATAAAACATAGCCATTAAGCATTGTCTCAGTCACTTAACTTGATCTATCCATTATCTAAATGATTCTTTAAATATTTCAGTTATATATTCACACCATCTAGTTGAGGGCATTTTTTTACTATTGCTTTATTTTTTAAGCTTAATTTCATGATATTTTCTTGAAGATTATAAACATATAATTAACTATTAGTAACATTATTTTTTGTTTTATTAAATAATTTAAATTATAAACTCTTGAATTTTTAAAAAGTTTTTGTGAATTCTTTATAAATATCAATGCTTCAGACTGTAAAACCGACCACTGTGCTACGTATATTGCCACGTGCACCTTTTAACTTTAGATGAGGTGAACAGGACGCTGACTGACTTAGCTGCGTTCTGTTCCGCTACGCTCTCTGCTTCTTGCCCCACACAGTGTGGTGGTGGTAGAACCATTTGCCTTCACGCACAATGTGATGGTGGACTCCATTTTCTAATTCAATTATTGGAGCTGTCCTTGTGCACGAATCCTCCCTCGTTTGTCTGGTCCTGCTTGCTCACATACAAGGTGATGGTTGACTAAATTATTCGAGCTGCGCTTGGTGATGAAGCCTCTAGTTTTCATAGATAGACCCCGCATCTACGCTGGCCAGACGGCTATAAAGGATGCCGCAGGCCCTCCCCTGCTACCCTCGAAAGTTTCACTTGAGTCATCTGAAGAGTGAAACGTTAAAATGGATGAAAAAAAAAAAAAAGGTCATCGATGAAAATTAACAAATATATTATGTTGAACATCAATGCAGCATGATTGAAATCTGTCAAATATAAAGCGGGATGTCAATGCAAAGAGAACCCCAGCCAATCCAATCATCTTTGAAGTGCTTTCAAATTTACAATATTACAATCAATATGACTACGACCCAAAATTGATTTCCATCAGTCCTTACCATCATGGCGAGCCCATGGAACTAAAGGCCATAAAGGAGCTTAAGTGGCGGATACAGTACCATTACTTTTTCATGATTTCAAACGGAAGCAATAACAAGGGCCTTAGAAAGATAAAATATTTCAAAAGACTGCTACTCGGAAGTCATCGATTTGGACAGTGACTAATTAATGAAGATACTACCACTTGATGGATGCTTCATCGTTTAGGTATTTATTGTGCATCATGACTGACAGACTTTGCAAGTGAGGGGGCTCAAATCATTGCTATTTGATAACATGTCGCTCGAAGACCTTATCTTTCGAAACTCGCTGTTGCTCGAAAATCAGCTTTCGTATTTCATTATAAAGCATCCCCTCGATAGACTGCCATCTCTACATTTATTGGTTTTCTACAGGATTATCCAAACATTGCACAACATGAGCAACTCGAACAAGAATTACAAGCAGATCATTTTCTCCATTTGTTCCGCAAATGGTTATCTAATATTCCAAAATTAGAGAACCCGAGCAATAGAAGAAGTTGCTGGCAACTACCATCAAAATTACTTTGTTTTGCTTTATCCTTAGCAATCAATAAGACCAAGCACTGTCTCTCTAAGGTATTACCGTGCTATAACAATCCCTTGTCTTCAGAGAAATCTTGATCGACCATCCCCATTGTGATCGAATTTGTCGAGGCTGGAGTGAAGATCAAGGTGAGAAAAGCAGATATCTTTCTAAATGTTTCATTTTTTAAGGATAAGGGAGCATTGGGAATCCCAGCCCTTGATGTTGATGATTACATAAACTTTCTTTTTATAAACCTCATCACTTTCGAGCAATGTTGCTGTAGACACGGATCGGATGTCACTTATTATACCAAATTTTTGGATGATATCATCAATATCTCGAGAGATGTTCAGTTGCTCTACCATGAAGGGATCATTTTTTGGAGTCTCGGTGATGATGAGAACATTGCATTACTCTTCAACAAACTAGGGTGTTATATATATGGTTCTCAACAAAACTATCTTAAGGATGTGGGCAAAGACTTGAATACTTATTACGAGTCAAGATGCCATAGGTGGCATGCCAACCTTTATTTCAGCAATCCACGGGCGTTCATTTCATTAGTAGCTGCTGCTCTGCTCATTGTACTCATAATTCTACAAACTGTCTACTGTTTTAGGTTACTACAAAACGTAACCAGCAGCGGCGACCATTGTCCTAAAAATAGCATGGCTAAGTGCAGCATTTGATTTCTGTTTCTGATAATGGAGAAACAAAATTCCGTTCGGCTCTTCAAGGATGTTAGCTCCGTCATAGTGTTTGATTTGGTGGTCTTTATTCTTGCGCGATTTGTTTATTCTCTGGGTTATAGCTTTTGTGTTGAGTCATTGTACCAAGCAGAGCAATGCTATGGTAACTCAAAAATTAATAAAAAAATCACTCTAGTACTAATCACTAGACTTTATTTAGTTGCACGCTGACGATACCCATTCAGAGGGAAAAATGATCTTTGAGGAAGCTGCAAGCATCCTGCGTTGAAACCTCACGGATAGTTAAATAAAATAATAAAAAATAATAGAGAATAAAACAACAAGGTTTAAGCTGGTTTGCTTGATGAGATACCTATGATCCCCATTGATGATTATTGTAGTCAAAGTGACGAGGAAAAGATCCACGTCAGCGCAGAATCATAAGAGGCAGCCTCGTGCCCTTAGAAGATGGGATCAGTTGAGGTCTGGTTGCCTGCACTTGTATGAGACCCAAACCTGAACCTAAAAATTTCTATGCATTTAATTTTAAATATCTGACTCACAAGTCTACAAAGCAACTGGGTCTGGTTGGAATCCCAGTCTGCGGTCCCAACGGTGAGCAACCAGCAATCAAAAGCACTGGCGGACAAGTTCGACAGAGATAGAAAATTGTTGCAGGTTATCGTTGTTTTCTTATATTTTTTGATAAAAATTATTTTTTAATAAAGCGGACAAATTCTTTTAGCAAATTTTAAAAAAATTTAAAGAAAACAAATGAATGGAATCGTTGCAGGTCACCGCCATTTTCTAATTTTTTTTAACTAAAATTATTTTTTAATATTATTACAGGTGACTCGGTATCAAGTGTGACATCATCCGATAATAAAAAAAAAATTGATCTATTTTTCAGTTTTTTGTTTATTATTTATTTCTACAGCAGGTTTTCATTTTTTTTAACAACGTATGAAAAAATTATTTTCTAATATTATTGTATGTGGCTGGGTACCGAATCTAGTGACAATAAAGCCAGTTTTTTTATTTCTTTATCATTTAGTTAGATAATTTTATATTAAAGTTAAAGATCGAGGAGATTCATTTGTAAGTTAATTTATACAAACCCAAATCCTATCCATTTAAGGTTCAGGTTTAGTTCAGACTAATCTGATTTTAATATCAAGCGTATCCCTTGGGTCAAATTTAGCATTTCCATTCTCAACACCCACCTTGTTTGGACGAAAATCTATAAATTGGCAAACTGACCTTTTTATTGAACCCATCGAGACACCTCTCCATTTTTTCCTTCTCTTCTCCCCTCTCTCTCGTTTCTTTTTCTTTTCTTGGCCAGAGAACCGCTGCCTCTCTCCTTTCCCCTTTCTTCTCCCATGGCCGTCGCCGGGATCCTTGACACCGCCAACAGCCGCGCCCTTCTTCCCTTCTTCTTCTCTTCTTCTTCTCTTTCTTCTTCTGTTTCTTTGTTATGATTTTGGGTCAGTCGAAGGGCTTAGCCGGAACTTTGCCGGAACCCATCGTCGTCGGAACCGCCCTCGCCTGAGGTTCTCCTCGTCTCCGTCTTCCTCCGACGCCGCCGTCGAGGAGTTCCACGGACGTCTACAGATTCACGCCGCCGTCTCCAAAGGAAGTCGCTGCCGGCTTCTCCTTTGCCGATCCCTATTCTCTGCCACTTATAGAAGCCATTAAACCAACCGACACATCACCTTGGACATCAGTGTCATCATGGCCGGAATATGTCAAAGATAGATCTGGCTTGCCCTTGTAACGAAAGCCCCCGGTCAAGCCAGGCATCCCAACGTTTAGAGGTCGTCTTAAGACCCTCCCCGGGAGTTTCTTGTCTGAAACAGTGGGAGTGAAAAAAAAGTGAGGGAATGGATGGAAGAAGTCCGCCAACAGAAGCCAACCAAGATGTCGCCTTGGACATCGATACAAAATGGCTGAAATCTGTCAAGGATAGAGCGAGAATGTCCTTTGATAGGACACCTCCTTCCCAGCCAACCATCTTCAGAGTTCCCCCATGCATAAGAAGTGGCAATTCGAGTGCCTTCACGCCAGAACTAGTCTCCATCGGCCCTTACCATCGTGGCAAATCTGAGGTTTTAAAAGCCACGGAGGAGCTCAAGTGGCGGCTACTGCACCACTACTTCTCCAAAGTTCCCAATGAGAGACAGAACCATGTCCTCATAGAGATAAAGGATTTAGAGAAGCAGGCCCGAGATTGCTACTCAGAGGGGATCGACTTGAGTAGTGATGAGTTTACAGAGATGTTACTGCTTGATGGATGCTTTCTTGTTCAAATATTTATTACGCTCGACGATCCTGAAGCTTTAAAAGTGGAGGAGCTCAGATCATTGCTGTTTGATAACTCATGGTTCAAATTGTCCATCACTCGGGACTTGCTACTACTCGAAAATCAACTTCCTTATTTTATTGTCGAGCATCTCTTCGATACGGTAAGCATACCAGAGTGGGATCGCTTCCGCCTTCAAAAAGTTGTCATCGAGTTGTTCTCTATGATTCTACCGCAACAATCGGATGGTCCAAAGCCGCTGCCGCCCGAACAGAGCTTCCAGGTGGATCATTTACTCCATTTGTCTCATGAATGGATCTCTAGCATGCCAAAATTAGAAAACGTGAGGAAAACAAGAAGCTGCTTTAAACTATCATTAGAACAATTTTGTCCAGCTTTATCCCTAATTCTTGAAAAGATCAGGGATTCTCTCTGCAAGGTGGTGTTGAACCGTCGCAATTCCTCTCTTTCAAAGAAATTCCAAGAGACCATCCCCAACATAAGTGAACTTGCAGAAGCCGGAGTAAAGATCAAGACGAGGGAAGCAAAGAGCTTTCTAGACATCTCATTCTGTAAGGATAAGGGGGAGTTGGAAATCCCGCCCATTTCAGTTGAAGATTTCACAAACATTGGTCTTGCAAACCTTATTGCGTTGGAGCAATGTTGCCGTAGACTTGGAACGGATGTCACTCATTATAGCATGTTCTTCGATAACATCATCAACACCCCAAGAGATGCGGAGTTGCTTTGCCAAGAAGGAATCATTGACCGATGGGTCGGTGATGATGAGGACATTGCGTCCCTTTTCAAGAAACTAGGTAAAAATGTTGCTGCGGCACCCCAAGACAGCTACCTGAAGGATGTTTTTAATGACTTGAATGCTTACTGTCAGTCGAGATGGCCCAGGTGGCGTGCCAAAGCAGTGCGCGACTATTTCAACAATCCTTGGGCGATCATTTCATTAGGAGCAGCTGTTTTGCTCCTTGGACTCACCATTCTCCAATCAGTTTACTCTATGCTAGATCACTACAAAATGTGACCGGCCATGGTGGCTGTCTTCCCCAGCACGGCAAAGCTAAGTATGGCATTTAAATTCTGTCCCAGCAATGAAGGAAGAAGAAAAAAAAAAAAAATCAATCCAGCTCTTCAAGACTGTACTTCGTCATGGAGTTCGATTGTTTGGTCATTGTTTTAGTGTGATTTGTTTTCTCCATGTTGTGTCAAGTCACTGTACTAAGATCTTGCCTGGTATTACTGTTAATAATAAAGCTTTTAATAAAAAAAGCTCTTTAATGTTTGGTAACAGTTTTCTCTAAAACGCTATAAAATTTTAGCGCCGATGCCAACCAAGGAAAGACTTCTTATTATGAGAAAATGATCAAAAGAAGACATTGTATAGTGCTTTTATTTTCCTAAATTTTTTTATTATTAAAATTATTATTATAAAGTATTCTTAATTTACTAATTATTTTATTTGAATAGTATAATATTAGAGTAGTATAATGTTATGACATAATATATTTACTATTAAAATATGATTTCTATATTATAATAATGCTAGTACCTAGCATTGTCATAAGGTAAATATAGTAAAAAATAGAACAGTATAATATAATATATTTTTAAGTTATTACTCAAATAAAATAATATTTTCATAATATAATTTTGAAAAAATAATATTATATTAATATTATATTATGATATTATACTATAATGTAATAATAGTATTATGCTGTGAGCGTAGCGTCGAAAAGCAATGCAAGCCGTTCTAGTGCGCTACTCTTCTGTTTATCTCAAACTTTTTTTTTTTTTTTTTTTAGTCCTCCGGATGTCTGCCCCAACCGAAGGGGCAAAGGGTGCAATTAATCAATTGGAGGAATGGGGCCTTGGGATATTGAATCCACACCGACTTGAGCAATCAACCTTTTCATCCGCCTAGTTATATACTCTTCGGTAATAGAGATGAGAGATGCTTGAACCAGGCAAGGTGCGGGAAGAGAATGCGAAATTGAGTAAGCCACCCAACTTGCTTTGGCCTCGGGTCCTTCTGCATCTCTTTGTCAGTAAGCAAATTGTGGAAGTAGAGATTATTCACTTGGGACTGAAAGAAAGCAACATACCATTTTTTTTTCCCCTCTTGGCCGAAACCGTCTAAAAAAGAAAAATGGTTGGGACCAAAACCGCCTAATCTATAGTTTTTATATTATATTTTAAAAAAATTTACAATGAAATCTCCTCAAATTTGACCTATTTATATATTAATTTCATAAAAAAAATCAAAAAATTCAAACTCTTTTTTTGACATATAAAAATTTATTCTGTTCATCAACCTTTTAACATGATGAAACTATTGGATGAAAAATTAAATTTATTGTTATAAAATTATGATAATTTTACTTCTATGCAGGAGACTTTGAAGCCTTCTAACCATCATCCCTAATCCTTCCTTTCATTTGGATGAAACTCCAATCGATGATACTCTACTTTCTCTACCACAAACAATCTAATTAGCATTTGGAGCCCACAGGTAAAAATCTAATTGCCGCCTTACCAAAGGTCTTTAGTGAACCCATAAGTAGGAGCCATCATATCTTTTTTCTTTCTCTCTCTTCACCAACCATCAGATTTTCATCGGAGGTTGTCGATTTTGATTGGGACATTATCGTCCCCTCTTTCTTGACTCGTAGCCAAATCCCTCTCTTTCCACCACTACCCTTAGCTTGGCCTCCATTTGTTAGCAGACACCCCCTACCCAGTTAATAATCGGGACTTTTTAGCCAGTTCACCGCCAATTCCGCCCCCAATTTATCACGTGTATTTCTCTGGTTTGATCTGAATTTCCAAATTTATCGCATGTGAGCATGGATTTTCTTTGGGTTTCTAGTGCGCGTGAATGGATAGAATCCAAAGGCTAAGCAACCAGATGGGGAGAGCCATGAAGTAGACCGAATGGTGAGAAAGTTGGAAGGTTCGATTTGAGCTGCCATCAGTGCAAAGCTAACTATGAGGACCCCCAAGAACATGGTGATGACTGTCCACATGGAAACCATTATGAAAGGGAGAAGAAGAGAGATTGATAGTTTTTTATTTAAGTTAGTTGCCAAGGTTGGGGGTATTACCTCCCAATTCACAGCCAAGGTTGGGGCGTATAACCTCTCCACTTCAAGAGAGGTGTATTTAAATGGTTATGGTGTTGGATGAAGAGGACATCTTCTTAAGCAAGTGGGGTAAAAATCAAGCAATTTACGTAACTGGTGGAGAAGCCATCATGTAGCATAAACGTCTTTCACTAGAAGATAAGTGAGCCGATTCTTACGGAGAATATGCCATGATACTTGTTAAGTTGCTTTATATACAAATATTTTTTTTCTTTCCTTTCATTTTATTTATGACCATCCAGAATTCAATCCCATGGCTCTTCTAAAATTTCTCGTCGATAATGTGCCAAATATATTTCCAGCTATATCAATCTTTTGAATGCTTTGAAATCATAGAACGATTAATAAAGTTTTTCCAAGCTCTTGGATTGTTTATGCAAACTGACAGAAAAGATCATGTGGTCCACACGAGCTCTTTCTCTTTGTCATCAAAACCACTATGCTTGTTTGGACTTTGGAGCTTAAAACCTAAGGATAACTAACATTAATATTACCTTAAATATTTACTACCACATGGCTATCACATGCTAATGCCATATAACAAAGATGGATGGAAAGAGTCTTTATATAACAAAATAGGAGTTTTAGCATCTTTAAATTTTCTTTTTTTGAGGATCGATGTATATATCAGCTAAACCTAAGAGGGTCTTACTGTAATTTCTCCTATATTTTAATCTGAATACTATAATATATAGTATAACAAGTAACAAAAATTATTGATTCTAATAGTAACAAAAGCATACTAGCTATTTGATTTTAATACCAATAAAAATATAACCAGCAACATTCTCATTTACTCATATATATATATATAATAATTAGATATAAAGCATCATATCCATGTTACAAGTGCAATATTGTAAAAAAAAAAGAAGTCAACATGTCATATGAAAAGGGACAACACAATCACTTTCACTTTCAAAAGCTTCCTTGTAAAGTCGATCAGCATTATACCCATCTTCTGAAAAGCTTCATAGAAAAAGAAGTCTGTCGAACTGCCATTATGTACTAAAGTCCTTCTTTGATAGTTGGTGATAGTTGTTGAGACAATCAAAGCATCATTATATAGGATTCTTACTCCTTTTAGATTTTTATCAGAGAAGGAGACATTTTGCTCAATCTCCATCCTTTTTATGTATAATTCCTCACTCGTGCTTGCCATGTATGGGTTTTTTGAGTTGACAAACTCTCACCTCCTGTGACTGGCTCTCCATGGATGATTGCAATGATGTTTATTATTGGATGGTTGCCAAGTCCTCCCTTTGGCATGAAGCCTTCTTCGCTTATCTACTCAGGTCATTAGCAACCTTGAGCATAATTATCAAGATATATCCTTTGTATGAGATCCTTGATCTCATCCTTCAAGTGTTGGAATTTTTATGTCATGCTTGTGATCTCTATGAAACCAACAATACTTTCATTGATCTCTTCTCCCTATGTTTAACTTCAACTTTGCTAGCCAACGAACATAGTCTACATTCTTAATCTATATCAGAATTTAACTCCTTAAGGTGTTGAGTAGCGTATACCTCTCAAACATCTGTGGTATCTTCTAGGTTCCATAAGACCTTTTCCAAGCATCTTTTGTCCATTGGTCATCCTTCACTCGATGGTTCTTTTCAGCTTGTTCCTCATCTTCTTTCTAAGCTTAGCAACTTCTTTTACATTAATATATTTCTTAGCTTGAATTAGTAGCTCAAGTAGGTCTTTTAAGGATGCTTCATAAGGGTAGCAAATTATATCGGGCTATAAATAGGTCATATCAATTTAAGAGCATAAAAGCAAATGGATCAATCCAAGCCCGATCCATTCATTAATCATCTTAAAAATCTAATCCCAAGCCCAAGCTATGTACCATATGGATTATGTGACATGACCTGTGTAACTCATTAAATAATCAAATTGTATTTCAATTGACACTAATGCGTGACCTGCTTTTAACTTGTATAACCTAAAATAAGATTTTATTTTAGCTAACTTATATAAGCTTTGTAACTATCTAATACTAATTCAATCATAAAATAATTATATATCCACAATCATAAAGCAATCATGAAACAATTTAGTAATAATCTTAATAGTTGAAAACTAAAAGATAAAATTAACTTGGATAAGTTAAAGAGGTCTAATGGGACGTATCTAAGTTTGCGGATCATGTTACGCGAACTGACCCATTTAATAACCGAGTCAATTGTGGGTTAATTTTGAAATAGCTAGTCAATTTGAGATATAACTTATTTATTAATCATGTTTAACTAGTCAGCTTGATTTTGATTTGAATCCATTTATGATAAATCCAAACCTACTAACTCCATATCAAGTTCGAATCATGTTCATAAGTTGTGTCCAAAATTATCACTCTTAGCCCTTTAGAAGAGGGAAGTTAAATCGAGTTTCTCAAGCTATTTGTAAGAGCTACCATGGCCACCAAGGAATCCAACTCATAAACCTCTAAGGCTTTTGCACTGAAGCATCAAATATAATATCTTAACAACTCATCTTTTCTTTACTTGATTGCCATTAGACTCATAAAGATCTTTTAGTACTTTTGGCCATCGATGAAATGGCTATTGAATTACTAGCTCAGCTGCTTGAAAGAATTAATTGAGGTAGGTTCGAGACCTAAATACCAAGACCGAGTTGCCATTTTCAACATCGCTAGAAACCTTAGCACATTATGTCATCAAGGGCCCATGAAGAGTTCAAGGTTTTGAAGCTCTTCAGATGGTCGACAAGATTAGAAGTCCCATTGTATGGCTTTAGTTAAGGCATTTTGAATTTTAGAAGCAATAGTTCTACCATGATCTCCCTGATGAATAGTGGTTCCTGAAGGAATTCAAGCTCATCCACTATATCTGCTACCCCTACCTCTCACTTGGTTCCATGGCTCCACTTTTTTGATTCATCTCCTCTACTTGTTTATCTATTCGATTTTTAGATTGGTTTACCAAAGGAGGTCTTGGGC
This sequence comes from Metroxylon sagu, assembly GCA_017589505.3. NCBI lineage: Eukaryota > Viridiplantae > Streptophyta > Magnoliopsida > Arecales > Arecaceae > Metroxylon > Metroxylon sagu. The sequence goes on from JACVBY030000586.1 coordinate 301,298, forward strand.
TCAATTTCTCATTCAAAAATGACAATCGAACTTGGAGCTCCTCGTTAGGTCAATAATCTTCGTATTCAACCCTTGCTTGCTAATACAAGGGATCTCGAGGATTCTCGTGAGGGTCCAACTTTCAATGACTGCTCGAGCCTTGATAAGCCCTTTGGTCGATCCCTTATGGGCCCCTAGATCTTGACTCTTGTGGGATCAAGTTTTGAACCAAAATTGTCAAGGCTTTAACACACTTCAAGAGGGTGTTGAATTAATCATGAGTGACTATGGCTGAGGTGCCTAGGTTGATGGAATGTCCTCCTGAATTTTGGAAGGTAGCTAGGCATTACTCATCTTTTGATCTTTTCTCTTGAGCAACATGGTTAAGGTTTTTGCTTGTTTCATAAATGATGCCAATATATTGATGTTTGAGATTAGTGTCCAAACACCAACCAACATAAAGATGGAAACTCGTTTGGCAAAGTATGGACTACTAATCTAAAACTAATTTCCTACGAGATAAACAAGAGAAGTCGAAGATTTTCTTGGCAACGATTCTCTAAGGCTTAAGTCAACATAGATATCAAAAAAGAGGAGAAAAGTAGCAAAGGAGAGAGAAGATCTAGCCCCTTAAGCCTCTTCTTGTATTTGTGTATAAGGAGCTTTTTTATAGAGATATGAAAAGTCCTAATTTGATCCACGTAGGCCATGTTTGGTAGAGCTATTGGCAGTAAAACTTTTAAAAGTAAAGTTTTTTAAAAAGAATAAAATATAGATTACTACCATATGATTTAAGCATTATCAAATTGCATTCATATGGTTTAAAATATTACATTTAACTACCACATATTTTAAGCACTGTTATTACACCCATGTGGCTTGATATGTTACACTTAACTACTATATATTTTAAATATTATCAAATTATATCCATGTGAAAGTTTGGACATATTAAGTAAAGCTTAGGTAGATTTAAAATATATGGGTAGTTAAGTATAATATTTCAAAATATATAGGTGCAATTTAATAACGTTTAAAATACATAGTAGGTAAGTATAATATGTCCAGCTATATAGGTATAATTTGATAGTGCTTAAAATATATAGTAGTTAAGTGTAATATCGCAAACCTTGTGGCTACAATTTGATAATGCTTAAACCATAAGATAGTAATCTGTATTTTATCCTTTGAAAAAAGCTATTGGCTATTTAGTTATTATATTTTTAGTGTTGTGAGACTTTAGCATTTGTTTAGTAATTAAACTAAAAAAAAAATACTTTTAGAATAAAAATGTTAAAAGACATTGCATAATACTTTCAACTATCTAACTTATCAAAAATTATTATTATAAATTAGCTTAATAATATTATAATATAATAGTATCATATAATAATAATAAAATATATCATAGTATATTATTATAATATAGTATAAGAAAATCTTATAATACTATAATATAATAGTGACTATAATGTAAATTTATTATAATATATTATTTTAATATTATTTAATAATTATATTATAATATATTATTCAGCTACAACAACAACAAAACCTTAATCCTAAATTAGTTGGGGTCGGCTATATGAATTCTTTTTTTCTATTCAGCTCTATTCTGAATCATATTTTTATAAGATGCAAAGATTTCAAGTTTTTTTTTATCACTTCCTTCCATGTGATTTTCAGTATACCTCTATCTCTTTTTTCTTTTATATATTTTAAGTCACTTCTTTACATATGTGTATCTCTAGGTTTACGTTACATATATCCAAACCATTTAAGTTATCCTTTCTTTAATTTATCCTTAATTGGAGCTACCTCCATCTTTTTCATTTCTTATCCGGTCTGTTCTTGTATTACTACATATTTATCTCAATATTCCCATTTCCATCACATCTTGTGTATGTATATTTTTTTAACTGCCCAATATTTCATGCCATAAAATATAGCTGGTCTTATAGCTGTTTTATAAAATTTTTTCTTCAACTTGATAGGTACTTTTCGATCACATAATATTATAGTTACACTTTTCTATTTTATCCAACCTGCATTAATCCTATAACAACATCATTCTCAATATCTCCTTCTTTAAGAATAATCAATCCTAAATACCAAAAATGATCATTTTTAGTAACTTCATGGTTCCCAATTTTTACTAGACATTCATTTTCATTTTTAATTGTACTAAAATTACATTCTATATATTCTATCTTTTTCTTACTTAACCTAAAATCTTTAAATTTTAATGCAATTCATCATAGTTCTAACTTACGATTAACTTCAGCCTTTGTTTCATCTACTAATAGTATGTTATCTGTAAATAACATGCACCATGAAATATTATCCTGAATGTGTCTAGTAAGCTTATTTATAACTAAAAAAAAAAAAGAGCTAAGAGTAGATTTCTGATGTAAATCTACTGTAATAGAAAATTCGCTAGTATTATCACCAGTAGTTCTTACACTAATAATTGCTCCATCATACTTATCTTTTATTATATTAATATACATAATGGGTACTCCTTTCTTTTTTAGCACCCACGATAAGTTTTTCTAGGACCTTATTATATACTTTCTTTAAATCAATAAAAATCATATAAAGATCTCGTTTCTTTTCCCTATATTTTCTCCATTAACCTCCTAAGGAGAAAAATAGCTTTTATAGTCAACCTTTATGGCATAAAACCAAATTGGTTCTTTAATATTTTTGCAGTACATCTCAACCTATGTTCAATTACTCTCTTTTAGAGTTTTATAGTATAACTCAAGAGTTTGATACCATAATAATTATAACAGTTTTAAATCTCTCATTTATTCTTATAAATTGGTGCTATAATACTCTTTTTTTCATTCATTAGGCATTTGATTAGTTTCTAAAATCTTATTAAATAAATTTATTATCCAAATTACTCCAGCATCATTAGGCATTTTTAGTTTTAAAAAAAATAATTTTTATAAGAACATTTCATATTTTAGTAAAAAGAAGAGAAGAATACTTATAAGATTTAAAAAAAATTATAATAAAATTTACATAAAATTTAAAAGCATAATAAATTGATTATTGTATTTTGTTATTATGAACTAAATACGATAATCTTTTATTCCTGAAAATCTAATTATCAAGTGATGATTACTGAAAATATAAGATTTCTGATAATATTACATTATCATGAACCAAATGCCACCTAAGAGACTTTATATCTAAATTAATTTGTAATCCAAATATCATCTAAAGATTGGGTTTAGTTCAGATTAGTCTGATTTTAATAAATAAGACGTATCAAGCGTCTGGGTTGGGGCAAATAAAACCATTCTGTTCCCGACATTAACTGGGCTTGGACCAAATCTACATCCAGACCCTGTGTTAGCCACATATAACATGTGCTTGATGATCATAAAACAGTGAAGTAATGGTATAACTAACAAATTTCTTAATAAACGTGAATCGCGTAAGAATAAAACGATGCATCATATGTCACGCATACTATAAATTGTGGATTGGTTCCAAGTCTACGTCAGCTCAGAATCATAAGAGGCAGTCTCCTGTCCTGATACATAACAAGATGAGATCAAGTTGAGGTCAGGTTGCGTACACGAGATCCGGACTAAAAAACTGAAAATTTATATGGGTTTAATTTTGAACATCTGACTCGGTCTACGAACAAATTGGGTCTGTTTGTCATCCCAGCGTGGATCCCAACAGCGGCCATAGCATTCATAATACAAGAAGACAAATTCTTTTAGCAAATTTACAAATAATAATAATAATAATAATAATAAATGAAATTGTTGCGCAAAATGAATTGTCCAAATTCTGAAAGCATTTTTTTCATTATTAAAAAAAAATATCCATAAAACTTTAAATTAACAAGAGAATGCAAAAAGTAACATCTGGCAGAAGATAGGCATGACCTGATGGACGCATAAAAAGTTTTGACGAACAAGAAGAGATATTGAGGGTCGAAACACCATGCCAAGTAAACTTTTATACCCAACCCCTGAATGGATGAATATTTTATATTTAGTCCTTAACTCTTGCATGCGTTCGCAAACTAGGTGCATGCAAAAACGAGCTTCACTGCATGCAAATTCCTGGTCAAAGCAGTAGATGAATTATTCTAGAAATAAGCAATAACATCAACGGCAAATTTCTAGGAGTAGCCTCCCGCTTATTCAAATACATCATCACCCACGCAACTCAACTCGCACTCAAGCAGATACTTTTATTATAAGCCAGTCCTCAGAGACGTTCTTATTTTGTTGGCAAACTTAATAGCGGTTAGCGGTTCATCCCGGCCTGGACGCCTGGTGGTGTGATTGCCGGCTGCCCCTTCATCTCCATGTTCGCCTGCCACCCTGCAAAAGCCCCCAGAGACCAGACTCATTGCCCCCCATCCTATCCAAAACACGCGCACATCCGTGCACGCAAACAAAGCGTGGAACAGAGAGATGCAAACCTATGGTCAGGTCGAAGCCCCGGCGCTGGAGCTCGCGGTACTCCTGGGACAGGGCCAAGACCTCGCAGCAGCAGTGGACGAGGCAGTCGTTGCAGGGGCTCTTCTTCAGCGAGTACTGCTTCCTCAGCTTGGTCCGGTAGAACCACGAGTATATGCAACTATACCCGGTCGCGACCCTTAGTAGAGCATACAGCGTTCCACTTGTCCCACACGCTTCACATGTACGTATCGTTAGAGAAAGCAGCCATGAACCCAAAAGTTATACAAAAACATGTTGATGGAATTCATTGAGTGACTTACAGGAGGATCCTCTATCGACGATCTCGGCAATCCGACCGAATGTTACGCATGGGCAGAAGCATGTGAAGCAGCCTACAAGAAAAGAGGGAGCTTACATTAGAGGACGTGGCAGATGGGATTCTGGAGTGAGAGAGGAGGGGCGTACAGTTGCCGCAATTGTCGCAACAGTCGAAGAGGCCTGTGGACCATGGCACAGGCGCCTGATGACTCATGGGGAGAGCAAAGGGGAGAGAGATGGGCTGGGATGGAGCTCAGAACAAGTAACAGTGCAGTCGATGCTGTGTTGTCCTCAGCAACTTGGTGCTATAAATAGGCGAGCGAATGGTTCTTTGGTTATCCAACACGTCCCTGCATTACCAATGAGGTGCTTAACTGCATTGCACCTTACCGTGTAATTTAAAGAGGCTTGCTCTGCTCTGTAGACTTTACCATAAGTACTCGGATCAATTGATGATATCTCAAAAATATCATTAATTTAAAAATAAGATTTGCCTAACTAAAATTTTTGCCTATGATGGGGTATGTCGCCTGAATTTGTGGCTTTGATTCTCCAGCGATCTTACTTCATAGTTTGGCGATTTTTTCTAGGTTGTGCCTGAAACCTGGGCAGGACCATGTGCAACTAGGACAGCGACGAGGAGCTTCAAATTCTTGAAGATTCTTGGAGCTATTCTCAACTTTTTTTGTTAGTGGAATAAAACATAATCATCAAACATTGACTTAGCTATTTGGCTTGACGTATCCATTATCTAAACGATTCTCTGAATTTTTCAGTTATATATTCACGCCACCTTGTCAAGTGCATTTTTCACTGCTGCTTTATTGTTTATCTTTTCATGCGTTTTTTCCCAAGATCATAAACATATAATTTAGTATTAATAACATTATTTTTTTATTTTACTAACTAATTTAAATTACAAAATCTCGAATTTTTTAAAAATTTTTGGTGAATTCTTTATAATTGTTAATGCCTGGGCCTTCAAACTTACGGCGTGCTATATATATTGCTAAGTGGCCAGCACCCTGAATTTGGATGAGGTGAGCTGTACTTTTCGCCTGACCTAGCCGCCCACTGTTCATACTTCATTTTCTGCTCCTTTCCCCGCACAATGTGGTGGTGGATTCCTTTGTCCTGTCCACACGCAAGTAGTGGTGGACTCAATTATTGGAGCGCCGCGGTTAGAGGAAGCCCCTGGTTTTCATGGGCCTTGAGTCTAAACCATGCATTTAAGCTGGCCGAACAACTCGTGTGGAATCACAAGGCATCACTTAAGACCTAGGCTTCCGTCCTTTATCAAAGATAAACAAATGCATCTTTTATTTTTTTATAAATTGCTAATGACTCAACAATTTAAAATTTAATAATTTATATATTTCACATCATTTTAATTAAAAATATAATTAAAGTGAATCAGCAACATATGTAGGTGGATTATAAATTGCTGTATTATCAGCAATCTATAAAAAATAAAGGGCATGTCCTTGGATAAAAGATTGAAGCCGGGCTCATCACTTAATGCCGGACTCTGGTCTTCATCTTTCTTTCAAGGGAAATAGCGGCTGAAGCTATTGAGAAAGTTCTGTCAGACTCGTAAAGATTTCTTTCTGAGACTCCTCTTTCATGACTTCTCAGAGGAATTTTTTTTTTTTTTGAAGGGAGACTTAAAAAAGGGAGACTTATAAGAGGATTAACATAAAAAAATGTACAGGCTGATCATTGAGACAAGCGTACAAGTAACAAGCAGGATGCTAGGATTAAACCGACAAGTTTGCAAAAGCATGCCTACTTGCAAGCGTGATGTATATGCCGGTGACTCCACATGTTAAACTTGGATTCTTGGACCACTCAAATTTGTTTGAATATTTAGACATATATCCAGCCATTTTTATTAACCAAATTCAATTTGGATTGGAGCAAGGTCAAAAGAAATGTTAGGTAGGGTGAGGGTTAGATTTTATGCTTGTTCTCTTCGTAAAATTATGACCTATACCCCTTTATATGGTTCTTCATAAATTCTCTTTCATGAGAGAGAGTATGTAATGCCTCGAGTACATCTATTGGTTCAATTAACCTATTAGCATATTAAAATCATATAGTCTTAAAACTTGAGTGTAAGTTTATTTGATAGCAAGTGAACTTGACTTATAAGGCTTTCAAACTTTTCTTTTCTATCCAATATGAGACTATATTGGGATTGTAACCTTACCCTTATTATGTGATGTCCTCGTCGCACGGTATAAGTTAGGTAGAATCTACTACGAGCGAAGTCGTTAGTACTGCAGGGGTGGCTTTATGCTATAACTAGACTCTCTTTCACCATCCCATAGGTAGCCCTTTCCTTCTTAATTATTCATCAACTTTCGCATATTCAAATTGGTTTTGATACTAATTTGTAACATTCCAAGCCCACCTGCTAGTCCAATTAACCTGTTAGTGGACTAAAATCACATGGCTTTAAAAACTCATATGTAAGTTTATTTTGTAGCAAGTAAAATTAAATTATAACTTTTCAAACCATTTTTTCTTATCCGATGTGGGACTATTCATGCATGGGGAGGTATGATAAAGAGAGCGCTTGCTATAAATTACTTTTGGTCTTATTATATCTTTTAATGGATCTAAGGTATGCACCGATCAGTTGTTTTTATATGCCAAGAACTTTAATGATCCGTTTGGACGGGAAAGAATAGAGGGGAAGGGAGAGGAAAGGAAGGAAAGGAAGAAAAGGGTTATAAAAAACCCTATTTACAAGAGAGGTGAAATAAAGAGGGGGAGAGAAAGGAGGGTTACTGATTTTCCTTGAAAACTCAATTTGTTTTATCTCTTGAATTAAAGGATAAAGAGGGAGAAGAAAATATTTTTATAAATTTTATCCTTATTTTCTCTTTCCTTCTTCTCAAATAAAGAGAGGGTTACAATCCTTCCTTCACCTCCTTTCTCCTCTTTCCTCTTTTTATTCTCTCCTTTCTTCTTTTTCAAAAATCCAAACAAGCTCTAAGCAAGTAGTCGAAAGAAGAATCATGTCTCTGAGTATATAAAGTAATAGGTTAACTCAATTTCTATCATATCCAAAACTTTTTTTTTTGGGATAAATGCATGATATACCCATGTTATTGAGATACAAAGCGAACCAAAAGTTTATGGCTTGCAATAATCCATAAAAGATAAAAAACTAACAGCAATTAACATTAATGGTAGAACAAGATGAAAGAACTACTTTCATTAGAGATAGGTTGATGATAACAGTAGGCAAAGAAGGTTTAGAAAAGGGGGTCCCAAAGGGCTAACCTACCTCACAACATCCACCTATCCACCATAACATTATTGTGCTAGCCAATACAATAGCAATCTAGTAAGATTCCCTTACCAAGGATAGATGATTACAAGAACTCCTCTACTATACTGCCCACTAGATGAGAAAGTTTCAATTGAAAACCAGTGATACTGAGTTCAAAAAATTAAGAAAATTAAGTGTTCATCATTCATTTGATAACTATACATACACGATTATAAATACAACTAAAATGATATGATAATTAGAATCATTTATTTCCTTAAGAAAATATGTAGCATTCTTTGTTTCCTTTAGAATAGGAGTAAATCTCAAAGCGACCATTTGTTTCCTTATATACTATTATTTGATTCCTTTGAATAGAAGTAAATCTCGATGGGATCAATGTGTAGTTGGTAAAGAAGATTTAGTTATATTAATTGGTGGCATACTATAACACTTCCTCAAGCAAAATAAAATATGAATAATGTTAAGCTTGGATTAAGTGAATTATGTTGTGGGGAGACTCTTGGTAAATATATCAGCCCATCAAAATAGATCAATCCCAAGTACCTCTCAGTTTGGATTCTGAACCTAGGCCAAAGGAAGTTCATGTCTAAATTAATTTGTAAACTAAATTTTATCTATTAAAAATAATTTTATTAAAATATTTGATGATATTTTTCAAATATTTATTAAAAAATATTTAATAAAATTTTAGAATATTTAGCATAATTTAATGATATTTAAAATTTATATTATTATATAGCATAAACTTTACTTCGATATTTGCATTCAAGGGTTGGAGTATATTGGTTATAATCCCCATTCAACCTTCACACAATTAGCAAATTTTATTTAGAAGGTTAAAAATTTGATTCCTTCTTCTAACATTTATTTATTTATTATTTATATATTTTTTACAAACATAAAATAAAAAGGCATAGATTTAAGTTTCTTTTAATATTTATATAGTATTTATTTATTTAATATTTTTAATGAAAAATGAAGTAACATATTAACATGACCCATGCATGCAAGCTGTCATTTTACAATTTTTTTTTTGATAAAATTTACTTTTTAATCTTACTTCACGTGACTTGGTATGCAGACCGACAGAACCGTATAACGAGAAGTTGACCGATCAGGTGCACATGTTATTTATTTACAGCAAGTTGTTACTTTTAACAACATTCTTCGATAAAAGTTATTTTTTAATATTACTGCACGTGACTGGTATATGGTATTGAAGCTGATGGCAATAAAACCATCTTTACGGTTCTTTTGTTATCTAATTATATAATTTTATATTAAAATAAAATAGTGCTGACAATCAAATTTTTAATTTTTTATTGTTTATTGATAAGAAAAATATACTACGGTGCATGGCACATGCTTCACATCCAATTGGATGCAACTCCATGCAACCGACATACATCACGCGCAATTCCTCGCATGGTTTGTTATTTTATACGAATTACTTATAATAATATTTTTATGAGCAAACCAAACATATTAAGATTGATTGCCTCTTCATTCATCAATATTTTTTTTTATGATACTTTACATTTTTACTCAAACTTCTCCGCAGATTAGACATTTTCACTAACATTCATCTTTCTGAATGTTTTCATGATTTGATTATCTGTCTAAGGGTTGAGTTTAGCTCAGACTCGTCTGATTTTTACATGACTTTTCAAGCGTTTGCATGGGTCTAACGTAACTGCACCGAACAGAACTCTCACACGGATTTGAACCAAAATTATATCCAGGCTCCACTTGTTAGCAACATGTAATACATGCTTAACTCCCTAAATGACTCAAAAGTATAACTAGCAAAAATTCTTGATAAATGTGAAGTGTATGAGAATAAAATTATGTAATATTATATGTCATGCATAATATAGATTGTGGATTGGTTCCAAGTCCACGTCAGCTCACAATCATAAAAGGCAGTCTCTTGTCCTAATACATAACAGGATGGGATCAAGTTGAGCTCAAGTTGCGTACTGTTTTATGGAACCCAGACTTAAACCTGAAAATTACGATGGTTTAACTTTGAATACCTGACTCATTGGTCTACAAACCACCTGTGTCTCTCTCTTTCTTTCTTTCTTCCTCCTCTTTTTTTTTCCTTTCTTTTTACTTTTTTTTTTGTAGTAGAGGGAGCTCAGAAATGATGAGAGAAAAGGACACCCGCAGATAAGGTCGAGCTAAGATCATCTAGAGGAACATCACACCAATCAACAGAACTCAAAGGCATAGCTTTAGTTATCAGAAAGTTCGCAGCTTGGTTCACGAAAAGTGTGAGAGAAGACCCATTTGAAAAGTAGAAGAAGTAAGCGGCCACTTAACACCACGAACAGAGGGATTTAAAAACTGGGATGGTTGCTGAAGTCAGGCTAACACAGTTGTGGAACCTCCCTGGCATCATAAATTCATACTGTGAAGAATAGAAAAGGAGTTTTGAATACCAAATCACAAACAAATTATGTCTCGTTGTCATCCCAGTCTGCTGTCCCAACGACGGCCTTTTGGTAATATGCCTCCACAAAACAAGTCCTTAACAGCAAATCTACAAGAACACTGAGAAAACAAATATAGGAAATTGTTGCACAAAATGAATTGTCCAGATTCTGTAAACATTTTTCCATTATCAAAGAAAAAACTTTTATCCTTAAAATTTTAAATTCACAGAAGGGTGCAAAAAGTGACGTCTGGTAGAAGGCGGGCATGAGTTGATGGATGCATAAAAAGTTTTAAAGAACAATAAGAAATATTGAGGTTCGCACCACTACTGAGCATAGCCAAGATTTTATACCCAACCTTAATTTGATAAATATTTTATATTTAATTCTCGACTCTTGCACGCGTGCACAAAGTAGGTGCATGCAAAAACAAGCATCACTATATGCAAAAATCAACCATCATTATATCGCAAAAACAAGCAAAACTATAGGGAAAAACCCAGTCAAAGCAGTAAATAAAATATTTAAAAAACAAATTATAAATACTGCTAACAACTTAAAAATACCTCATATATTTTTATCAACACTTTTGTGTTATTTTTTATGTACTAATTTAGAATAATGTTTACAATTAATTATTAACATTTATTATAAGCATAATGTAAAATCTAGGGATCCGGCTCTCTATTACATTATATCATCAAACTTTATTTCAATTTTAACCAAGCACCACTCTACCATTGTAGTACCATCAAACTTTATAAAATTAAATATTTATTATACTTATTAATATCTTATTCATTTTTCAACATATATACATTATTATGATATTTCATATTCTAATTATTATTTTCCATAAAAATAAATTCGTTACCTTCTATTAAAAAAGAAAAGTGAATAATTTCATTTTATTCTTTATGATATCTTCAAAATAAATTTACTTAAAATATTCAAAAATATTAATAACATCAACATATTCCTGTATTCATATATTACTTTTGCTTGCAAATTCTTTAAAATATAGACAATCTTATTTGTATTGCAATTAAAGAGTAATGATCATATTAACTACATAAATTCAAATAATTTATTTTTTAATATAAATTCTAGTTGGACTTGTTTTTGATAGGTTTGGTCAAATCAATAGAAAAAATAAAAACTAGGTACAAACTAATAAAGAATAATTCATTATGAATATGAGGTAAAGCATTATTTTTCAATAATTTTTAAATATCACTGAGCTACTGTCTTGCAATTTCTATGATTTTTGATATTGTATCATAAATGCAGACAAAGCATTATTTCTTGATTTTTTTAAAATACCACTAAAATAATAGGGTAAAATATGAATATGATAGTAGGATTCATAATAAAATATCACTTATTTTATAACAATTTTTAGCAACTAAAATTATTTAAGTCTAAATGTTATAAAAAAGAATATAGTGTCACAAAGTAGCAAATGCTACTATAATTATGGCACTAATATCTATTTTTGTTGTAGCAAGTTAGGGAAAAAAAAATATATTACAATTACTACAGTCGTTGTTGCAATCATAGAGACTGATAGATCATGGGAGGAGAAAAGAGAAATATATTATAGTTGCCACAGCCATCATGGCAATCCTGATGGACCATGAGATAAGTGCCTAAAAATAGACCTAGAAAGTGATAGGGCAGGGTACATGAGGCATAATATTGATTACTGGAGTTTAAGGATGGCAATAAAATATATTAGGGTTGGTTTTGCCCAACCCATCCTCATCTTCTACTTCCAACGCCCTATCGCATCCCCACCCCATGCCCCACTAGGGCAATAAATTTGATCCGTATCACCCAACCTTGTAGGGAAAGGAGATCCCCAACCTTGCCCTATTGCTACACCCCTACTCTAACTACAAAGTAAGCATCATAGGTTTTGATTACTGAGCTCGCATATATATTTGTGTTGGCTTTAATTACTATAGTTACGTGTCTATGTGGAGCATCTATGTGTCCAAATTTTGGATGGGCTTGGAGTAGGGAGTATATATATCAGTCCTACCATGACCCCAATCAAGAAGTTTTTGATTCAAACCAAAGTGAAACTTCCATCCCTCCTAGAGCTTATAAGGATGCCAATTTTATCATAGCTTATAAGGATGGCTATTGGCACCATCATTGGAGGATAAGTGGCATTTGGATTGGCTAGATAACGGTGGTGATTGGAAAGGAAGAGGAGAGGAAGATGGAGGTAAGGTTCCAAGATGAGTGAACCATTGTTACTCATGGCTAATGAGGCAAATAATAAAAAAAAAAAATGAACTTAGGCTCTATTCTTTAGTGAGAATATTTCATAAAAAAGTTGATCAACTTTTTCATTGACCAACTTATCTATGTTCTTTTGCTTCGATAAAAAAAGTTAAAAGAGTAAGTTGCATTTCCAAGTTATCATTTATCTGTTAAATTAAGGATAACACTTAACCATTCAGGAGATGTCTAAATTAGTTTCCCATGAATTAGGTAAAATATTTTTTTATCTTCCTTAAATATCCTAGTACAATCATGATTCTTCCTTCCATTAATACTCTTTAATTTTTTCTTTCATCTGACTTTTACTCTCGATGCATTTGGAAAGAAAAAGTAAGAAGACAACATTTGTAAAAAATTTTATAGTTAAAATAAAAGCATCTTCTTTATCATAAAATCTGTGTTTTATAAAGGGATATAGTATGGTTATTTAATTAGTAAATAGTAACTATAAAAATTTATTTTTATTTTAAAAATAAAAATTTTTTATGATTAATGTATATATTGAAAATATGACTAAAAATATAGTTTGGTAAAAGAAAATTGAGCTTTAATCATAAAAAGATAGTATATAATTAGTATACAAATTACATTTGATAGTATAAAGCTTATTATAGGAAAATAAATAAATCTAAGCAATTTATTTAGCAAAGTTATAATGTAAAAAAAATATAGGTAATAGATATCAGGATTATTTTTTAATGTACAAACGAATATAGATAAATTATTTTTTATTTAAGTATTGCTTGAATAATATTTAATTAAAAAAATATAGATTTTTGAGTAAATTTAATACTTAAGAATGATACTTTAAAGAGATGCCGATTGGAGCAGCGGATTTGGTCGAGGGCATCCAATATTGATGTCTGCAGATGGAAATGGCGAGTAGACTTTCGTACATGGCAGCCACACTGAATTTTCCTTGATCCAACTCGATTGACATCCCTGTTCGTGTAATTTTAGCCGAAGAAGAGACTTATGCCCAAGAGTGAAGGCTGGCCAAACGCTTTAGAGATGAGTGATGGTATGGCAACACTGGCACCATAGACTTGAGTTTTTCTTTTAATATTTGTTTATTTTTTATTTATATAGAACTTAATTTTAATTGAAAGTAAGATAACAGACTAACATGACCCAAGCGTGCAAGTTGTCACCATTTTCTAATATTTAGTGACTTGAATTATTTTGTAATATTACCACATGTGAGTTGGCATCGAGTTAAACATCACCCGACAGTAAAAAAAAAAATTGACCTATCTTCCAGGTTTTTTTGTTATTTATTTCTATAGCAAGTTGCCATTTTTAACGTTCCATGAAAATTATTTCTTAATTTTACTTATTGTGACTTGTGGTATTGGATCTGCTGACAATAAGACCGGTTTTCTAACTCCTTCTATAATTTAGTTATATATTTTTATGTTAAATTAAAATAGATATCAAATATTTAATTTTTTTTAATATTTATTTATTATCATTTATTGATAAGCATTATTTTTAATTAAAAATAAAATAATGGATGCATCAGCCTTGCTCAAGTCCAGTGCAGATTGAGCTGACCGATGTAAGCAAGTTGTCAATTTTTGAATTTTTTTGATAAAAATTATTTTTTAATATTATTGCATTAAATGATTGCACTGCAAGACGTTGTCGAGTTATCTGAGTCTTTCCCGAAGTTAGAGATTGCCCTACTATAAAGGCTTTTGAGGCACGCCCCTCCATCCCAAGAGTTCCTTGGCACTTGAGTGGGGTGAGGAGAAGAAAAAGAGACAATGGATGGTGGAAGTTCTTCAGCGGAAGTCAGCCAACACCAGGCATGGATGAAATCTGTCCAAGATAGAGAGCGCGCAAGTCGTTCCAACGAGATTTCCTGCGTCATCCAACCGTCTTCAGAGTGCCCCCAAGCTTGCGACATAGCAATCAACATCATTGCGAGCCAAAACTGATCCCCATCAGTCCTTACCATCATTGCAAGTCTGAGGAGTTAGAAGGCTCATGAGAAGGCTAAGTGGTGGTTACTAAACCACTACCGCGACGCGGTTTTTGGAGGAATTTCCAACTCAGAAAGCTGAGGGATTCAGAGGAGGAGGCCCAGAATTGCTACTCGGAGGTGATCAACTTGGATAGCAATGAATTCATAGAGATGCTGTTGCTTGACAGATGTTTCCTCATTTCCATATGTGCTTTTTTTCGACGACTGCCCGCTGGCTTCGCGAGAAGAGGAAAACATGAGGTTCGACAAAGAGACTTGCTGCTACTTGAAAATCAAATTCTATATTTTATTGTCGAGAGCCTCCTCATTATGTTGGAAACGCCAAAGTGGGATAGGTTTCGCTTTCAAAAAGTTATGATCTGTTGTTGCGCTGAAATTCTATCACGGTATTTAAAAATTCCAGAGCTAGAGTTTCCCGTACAAGGCTTCGAGGTAGATCATTTACTCCATTTGATCCACATGGGGACCTCCCATAATCTAAAATTAGGGAGGCGGAGCAACACAAGAAGCTACCGTCTTCCGGAAGAATTGATTGCCCGCACCACATCACTTTCAGAGAAATTTCCAGTGGTTGTCCCCACCATGACCAAGCTTGCAGAGGCTGGATTAAAGTTCGAGGTGAGAAAAACAAATAATTTCCTTTGTCTGGTCCTGCATGTTCACACGCAAGCCGGCGGTGGATGGAGCTGCCCTTATGGATGAAAATTTCCAGCGACTGTCCCACCATGACCGAGCTTGCAGAGGTTGGAGTAAAGTTCGAGGTGAGAAAAACAAATAATTTCCTTTGTCTGGTCCCGCATATTCACACGCAAGCCGGCGATGGATGGAGCTGCCATTGTGGGCAAAGTGTCTAGTTTTCATCGCCCCGAATCTAAGACCCGGCATCTAAGCCGGCCAGACGGCTATAACGGATGCCACAGGCCTTCCCTGCTGCCTCCAAAGTTTCACTTCTGAGTCATCTGAATAGAGACATTAGCATGGATGGAAGAAGGCCATCGGCAAAAATCAACCACCACATTGCCATCGACATCAACGCAGCATGGCTAGAATCTATCAAATATAAAGCAGGCATATCAATGCACAGAAAACCCCCAGCTGATCCAACCATCTTCAGAGTACCTTCACATTTGCGACACTACTACAATCAGCATGACTACGAGCCAAAACTAGTCTCCATCGGCCCTTACCATCGTGGCAAGTCCATGGATCTGAAGGCCATGGAGGAGCTTAAGTGGCGAATGGTGCACCACTACCTCTCCATAGTTCCAAACGGAAGCAATAATGAGGGCCTCAGAAAGATGAAGGATTTGGAAAAGCGGGCCCGAGACTGCTACTCGGAGGTGATCGATTTGGACAGCGACCGGTTCATGGAGATGCTACTACTTGACGGATGCTTTCTCGTTCAAATATTTATTGTGCATAATGACCCGCAAACTTTGCAACCGACGGAGCTTGGATCGTTGCCATTCGATAACATATGCTTCAAACACCATATCTTTCGAGACTTGCTGTTGCTCGAAAATCAACTTCCGTATTTCATTGTCAAGTATCTCCTCGATGCATTGAGCATGCGAGGGTGGGACAGCTTCCGCCTTCAAAGAGCTGCCATCTCTTCATTTATTGGTTTCCTACCAGAGAATTCGAACATTCAACAATATGGGCAACTCGAACAAGAATTCCAGGTAGATCATTTTCTTCACTTGTTGCATGAATGGTTCTCTAAAATTCCAAAATTAGAAAACCCGAGCAACGAAAGAAGTTGCTGGCAATGACCATCAAAATTACTTTGTTCTACTTTATCCTCGATGATCGATAAGGTGTTGCCATTGTGTAGCAATCCCTTACCTTCGGAGAAATCTTGGAGGACTTTCCCCACCGTAACCGAACTCATCGAGGCTGGAGTGAAGATCAGGGTGAGAGAAGCAAATATTTTTCTAGATATTTCATTTTGCAAGGATAAGGGAGAATTGGGAATCCCAGCCATTGACGTTGATGATAACATAAACTTCTTTTTCGTAAACCTCATTGCTTTCGAGCAATGTTGCCCTAAACACGGGTCGGATGTCACTTATTATACGGCATTCTTGGATGACCTCATCAACACCTCGACAGATGTTCAGTTGCTCTACCAAAAAGGGATCATTTGTCGAAATCTTGGTGATGATGAGACCATTGCATCGCTCTTCAACAAACTAGGTAAAGGTGTTATATATGATCCTGAACAAAGCTATCTTAAGGATGTGAACAAAGACTTGAGTACTTTTTGCCAGTCGAGATGCCATAGGTGGCGTCCCAAACTTGTGCATGACTATTTGAGCAATCCATGGGCGTTCATTTCATTAGCAGCAGCTATTCTGCTCATTGTACTCACAGTTCTCCAAACTATCTGTACTGTTTTAGGTTACTACAAAACATAACCGGCAGCGGTGACTATTGTCTAAGTGCAGCATTTGATTTCTATTTCTGGTATTGAAGAAATAAAATTCCGTTCAGCTCTTCAAGGCTGTTAGCTCCGTCATGGTGTTCGATTGGGTGGTCATTAGTCTTGTATGGTTTGTTTAGCCTCTGGGTTATAGCTTTTGTGTTGAGTCACTGTACCGAGCAGAGCAATGCTAATGGTAACTCAGAAATTAATAAAAAAATTCACTCTAGTGCCAACCACTAGACTTTATTTAGTTGCACACTAACGATGCCCATCCAGAGGGAAAAATGATCTTTGAGAAAGCAGCAAGCAACCTGCGTTGAAACCTCACGAACAGTTAAGTAAAATAATAAAAAATAATAGAGAATAAAGCAAGCAAGGTTTAACCTAGTTCGCTTGTTGGGATTTTTAGGATTATATATGTGTAATTTTAGAACATCAATATAATAATAAAATAAATTCATTGTTACACCTTGTTTCACTGTCTTTGGTTTATATAATCAACCTGAAGAAGCATTCATCATGGGATACAATTCAACTTCAGATCCACACAAATCTCCATTTATATCATTAATAAAGGTGCGCTAGGCCCAAAACCATATGAATCATATTTATCAATAGTGAGCTCATCCCGTTTATATTATTGGATCAAATTTGTTCAGTCAATTTTGTAAAATTAAAATTACTAATAACTGATGGTAGCTCACATATAAAAAATTTTCAACATCTTCGACTAGGATAACACTAATTATAGTTATTTAAGTTTTAAAAATATTTATTTATTTGAAAATGATACTCAGGATAAATAACTAAACTTTAATGCAGCTATAATTTTTGAAAACATTTGATCCTCTAACATAATATCTTAAAAAACGAACCGATCCTATAAAAGCTATCAATATCGAATTATGGCAACCGTTATGCCCTTTATTGACATAAGACCAATCCATGATTATAAGTTTTGATGACCTCCTCCACAATACGGATCATGATGTGATATTGTAGTAAGAAAAAAGCATAATACCTGTAATTCCATAAGTGCTATTTTTACTATCGGTCCATCAAATGATTTCTTATAAAACTTTGTATTTCAACCGAAGCTAAAAAAATTTCGTATGATATCTATAATATACCTATTATATCTCAAATAAAATACCTCGAGGTTTTTTTATAATATCACTAAAAGACATACATAACTAACACTCAAGACTGACACCAGATCTTAAGTTTTCAATAATATGACATGTCGTATACCAAAAATGTGCATATATAAATATCAAGCAATATGATATCAATAGAATCAATGATGATCATCATAAATATACTGAAGAATAAAATCATTTCTAAAATAATAACAAATCAAATAAATCAACATGTGAGAGTTTAACATATATAACCAGCTTCGACTAACCAAGTACATCAAAAGATCCTGAAACATCTATATCATCACGTTTCATAGCTAAATGGGTTAGTCACTTGATCAACAAATCAGTAATCATGCCTTCTGTACAAATATACTTAACAACAATGTCTTCTTTCTATATTAGTTTCCTAACTATATTTATTATTCAAACATATTTATACTTTATTTTTTTTTTTGAAAAGAACATAAAATTTTTTAACTATATACCCAGTGTTGCAACTCCATAGCATGCAATAAATAAAACCTGTATAATACAAGAAGCTATGATTATCTTTTAACACTTTTACGAAATATGGATGCTCGAGCTAATATAAAATCATAACCTGTAGTGAATTTTATATTATCAAAACTATCAACAAAAAAATTGAACCTGAGTAATTAATTATTTAAGATTATCTATCTTTCTATACAATAGTATAAAACCTTTTGTTCTCATTAAGTAGTTTATCACTATCCTCACAGCCTTTCAATGTTCAAACTAATATTTAATAAATATTTGCCAAAAACACTTACTGCATAAGTCGTGTCTAATATAGGAAAGATTTGTGCATACAATAAGCTATCAATTACACTAATATAAGGTACATTCTGAAGAAACACTCATCAGAAATGCTTTGGCTTAAATCTTCCTCTTCCTACTTCTCATTTAAGTGATGTTCTTGATAGGAAAAACTGATCACAATATATGAGAAGAGAAGAGGGGATCTAGTTTATTTATAACAGAATCCTAATAGATTCTTCCATCACAGAACACTATTAGGCTTCAGACCCATATAAACTGTTAACCACATTGTCAATAAAGGTGAACTCGAGTCTAAAACTATATGGATCATATTTATCAACAATGGGCTTATCCTACTTGTGTCATTGGACCATATTTATTCAGCTAGTTTTATAAAATTAAAATTAATAACAATTAATGATAGTCAACATATGAAAAACTTTCAATATTAAATGTAATCTCAACTTCATTTAGCAGGAGAATGAAATGCATGATATAAGAAAATAGTACAAAGCTACTACAAAAGTCAGCTAAAAAGAAAACATACGTCCAACGACTCTCCATACTTTTGATATGCTTCAGCATGATAATCAAGAGAAATACAAGAGACAACCACCAACAAAGAATATGGATCCAGATTTTAAATCCAAATCCGGTAAAAGTAGGAGATGAATGGTATGGTTTCTAGCTACCACCATCAAAAACATAACCCCATGCGCACCAAGGCCTCTACCTTATTCATTATCGAATGCATTGTGCGCTACGCTTTAGAAAAAGCAATAAGTGCATTCTTCCTCTTTGAAATCATCAATAAACCCCTAGTTCATGAGGCACATTCGAGAAATTTGGAAACATCAGCAGCTCGCATTCCCTAGTTAATCGCTAGTTCGCCCTCTGTCCTTGCCTCTCCATGTTCGCGTGCCACCCTACAAAACTCGCAGACTCGCTCATTTCCCATTTTCTTCTCCAACGAACGCACAGACGTATAAAGGAAACAAAATATGAACCAATGGTCATGTCAAAGCCACCACGCTTGAGCTCACGATACCCTTGGCAAAGGGCACACACGGCTAGCAGAAGCGGTGAACTGAGGCAGACTCTGCTGCAGTGAGTAATATCCTGTCACGCCCCAAACCAAAACTCTGTCGAGAAATATGATAAATCCCGTATTTACGCAAAGCTAAACCTCACAGTATACAAGGTAACAGCAGAATTGAAATAAATTCTGTAACTTTGCCAAAACAACTCCACCATTTAAAGGGAAGTATCAAAATATGTTGAATCCAAACCAATTTAAAGAATGAATCAAAGAATTATGTCCAGATGTTCAAAGATCTAACATTTCATAATAAACAGCAAGCCTACGGTGCACAAGCACAAACAAATCTACCCGTCTAAAGCTCACTCGGCACTCCTATCCATGTGTGCTGGCGTTCTCCCGTGCTTTAGGCACTATAAAATTAAAATTAGAGGGGTATAAGCTAATGGGTCCGTAACAATGACATTGAATATATAAATTTAAATACCTTATAATTTTTAATATATTTTTAATATAAATTCTAGCTGGACCAGTAAACAAGAAGTCTGGTCAAATTGATGAGGAAAATAAAAATAAATTATAAATTAATAAATAATAATTTATCATAAATAGGAAGCAAAATATATTTTTCAGCATTTTATTATAATATCACTAAACATGTTGCAACTTCCATGATTCCTAATTATTCATGATAAATGTGAGGCAAAGCATTATTTTTTAATATTTTTAAAAAACACTACTAAAATAATACCATAAATTCTATAATTTTTAATAATTTATCATAAATACAAGTAAATAATTAAAAATATTTAAGTTTAAATATTTTGAAAAATAGAGCAGTACAAGGTAGCAAATGGTGCTGCAATTAGACTTTTAATAACTATTTTTCTTATAATGAATTAAGAGAAGAAGAGAATATTATAGTTGCCACAAGGGAAAAAATGATAAAGGTTAGACAGCATTGTGTGAGGAGAGAACCACTGGTTCTCTTGGCTGGTGGTACAAATAGGTGAGTGAATGTAGATTATGATACGATTTAAAAAATCAAAATTAAGGGATGCAGTTTGGAGAGATGGACTTACTCCAAGGCTTTCGGTGTTGATGCTAATAGATTGAAATGGTAAGAAGCCCAAAGGTGTCAAATGGGATGGCATGATCCAGCTCAGTCCGGCACAGTTTCTATAGCTGACCATATCATTATGGTTCGTTACATCAAGAGATCAGCCTGACATGGTCCATAAATCCAACCTTCGAAGTGGACTGGCCCTAATAGCACAAAGAAGTAAAAAAATATACTTGAATGAACTAGAGAAGGTCCTATTTACATGGACTGGACTGGACCTCATATGTTCGAATACTACCTCAAATTTTGTGATAATAAAATTCTTATTCTCAGTTTTAAGGATCCAAGTCCTAAAGAGTGCTAGATTCTTTCCGTTAGCGAATATCTGCTGCCATAGCAAGCAAATCAATTGAACTCGCTAAGAATCTTTACATGCATATAAATCTTAGTCCGTTTTAAACAATCTTAATTGTCATTTTTCCATACGATTTCTTTTATACCTTCTGATGTATCCCAATTTGCACAACATTATGTTTCTTTTCCTAGGCCCTATGGCTTAGTCATAAATTATAATCATAAAGGGCAAAATATATGATTAAGATGCAGGCAAAGATGTGGCAGTGGAGTCATTTTGATGGTACGAGCAAATTGAGAAGGACCTCTTAGGAAGGATGAACGTGCTCCATTTCAATGTTCTTCAATTTCATTCTTTATGGTGAAATTATCATTAATAATTTATATAGAAGCATTTGAGTTATAATGATTATGATGCTTGACTAACTTTGTTGAAAGTGTTGCATGCATGTGCAAGGCCAGGGCTAGTTTAGCTAAGGTCTTCTCGACCATCGCAAACAAAAAGTTGTGCCATTTAAAACTATAGAAACTATTCTCAGCATAGACTGTATTGTTTAATGTTAATATAGGTCACAGATTGAATTCGGCAATGAGTTATAAAGGAGTGCACGATAGGAAGGTTGGGGGTAATATTCTGAAGAAAATATAGACTTTGTCCGAAAATTTGCCCAAAAATTGATTGGTTACCTGAAATTTATTTCCATTCCACCCAACAAGAGTACCTCCCGATGTACTCACAGCATCAAGCACTGGCCAGTGGTTAATGTTGTAAGATGAAAGAGAATTGAAGGCGGGAAGTATCTGGCAACTGAAGTTTAGATTCTTGAATTCTGGTCAAGAGGCAACCAGATTTTGAAATGAAATATTTAACCATATGTCTTTTGATTGGATCACCAAATGCTTTAACGTTCCAGCTAATGATAGACATAGCAAGTGGCAATGAACTCCAAATCGACAAGAATAGAAAGGTAAGTACTCGGCTCAGAAGTCATCATTAAAGCTAGAGAGAAGAGAGACCTAATAGATCATCATGGTTGCACTTAAAGCAAACAAGAGCATGAGAGCAATAGACCACAAAATTTGTAATGATGCCACACGAGAACAAGATTTGGGGGAAGAAGCTAGTGCACCTAAGCTTTCCCCTTCTCCAGATCTAAGAGAAAATGTACAAATCGATCCGAGTTCGAGATATTTATGCCATACATTTTAGCCCAATTGAATAGTTAGGAATGAGAATAGCAAGCCGTCTTTGTTGAGCTCCTCGGCCAAAGTAAGTTTTGTTGAGTCAGATTCAATGATTTCTTTGCCTTTAAAGGATTTGGGTTTCATATTGTGGACAAAGATGAGTTTGGCGGTTGCCCTTCTCACGGATAATTGAGCTTTGGTTCCGCAACTTCGTACAACTTCTGGGAGAGGGACGAAAGTAAACCTAGGCATGTTGATGCATTCATTATCCTATAGAATTTAGAAGATAGACATAGGGGATCAGCTGATTGATGACCCTTCTGTAATGAGCTTTACAAAAGTAAAGAGTTAGTAAAACAAGCTTCGATTGGGTAGACTTCGTACCTGTATCGGTTGCTAGCACCGTGGGTGGACCATGTAGATTGGTCAAAGTTACAATTTTGGTTCTTTAAGTTGGGTTATGTTGGGTTCAACCAAGAAGAGAGTAGGTTCATCCAAAATGTGAGAAGGTGAAGCCAGATTGAAGATCTGAGATAAGGGGTATGGACCGGATCCAAAACAACCAGCTGGCCCAATTCCATTTGAAATCGGAGAGGAGCCCATCATGGTTGCCTGAGCTACTGCTTATTTTATACACGTATGTTAGTGTGATCTCAGATGGTGTGGTCATGTCGAATGAAAATTAGAGGTGCCGGTGCTTGGGAAAAATGTGTAGTTTTACTTGAAACATCCACTAAATTAGAATAACTAGATTAAAGATTAAAGATGATGGATGTTGTTAGAAGGAAATATGTTCAAAGTTTCCAAGTTTAGCTACATAAGTATCAAGTATCAGCAGATGTTGGAAGCTCATGCCCGCCAATGAAGTCAAAGTAATTTAAGAATATCATCGTCAAGCAAATCAGAAACCCAAGTGCTTCCAAGGTATTTATTTTTTTATCATCTCAATTGCTAAAGCAGTAGATTGCATGCCTCTCAAGGAGAAGATAATCAGAATTCGATTCAAGATCTAATAAATTAGGCAAAGAAATACATTGTACCATAATCAAAGAAGATTATAATCATACAAAAAATTGTTTGTTATATGTTGATGTAACTTGTTCCTTTGTACA
This sequence comes from Metroxylon sagu, assembly GCA_017589505.3. Taxonomy (NCBI): domain Eukaryota; kingdom Viridiplantae; phylum Streptophyta; class Magnoliopsida; order Arecales; family Arecaceae; genus Metroxylon; species Metroxylon sagu. The sequence continues at coordinate 325,152 of JACVBY030000586.1, forward strand.
GGGAGATGCAACAATTCTCTAACACAATCGATAGAAGAGCAAAAACTTATGCTTCCATCAAAAGCAAAACTTTGAATTGAGGTTTGCATGCCACTTGGAGTTCTTCCCATTCTATCAGTCCATGTCTTCTTCTAAGAACTCTGTTCTTGCTATCTAAAGTTTTTTCATTATTTTCTTTAAAAATAAAAAAAATTGGGGCAGAAAATTGCGTAGCAAAATTTTTTTTATTTATTTTTTTATCATGTGACAGAAAGTTTGCTTCCCTTAAAGATGTATTTCAATTTAACCTCTTCAAACCCCGTCATCCAACCTGCTTATTCTTTCAAAGTAGTCCAGTCTTTTAAAAATATGGATGGATGGGCTGGTTTCCTGTGATGGAGCAATAAGAGCAGTCATTTTCCATCCGTTTTCCCTGACCATCCTAGGTCCTTTTATTATTGCCCACCAATGGCAAAGAGAGGTAACCACACCTAAACTACCAAGGCCCTTACGAGAAGAGGTAATCTAGGATGGTTCTTGGAAACCATTCCCGTTCTCCGCTAACATGTGAGCAGGAATATAAGATCATCTGTATTAATTTAAGAATAACAAGAGTTTTCTCATCTGTCTCGTACTTGGGCTCTGTTAGGCTCATCCTGATGGCTACCAAAATACTCGTGGCTGTAGCTCAAGCTTTTTGAACTGAATGATCCATGGCAATATAAATTTACTTGAATAAATATGTTGTTGTGATCCTACCATAATAGCCACAGAACATTGGCAAAGATAGCCATGCACTGCAATTCATTTTCCAACTATCCATCATTTTTAGGTGCTTCTATATTATTGGGCCCCAGCCCATTAAGTTCCTAATCTTGGTTTAGAGAGCTCTCCTACGATCAATGGAAACATAATCAATCGTTTTAGGAGACAATTTATAACAAGCACAAAAGGGTCAGCCATACTCTCCCAAGAAGCAATCCACCATCCAACGAAACAAAATAAAATAGATCAAATTCAACAAAAAGCCTCCCTCGTCTGAGAAACCTCTACACTTGCACCAAACAACTAACAATGATCCATAAAGGAACTCTTCTTCATCTTAATCAATCTTTAATTTGACTATAAAATTTTGTTAGCAAGAAAGTGCCAACTTCATTATTATTTTTTTAATTCATGATATACGAGAAATACATGGTACAAAAAGGACCTACCATGATATAAGATCAATATGATGCATCCAAAAAATTTTATCTCAACTAATTAGGATGGATCTCAATTAAATTTTGCAAATTATTATGATAAATAATGTAGTCACACTTTCAATGAATGCTGAAACACAATCTTATATCTTTGTATTCATATGGAATCCTATTTGAAATCACTTCGTTCACCACAAGAGGCTTAAGAGTATTTGCAAGGTTCGATTGAGTAAATTAGAAGTAAACTCACTACACATCTTCGATTCTATTCGAGCGAAATCAAACCAAATTACTAAACTCACTATGCATCTTCGATTTTATTCGAGTGAAATCAAACCAGATTACAGAGATCTAATTCCACTCAAAGGAGAAAAAAAATCATAACAAAAATCTAAAGAAGTCTAACTTCAAGGAGGAGCAAGAGAACTGAATTCCTCTTTGATTTTTCCTATTTAATATCTTTTTCCACTATAGACCCCATAAAAAAATTAGCAAATAAATTTTTTTTTCAAATTTATTGAGTCAAATCATTAAGAGAAGGGTATCAAGAAATTTAAGATACGCTTAACAAACTTCTAACCATCATTGTGCTTATCATTATTCATTGTAATCCATTCAAATATATGATACATAATGCATTTTTTTTAGGTCTTAATTTGTTCTATATTATTAATTATTTTTTTAAAGGCTAAAAATACTTAAATTAGTTCATTAATTAATATAGTAAATAGGATTAATTGGTTATTTAACAAAACAGATGATATAATTAGTAGAAGTGTCTCATTTATATCTTGGCAGTACAAGCTGAAATATCTGAATTTTTTTTACTATAATTGGAATGAAAAGGACCCTCAAACTATTATTGATAAAATTTATGTATGTTTATATATATATACATACACACACAAGGCCCTTAGGTAAGAGATTTTTTTTTTTTTTTTTTTTTTTTTTTTTCATACGTGACAAGATGCATCCATTGCTAGCTTACCTTCACTGTTGAAATGGGACATATGAACTTTGTGAAAAGGCAGTACATCAATTGGCTGCTATCATTTTAGAGTGGGAGAGCGCACAGCTAGCTTACCCTACGGCAGCCTCCACTATTGAATGGGACGTATGAACTTTATGGAAAGCCGGTACGTTAATTGGCCGGTGTCATTTCAAAGTGAGAGAGAGCACAACTAGCTTACCTTCAGCTTTCTGAAAAGGAGCTAATGCCCTGTCCAACTGAACATGCTTTAAGAGGTTAATGCCTTGTCCACATCTAAAAGAGAATATTCCTGAAGAGGTCAATGGCCTGTCGACATTCCACGTAGATCAAAAGGAGCTATATCTATCGAGATATTTCAACTAGCCAATAGTTTAAATCACGATCCGATTCATCATAACCATCCGTCGGCAAACCATGCTAATCAGTGAATGGCTGAAAAATAATGAGTTCTCCTTCATCAAAATCATCATGCTTTGTTGGAATGTTGCATGCAATTGAGGTTATGGTCACCTGGTTACTTGACACGGCAAATGGTATGATCAATAGAAGTGCCTTCATAGCTTAACATTTTATGTTGGTACATGCGTGCGAAGCCGTTCAATCTGTTAAAATATTTCAATTAGCAAACAATTTAAATCACGATCGAATTCATTATAATCATCCATATCAGGCGTTAACTGTTGGAATTTGCGATCGGATTCATTATAATCATCCATATCAGGCGTTAACTGTTGGAATTTGCGAAACGCTGCACGAGAACGAGTTCTCTTTAATTAAAATCGTTCACCATGCGTAATGAAAGAGGTTAAGCGCACGCAATACCCAATGTCCCCTGTTAATCTTATAAGAGACATGCTGTGAGCAAATCCAGTCATGGTTCATGAGAAACAGAACAACGTCTTTCTCTGATGGATCTCGAGGAAACGGCTGATGCTTCTCCCCAACAAAAGACCGTACCTGATCCAGTGGTATTGGATGCTGAAACTAATGTCCAACCCCAAACAGAGAGTGCACCTCCAGTGGCATTAGGGATTGAAACCAAAGTCCAACCCGTAGCTCCTGCAACTGGGTAATGGACTAAGGACTTCTTTGACTGTGACGGAGATGAAGACAGCTGCAAGTTCTGTTCCATAACTCTTCATTCTCCTAGCGGTCTTCTGCCTTCGAGTTCATACTATCACCTTGAGTGATCTCTCACAAGTTGTCTCGTTATGTGGTGCCCCTGTGTTGCCTTTGGTCAAATCGCAGAAATCGTCGATAAAGGTTCACTCTGTCAAGAATTTCCTCTTCTTTGCGCCCATTTTATTACTGTGATCTACCGTTATCTTCAGACAAATTACCAAACGGTCTATTCTTATTGACTGAAATTGAAAGATCCAATTCATGCTATAATTTTTTTTAATATACAGTTCTCCTCCCACTATAAATAGTTAACTTTATGCTGTACAAATTTATCTTCCTACTGCATGTAATAAAAATGATTGTACACATAGTTATCTTCTGCTTCATGCAATGATCCCCTATTGCAGAGAAGATAATTGGTACAATAGATTAAGAAGTTGATCACCTTGTAGCCCGACCTACTAAAGAGTCTGTTTTTTCTCTTATTCTCTTTACTTTGTACAGCAGGCTTCACCAGGGATAGCGGCATACTTCACTTTACAATGATTCTGCTACTTCAATGCCTTTCCGATGCAGGTGATGGCGAAACAATTGGAGCTTCAATATCTTTCCGAGTTTAATCACGTCCAGAGTCATGAGAAAAACAAAAAATTGCAGAGATGAATCCATGAAGCCCAACGACCTTATACATATAGAAATGTTTTTGACTACAAATCCCATAAAAATAGGAGATGAATATTATTATAATAATTAAGCATAAATATTATAATATTAACTATTTATCAATATAATAATATTACTAATATAAAAATATATAATATATTATTATAATAAATAATAAGATATCATTATTAATATAATACAAATAATATATTGTATTATATTATATAAATATATATTATAATATTATTAATATTATTAATATATATTATAAATTTTATATTTTATATATTATTATAATATTTAATAGTATATTGTAACATATAACTTTGTATATATTTCAATATATATTATTAGCAGAATTCAAAGATAATATTCTAATTCTATTTTTTTTATGAATCAAATGAGTAATTCTAATTCTAATTTCAGTAGAATTTGATTCAAATTTGATTTCGGTTATGATACTGGATCAATCAATTTGAGTCATTAATTTACAATATGTCAAAAAATTATTAATTAAAAAATAAGGTTTGCTTAACTAAAATTTTTACCTATAATGAGGTTTGTTACCTGAATATGTGACTTTTGTTCTTCAACTATCTTACTTCATGGTTAGACGATTTTTTCAGAATTTCATCTATTTTCAATTTTTTAGTTGATGGATAAACATAACCATCAAACATTTGTTGGTAGAATAAAACATAACCATTGAGCATTGTTACAGTTACCTGATTTGACTTATCCATTATCTAAATGATTCTTTGAATTGTTCGGTTATACATTGTTGCCTTCTTTCTGGTGCATTTTTTTATTATAAATTTTTAATTAATTTCATGAGTTTTTCTCAAGATCATAAATATATAATTAAGTATTAGTAATATTATTTTTTTATTTTATTAAATAATTTAAATTATAAAATCTTAAATTTTTTAAAAAGTTTTGGTGAATTCTTTATAATTATCAATGCGTGAGCCCTTAAAATTGACCTCTGTGCTCTACATATTGCCACGTGGCTGGTACCCTAAATTTGAGGGAGGTGGCCGGGAATTTGGCTGACTTGATCAGATTCTGTTCGCACTTCATTTTCTGCTCCTTTTTTCTGGTGGACTTTTTGTTGTCTAGTCCTGCGTGTTCACACCCTAGATGATGGTAACTCACCCTAATGATGCCGCAGGCCCCTGCTACCTCCAAAGTTTCGCTTCTGAGTCACCTGAAGAGTGAAACATTAGAATGGATGGAAGAAGAAATCAACCAGCACGTTGTCTTGGACATCAAACAGCATGGCTGAAATTTGTCAAAAATAAAGTGAGCATATTAATGCACAAAAAACCTCCAACAAATTCGATCATCTTTTAATTTGCATAAAAATCTTCCACAGCACATGAAAAATCTTTTCTTGCAAGATTAAAATAGACTGATTCGAAAATCTTTTATAACACATGATTCAAAAATAATCAACCAACACATTGTCTTGGACATCAACATAGCATGGCTGAAATCTGTCAAAACTAAAGTGGGCATATCAATATACAGAAAACCTCCAACAAATTCAATCATCTTCAAATTTGCGTAAAAATCTTCCACAGAACGTGGTTGAAAAATCTTTTCTTATAAGACTAAAATAGACTGATTCAAAAATCTTTTATGACACATGGTTCAAAAATAATCAATCAGCGCATTGTTTTGGACATCAACACAGTATGGCTAAAATCTGTCAAAAATAAAGTGGGCATATCAATGCACAAAAAGCCTCCAACCGATTCAACTATCTTTAAATTTGCGTAAAAATCTTTCACAGCACATGGTTGGAAAATCTTCACTTGCAAGACTAAAATAGACTGTTTCGAAAATCTTCCATGACACATGGTTCAAAAATCCTCTCTTTCAAGATTTGATTGCCTAAATATCTTCCACAACATGTAGTTGAAAATCTCTTACAAGACTAAAAAAAGACTTATTCAAAAATCTTCCATGACATATGGTTTAAAAATCCTATCTTTCAAGACTTAATTGCGTAAAAATCTTTCGCAAGGTTAGAAAATCTTCTCTTACAGGACTAAAAATGATTGATTCAAAAATCTCCCATGACACATGATTCCAAAATCATCTCTTTCAAGACTTGATTGCGTAAAAATCTTCCACAACACATGGTTAGAAATTCTGCTCTTCAAAGACTAAAAAAGTGATTGATTCGAAAATCTTCCATGACTTAGCGGTTCAAAAATCTTCTCTTTCAAGACTTTCTTGCGTCTTCAAAGATCTCTTTCAAAGGAATTCCCAAGGATTGTTCCCACCATGACTAAATTGAAGCTGAAGTAAATATCAGGGCAAGAAAAGCAAAGAGCTTTCCAGATATTTTATTCTGCAAAGGATAAGAGAAAATTAGAAACCCATCCATTGATATTATGATTACACAAACTTCCTGCCGGTCAATTTGGCCTCGGGGTTACTACGAAACCTGACAAGCCATTGTAGCTATCGTCCTCTACGCAGCATGTCTAAGTGCTGCATTTGAATTCTATTCTACTAATGAAGAAATAAAATTTAGTCCAACTCTTCAAGAAGGTGTGCTTCATCATGGTGTGTGACTGTGTGGTCATTGTTCTAATTTGATTTACTTAGTTTCTCACATGTAGATTTTGTATTGAGTCACTATATTAGGTTCTGCTTGGTATCGTTATTCATAGTAAAGTTTTTGCTAAAAAATTATTTGATGCTTTATTACTACATTTCTAAAGTATTATAAAATCTTAATATTTATTAGGTAGCTAAACTAACAAAATGTTTTTTACTATAAGGAAATGACAAAACAGGATATTGCATAATGTCTTCAAATTTTAAATTTTTTATATTATTAAAATTGTTTCTATAAAATATTTTTAATTTACGTATTACTTTTTCTGAATAGTATAATGTTGTAACATAATAATAATATATTATTAAAATATGGTTATTATGTTATAATAAAGATTGCACCATAGCATTGTTATGATATTACTATAGTAAAATACAATATAGCATAATATAATATAATATTACATAATGTTCTAAAATATAGCGTCATGATGTGATATAAAATATAGCCAAGGCACAAAACAGAACTAGAGTTTGCCGGAGGGTTCCATGTGACGCAGGTAATGAAGAAGCCATCGAGGTTTCAATACCTTTCGAAGTTTAATCACACCTAAATTCATGAAAAAAAATTGCCAAGATGGACTCATGAAGCCTAACGACCTTAAACATAAAGAAAATGTGAGTAATAATGCGTCCTCGCATCACTGATAAGGTGCTTAATTGGGCAATAACAGTGCACCCGAATGTGTATTTTAAAAGGGCATGCTTGGTGGACTTTATCATGAGTACTCAGAGCCGTTTGGTTCACAAAAATGACCCCTTAAAATCAAAATTAGAACCACTCATTCCAATTCTAAACATTTGATTGAAAAGAATTAGATAGAAGGAATTAGAATTCAATTCCTATACTACCTGAAATTCGAATACTGTATTAAGAAAAAATTAAAATCAAAACCCCTCACCCAAAATTACAAATCTATTCTAGTCAACTATAAATCAATGCATACTACAAATATAGTATTAAATATAATATATATTATAATATATTATATAATAGTACTATTATTATATTATATTACATTATATATAGTATTATATATAAATTATATATTAGAATATAAGATTAATCATATTATTCTTATTATTATAAATATATATATATATCCTAGATATTATATATTATAATATTATGTAGTAATAATAATTAATGTTATTACTAATGTAACATCAATAATATATGATTATAATATTATATATAATAATATATTATTATATGATATTATATATTATAAATTATATTTATTATATTATATATATTATTAATATATATTATTATAATATGTAATAACATACTATAACGTATAACTCTGTATATATTTCAATATATATTATTAACCGCATTCAAAAATTATATTCTAATTCTAATTTTTGTATGAACCAAATGGACAAAGAATAAGCAATCCTAATTTCAATTTTAGCAGGATTTGATTCTAATTTTGATGCTAAATCAAATAATTCAGATCAATTGATAATATCTCAAAAATATCATTAATTAAGAAATAAGATTTGCCCAACTAAAATTTTTTCTTGTCTCAATTACTTGGCTTGATCTATTCATTATCTAGATGATTCTCTTCTTTAAGTTATATCTTCACGCCATCTTGTATAGGACATTTTTACAATGTTTTTTCTTTTAATCTTAATTTTATGGTTTTTTCTTTTAAAATTATATACATATAATTAAGTATTAATAACATTATTTTTTATTTTATTAAATAGTTTAAATTATGAAATCTTAAACTTTTTAAAAATTTTTGTGAATTCTTTATAATTATTAATGCCTGAGTCTTTAAAACTGACCATCATGCTAGGCATACTGTCACGTGCACCTTTGGATGAGGTGAAGAGGGACATTGGCTGACTTAGCCACATTCTGTTCCCCTTCATTTTACGCTCCTTTCCCCCCACACCAAGTGGCGAAGAGGACATTGACTTAGACATTGGTAGATGACTTAGCCATGACTCACACGCAAAGTGATGGAGGATTCCATTATCTAACTCAATTATTGCAGCTGCTCCTGTGGACGAAGCTTCGACTTTTAGTAGCCCTGGACCCCGCATTTCTTGTATCCTCTTTCCTGGATTAAATGCATCTCGTTTGATGGGCATAAAGAAATCATCTTGATAGCACCCACCAAACGTTTAAGCTGGGCAGACGACCATAAAGGATGCAGCAGGCCTTCACCCACTACGTCCAGAGTTTCCTGGCTCTTCTCAGTCATCTAAAGAGTGAAACGGTGGAATGGAGGAAAGACGGCCACCGACGGACATTAACCAACATGTTGCTTTGGACATCACTACAGAATGGCTAAAATCTCTCAAACGTAAAGCGGGAATGTCATTGCAACTAAAGCCCCCAGCCAATCCAACCATCTTCAGAGTGCCCCCAAGCTTGCGACACAGCAATGAGGATGACTACAAGCCGCAATTGATCTCCATCGGCCCCTACCATCAGGGCAAGTCCGAAGAGTTAGAGAACAGCGAAAAGATCAAGTTACGGCTACTAGACTACTACCTCTCCATGGTTCCAAATGGAATTAATAATGAGGGCCTTAAAAAGATGAGGGATTTCGAGGAGGCGGCCCGGAACTGCTACTCGGAGGTGATCCACTTGAATAGTGAAGAATTCATGGAGATGTTGCTACTTGACGGATGTTTTCTCGTTCAAATACTTATTACTTTGGATGACCCAGAGGCTCTACAAGCAAATGAGATCCAATCACCGCTATTCAATAATCCGTTGTCTTACAAAACTACCTGCCGAGACTTGCTGCTGCTCGAAAATCAACTTCCATATTTCATTATTGAGCATCTCCTTGATGCGTTGTCCATGCCAGGTTGGGATAACTCTCGCCTTCAAAAAGCTGCTATTTCCTTGTTCATTATTTTTCTGCCACAATATTCTAACATTCCATTTCCAAAGCTGCCCAAACAAGGCTTCGAAGTGGACCATTTGCTCCATTTGTTCCACAAATGGATCTTGAACATTCCACGATCAGAGGAGCCGAGCAGCAGAAGAAGCTGCTGTCAACTACCATCAAAACTACTTAGTTCTGCTTCATCCCTAATGGTCAATAAGACTAGGGATTGTCTCTATAAAGTGTTTCCATGTTGCAGCAATCACTCAGTTCTAGAGGGATTCCCAAGTAATGTCCGCACCATGACTGAACTTGCAGAGGTTGGAGTGAAGATCAAGGTGAAAGAAACAAGTAGCTTCCTAGACATTTCATATTGTAAGGATAAGAGGGAATTAAAAATCCCAGCTATTTACGTTGATAGTTCCACAAGCTTCTTTTTTGCAAACCTCATTGCTTTCGAGCAAAGTTGCTGGAGGTACGGTTTAGATGTCAGTGTTTATATCTCATTCTTGGACGACATTATCAAGAACTCGAGAGATGTTCAGTTGCTCCACCAGGAAGGGATTATCCATCGGGATCTCAATAATGATGAGGACGTAGCATCACTCTTCAATAAATTAGGCAAAGATATTGCTTATGATTCCGAATGCAACTACCTTGAGGATGTGTGCAGAGACTTGGTTACTTACAATCAGTCGAGACACCGCCAGCCGAAATGGCCTAAGTGGTGCGCCGAATTTGCTCTGCTCGTGCTTATACTCACAGTTATCCAATCAGTCTATACTGTTTTATCTTACTACAAAAAGTGACCAGCAGTGGTGACTATTGTCTTCAAAATGTCATAGCTTAGTGCTGCATTTGAATTATGTTCTGGTAATGAAAAAACAAAATTCGGTCCAGCTCTTCAAGGCTATGAGCTTTGTCATGGTGTTGGACTGTGTGGTCATTATTCTAGTGTGATTTGTTTGGTCTCTGCATTAGATTTTGTGTCGAGTCACTGTACTCAATAGATCAATGCAATGGTATCTTAGAAATTAATTAAAAAATACACCCAAGTGCCGATTACTTAACTTTATTTAGTTGCACGATCCAGAGGAAGAAACGATTTTTGAGGAAGCAACAAGCATCCTTCGTTGAGACGTCATGAATAGTTAAATAATGTAATTAAAAAAAAATAGAGAATAAGGCAAGCGTGATATTTCAAGGTTTATTATGGTTCATTTGTAATCCTGGTTACATTTAGCAGGAGAACGGGATACATGGTATAAGAAAATGAGTACAGATCCAGACTTTGATATGCTTCGGCATGATAATCAAGAGAAATATAAGAGACACTACCATCAAAGCATATGGATCCCGATTTTGAATCCAAATCCTGTAAAAATAGGGGATGAATGTCTAATTTCTAGCTACTAGAATCAAAAATGGAACCCCACTAGCACCCAGTTGTCTGTTCTCTATCTTATTCATTATCGAATATGTCAAAGCATTGCATACCATGCTTTAGAGAAAGCAATAAATACATGCTTCCTTGTTGCAATAATCAATCAACCGCTAGCTCTTGAGAGAGAAATTTGGTAACATCAGCGGCTCATACCACTTAAACCGCTGGTTCGCCCTCTGCCCCTGCCTCTCGATGTTCACCCTACAAAACTCCCTGATCTCCCGACATCACTTGGGGCAAGATTACGGCTCAGGAACAGTTGTCTCAATTTCAAACAAGGCGGATATAGAATCAAATCTGGAGGATCAGAAGCCACGGAGTAAGGGGAAACGATGGAGAATGCAAGCCCATGAATCCAATTCCAGTTGATCTAGCCCTGAGTTAAAGATTCAGGCTGGATCAAAACGAATTAGGATTGGGGTTGAAAAGCCATCTCTTAATGCCTGACAATCCAAATCGAAGACCATATGGCATGGGCTGCCTCGGCCTTCAGGAGAATTGGGCACAAAAAACTTCATTCCCTAGGAAACAGGACATAAGCCGGCCAGATCCTATCTCGACTTCCGGCATTGGGCAAGGAATTGGGCAAGGAAAGGATATAGGTAAGTTGGTGGAGGAACCCATAAAGAATATAAACCATGGAAATCCGAGCATCACCCATATGATCAAAGAGGCTACCATGAAATCTTCAAGACGGTCAAAGAATAGCAAAATTGATAATGGTTGGGGTACCGATCAAGATAACGAAGGAGAAGGCGGCGTCATTCATCGCGGAGGTGGGGCAATCAACTAGGAAGAAAAGCAGCCATCAAGCGCCACAATCGACTGGGGTGGAATTCCGACCCACCCCGACAAGAGGAGAGGCCAGCATTGGTGACCCAAAGCCAACTTGGTGACTGCATCAGTGTCGATCCAGACCCCTCAGGTGAAGCTCCATTTCATCGGCACCCCATCTCACCGGCACAATCGAGCGAAACACCTCAAGGTTTCTCTTTGGGAGAGCCTTCGGTGGACCAGTTAACTCAGCAGCCCAGGGAACCTAGTGGGCCGTCTGCAGAGGTTATGAAATCCGATTCAAATCGGGTTTAAACCCGGCGGTAAGGTATTTTCCTCTGAAATGGACTTTACCATTTGGAACCATAAAGGATTGGGAAAACTAAGCTCTATTCCTAATTACAAGAGACTCATTGCTTAACATAATGTTGACATTTTAATTTTGAATAAAATTAAAAAGAGATTTGGAGCAAATCGGCATGTCTTTACCTTTGATTCTCATGGACCATCGGGGGGTATAATTGCTTTGTGGCATAAGAGTATGGAAGAGATATTGAATTTACTAATGTCAACGATCAATATTTGTATGGTGTAATCTCTCAACAATGGATTTTTGCAATTATGCATGCTAATACTAATGAGGTTGTTAGAAGATAGCTTTGGGATGAATTTAGTTGTGTTTCGGACTGAGGTTATCCTTTGTTAGCAGTGGATGACCACAATTGTATCCTATCCCAAGAGGAGAAAAAAAAAAAAAAAGGAAGGAGCGGCCTTTTGTTGATGATTAAGAGAGCACTGAATTCAACTATTATATGGCAAATTGTTCTCTCTGATTTGTGCTATTTTAGTAGCAAATTTACTTGGTGTAACAATTGAGAAGAACTTGCCAAAATTGGAAAAAGACTTGACAGGGCATTGGTAAATGAAAAATGGATTAATTTCTTTTTTTAAGGCAACAATAACTCATCTCACTAGAATTGGTTCTGACCATTACCGTATCTTGATCAAGCTAGAGCATGATGATTGTAGACCGCATCCGTTCTGATTCAAGAATTTTTGGAATTTTTGGAGTGAGTATGACAAGTCTTGGGATGTGATTTCCATTGCCTAGAACAAGCATGCTACTGGATCGCCTATGTCAAGGTTGGTCAAGAAACTCAAAGATACAAAATAGTCCTTGGAAAGGTGGAATAAAGATGTGGTGGGAAACTTGTTTCAGGCTCATACCCTAGAATTGGAAATTGATGACCTCCAACAAAAAGAGGATCAAATGGGCGGTTTGAGCTCCGAAGATGAACAAAGCTTGAGGAATAAGTTAAGGAGATATAATAAACTTCTAAAGCAACAGGAAATAATATGGACCCAGAAATCCTGAGTGCTGCGGGTTAAGAAGGGGGACTCGAACATTCACAAATCCACTACGATAAGAAGCAGATGAAACCACATTACTTTTGTTTGTTCTCCTGAGGGCTAACTTCTGAAGGCTGATGAGGGCATTCGATTGGCATTCCAAAACTTTTTTTCAGTCTCGATGGACACGGTAGCTCACAGTTGCAAATGTTCTGTGGAAGAGGATGACGGAGTATGATTAGAGAGGAGTGTCACAGATGACGAGGTACTTACTACACTCTAGATTATGCACCCGGATAAAGCTCGAGGTCCGAATGATTTTCCTCCGTTTATAAGTACTAGAGTATAATTGGATGGGATGCGTTGGAGGCTGTGAAGGTTTTCCTTCACCCCAGTTTGTACGCCATCGGTTTGGAAAGCTGCTTTTATTGTCACTACTATCAATACAGGTTGATAAGCTTATACAATATCATTTAAAAATTCATGGCAAAGATCACTACACTAAGATTGAGGAGGGTTATCCACAAACCAGTATTCAAGGAGCAGGCTACGTTTCTTTTTTAAATTTATACCATCCTCCGCCTCAACGTCGATGACATGGGCAAAAGTATTCTTGATGACTTTATTTTAGCTGATGTGAAATCTAAATTTTTAATAAATATAAGTTTTTATTATTAATTATTTTTATCTTAAAAGTTAGAAAACTTTCGATTAAGATATTACAATTCTTGTTAATCTTACTTTTAAAAAATTTTATTATATTTATTTATTTTGAATTTTAAAATATGAAGTGATATTATTATAATTTAATATTATATATTTGTCATCCTTCATGTTTTTTTTTTGCCTTCATAATTTTGATGGAGCACGGTTCCATATCTTTGATAGAATAAGGCTCTAAAATTTTGATGGAACAAAACTCCTATTTTGATGAAGCAAAGCTTCAAAACTTTGATAGAGCAAGGCTTTAGTTTTTAGTGGAACAGGGTTTTAAAATTTTAATGGAGTAGAACTTCAGAGTTTTGATGGAGCAGGGCTCCAAAACTTTGATAGAGTGGAGCTCCTATTTTGATAGAGTAGGGCTTCAAAGTTTTGATGGAACAAGGCCTCAATCTTCAATGAAGTAGGGCTTCAAAGTTTTGATGGACCAAGGCCTCAATCTTCAATGAAGTAGGGCTTCAAAGTTTTGATGGAGCAGAGCTTCAGAACATTGATGGAGCAAGTTTTCGGTCTTCAATGAAGAAAGGCTCTAGAATTTTAATTGAATTAAGAACATGGCTCCTTTTTAATTTTGATCACAAGAAGACTACTGTTTGAGTAAAGTCAGCTTTGATTTAGAAATAAGGCTCTTCTTTGAGTTAGCAAGACTCAAATTAGGAGCAAAGCTCCTCTTTTGGTCGAGTCAAGCTAGATTTAGGAGTAGAGCTCATTTTTAGGTCAAGTAGGACTCGAACTAAGAGTAAGACTCTTCTTTGGTTCTAGAAGGACTCAGATGAAGAGTACTAGGTCTCCTTTTTAGTTTAAGTAAGGTTAAAATTAGAAATAAGGCTCCTCTTTAGCTCAAGTCAAGCTCAATTGGGAGTAAGGCTCCTTTTTAAGTTTAGCAAGGCTCGATTTAGGAACATAGCTTCTTTTTAACTTGATCTAATAATAAAACTCCTTTTTGACTCAAGCAGGACAAAAATTAGGAGTAAAGCTTCTTTTTAGCTTAAGTTGGACTCGAATTAGGAGCAAAATTTTTCTTTGAGTTGGCTCAAAATGGGAGTAAAACTTTCTTTTTTAACTCAAGTAGAACTTTAATTAGGAGCAAGGCTCCTTTTTTGTTTAAATTGGGCTTCACCTAGTGTACTTGAGCTTTCCCCTTCTCAAGATCTAAGAGAAAATGTACAACTCGTCCAAGTTCGAGATATTTATATCATACTTTTTTGCCCAATCGAATGGTTTGGAACAAGAGAATGATAAGAATAGTAAGCCGTCTTTGTTAAGCTCCTCAGCCAAAGTAACTTTTGTTGGGTCATTCAAAGATTTCTTTGCCTTCTAAGGATTTGGGTTTCTTATTGTAGACAAAGATGAGTTTGGCGGCTGCCTTTCTCATGGACAATTGAGCTTTGGCTCTACAACTCTGTACAACTTCTAGGAGAGGGGTGAAGGTAAACTTCGGCACGCTGGTGCATTCATTATCCTATAGAATTTCAAAGATAGCCATAGGGGATCAGCTGATTAATGACCCTTCCATAATGAGCTTTGCAAAAGTAAAGAGTTAGTGAAACAAGCTTCGGTTGGGTAGAGTTCGTACCTGTCTCGGTTGCTAGCACCATGGGTGGACCATGTAGATTGGTCAAAGTTACAATACCCGTTCTTTAAGTTGGGTTCACCCAAGAAGAGAGTAGGTTCATCAAAAAATGTAAGAAAGTGAAGTCAGATTGAAGGTCTTAGATAAGGGGGTATAGGCTGGATCCAAAACAACCAGCTGGCCCAATTGCATTTGAAATCGAAGAGGAGCCCATCATGTGTGCCTGAGCTATTGCTTATTTTATACACGTATGTTAGTGCAATCTCAGATGGTGTGGTCATGTCGAAGGAAAACTAGAGGTGCCAGTGCTTGGGAAAAATATGTAGTTTTACTTGAATCATCCACTAAATTAAAAATGATAGATGTGGTTAGAAGGAAATATATTCAGGGTTCCTAAGTTGAGCTACATAAGTACCAAGTGTCAGCGGATGTTGGAAGCTCATGCCCATCAATAAAATCAAAATAATTCAAGAATTTCACCATCAAGCAAATCAGAAATTCAAGTGTCTTGAAGGTATTTTTCATCATCTCAATTGCCAAAGCAGTAGATCGTATGCCTCAAGATGCCCTCTCAAGGAGAAGATAATGAGAATCGAATCAAGATCTAATAAATTAAGCAAAGAAATACATTGACACCATAACCAAAGACGGTTGTAATCATACAAAAATTTGCCTGTTATATGTTAATGTAGCTTGTTCCTTTGTACAGGGAGATGCAATAATTCTCTATCTGACACAATTGAAAGAGCAAAAACTTATGCTTCCATCAAAAGCGAAACTATGAATTGAGGTTTGCGTGCCACTCAGAGTTCTTCCCATGCTAGCAGTCCATATCTTCTTCTAAGAATTATGTTCTTGCTATCTAAAGTTTTTTCATTATTTTCTTTTAAAAAAAAAACTTTGGGGCAGAAAATTGCGTAGCAAAATTTTTTTATTTATTTTTTTACCACGTGACAGAAAGTTTGCTTCCCTTAAAATGTCTTCAAACCCCGTCATCCAACCTGCGTATTCTTTGAAAGTAGTCCAGTCTTTTAAAAATATGGATGGATGAGCTGGTCCCCTGTGATGGAGCAATTCGAGCAGTCATTTTTTATCCTATTTTCCTGACAGTCATAGGTCTTTTTATAATTGCCCAACCCTCGCAAAGAGAGGTACACCTGAACTACCGAGGCCCTGACAAGAAGTGGTAATCCAAGGTGGTTCTCAGAAACCATTCCGTTCTCCGCTAACATGTGAGCAGAAATATAAGATCATCTCTATTAATTTAAGAATAACAAGAGTTTTCTCATCTGTCTCGTAATTGGGCTTTGTTAGGCTCGTCCTGATGGCCACCAAAATACTCTTGGTTGTAGCTCAAGCTTTCTGGACTGAATGATCCATGGCAATATAAACTTCCTTGAATAAATTTTGTTGTGATCCTACCATAATAGCCATGGAACATTGGCAAAGAAAGCCATGCACTGCAATTCATTTTTCAACTATCCACCATTTTTAGGTGCTTCTATATTATTGGGCCCCATTCCATGAAGTTCCAAATTTTGGTTTAGAGAGCTTTCCTATGGTCAATGGAAACAAAATCAGTGGTTTCGCGAGCCAATTTACAACAAGCACAAAAGTGTCAGCCATACTCTCCCAAGAAGCAATCCACCACCCAACGAAACAAAATAAAATAGATCAAATTCCACAAAAGGCCTCCCTCGCCTGAAAAACCTCTGCACTTGCACCAAACAACTAACAATGAGCCATAAAGGAACTCTTCTTCATCTTAATCAACCTTTAATTTGTCCATAAAATTTTGTCAACAAGGAAGTGCCAACTTCATTATTATTTTTTTAATTCATGATATACGAGAAATACATGGTACAAAAAGGACCATGATATAAGATCGATATGATGCATCCAAAAAATTTTATCTCAACTAATTGGGATGGATCTCAATTAAATTTTGCAAATCATTATGATGAATCACGTAGTCACACTTTCAACGAATGCTGAAGTACAATCTCATATCTTTGTATTCATATAGAATCCTATTTAAAATCACTTCATTCACCACAAGAGGCTTAAGAGTGTTTGTGAGATTCGATCGAGTAAATTAGAAGTAAACTTATTGAGTGTCTTTAATTCCATTCAAGTAGAATCAAGGTTACAGAGAACTAATTCCACTCAGAGGAGTAAAAAATTCATAACAAAAATCCAGAGAAGTCAACTTCAAGAAGGAGCAAGAGAATTGAATTCCTCTTTGATTTTTCTTATTTAATATCTTTTTCCACTGCACACCTCATAAAAAAAATTATCAAATAATTTTTTTATTTAAATTTATTGAGCCAAATCATGAAAGGAAGAACATCAAGAAATTCAAAATAAATTTAACAGACTTCTAATCATCATTGTGCTTATTATCATTCATTATAATCCATTCAAATATATGAACCATATTGCATTCTTTTCACGTGTTAATTTGTTCTATATTATTAATCATTTTTCTAAAGGCTTAAAATACTTAAATTAGTTAATTAATTAATATAGCAAATAGGATTAATTGGTTAGTTAACAAAACAAATGATATAATTAGTAGAAGTGTCTCATTTATATCTTGACACTGCATGCTGGAACATCTGATTTTTTTTTTTTTTTTTTTTGTGACTATAATTGGAATGGAAAGGATCCTTAAACTTTTATTGATAAAATTTATATAAAAACATCAATTGGCTGTTGTCATTTTAGAGTGAGCGAGCACACAATGGACATCATATTTAAAGAGGTCAACGACCTGAGAATATTCTTGAAGAGGTCAATGACCTATCTAGATTCCACGTAGATCAAAAGGAGCAATGCCTATCAAGATATTTCAACTAGACAATAATTTAAATCACGATCTGATTGATTATAACCATCCGTCAGACCATGCCAATCTGTCAATGGCTGAAAAATAATGAATTCTCTTCCATCAAAATCATCATCACCATGATTAGTTGGAATGTTGCAATCGAGGTTATGGTCACCTGGTTACTTGACACGGTAAATGGTATGATCAATTAGCAAGTGCCTTCATAGCTTAACAAATGCGTGGGAAGCCGTTTAATCTGTTAAAATATTTCAACTGGCAAACAATTTAAATCACGATCGGATTTATTATAATCATCCATATCAGGCGTTAACTGTTGGAATTTGCCAAAGGCTGCACGACAACGAGTTCTCTTAAATTAAAATAGTTCACCATGCGTAATCAAAGAGATTAAGCACACGCAATACCCAATGTCCCCTGTCAATCTTATAAAAGACATGCTGTGAGCAAACCCAGCCATGGTTCATGAGAAACAGAACAACGTCTTTCTCCGATGGATTTCGAGGAAACAGCTGATGCTTCTCCCCAAGAAGAGACCGCGCCGGATCCAGTGGTATTGGATATTGAAACTAATGTTCAACCCCAAATAGAGGGCGCACCTCCAGTAGCATTAGGTATTGAAACTAATGTCCAACCCGTAGCTCCGGCAACTGGGCAATGGACTACAGGCCTCTTTGACTGCGACGAAGATGAAGACAGCTGTGAGTTCTGCTCCATAACTCTTCATTCTTCCTGTGCTCTCCTGCCTTCGAGTTCGTACCATCACCTTGAGTGATCTGTCACAGGTGGTCTCGTTATGTCCTGCCCCTGGGTCGCCTTTGGTCAAATCGCACAAATCGTGGATCGAGGTTCACCCTCTAAGTATTTTCTCTTCTTTGCCACTATTTTCTTATTGTGATCTACCGGAATCTTTAGGAAGATTACCAAACGGTCCATTCGTTAACAGAAATTTTTTTTATTAAGACTGAAATTGAAAGATCCAATTCATTCTATAAATTTTTTTTAATATACAGTTTTCCTCCCACTACGCATAGTTAACTTTATGCTGTACAAATTTATCTTCCTACTGCATGTAATAAAAATGATTGTACGTATAGTTATCTTCTACTTCATGCAATGATCCCCCTATTGCAGAGAAGATAATTGGTACAATGGATTAAGAAGTTGATCACCTTGTAGCCCGACCGATTGAAGAGTCTGTCTGTTTTTTCTCTTATTCTCTTTACTTTGTACAGTATGTTTCACCAGCGGAGCACTGTATGTGATAGCAGCACACTTCACTTTACACTGGGCGTACGCAAGCTTCTAGAGATCCAAACTCAGGGCTCGATACGTTCTGCCGGAGGCTCCATTTTCTGACTGTTGGGTTCACTTCCTTTGTCACGGGTTATATAGAGAACTCAAGAACCGTGGGTTCGACATAAGCGAAGGTCTCCTTCTAGTATTTCTATCCGAATCTATATTGCCGTATCATTTTGTCTTTCATCAAAGCTGTAGTTATTTGTTAGTGGCGATGTTTGCAGGGTGAAACGGTGACATGGGTACGCAAGGCCAGAGAGCGACCGCGCCGCCGGCCGTGGAACAAGGCATGGCCCGATGAGGAGAATCGTTGTCAGACTTCTCTCAAATATGTGATGTGTTTTCCTATACGTTTGTGTCCGTATGTGATCAGAGCCATCGTTTCTGCTGCGTGTTCCTTCTAACGTATTTTATTTGAAACTGTTGAATTGTGTGTAAAATCCTCCTTCATAAGAATTGTGTGGGGGGGGTACGGTTTTGGTTATATTAATACTTAAACGCAATTCTTTCAAAAAAATTAATACTTTATAGATCGGTAAGATATTTGATAGAGATGAAAATTGGTCAAATAATACCAGATAATTAAAAGCATTTTCTATCATACTTATATTAGGGGATCAAACTATTGACCTATCAATGGCTGCCATAATAACATTAAACTTTTATTAAATTTATGCTTTATTGTACTTATTGAAATTTAAAATATGTTATAAAAGGCAATCATTTGAAATATATCTTAATATTTTATATTTTGATAAATTTTTCATAAAAATCCAATCCTTTTCTCTTTGATTAAAACAAGTAAATAAATAACTACATATTATTCTTTATGACATTTTCAAAAATATTTTATTTAAAGTATTTGAAAGATCAATAACTTTTGTATTTTCCCATAAACATATTTTTTTTCTTACAATTCTTTAATCTATAAATAATTTTATGCATGCTATAATCAAAGATTAACAATTATATATTTTATATTTATTTAGATAATTTATAATTACTAATATATTTTTAATATAAAATATGGTTGGATCAGAAGTCAGGATTTTTTGCCAAATTAGCACGAAAAGTAAAAAGTATTATTGACGTATCAATAGAAAAAATAAAGATAAGCTACAAACTAATACTTGACTATTTAGCATAAATATATGTCAAAGCTTTATTTTCAAATATTTTTAAAATGCCACTAAATTAATGTTATAGATTCTATGACTTTCTATAATTTATCATAATTAGAGGGTAAAGTGTTATCTCTCAACATTTTTAAAAAATGTCACTAAAATAGTGTCACAAATTCTATGATTTTTGACAAGTCATTATAAATACGGGATAAAAGTGTTATTTCCTAAATTTTTTAATAATATTAGAAATTTATGAATTCTATAATTTTTATTAATTTATCATAAATGTGAGATAAAATATTATTTCTTAATATTTTTTTAAATATCACTATAATAATATTATGCAATCCAGACTTATTTATTTCGTATTGGGTTTGAGTCATACTCGCGTGTCATATTCAATTTTACTACCCCTAATATTATGTGTGATCATGATAAAAAGATTCATATATTAATCCAATTTTTAGTTATAATTACCGGTAAATGGTTCTTAGGACATACAATACTTTGAATACCACTGAGAGATCATGGGTGATTTAAAAAAACGTGCCTTAGATTTTTTTATATCTTGGGTTTACCATATTTGTAGAATACAAAAATTAAACTTGGAAGCAATTGAGACTCAGTAGCTATATATATCTTTAATTCAAACTATATTTTTCTCAACAATTATATTAAAAATTTAGATTTCATCTGTTTGGTTACAACTTAACTTAACTGCAAGCACAAGTGCAACCAGTGGGGACTTCAGATTTGTAAAGATTTGTAACTCAATGAACTAAAGCAACTCACATTGCACATTAGGATACAAATGCAATATTTTGACTAACAATCAAATGACTATTGGTGGAGATGCAACCTTTTAGGGTGAATTCTAACTAAGACATAAATGGTCCATTTGAACCCTCTCCTAATATTGTTTGATCTCCTACCCTAGTGGCTCCTCTCCATTCCCTTAGTTACGTTCTAATATGCCATAGCTCTTTGATAGGCTAGCGTACCATTTCCATTGGCCATTTCATTGCTTCGATCAACCACTTTAGTACTTCAATCAATCACCTTGACACTTTGATCTTCTACCCTAATGCTTCATGTAGTTAGTATGCTCTTTGAACGACCCACGTTAATACTTTAGGTTGCGTTTAATAAGATATTTTAAAAGTTTTTAAAATTTTTAAATGCAGTATTTTAAAATGTAGCATTTTAGTTTTTTTGTTTGAATAGTTGCTCTTGAAAATAGAATTTCATAAATTTTTTATAAATATTATTTTATAATATTTATATAAATTCATGTAATTTTACATAAAATATTTTTATATTTTTATATAAATATTAAATATTTATTTCAATAACACTCATCAATATTTATTATTTCAATATTAATATTCTATTGTTAATATTAATAATATTTATGAATATACATATATTTAATGCTATTTTTATTAAATTTATATTTATTTTTTATTTAAAAAATTTATTTAATAAAAATAAATTATTTATAAATAATATTAAAAATGTTTTTAATTAAATTTATATTTTCATTATAAATGTTTTATTAATTAAAAATAAATTTATGTTATAAAATATATAAATTAATAATAAAATATAGATAAATATTTATTATTATAAAATACAAAAATAATTTTTAATTACATAAATTATAAATAAAATATTATTTTAATTGCGTAAATATTTAAATTTAATAATATTTATATTAGTAGTACATATAATTAATAATATATTTAATAAATTATTTTTATAAATATTATTACTATTAATATATTTATAATACATATTTAATAAATATTATTATGCAAATAATATTTATAATATATATTTATAATAAATATTATTTTTATGTAATATTTTATTTATTAATAAATAAATGATATTTATGTAAATATTAATAATAAAATATTAATATTTTAAATAAAAATAAATATTTATGTAAATAGGATTTTATAATATTTATGTAAATATTTTGATCGCTTTCAAGTGAATTTTTAGGAGGGATTCATAAATGACACCTCTAGAGATGGTAAATACAACTTTGAAGATTTATAAATTTTATAAAATTTTAGAAATTCTCTTCTAAGGATGATCGAATAAAAAATTTTGATGAAAGATTTTTAGAAAAAATTTTATTTGAAGTAAAATCCCGTACCTCTTCTCCTGTGCCCCTGAGTCACTTGCAACGCTTTGTTTTCTCTGCTCTCCTCAGCCTGTTTTTGCCAATGATGAGGAAGGAAGGATATTTTTTCTGTTAAATTTTAACTCCTTTGATGATGGCATAATTCCATCCTAGCGTTTGATGATTGACAAGAAAATATATAGTTATTTTTGGCTGCACCCTTATAAGTAATGTAATAATTGTTACAATACATATTGCTGCATCCATATAGGAGGAGTAGTTTCCAGCATGGGTATCCCAACTTGTCATGAATTCCAGCGTCAGCTTGATATACAATGCATGTTTAATCTCAACAGACCAAAAACCCCTAATTTCAGCTGCATTTGTTGCACAAGCCAGTAAATAGAGCATGTGGCCTTACACAAAAATTTAAAAATAATATAAATCTTTCAACATATTTTTCTTAGGATGCACCCGAAGTCCGAGGGCTGAATGCTGAAATAGCGTTGGTTACCGGTCATGGAATCAAGCGTGCTCGCTTTTTCCTTCGACTTCCAGCTTCAGGCACGGAGTCATTCTGCATCCAATGGGGCTTGGACAAGCGGCCTGGTTCCGCTCTTGCCTGGCTCCATCCCGAAAGGATTACAAGTAGCCACCAATGAGTGGGTCCTACATGAACCCCTCGCTCTTTGCATCTTTTGGATCGCCACTCCACTCGACCCTGGTAACCTGCCTGCTTCTTCCGTCTCTCCCCGTTCCCTCGCCCCCTTTCCTTCTCCGCTGCTCTGCCGCCTCCTCCCAGCGAAGAAAAGAATTCTTAAATTGGAACGAAATTAGAAGCATACACGACCTCTCCTCCCTTCCTCCGCTTTTCCGAGGCCGAATCCGAACAGGCATCGAAAACCCTAGTGGCGCCGCCGTCTCCGCTTCCTATCCGGAGCTCTACCGTTCCATGCCCTGAGCGCGGCAGCGGCAGTGGAGGAGGAGGAGCGGGAAAGTGGGGATGGCGGCGGAGCTGGGGCAGCAGACAGTGGAGTTCTCCGTCCTGGTCCGCCGGGCCGCGGAGGAATCCTATCTATCCCTCAAGGAGCTGGTGGAGCGGTCCAAGGTCCCGGAGGAGCGCTCGGACTCGGAGAAGAAGATCGATCTCCTCAAGTTCATTGCCAAGACGCGGCAGCGGATGCTTCGCCTCCATGTGCTCGCCAAGTGGTGCCAACAGGTAAGCCGATCGTTCCCTAGGGTTCGCTGGTGTTCTTTCTTTTCAGCTGTTTCTTTGGTTTTAATTCATCAGAAAGCTGTGTTGTTAACCCGTAAAAACTTTTGAGTTCGGCTGCTGAACGTAAAATTTGATAGGAGATGATCTAGGAAACCAAATTGCTATGTTCTATTTTTAATTTTCGGGAGGACACAAAAAGATTGGACTGGTGTCCATGAGATTCATATTCCTATTTGCAGAAGGCTTTAGAAGCGGTAAATATCAGTTATGAGGATAAATCTAAGAACTCAATCAACTGCTTTTTCTTGTGAACATTGGAGCCCATGAAATGAAGGAGAAGACTATTTAGGATTATTGACTTTATATTTCAGTCAGTGAGCTTTTTGTTATAGCTGAAAAATGCTTAAAATTATTTCTTTATTTCAAATATATTTCAATACATGCCAAAATTCAGGCATCCAAAGAATTGATCATTCACTGCAGTTGTTCTATGAACACCATGGAGAGTTAAAGCAGATCACAAGTGGAAGCTCCTTAGGCTGTGGTTGCGGTTGACTTTAGGTTACTACAGTCTTTTTTTCTTTAATTTATTTTTAAGTTGTGAAAAGTGGTTGTATATGTTTTAATTATTTTGCTGACACAATGTAATGTGCACAAAATTCCTTGTTTTCTTTTTTTGCCTTTTATGATCTTAAAGTCCGGATAATTGTAGTATGGTTTTGCTGCATGTTTTCTTTAGCAGCAGTAGAATTTTATTGTGGACAAAATGCTTGGATATGTTTTGAGGTAAAGATTAAATTGTTCAAATGAAATAAAGAGGGAGTTAGAAAAAGAAAGAAACAAAAGCATGTAGAGTTCCCATTTTAAGTGAAAATCTTATTTTGCAAAATTTTAAAACACGGTTATTGTTCAAAAGTTCAATTTCTTAGATGTTTAGGGCACAGCCACTCTTCTAAATTTGATAGTAGAAATTTATAACAAGTTTTATTCATTTCTTTCTTTTTTTAAAAAAGATTATGTAAACTTATCAGATTCATCATGATGCCTTCAACCAATGTACAACGAGGTTAGCATTTAAGTGTTGTTCTCTTTTCCAAAATATGCGTAGAATCCATGGAATCTACAACTCCGCAACACATCAATTACCAGTTAGATACACATCGAATCTTTCATGGTCACCTTTATCTATACTACGTTATTAATAAGAAAGGAATATGCTGTTTTAAATTCCATTTGTCAAATTTTGTAACGATGATATCCTTAGTTCTTCTCTTCATGAATATCTGGCAAAAAAATTACGATTACGTGCAATTACAAAATTAGATATCGAATCCACGTGCATCTCTATCTCTTATTTCACCTAGAGATCCCAAACCAATGGGACTTTAATTTATTTTTATTTTTACGATTACATGCAATTACATGCATGTAGTTACGAGTACATGCAATTACAAAATTAGATATCGAATCCACGTGCATCTCTATCTCTTATTTCACCTAGAGATCCCAAACCAATGGTACTTTAATTTATTTTTATTTTTAAATATCCATCTCTCATCCACTTCTCCTATCCAGTGGACTGTTTTTAAAATTTAAAAAACAAATGAAAACATTGATGCTCTTTCTCTAATCCATGTTTTTTAATTGCTCTTATCCCCATTGCCTTGAATTCTTTTTTTTTTTTTGTTATTGTTTTAACATCCATTGCATGTATGCAGTTGTCAGTGGTCTTCAAATAAAAAAAGCATTAAAAGAAAACATGAGAGAACAGAACATAATTTATACTTGTTAAGATTGTTATGGGTGAAGATCCTAATTGAGATAACTGTTCAAGAAAGGCTGAAGCTTTATGGATGTAAGCATTTTATACCCAAGTCATCGAACGACAAATCCCTTATCAAGTATGAACAAACAAAAGCATACAGTTCTGTCCATGCACGTGGATGACTTCAGAAAGGAGTTGTATAAGCTGCCATTTTGGAGCTCATTGGAGTATTCATATGCCAATTACTGGCAGCTTCTTATTTTCCACAGCTAATTCTCTTTTTATGAGGGAAGATGGCTTAAAAGTGGCAGATCTCTGTAATGTAAAGTGGAGTACTTGGTGGGAAAGGAAGTAAAGAACCTTGGATAATCACATAGAATATAGTCTCTCAAATGTGGAAACCTTTATGGCTTCTGCAATCACTTCACTATAAGTTCACCAGTAAATTCATTGCCAATTCTATAATAAGGATCTATTTGGTAATTTGTGGTCATAATTTTGCCAAATGAATTGTGATGTTATATTTTTGGTCAGATTTATACTATTAAAATGATAAAGGATAAAGTCGTGAAACACTCAATGTTTTCTTTGTTTAAATCTGTACATTACAAAGTTACAGAAGAATTATGATTTATAAAATTTTTTATTTTTGTATGACCTGTTCTAGAGCATCCTTAATCTTCTTTGTTATTGAATCTTTAAAGAGCCCTGCTCCTTTTTTGCACAACCAAACTGATTACACTATGTGAATTGCCCTATTGTTTTATGATGCTATTATTATAACAGCTAAGCTCAGCAACTGATTTAAACTTTTTTTTTGTTTGTTTTGTTTTTTAATCTCATAATTCGCTTCAATCTTGTCCATCTTTCAGTCACCTTAGGATGATTCCTATATGCAAATTACTCATTAAATTTGGTGTTTGTGTTTTGCTGGTGGAGGCACATACTACATGATGGATCTTAAATGGATTTAATTTTGTTGTTGAGATTGTTGTACAAATATCTCAAACCATCCATCTGGATACTTAATTTGAATACTGAGAGGGGAATCGTGTGGTTCATATGACACTCAAAGAACCCAAACTAACACTGAAAATGGATTGAATATCAATATATTCATATCCATTTCCATTTTTATT
Source organism: Metroxylon sagu (assembly GCA_017589505.3). NCBI lineage: Eukaryota > Viridiplantae > Streptophyta > Magnoliopsida > Arecales > Arecaceae > Metroxylon > Metroxylon sagu. Next base: position 351,981 of record JACVBY030000586.1, read on the forward strand.
TGACAAGTATAGATGTAGATATGGATATTAATTGGATATGAAAATCCATATTCATGTTTGTTTTAAGCGGACACGAATACAAATTGGATATTGAAAAAAAAATTGCTTATCTTAGGAAAAGTTTGAAACATTTGGAAATGAGTTTGGAAGTGGGAGTGAGATTTAGGAACATGTGTTACACCCTATGCAGAAAATTCCAGCGAACAAGGTTAGATTCTATAACCATTGTTGAAAGCTGCATAAATAGGATAGGGCTTGTTGGCTGACTTCATTATCGTTGTTTTCTTATTGACCTGGTTCACCTTATATTAAACTCACAAATTGTATCATGACAATGAACGCTGCTTTTGCCTATGATCTCCAGAATCAAGGAATTACACTTCTATCCTAACTCCTACAGTAAGATATATTGATTTATAAGTTTATTAATTCAAAATATGTGATGAGTTGAATTATATCACCTAATTTTGGAGGGCAGGATACCTCAATGAGCAAGTTTCTTTTGTTAGATGCTACCATATTGTGTGACCTATGATATTGACAACATGATTGCACAATGTTCCGACTTCTGACTTTGTTTCTTTGTCCTTTTCATGCCAGTGAAAATTGCCTCCAAATGTAACCAAAGGGCATTGAGTTTCACCACATGATATTCTGTTCTAAATGTGTAGTTTGATAATTAGCATCATTCAACGTGCTTGTTGTAATTAATAAATCTGAATAGGGTCATGATAATAAATCTTAGACTTTGACCTCTGCAGGTTCCATTGGTTCATTACTGCCAGCAACTTGCTGCAACACTTTCCAGTCATGACACTTGTTTCACCCAAACAGCTGATTCGCTATTCTACATGCATGAAGGATTGCAGCAAGCTCGTGCTCCTATATTTGATGTGCCATCTGCTATTGAAGTTCTCCTCACAGGGGGATATCAAAGGTTGCCAAAATGTATAGAAGATTTGGGAATTCAGAGTACGCTATCCAAGGATGAGCAAAAGCCTGCTTTAAAGAAGCTGGATACACTTCTTCGTTCAAAACTTCTTGAGATGTCACTTCCTAAAGAAATTTCTGATGTCACAGTGTCTGATGGTACCGCTGTTCTTTGCGTGGATGGAGAGTTTAAGGTTTTTCTTACTGTGGGTTATCGTGGACATTTACCATTATGGAGGATTTTGCATTTGGAGTTGCTAGTAGGTGAAAAGAATGGTCCAGTCAAGCTTGAAGAAATGCGGCGATATGCTCTTGGGGATGATTTGGAGCGCAGAATGGCTGCTGCTGAAAATCCCTTCATGGTTTTGTACACAGTTCTCCATGAATTATGCATTGCCCTTGTTATGGACACTGTACTAAGGCAAGTGCAGCTACTACGTCAGGGCAGGTGGAAAGATGCAATACGATTTGAACTTTTTTCTGATGGCAGTGCAGGACAAGGTGGGAATGGTAGTATTGTGCAGTTGGCCCAAGATGGTGAACTTGATTCTGGTTTAAAGACTCCTGGTCTGAAAATCATTTATTGGTTAGATTTTGAGAAAAGCACTGGAGGATCTGATTCTGGTTTGTCCCCATTTATCAAAATTGAGCCAGGGCAAGATTTGCAGATCAAGTGTCAGCATAGTTCTTTTGTCTTGGATCCACTTACTGACAGGGAAGCAATATTTTCACTTGATCAGAGCTGCATAGATGTTGAGAAACTTCTGCTAAGAGTTATTGCCTGTAACAGGCACACACGTCTACTTGAAATTCAGAGGGAATTGTGTAAAAGTGTTCAAATTTTTCGAGGTTCAGGCGATGTTGTCCTTAAGCGTGAAGGAGCTGAATTAGAGACAGACTTGCGAAAGGTTAGCTAGGAAGATGATTATATTTAGAATAAATGTGATTTTTTTTATTTCTATCATGATTTTTTGCTTTTGATTAAAATTTTTCATGCTTTTATGGAAGCATGCTGCTTATTGCATGATGCATATATATATATATATATATATATATATATATATATATATATATATAAGAACATCTTGAATAACATTTTGACATTTTTGATTATTATGCAGAGAGACAATAAACGGATTATTGAGGATTATTGTGGGGATGAAGTACTGCAAGTGCGAGCATATGGTGCATCATACATTACTCTTGGAATAAATATCAGGTTTTTTCCCTCACTTTCCCTATTTTGACAAAAGGAGATTGTGCTAATTTTATGTGCTGGTATTTTGTGGAATGTAGCATTAAGATGAGCAGCTTCTGTAATACTTGAGCATCCATCTCATATAAATATTGTAAAACCTAAAATGTAGAAAAGTTCATGTATTACATGACAAGTTAAGCTTAACCTTCACAGAAAATGTTCTATAAGATATGGATTCCTGTTTACTTAAGATTTCAGAAAAATTACATGCTGGTAGGTAATTGTTTGGAATAGGTCAACTTTTGTTTTCAATCATATGCTACAGAACACAAATTTTGATTTTTAAAAAAAATATATACTTTGCTATAATGCAGTAGAAGTGTAGAAAATTAACTGAAAATTTTCAATTTATGGAGTAATGTGAACCAAAAAAAATCTCCTCATATTATGCATATGTATGGTTTCAATATTACACATATTTCTGTGACAGGTGATTTTATATCAGAATAAGGGCAACTTCTCTTCCAAGCCCATTTTTGGTAAAACTTTGGCTACGAAGTTTAGGGAGATTGATGATTAAGTGATATGTTATTGTAAAAAATCAAAACTGCAACATAAAGGTTTGTTTCAGAAAACTCTAATATCTTTTGCTTATAATGGAAACTAATGAAATCACAATGGTTGAGGACCACATGAGTGATGATAGATCAAGGATAGGATATTTTACTAGGGTTTCATAGTTTTAAGAGCTTTCTGTCCATCGTAGAATGTCTGAACCATTTTCTGACTTAAAGAGGAAGTAATAGTAGCTGTCTTAGAGTTTATAGGATTAAGATATTTGATTAGGGTAGTGAGAAGTGATTAGGGTAGTCATAAGATACTACCAATGAATTTTCTAGATGGGTTTGATCTGATTTTCACGTTAGGTGCTTTTTAAAATTGTGTAATGATTTTTATTTTTAATTTTTTTCTTGATTGGTAGGGTAAAAGAAAACAAAGCTAAGGCCATTGTTGCAAATCCCAGTAGGATATCCCGTGGGACATTGGGATTAGTTGCTATCTTAAGTGTCGAGATGAAGTTGTTCCACCATCATCCCAATGTTCTCATCAACATGTTTTGGGACATTCCCTGTCCTAAGCATGGAGACGGGCCAAGATGGTGATGCATCTTATTCTATAAAAAAATTGGGAGAGCCTCATCTCAGGGGATTTAAAACCTTGGTTAAGGCTTTTTGAGGTTGGTACCTAATCTTGCAGCTAGTAGGAGCTCTACTGTATCAGTAGTGAGTGAATGAGCATGATTAAAACAGAATCAGGTTTTATGCTGAATGATTTGCTGTGCAGGAAATCTGTAAGAAAACAAAAGCAGAAAAAAGATCAAGAAAAGGAATAAGAGAGAGAAAAATATGAATAAATTAATAGGAGGAAGTTTCAACCTGATGTTTTTCTAAAAAATAACTGAAAACAGAGTTATTCACAAACTGGCCATAACCCCCTATGAGATATCTTAGCATAGCACTGTCTAATTTGATCCAACTCCTACTAGATCTCTACATATTAAGAAACAAAATGAACCAATAGCCAACTGATAGATTCTGATATTGGGGAGGGCCTGTTTATCTGCCTAAGGCTTCATTTGGATCCAGCTGTTGGCCTCAGCTGCTGTCCAACAGCTATCTCACATAGCTGCTGGAACAGCTGCCTAGCAGCTGGTCCAGATGCAGCCTAAATGAGAACCAAGTTGTCCTTAAATTCTACTCCTAAATGACCCCCTTATGACATATGAAATGTTGGTAACCAAGCGTAATAAAATACTTCCTTGGTAAATTATATGACTCAATGGGAAATAGAGGGAAGATTGCTTTATTTGATGTTAAAAATAAAAGGAAAGAATTGACATTTTTTTGAGTTTGGCCAAAGACATTTTTGCTTGCAAATTTTAAAATAAGCAAGTCCTCGTTCTTCTTTTCCTTTTTTTGTTTTCCTTTTATTTATCATCTCTTTTGTTGCTTTTTCTTCTTATTTAACTAGCAAGTGGGGATGTGCAATATACATGCAGGATATTAAATTCATACGCAATTTAGAAATTAACGCTCTTCCTAAAGAGTATCTAAAAAGGAGTGGTTGAAATGCAAGCATATAGGCAGAAACATAAACAGAACAAGGAGAAGAAATCGGACGTCCAGCACTCCTTTCTTCTAAGGAAAGAAAGGCAGAATAAAAAAGGCTATATCATGTGCAATATTATGGTACATGCTAAAATTCTAGCCCAGAGAGTAGTGGCATGTGATTTCTTGAAGTGTAACTTTTGAAAATGAATTTTTTTCTAAAGGTTTTATGCAATCAAAATAAGCAGCACGCCCAGTTGGAAGCAAGAGGCAAGACATGGGAACTTTTTAACAGTTTAACAAATTTGGAAACCCAGTGTGAAGCATTTTTTTCTGCCAGTATGCATGGGGCATGCATTACATCTCTCTCTATTATATGTATACATTTCCCTGCTTGTCCGATTAAAGATTCCAAGCAGTTGTAAATCTTTCAACTTCAGAAAACCATGTCGTTTGGCATTCTTTATGCATCAATTGCTTCCTGTATGTTAGATTAGTAACTGTCACACACACTTTGGGTAGCAACCACCTTTTCTGGTATGAAACTCGTTTCACCATTAGAAACTCTGATATTATAGTATGAAGATTGAAACGATCCTCACACTGTTAATTTGGTAGTGAAGCAGGAATGAGGAAACCAGATTAACTGAGTTGATTTTCTCCATTTCAATTAAATGATAGAGGAGAAAAACTGGTAATAAAATATTCTGATAATTTATAACCATCAAACTACATTTCTACAGAGAACGTTTGGGGAGTGTCTATTGATTTTTATTAAAATTTCACATGAAGTCCTCATATCCATTCATGATATTTACCAAGTTTTTTTGCTTAAAGGTAAATTGGATTAGTATGATAAGTCTTTACATTGTCATTGACAATTTGTTCATTTTGGCTTTTCAAAATTATATTGGTTGAGTTTTCTTGTCATTGATTTTTAGTTGATAAATGAGAACTCACAAATTGTTGGACACATAAACCAATTTTTTCTTTGAAAGAAGGAAAAAGGGTCAAGAAGTGGGAATGGAACAAGTTCCTAGATAGATATTGAGACAGATAGCGTACCTCTATGAAGTTGTAACAACATCTATCACCTAAACATAGCTAGAACTGTTTGACTTCCATCATGAATCCAGGTCTAGCATTTCAAGCTTCAAGAAATTATAGTTATTATTGGCATTTTGTCAAACAACTTGGCGGTAGAATCCGAGTTCCTCTTTTCCACATATCTTGGTAGCTTTCATGATCAATGATAATTATCAAGCCTTTTCCCAACTATTTGGGATCAGATCTGTGGATCCTCATTTGCCAATGATTCCCATTTAAGGTCACCTCTAATATTATTCCAAGTTTCTCCTATCACTCCTTGCAATCTCCGTCCTTGGTACTTAAGGTCTTCCTCTCCTTTTTTTACCACCTTCAACACAAGCTAAAGTACGTATTCTTATCGGTGCCTCTTCAGATCTTCACTGCACATGTCCATACCATCTCATTCCATTTTCCATCACTTGCAATAAAATATTGTTGGGACCAATCATAAGCCAAGATGAGAGGTGGGGGGTTGATGTCAGGTCGATGGTCGGTCATAAAAATATATGAATAACTATGAAATGGATGTGTGAGTATCTTGGCAGCTCCTAATTTTTACATACTTGAACAGTGATATAATTTGAGCACCGATATTGTAAATCATCTCTCTCTCTTCTCTACTGATCAACTAATTTGGTGGCAATTTAATTACACCATATCCACTTGCTCGCACGAAGTAGGCATTTCTTTGGTGAAGCATTGTTGCATTATTAGATGCAGATCTTTTGATGCTAGGTGGTTGGTGTCAGAGGGCTAACGAGGGTCTGACATTTGGCAACAAGGAAACAAGACTCATAGAATGGTGTGGCTAAGCAATGAGAATGGGAAACAAAAATGAAATAGGAGAGGCCAGTTACATTACTACATTAGTAGTTGAAGATGCTAAACCCGACTTACGTAGCCAATTGTGGAACCTAATGGTTGATTCAAACCTATCTTGAACACCAAACTGAATTCCAGTGAGAACCATATAACCATGGTATGCCATATTGGTGCATATCGTTCGGTACCAGGAATACCATATCATATTGGTACCAAACTCAGTGCCTTCATCGTATAGAGTCTCGGTATGCTACATCGACTTGCATATCGGACATACCGATATTGTATCAGTATCTGCTGGTATAGGGTCTAGTACCAAGATGGCAAACCTTACATATAACTTTTTGAACTTTCCCTTTTTACATAGGGTATGAAATTCTCTACATCTTCACTCTATCCCTTTTATTGAACTCATATATTCCATGGAGAAAATAGTCCTGTAACTTTCATCTCTCTCCACAATTGTTTCCAACATATTTGCTAAGAAATGTGAGTGGGCCGCTCACTTATTAGCTACTTTGTAGGAAATGAAATCAGTGACACTATAAATTAGAGGCCAATTTTATTTTGTGGTTCCAATACTTAGATGTTTTGAGCCTAGACTTGAGGCATCAAGTACATGAATTTGCCCCTCCCTTTCTTCTCATTAATTCCTCTCTAAAAGCAAAGAATTAACTATCATGTATCATGCATACATTGGCTTGTGGTTGATATAATTTGCATATCATTCCAACAAAACAATGTTAAGAAATATCACATTGCGGACGTTGTTGCTGTTTCTACAAACTCTCCCTTTGGTTGTTAAGACATGCTAGCCACATAGTATGTCAGAAGCATATCTACTTTTTCCTGATTCTATTAAATTTGTTTCCATTATCTCAGGTCCTATTTTATTTTTTACAGTATATCAAAGATAGCAGAAGCATATGGTGGCATTGGTTGGTCACCACTTATCGCTGGGCCCTCATTTCTCATTTCTTTTTGTATTGAGAAAAACACTGCATATATTCTGTTAACTCTAGAATTCAATAACTGAGGAGTTATTGAGCATAGAACATGAATTTGGCACACAAGATTCTTGTAAGCTCTAGAAGACTCATCTGCTAACAGCTTCTTGAACATAAAACATGAATTTTGGATACAATATTCTGGTAGAATATAAATATTTTGTTAATATAGGTCATGCTGACATGAAAGCAAATATTTGATGTCTAAAGTTTGTCATATAGTATTTTATTACGACAGATTTATCTTTTTGAGTTGCGTTATCAATTTTTTTGTCTTTTTTTTTTTTTTTTTTTGAAGGTAAGGGCTTTTAACATTTTAAAAATCTTGGATACTATATTGCTAAACATTTTGATTATATATTGTGGTGTAGAATGACGTTTCACATTTTTTAGCTTGTATTAACTTTTCTACTTTCTATTTGTTTCTTATTATGTTGTTCTTTTCATGAACATTAGTCAAATATATGTGTCTCTTTCTATTTATGTATGCTTGAATGTGAATGTATATGTATAGCATTATATTTGTTTTGGATCCAAACAACTGATTTTTTTTTTTTTTTTTCTTGGGCGGGGGGAGGGGGGGGGTGTGGTGTGTTGTGGGGTGAGAGTTGGGGAAGGCTAAGAACCACCCAAAGTTATGCTTTGTTTTGACCTTGACTAGGCATTAGATTTAAAGATTGGTTTGTGTGTAAAAGATGGAACCTTTGTTTCCTATAATATCTAACTATAGTTATGATAGATGAGTGCAAGGATTTGGGGATAAAAGTTTGTGAACTATTCTTCTCAGGATTCCTTATTTTTCAAGCATGAATGAATGCATTTTCATCATAATCAATTCTTAACCATTAATTGCTAACTTCCTTTGTTGGCAGTTCTGCAGTATTGACATTTCTTGTGTAGTTTGTAAATTTTAAGTGCATGGTTGTCTAGTAAGCATGGACATGGATACAAGAGATACAACACGATATCGACATTCCAATATGACAAATCTTGAAAGAGTAGGTTATGATATGACTAGGATACAACAATTAAATATATGTATTAGTTGCATATATATGTAAATAAGCTTCCCTAGAATATACTAGACTATCAAAATAACATAGTCCATACTTTATATAGTATTCCACACTGATAATCAAGTCATCATTTAAATATATAGATGACATTCTACACTCTCATACATTAATATCAGTATCACAAATTCCAAAATTAACCATCATCATTAAAGTTTGACATAAAATGAAGAAAGAAAAACCCCTCCCCCTCGTTCTTGGAGATATCCTGGAAGTATTTTGAGTGTATCCAAGAAATATCTACAACATTATTATTTCTTTAAATTGGAAAATAGGATAATTGGACACATGTCCTTGAAGCACTCGACAAGTTGTGTGTTCGATGCAAACATGGCATGTGATTTGAAGAACCCATGCTTCCTTGACAGTTGTGTAATAGCTTTGACAGTTGAGTATACGTGAATTGTTTGTTAAACTTAATGGAATATATTGAATATATTGTACTTAGAACATATATTTTCATTTCCATTTTTTTTTATATTTTGCATTTATCTTTTATGCTGTTATTTCTTCATGTCATGCTCAACTTTTTCTTCTGAATTGTAGAAATGGCCGTTTCCTTCTTCAGTCTTCCAAGAATGTTCTTGCACCATCTGCACTATTAGATAGTGAAGAAGCTCTAAACCAAGGAAGTATTACTGCAACTGATGTATTTATGAGCTTAAGAAGCAAAAGTATTCTACACTTATTTGCATCAACTGGAAAGTTTTTGGGCCTGAAGGTAAACTTCTACATTGGTTTCTTGTGAAATTTGGATTATAGTTGATATGTTCTAGGGTTTCTTATAAAATAAATTCGTAGATAAATGAATTTTTATGGTGACAATGTATATATGAAGTTCACTGATGACAAAATAAAACAAATAAAATAAAAATGTTATTGTTCATAAGAACTGGTCTGTAATTATATGAGAATTTCTTGTAGTCCCTTAATTCCAGAAATTCATATGTCCTCTTCCATCTAATATCCTACTTTTTCCTGGATGCTCAAGTTCAAATACCCAGGAATTTTAGGCTTTGCTAGTAGGTGGTTTTCTTGATTCCCACTACCACCTGCTTTCTCCTTCTCTGCTGTGTGTGCATACGTGTTTCTGTTCAATTGCATGTGTTTGTCCGGTGTGTATGCATGCTTGTGCATGTTTGCATCTGCATTCATGTGCATGCACCATGTTTTATTATATTTTAATAATAAAACTTCTGTGGGGCCACTCTGCATCCTAAGGATTCAGGTCCTTGTGGGATGGCAAGGCATCCCATCATGTCGAGTGTGAGGACATGGAATGTTTCTTTCCATGGAAAAATTGGAAAGGACCAGTCCCATCATATGTGAATCCTTGAGAGTTGCAATCATCAATGCTCATGTGCCAAATACTAGCGCGCGCGCGCGCGCACACACACACACTCATGTTTCAATGTATGCATGGATGTGTATGTATGTATACATGCATATACGTTTATACATGAGCACATACAACACCAACTTAATATGAGTTTCATTAAATGAATATTAAAATGGGGATAGCTCAAATACAAATCAATATATCATCTTGGGTTGCTTTTCTTATGCTTATTTTACTATTAAAGGTGATAATTTTACGTGTAGAAAAAGATTGTTAGTGATCAAGTGATGGCCAATGCTGTGAATGTTATACATAAATTTGCTTCATTAAGTTATGCTTCCTCCATTGTTCATTTTGGCTTGGTTGATGGACAATCCCTTCTTGAAGGGTTCAAGATCCTTAATGGTCTTTACCTTTATAAACTTGATATGGTTGGGAACAACATAGAAGGCATGTACAAGGGATCAATGACTAGTAATGCTTCTTTCAGAGGAGCTGTATAATTCCCACATACCAAGGTTTGAAACCTGAGTCTCTGTTTCAATTTGACTAGGTTTGTGAAGTTCTAGTTTTAGTTAATTTAGAAGTTCTGCTCCAAGTTTTGAAAATTTGATCAAAAAAGAAAAATTCTGAAAATAATTGAAAAATACCAAAAAAAATAAGCTAAGAAAAATTATTGCACAACATTTTAAAGTAGTTTATGTTACACAGGTTCATGTGTTGTTTTAAGAATTTTAGGCTGAATTCAATATTACATATAAGTGAAATTTATTAAATATACTGGTACATTGTGGTGTAACTATATATGCACACATGATTTGCTTCTTGAACTTTAGTTGTTTGAAAATGTATTTTATTGTGCAATTTTGAAGCTTTTTGGTGCCTTTGCATTCAGATATTGACATATTGTTCTTTCTTTTTGTGGAGTTCACAGACTATAAGATTTTGACATTTTCCTCAATTTTTTAAGTTAAGTGGTTATGTAATCATGTAGTTATAAGGTGCTATATCTATTTTATTTGAAAGAGATGTGATTCCTATGAAATATCTTGTGTCTAATTGTTCTTTACTCTTTATAAAGAATGGTCATAACAAACAAAGTCTCTTTTTTTTTTTTTGAGGTCTTGGCTTGTGTTAAGGATATTGTATACTCTCTCTATCTCTATCTCTCTCTCTCTTCAACCGAAGAAAAAAAGAAAAAACTGAAGTTTGATTCTTAATAGTCTATGTGCCCGAAATGTAAAAAAATAATCCTGCTATCATTGCAAACACCTAATGATGACCTAAAAGTCTCATCTACAACCAGCTTCACCTAGAAATGGCCAAAACCCAAAAGCAGGCATATATTTTGGTTCGATGTCGACTGAAACCTATTAGTTTCAGCTGAAATGGGTTGGTTTTGGTGGAAACATAAAAAACCCTTGCTGGTTACATACGCCTTGAGGAGGAGCAATGAGGTGAATACTTTTATCATTAGCCTAATTATTGTTTCTAATATTGTTGTTTTTTTATGTTATATAATTCCTTAACAAGGTGAAAAGGTGTCCTTATCATATTTGTTGCTAAGGTGTCCAAAAAGGGTGTTAAATCTGCACTTGCAAATAGTGATTTAAGTCTCGGCAGGACGGGACGTATGTCGGCCGTCCCATCCTGTTCCAAAGAGATTTTGGAATTAGTCTTGATCTTTCTGTCCTGTCCTTTATCGGCCATAATATATTATAGTATCAATTTTACATAAATATAATTTATCATAAAAATATAACTTTTGATGTTCAAAGATATTTAAAAATCAAAATAAACAGTAAAGCTTCATCCCAAACAAGTATTGAGACACCTCTGATGCACGAGATTTAAAACCTTGTTTGCAAATGCTGTGGCTTGTTGCTGCTGAAAGACTAGATCCCAGTTGCATTCTAGACTCTATTTATATAGGTAAGACGAGATCCTTATGTGGTGACTCTAGAAAGTTTTTTAGAATTGGATTTGGTGTCTAAAGCTTTTAAAAGCAAAGTTTCAACTGAAGATCTGATTTGAGGGTTAGTTTTATTAACTTTTTCAAGGGAATTGGTTAAATCAAGAATGAGACTCAATTCAGTTATTTGCATCTTAAACAATTGCCATACCTTTAGTATGGATAATAGACTTTGTTTGAATTTTAACTAGAGCTGTTATCTTATTGGAAGTGTTCCTAATTAAGTCCTGAGTTTGCTACTATAAACATGAAGAATTAGAAAATGAGGATAGATTAGAAATGGGATCTGATTTAGTGCCACCTTGATCATTGTGGAGCCAAGTCGATCGGAGTTTTAATGACATGACCTTTTTTGTTTAGATCATTACAAGGAACTTTATCTTGTATGAATGCTTTAAATTTAGCTTTGTTGTAGTTGTTTTGCAATTAAAGGTTCTAAATTTGATGCAAGGCTTGGACACATTCTGAGTAAGAGTAACGATGAATTACTTGGCAAGGATAGATTGAAAAGAATAGAATTGAGCTATGATGTTAATATGAAAACAAACTCATGGTTCAATCTTCTTTGAGTGTTTTAGATGGAAAAGTGGCGGACTAGTGGACATGACAAAGGAAATAGGGAGATGATGATGCTTCGAACCTTGTGGAATTCTCAATGCTATCTGTGTTTTGTGTGGTGATGAACCTTTATAGTGGATGGAGCATGAAGCTTAGTGATTTTAATTTTAAGAAGTGGCATAAGCAGATCATGTCACCTAGTTGAGGTTGAGGAAATGATAGCTTTTCCTTTAGGGGGTGTTCAGTGGGCTCCTTAATATTGGATGTAGTCTGTTTGATGGGATGCATATGTATCGTTAATATGAAGTTCAGTGGGACTGCAATAGTGTTAAAATTTGACTTGTACTTTGGATTCAAGTGATCCTCTTTTGCGAGTTGTGAGGATTTTAATAATAAGGTTTGATGAAGGTGTTGCAGTGGTAGAATAATTCAAGTTACGTAGGTTTTTTTTTTTGTGGTAATATATGACATGTAAAATGTGTCTCTTTATGTGATGTATTGTATTTTTGTGTGAAGAAAATTTTTAGCTTTTCTTTTTTTTTTTTGGCTTTTTTAGGCTGGGCTAGAGGCAACTTGGTCTTCTTGGTATTTCAAAATATGATTTCGTTCATTTCTTTAGCTATGGCTTGAGCTCAACTTGTTCTCGTGCGAAATCACCTTTATCATGTGACTTGGGTAAGACCAATGAATGTTGTACTGAATCGAACCAGGCAGTTAGGTCCGCATCGAACCAAACTGATAGGAATTCGGTTTGATTTTGATCCTTTGGTTCAGTATAGCAAGCGAACTAGCCCGAACTACTAAGAATCAACCTGAATCGTACCGAACCGCTCAATTTTTTTTGATTCTAATGGTTTTTGCTAGGGGGGAGGTTGGGTTGGGTGGCATGCAGCTTTTGTGAGCTCACATTCACTCTTCTCTTTATTATTTTTATTTAAAATTATTTAAGCATCTATTTTCTTAAGATTTCTCATTGAAATAAAGGAATATTTCTTATTTGAATTCAACAAAAATATCAAAAATATCAAATTTCATAAAAATAAAAAGTCAACTCTTCCTTTCAAGAATAAATTCAAAGAATTTTAGGAAATAGCATTTTAGCAGATATCAAGTTAAGGCACTTTCACTTTAGATACAAATTTTAAAAAATTAATTTTAACTTATAAATAATGAGAAAACAAGTTCCAGGGAAAAATTATTATAAAATATAATTTGTAAGGTTTTGGTCAACACTTGATCAGACATATAGGATTTTCAAACTTAGATAGGATCATGGTAACAATGAAGTTCACACTGATATATGCTGGCATGATTCATAATTCATCAAAATAATAAAATTAAACTTGTTATAAAATCCTAAGGATAAAATATACCTTGACTTAAATTGATTTTCTTGGTCACACTAAGATGATTTTTTCTGGCATCTTATTTTCTCATCATTTATAAGTTAAACTGATTTTCTGGGATTTTTATTTAGAGTGAAAGCACCTTAACTTGATATTTGCTAAAGCATTATTTCTTGAAATTCTCCAAATTTGTTTTGGAGAAGGAGAATTGACTTTTTATTCTTCCGAAATTTGATTTTTTCTGATTTTTTTTTGAATTCAAATGGATGGTATTCCCGAAAAATCTTAAGTAAATGGAACATTGAATTAAATGATTTTTAATGAAAATAAGAGAGAAGAGAGAGGATGTAAGTTTACAAAAGGCTCTTAGTCTCGTATACCATATCAAAAAGGAAAAAGAAAAAAAAAAGAGAGAAAAGAAAAACCATGGAACAATAAAAAAAAATTTGTAAAAAGGGCCAAATTGGCCCGAGTCGGTTTGGCACTGGTTTGCAGTTTTGCAAACCTTGAGTAAGGTTATGGTATGAGCATGTATCTAGTTATCAAATTGTTCTAATCTTTTAGAATTTCTTTTGGCGCACCCATATGCAAGTGTCACATCATACCCATTTCTAAGTTTCTTGTGCAAATACTGTGGTCCAAAGGGAAGGGTCTTGCTAACATAGAAGCCTCTATTTGCTGATTATTGTTTCTTGGAACATGTTTATATTAGAGAAATTTTGTTAGAGTCAGGTTCTATATTTCATGGTGACAAACTATGTAAAGCCAGCTATTAGGTATGCAAAGTAGGAAAATTGAACGAGAGGATTCTTCTCTCTCATTAGACACATACTTGACGGCTAGGCGTACTTGATGAAGTGCAATGATTGGTGCTATGATTGTTATTTGAAAGAAAAATAAATTATCATAGTGGCTTTGAGAATACTAAGATGGATATCTGGTAATATAAGAAAAGATAGAATAAGAAATGAAATCATTCGTAAAAAATGGAGAAAGCATCAATCGAGGACAAATTAAAGAAAGGATAGCTTAGATGGTTTGGACATGTGCAATGTAGACCTAAAGATGCATCTGTGCGAAGGAGTGATATGATATATGTAGAAGGAAAAAGAGGTAGAAGTAGATTGAAAATTATATGGAAGGAAGTGATAAAGAAAGATTTAAAATCTTTGCATCTTATAGAAGATACGACTCAAAACCGAGTTGAATAGAACCGATCCTAACTAGTTTAGGAGCAAGGCTTTACTGCTGCTGCTGTATCATAGTGGCTTCATGTTTGGAACAAATTGTGCTATTCATGAGGTGAAGGATAGTATTTTTGAGATCAAATGATTATGGTCCTCATTTGCAGATAAACCAAGTGGTAAGGGAGTTTACAGGGTATGTTAACTTATATTGTTGCTTAATAGGTGATACTAACATTTTAGAGTCTTGTATGAGAGAAGTCACAAGCTGTTCTATTGTTTGAAGGTGGCAGTAATTGACTTGTTGATGTATATGTAGTTGTTGGATATTTATCTTAAGAACCATGAACCATAGATGTATATGCATTTATATGCCTATGTTGCTGCTGAGATGGAGTAGCTTATAATTTAATCATGTTCCTTTGCGTCTTTCTACTAAGCTTGTTAAATAAAGGAGAGTATGGTGCAATTCTTTGGAGTAGAGGCTTTTAAAGCATAATGGTAGGTTCCATGAATGCGAAAAAGAAGCCTGAGTACTCCAAGGAATGTCAAAATCACATTTGGAGTACATTACTAGCTAAAAATGACTTCTGATAATCATTTTGGATTTTGGATGAGTTCTGTTGGGAAGCCAATCAGCTTAGCAGGGATCTTAGGCATGCATCATTTATCTAGAGATAAAAAAGGTTATTAGTCAGAGATCAAATTGATAGGATAATGCAAGAAGCTCACTGTTTCAAGTTTTGTTTATTATTATGTCAATTAGAATAAGTAGGGTTCAGGGAATTGAGTGTGAGATTCTTTATGGCTGTTGGGTTTCTAGTTATAATCTTCTTAACTTTTATTTTTTGTTGTTATATGGTGTTTTTGATCCTACACATCCAAGATATGGATTTTGTTACTCAACCTAAAATGACTTTATGACCTGTTTGGATTAAGTTGGATTAGCCCAAGTTCAGTAGCAAAGTAGGGGATTGAAGAGAAAAACCCATCTCAGGCGGATTGAGTGTTTGATCACTGATATGGTGTTCAGATATTTGGCCAGTGATCCAAACAGTGGGTCTTTTTTTAATTTTTACATGCTGTGTGTGGGTGGAAATGAGATGAACAAATGCCGTGCTAGGCCTAGCTCACGCTTGGTTCGTTTATGATTGAACCATGCTTGAGTTAGCTTGGTTAATTTCAAGTTGAGCTCGAATCATCTTCAAATGACTTGTTTAAGTGATCTAGTGGCCAATCTAGGTCTTCATTTATATTATTTGGCGAAATGATCTTGATTATATTTTAATCTTACTGCTGGAATAAATTCTATTTTACATAATATATTATTAATTTATAGTAAATAATTATAAAAATAATTATTTATATGGATAATAATAATTAAAATAATTTGTAACATATATAAATTACATATATTCTAATCTTAAGCTAATTTGAGCTGATCTCGAGTGATCTAAGCATATCTCTAGGTCAGCTCATATCCTAACCAAGTGAGCCATACTTGATCTAAGTTTGGAGACAAACTTGAGCTAGCTTGCAAATAATTTTGCTCATTTGCAAGCCCTAATCCTGTGCTCTTGAAGTTCTCACCTACCTGGAGAGAGAAAACAATTAGGCACCACTTTCACCTCTCTCTCTCTCTCTCTCTCTCTCTCTCTCTCTCTCTCTCTCTCTCTTTCTCTCTCTCTCACACATGTGCATGCATCATTGCTACGCTGCTCTACCATAGGAGCTCTATCACCATGACCCCACTCCAGTGTTGGAGCCCCCAACACCACTATACCACCTCCCCGAAGCAGAGGAAAAGGATGGATTGGATCTTGGTTTTGATTTGAAAAATCGAAAAAAGAGAGTTTAGCTTATTAGAAGGGAATGAGAAAAAGTATATAGTCTCTCTTTTGATCAATATCATTAATCTGTTCTGTAAACTTTTCCTTTCAATGTTCAATCACGTATAAGGATTTTTAATCTAAAGGAATTTCACTCATGGGATGCCAATCCTCAAGCTCTTCGGCAAAACAGGTCCAATCCCATGGGGTATATACCCTGAATCACCCAAATAAACCCTTATTAGGAAGCAAGTGCTTTATATAAATGGTTCTTAGCTTGTATCTGGATGAAGGTAGAGAAAGAGTGATGGTTTCTGTTACCTTCTGTTCTCTTCATCGTTATCTTATTTCTCTCCTCTATATCTGTTCTATTCCTTTATTCTTGAAGTCTTCTCTTTATGTTTATTTTGATCTAGTTTGCTGCTTTTGTTATTTTTTTAATCTTTATCTTTATCTTTTTTATATCAAAACTGGCTTCATTCATCATTGTCAAGATCGGGGATTAAAATTTAACTCTCCTCTCCATCTCGTGATGTATAGCCTCATGATCTCTTCCTCTTCCTCCAATGTGGATGGCAGATAATGATGGTGCCCCCTCCTCTCTCCTTGACAACACTACGTATGCTCTCCCTCTGGTTTCTGACCTTCTACTCAATCCTCAACCCTGGCTTTGTAGGTGAACAGCAGATGGAATTTCCAGTTAAATACTATCTTGCAACCCACAACCTCAGCATCTGCTCTGTCCCTTTTGTGTTTGATCCGGTATTCATAACCTCAAATTCCCTCTCTAATCTGAAGAAACACTAAGGAAGAAGAAAAAGGAGGTATTACATGGCATTTTATAAATTACCTTGCATCTTTTCCATGAGAAATTTTTTAAAGTACTAAATTATGGATGCTTTGCACGATTTGCTTTATGTTTCAGATTTTAGAATCTTCAGCTCTTCTTCTTCCTTCCTCTTCTTGGACTTGTTAAAGTGCATTCAATCAGCCATTGTGCTCCTTTTATCCTTTTGAGCACGTATGCTCTTTTCTACTTTGAACTCCAGCAAATATCAATGTTATTTTGCAACCAGAAGTCGCGAATTTCATGGGCTACATTGCACATGGTCGACCTTCACCCTTACATTAGCATGGACATTCAAGGCATGCTAAAAGTTGTTAAGAGATGTTCTAAAAAACTCCAAATACTTTTAGATATTTTTATATGTATATTTATGATTCCATTACTTAAATATATATGATGATAATACTACAGTTCATTTCCTGTGGATTCAACATTGAACAAGTGACCTATAAACTGGCTCTTTTTCCACTATGGTCAGCTGTTTGGGTCTTAGAACATTGGTATGTACATCCCTGTACCTTATCTGCTCCTTGCTGACAATATGCATACCATCTGGTTCAGAGCAGTAGAATATCATACTTTATGCATGATTCTGTACATGCTCACAATATGACTATAATTTTAGGCTCACCATCAACTTACCACAGCCTTCCTTTATCCAGGCTCAGGACCACCTATGTGCAATACATAGGTGGCCCCAACTACTTTGGGATTAAGGTTCAGTTGAGTTGAGCTCAATACAGGTTGAGATTGAGGTTAAGTATATCAAATACTAGAAAAGATTACCAATGATATCAATGAGAAATGATAAGGGACACCTTCAATTTGAGCATGTGGCTTTGATGTAAACAATTGCAGATAGGATCTGTAATGCAAATTACAACTCGAGGAGATAAATCCAACTTACTAAATTGTTTGATGTGTCTACACAGAACTTCTGAAGCAAGAAGCAAAAAAGACAAACAGATGGTAATCAACTAAGGATATATATGCTGTGTTACATTGACACTCATGTATCCAACTCCTGGAGTCTATGTTGGATGTGTCCAAATTAAATGCCTGTTAGACATGTATGTACTTATAAAAAAATTAATTGTATTTTATTGATCTCAAAGATTGATCAATAATGGTAGTTTAAAAATAATAAGGGGCATCCTAGTGCATGAAGCTCTCAAGTCTCAACACTGTGGTGGCAGGGGTGAGGAGGGTTGGGTGAGAAAATGTCAGTTTTAAAATAAATTTGTGGCAAGTCATTTATCAAAATCCTTAAGCTAATTAGGAATTTGAATGAGAAACATATATGCTGGAAAACCTTAACATAAAATATTTTTTAGTATTTTCTTTTGTACAACATTTAAATATATTTTAAATTAACATTTTTCTATGTGTCCTCATATCTCCCTTCTTCCTCGTGCTAAGTCAGATACTTGTGCACACAAATTTGATTCTCATTGTCTGTGCAACCCTATATATATCTAATCTAGATGCGTGTTATATTTCCATCTTATATCATTCTACCTGCTGCTAATGATATCTATACCAATGCACCATGCTTCTCACACCCATTCTTAGATCTGCACTTACCAAATGAATTGCAGTAACAGTTCTAATTAAGATGCTCCTCTTTTCATTCATGCTCTGAGGTTTCCTTCACAAACTGTTTCTTCTTGATGATGTTAGTTGAAACTTTCAGCTATCACTGAGTAGAGAGAGTTTCACAATAGAGCTTTGAGAAGCTTTCTAGAGAGAAGTGAAACTTGTTAGCATTGGGAGACATATTGCATAAAGAATGAAGCATGTCTTTCCTTCTTCTGTCCATAATTTGATTCAATCAAAGAAACATGTGGACTAAATGAAAAATATCTAAGGAAAAAGATGGATCTCTCATGGCATCCTAGTTGCAGTGATTTCAATTGCTTCCAAGTGTTCCGTTTCCTGCTTCCTGAGAGAGACTATTTTAAGGATTAATTTTTGTTATCTTTATAAAAAGTAATCACAAGAAAGGTCAAATGAAATATACTGAACAACCTCATGCAACACATTAAGCAGGTTGCAACTTGTTTTTTTGTCTAAGGGTTTTTGCTAGGCCTAGAAAGATTTTTTTTTCTATTTTTTCTATTCGGATTTTTTTTTTCCCCACATATAACACAAATAGAAAATATAACATAAATGTAACAGTCTGCAACATGCCTAGAATCTGCACTTTTATTCATCTTTTCTGTTTGGATATTTTTTCCATTTCCTGATATTGCATACTATGGAATAATATTTTCATGATGATACTTCATGTTATGGTAGTTTCTCATAAATTCATAATTTCTTGTTAAATTTACAGATGCATGCCATTATATTTGTGCTGTAGTAACACTGTGATTAACTTTTGCAGGTTTATGATCAGTCTTCAACTACTATAAAGATACCCAAGTCCATATTGCATGGGTCGGATTTATTGCTAATGGGATTTCCTCAATGTGGGAATTCGTATCATTTGCTAATGCAGCTTGATAAAGATATCAAACCAGTTTTCAACTTGCTAGAAACACATACTGATCCAGGTGGAAAGCCCCATTCAATTAGTGATACTAATCAAGTTATACGTTTTAATAAAATTGACATTGGTCAGATGCAAATGGTTGAAGACGAACTGAATATGAGCCTCTTTGATTGGGAGAAGCTACGTTCTTTACCAAATATGGGGGCTTGCAGTCAGATATCTGAACATGGTCTTCTTGAGTTTGGATTGGAACCTGCTCCGCAGCTTCCAGCAAGTTCACAGTCAAGTTTTTCATCTGTTGTTGATGAAGTGTTTGAGTTTGAGAAAGGTGCATCAGGTCCTCCTTTTCCCATTACGTGTCACCTCTCTGCGTCTTATAATACATCCCCTTCCAACCTAGGCTCTCTTCCAACTAGTCATCAAGGAATAAAAGCTGGAGTTAGCTCACCTAAGTGGGAAGGAGGATTACAACAATCTCAAATCAATAATATTGCAAAGATTTCTGCTGGTCTTACAAGTACAAGCAATTCAAAGTTTCTATCAAACAATTTGAAGGGTTTAATTCATAACAGCAGTACAAATTCTCTTTCCTCTCTGAGCCAAGTGAGGAACTCTATTCAAAAATTATCAGCATCAAAATCTGATCAGGACTTGAGCTCTCTGAAGTCTCCAAGTTCAGGCGAGGTTGGCCAATATTCTTCCATGGATGAGGATCAGGCAAGATTGGTGAATGAATCTCCAAAAGAGCTTGGTATGATTGATGGCAGTCGACCGTCTCAGCTATTGCCTCCACTGCGAACAACTGGTCCTCGTGCCTCTGTACAAAGTACCAGTTCAAATAACTACAAAGGCCCATCAACTGGTCATTTGGTTGGATCTGTACAAGAGAACCGATATAGCTCATCCATGGTTGCACACACATGTAAGTCTGAGGCCCTGCATATTTTCTTTAGTTTATCAACTGTGCCTCTTGCGTAGAAACCACAACTTTGTTCATTGACTTGACTGATGATTTTCTTGTAGGCCAAACAGCAGATGCTGTCATTTCCTCTCCCTCAGGCTATGATGGCATTAATAAACATGAGAGAAAAACAACAAAGCGTTCTCTTTCAGACTTTCTAACTCTAATTCCATCATTTCGAGGGTTAAAATCTAGCAATGAACAGTGTAAAAGAAGGAAAATTTCAGAATCAGTTCACTGTCATTCTGCTGCTGCTTCACAGGCATTTTCATCCACACTGGCATGCAGATCAAGTGGGTACATGTACGGAAATCTGCTTGCTGAACCAAACCATGGGATTACGCCTTCTAACATATATATTTCTGTCCTCCTCCATGTTATAAGGCACTGTTCAATCAATATTAAGCATGCTCAGTTAACCAGCCAGATGGATGCTCTTGACATTCCCTATGTTGAAGAAGTTGGTCTGCGAACTCCATCCTCAAACTTGTGGTTGCGATTACCATTTGCCAGTGATGATTTATGGCAGCGCATATGCCTGCGTCTTGGCAAACCTGGAAGTATGTGCTGGGATGTTAAAATCAATGACCCCCATTTCAGGGAACTATGGGAACTTCATAAAGGAAGTACTACTACACTATGGGGCTGTGGTGTGCGGATTGCCAATACATCCGAGGTTGATTCCCACATACATTATGATCCAGAAGGTGTTGTGTTGAGTTATAGGACTGTTGAAGCTGATAGTATTCAGAAGCTTGTATCAGATTTACGAAGGCTTTTTAATGCACGTTTATTTGCTCGTGGGATGCGAAAATTAATTGGTGTAAAGGCTAATGATAAGCTAGATGATAGCATTACAAATTCTGAAAAAAAGTTGCATTCTGCAACTAAAAAAACTGGTGAGGCGGCTGATAAGTTATCTGAACAGATGAGAAAAACTTTCAAGATTGAAGCAGTTGGTCTCATGAGTTTGTGGTTTAGTTATGTCTCGATGCCTGTGATTGTGCACTTTGTTGTTGAATGGGAAGCTGGTAAAGAGGGCTGTACAATGCATGTTTCTCCTGATCAACTTTGGCCACATACCAAGGTTTGTGCTTCTTTAAAAGATGCATTTCTTTCCATGGTTTCAATGCATGTTTCTCCATGGTAACATCTTAAAGCTCCAAGGCATTAAAAAAAAGGCTAAAATATACTTTTGGTCCTCAAACTTTCAATTGTTACAATTTAGTCTCCCATGTTTTATGAATGTTGCATTCTTGACATCCTATTACATGAAGTCAGTTAAAATTGACGAAATAGCTGATATGTCACCTTTTTAACCAATCCACGTATTTGCATCAAGATGACACATTACTATTCTATCAATTTTAACTGATCACATGTAATGAGATGTGAGGAATGTAATGTTCTTAAAACTTGAGGGACTAAATTGTAATAAATAAATATTTTGAGGACCAAAATGAATTTGAGTGGGACCAAAAGTATATTTTAGCCAAAAAATAGTTTCATAATTGTAAGCAACCAAAACATAAAGAATTGTTGCTAGACTTGTTATTTTGCTTAGTGATTGAACAAACTAATTATTTATACCGAAGCCTGCAAAACCGATATCGAGACCCATGCCAGTACATCACCAGTTCGATACAATATGGGTTGGTGTGATACAATACTCACCCTGTATTGAGATAGGGTGCTCATTCTTTTCTCATTTTTAACTATAATGCCATTCGATATCAAGCTGTATAAGGTGGTTCAGCTTGGTTCGGACTGGTTGAATTTATACTGAATCGAAACTCAGTAACATACCGGTATCGGTACAGTAAGTATAGCGGACCTTGAATTTTATATGCTAAAATCCAGCATATATGATGTATGTGCACATTCTTTGTACATGGATGGCTGTGATTTCTTAAGATTAAAACATGTGAGAACCTATTGCATCCCATAATCTAAATAGAGAATTAGTTTTAGCTAAGACAATAAAAAAATTCTAGGGCAATGGGCTAGGGGCACCATGGGAAAGAGAATAAAATAACAACAACAATAATAACAAAGAGAATAGAATGTCATTTTTTCTTTCTTCTTTTCTTAAGCTGGGAGGTGGTTGATTGTTTCCTTTTTTCTAAAGGTGGAGCCTGGCTTAAGCCTTCGGGGCCCTCAAAGCCTTTCCCATGATATTGGTGGATGAAAACATGTAGAGGATTAGAAAATTTGTCCAACTGGTTTAGACTTATATTGGGCAGTAATGCCTTTATGTATGGAAATGTCAAATATAGCCTTTTCTAGTTTAGCCTTGTTTTGGAAGCGTTAGGGAAGTTTAATGATTCAATTTTATTTTTTAGCATCACATAACCTCCTACTTTGTTTGGATATTATTAAAGTGACTAGCTCAAGATCTGTCTTCTGTCTATTTATTATCTTAGAAGTTTTATTTCTCTGCTTGTTGATCAATGTATCAAACATTGATTATTGATGTTTGTTAATATTAAGCAGTTTAGGCTAAACTTCGTTCAACAACCGTTCAAAGGCAAGACTTCCAAGTTGATGTGTAACTAATTTTTATTGTTTGCTTTTCTTATACCTTCATCATTTAGTAATTTGGCTGCATATGACATCTTGTTTAGTGGTACCATATTAATGTATTACCTTATTACTCTTTGTGCTCAAATAGATGTATTTTGATGTTACATATAACTGAACTATGTGATGCAGTTTTTGGAGGATTTTGTCAATGGAGCTGAGGTTGCATCCTTCTTGGATTGCATCCGGCTTACTGCAGGACCTCTACTCGCTCTTGGTGGTGCAATACGCCCTGCACGAATGCCTATTCCTGTTCCTCCTAACCATTCCCCATTACCTAAGCAGAACAATTTCATCCCATCTCAGGGACTGTTGCCAAATGTTTCTTCATCCAATGTAATCCCACCTGCATCTTCTGCCCCGGCACCAGCTGCTGTTATGGCCCAACTGGGCAGTCACAGTCTTCATAGTGCTGCAATGTTATCTGCTGCAGGAAGAGGTGGACCTGGACTTGTTCCTAGTTCTTTATTGCCTTTTGATGTCTCTGTTGTGTTGCGGGGTCCTTATTGGATACGTATCATATACCGTAAGAAATTTGCTGTGGATATGCGGTGCTTTGCTGGAGATCAGGTTTGGCTACAGCCTGCAACACCTCCTCAAGGGGGACCGGCTGCCGGGGGATCATTGCCATGTCCACAATTTCGACCTTTCATTATGGAACATGTTGCTCAGGGTCTGAATGCTCTAGAGCCTAGTTTTTCTGGTGCTGCACATCCAGGTGTGCATTTGAGTTCAAGTAATAGTAACCCGAGTTCGGGTAGTCAACCACTGGTGTCTAACAGCAGCCGCCTCAATGTTACTGCCAGTGGTGCAATGGCTAGAACTTCTGTAGTTGGGAGTCAGGTAGCTGGTAGCTTAAGCCGAGTCAGCAATGCGACGTTAACCTCTTCAGGTCTGCCTTCGGGGATCTCTGGGTTACCTTTGCGTATTCCTCCAGGTTCTAGCTTCCCAGTGCATGTGAAAGGGGAGTTAAATACAGCTTTTATTGGGCTTGGGGATGATGGAGGTTATGGAGGTGGTTGGGTTCCCCTTGCAGCTCTTAAAAAGGTGTTAAGAGGCATCCTCAAATATCTCGGTGTGTTATGGTTGTTTGCACAGTTGCCTGATCTTTTAAAAGAGATTCTAGGTTCAATTTTAAAGGAGAATGAAGGAGCGCTTCTAAATTTGGATCAGGAGCAGCCAGCCTTGCGCTTCTTTGTGGGGTAAAAAAATGGATTTTTCAATTAGAGCTTCTGTACTGTGATTTATTGACTTTCTGGAGAAGTGAAATTTATTGTTTCCTCCTCATATTATAGATATGGTGATTTATGATAGTTTAAGCTATAGGCTACTCTTACTCATATTTATCTGTCAAGAAATTTGGAATTGGTAATTTCTAATTGTTATCACGCATCAAACCCTAGTTATCGTCAATTGCTGTAGATTAAATCTATCACCAACTAAATCTCATGAGTCTATGGAGTTTGTTATATGGATTATATGATTTAGTGTTGCTCTCCTGTAAATAGTCAATTGAAAAATGTACTTCTGTGAACATCCATTAGTTCTTTCACATACAATTAACCAGCATGAGTATGTGCTTTTGGAATTGTTACACATACCTTGATATAGTTTTGCTTTCCTTTCAGATAACAAATTTTTATGCATCTTTATTGTCAGTAACTTTTGTATGTTTATCTGCATGATTGTAAGTTCATCAAATTTGTAGAATTTTTTTTCCAGGCAATAGTTTGCCAAAGCTATGGGTCTTCGAGACCAAGCGAACCTTAACCAAAAGACCTAACCTGACCTAGTAAAAACTCTGGCTCATTAGTCATCTAGATTTTAAACTTCTATAAGATTGAATCTTCAACCCTGCTCTATGTTATCGGCATTTAGCCAACATTTCTGAAAGTTGATGCTAAACCTGAGTGTTTTATTTTGCAACTGGATTGTTTCTATTTCCTAAATATCATTGGAAACAATCAGATATTCCTTGTCAAACCTCTATGCATTGCTTCTTACATGCATCTTACCTGTTGTTGCTGACTGAATATGCCTTGCCAATTTCATGTGAGAATTTTCAGTTGGCAATATGATTGGCTGATTACGCTTGCTTTTTTTTTTTTTTTTGTCCTTTTGGTTTTCCTGCAGGGGCTATGTTTTTGCTGTGAGTGTTCACCGGGTCCAACTGCTTCTGCAAGTTCTGAGTGTCAAACGGTTCCACCATCAGCAGCAGCAGCAGCAAACCCAAACCAACACTCAAGAAGAGCTAGCCCCTAATGAAATTAATGAGATTTGTGACTACTTCAGCCGGCGTGTTGCCTCTGAGCCCTACGATGCATCTAGGGTTGCATCTTTTATCACCCTTCTCACCTTACCTGTTTCGGTTCTCCGAGAATTCTTAAAGTTGATATCTTGGAAAAAAGGGTTGTCTCAAGCACACGGTGGAGACATAGCTACTGCACAGAGGGCCCGCATAGAGTTGTGCTTGGAGAATCATTCAGGCTCAGTTTTAGAAGAGAACTCCGAGAGCTCTTCTGCTTCAAGAAGTAATATTCATCATGACCGAGCCCATAATTCAGTAGATTTTGCTCTTACCTTTG
This sequence comes from Metroxylon sagu, assembly GCA_017589505.3. Lineage (NCBI taxonomy): Eukaryota > Viridiplantae > Streptophyta > Magnoliopsida > Arecales > Arecaceae > Metroxylon > Metroxylon sagu. The sequence goes on from JACVBY030000586.1 coordinate 377,903, forward strand.
TCCTTGACCCTGCCCACATACCCCACATGAATGCAGCTGGTGGAGCTGCATGGCTACCTTACTGTATCTCTGTGCGACTAAAATATTCATTTGGGGAAAATATTCATATTTCATTTCTTGGTATGGATGGGAGCCATGGTGGCAGAGCTTGTTGGTTGCGGTTTGAAGACTGGGAAAAGTGCAAGCAGAGGGTGGTGAGAACAGTGGAATATGCAAATGGGAATTCTGCAGGTGATGTCAGTCAGGGGAGGTTGAGGTTGGTTGCTGAGACAGTGCAAAGGACGTTGCAAGTATCCCTGCAGCAGCTAAGAGATGGAGCTCTTTCCTCAAGCTCAACTGCAGCTTAATTTATCACGTCTGAAATATGAAACTGAAAAATGGTTCAGCTTGATGCTTTGTACTTGTGCAGCATGAATGAAAGCTCCTGTTATTTGAAGCTCGATGTCACATTCTGGAGTTACCAAATTCATCACATCATTCCTTTGTAGTTGTGGCTCAATGTTGATTACCGGACAAGCTTGAGGATTTCTTGCCAAGTCAGTATGATCCCATGAATAAACTACATGTTTTGGTTGTGAGAACTGGTGCAAGGAAATCTTAGATTCTCATGGCAAGGCCAGGCATTCAGCACTTGATTCATAGATGCGAGGAATGGGAAGGATCTCTGTAAAAATTTCTAGTCAGGGGGTAGAATCTTGTACAGTTAACAGATGATGTAGCACTGTAACGTATGGAAGGCTGTTAGAACGTCACTAAAGCCTCACCATATGCATTTTGTCCCATACTTAGGATATTCCAAAGTTTGCAGCAAGTGTGGCATTGCCATTAGAAGATTATGGGTTTGAATTTAAATAGAATAACCGTATTTTCAGTGAATATTCTGGGTGTCACTTTGGTGGGTTAGCATGGTAAATATTTATATACTTTTTAAAAGAAAATGGATGGATGCTAAGGTTTCGGGCAGTCTTTTAACATATGATGATGTAACATGGAATTCCTTGATGAACGGCATAGCAAGTTGTGATTTTTTTTTTATTAACTGGAATTCACGTATTTTAGCTTTTTGGAATTTCGTTTAATTGATGCTATTTGTATTCCAACCAAAAAGAATCGAAAGTGCTCTATTCGGTTGAATTTGTTATTTCCAAGGATCGTTAACGTCGTGCTGAAACTGCGCTGTTTTGTATTTTCTTCTGGACTCTGGACAATCAAGTAGAATATTCAGACTCAGCAACGATTATTATCCAAGATATAGAGTAATTTGGTTCAACCTGATGCTCTTATTTTTGAGGTAAGCTGAGCTGCTCTCAGCGTAACAACTGGGGGCATCTCTGAACCGGGCGTGACATAATGACCAGCATATTCAGGAACATGTGGCTATCTCCGTGTCATGAAATTTTAAGCCTCACCTGGCGCAGTTGGTGTAACATTCTGAAGTTCTTTAAACCCGTTGATGCGCATAGACTCCCTTACCTGTTTGTCTTCATCTTGTAATATTAAATATGATCTAATTCTATAATTCTATCTCTTCCTTTCAATGTCAAACTTCATATCAAGGCCTGAAGGCTAAAAGACTCCGTTTCATTTCCGTCCGGAGATGTCTCGTTCAAACGTCAGCAAAACAAAGTAACATATATCTTACATTAGGTAGTCATTAGGTGAAGAAAGACTGCTACAAAAACTTTTATTAGATTGCATTTATGTTGTTCAAAAGAATGCTTACCTAGAACAAGTTTGTGGACTCCGTTGGACCTCCCAAGTTAAACAAATGATCCACTAAATCTCCAGTTCTTCCTCGAGCTCAGTGAGACTCATTTCATGGATAGCTGATGACTTGTGGATGAAACCCTATCTCCACTCAGCTTAACCTGGTCTGTTCCCGCACAGTCCATTTGTAGGCCCTCTAAATTTCAAGAACTTGGTTTTGACAATCTACCTACCCCCTTCTCATCGACCAAATCTAGTGTGGCGTTAATGGTTTTAAAACTACTCAGCCTAATGATAAAAGTGCTGATCATGGCATGCTGTGCCAATGCATACTAGTCCATATCAGGCATGTCATGCTATACCAATGCCGAACCCAAGCATTACAGGTGCATAATGAGAATCAATGTACTAAACCGTTCTTATTCTGAATGTAACGATGCTGTACCAAAATAGTATCAATATAAGGTTCAGTACCAAGATTGTGAAACTTGACGCCAATATCTTCTTCTTACATTCCTGCTGCAAGTACTTTGATGATCTTAATATTTGACTGGAAGAAAGAGAGTTAGTAAAAACAAAACTAAGCAAAGCAAATAAAAAGTAAAATTCATTATAATTTAAAAGCAAAATCCAACTCTACGAATGAAAAGGAAAACTAATCTATTCCAAACTAGGCTTAAATGCATGAGATCCCTAGCAAAGTCACCACTCTTCTGGGGTTTCCTCTCGTCTTAGGGTGTATGGTGGAGTTGCCACCTATCTAAGATACTAGGTATCTATCTAATGATTTAATCTTATGAATAAGGATCTAGTTTAATGATAGGAAAGGGCATGAGCGCTTTCTTATCACCTCTTTTATGAGTTCTCATCACCCCTCATTGGAGCAGGAGATTGCCGGCATAGGACTGGGAAAGCTTATCGCCTTGGATTAAGCCCTGTTTGTATCGCAAGATGGCGTAGTATTTTAGCCTTCAGCCGTAATGTAGACCTCATTTCTCAAGTTTTTTAATAAAATTAATTCTTAATATAACTGATGCAGTGGCTACATGAGCGGCGCGAGGTTCCAATTAGTCGAAAAAGTACACCAAGTGCCAGCATGTGGAGCAGGGCCAAAATAGAAAGTCCTATGCAGAGCTCTCTGAGAATTATTTAAACTCTTATTGATAGATATCATTAGCCACATCAAAAGAGGGGATTCACATTTCCCATGAATCTCTCCTCCTCCTCCTCCTCCTCCTTGAATGCTAAAAGGGCAATGCCAACAATCTATATAACCCGTTCACAAGATAAATAAGACATCCATAGAATTATAAGCTGAAAAAATTAGGGGCACTTGGGGCCACCTTCCTTGGTCTTCCAGTTGTTGTAGCAAGGGCACACCTGCTTGTTGCCATAGGTTCCAGGCGGCACGCACAGGCACTGGGCGCAGCATTTGAGGCAGAAGAACATGCATGGCTTCTTGTGCGACGTTGCCGAGCACCGGTATTGGCATTTCGGTTGGCATTCTGTAAGCGTAAACAATCAACAGCATTTATAATTTGAGATGCATGTGTTAATGTCAATGATTTGAGCTCAATATGAAGCCATGATGCACTGTGTTACCTGAAGGCTTCAGCCGTCCATTGACGCCCTGGATCAATATGACCAATGGTGAAACAGAGAGTTAGCACATTGTTATTAAGGCCAGGGGAAGTGGAATTGAACCTCTAACAGAGAGATGGAATTCTTTTACTCACCCCAACGAAAGACAATGCCAGGAGAAGCAACACCAGTAGCGAGTAGGAGACGCGAGAATGCGCTGCTGCCATGGCAACTAGAATCTCTCCTTTTTTTATCTTCCCTTTGCTCTAAATAAGAAAGGCAAAGACGATGGAGAGAGCAAAGAGTGGAATGAGATGGGGGAGTGGATGGACCTTCCAATTTATGGAGCAAAGAGAGCTGTCCTCTTCGGTACTTCAAGGCAATCCATGTGACGAAACAGTCCTTAAAGCAGCTTGAAAGAGCTATCAAGCGTCGGCACTCTCATGAATAATTAATGGACTTTTCTTTTCAGGGACAAGTGCACGCCGGGCCCTACAGGGACCACCTCGAAAACAGCCCATCAGTCACATGCCCACCGCTCCAAACAATACACCTACCAACCTATATTTGAAAACGTGAAAAAAAGTATAAAAATCTCAGCTCTCAAATGATAAAAATTAAAATAAAAGGAGAGAATGCACCAGTATTCATGCATATTAGTTTAATAGCAACATCGGTTATATATTATTACTTTATAATTACCGCATTGACCATGCTAACATTAAATAATCAGCAAATAAATCATAAAATTTATGAACAACTGAAAAGAGTTTTAATGAATCGATCCAATTGCTAGAAAATCATTAGTCTAGAGCAATGCTACGAAAACTTAGAAAACTTATACAAAAAAAATTAAAAGAAATTCACGTTTGATGTGTAGTAGAAACTACAATGTCAAAGAATACAACCCATTTGATGGGTGACTTTCTAGTTACACTTTTTTGAGTTATTAAAGCAACTTTGAAGTCTTCACTAATGAGATGAGGACCTAACCCCATTCATGATGAATAGCTTAAGAATTTAATATTCATTTCCAGTAGATAGAGGGAGAGCACTAGCTGATCAATCTTCCTCAGGGCTATGATTAGATGCGCAGGCAACGGTGCTCATGGTCGTCGAGTTGCACGGCTTAATCTTCCTTCTTTTAGATTACGTGGGTCCGAGAATAATTTTTCTTTCCTCCTCCTCTCTCGCTGTTCACTCTTCCTACCGTGATGCTTGCGAGATGGTCGCCTCTTAGGAGAGGTTGGCGCCCGAGAAATGCGCCAGATAAGCCGGTGGAAAGCTTGGACGGTGGGGGAGATCGAGATCTCCACCGAGGGTATCATGTGGGCGCCGCTTCTCTCCCGTCTCTCTCCCCACATGGCCTCGCCCTCACACTTTCTCCCAATCTAACATGGTCTGCCGGTGCGCGAGAGCGGACTCAGTATCATTAATGAGCATCGCTATTTTTAAGTGCATAGCAAAACGTGCACGGAAAATGGTTCGCAACTTCACATGCCCCCCTTTGATGTTTTGGTTACGTGGTCCAAACAAAAGCTACAAGAATTCATTCCCAATGTTACATAGCATCAAGGGATTGGCGTGAATTTTTTTTTTTTTTTTTTTTTATACGGCCGGCGTGATTCACGAGACTTGGACCATTCATGAGGCATTACGTCAAACACCTAGTGAGATTGAGAACCTGTTTGAAAACTGGTTTGAGCCGCATGGGATACTGGTTGTTTTCTGTTTTCCGTTTTCAGTTGATGAAGTTGTTGGCAAGCTAAGCTTAGGGATGCGTGACAAAAAAATTATGTATTGATGAATGGTTAGAATTTAAACTATTATGGTTTTAAGTGGTTGGGTGTCAACAACGAAGGCTTTGCCTTGGGTTACGGGATACTGGCGGTGGTTGTCCTTGATGAAAGAGAGACGCAGGTGAGTGAGCCTTGGATGAAGCAATATTTTGAGGTCTCAAAGCAATTTTCATGCGGTGTCGGAGCTGCAGTTCAAAGAGTACTGCCTTGACAGCACGTCTTATATTAAATCATAGACGGTGTAAAGGAAGCTCGGACATGATTTAACTTCAAGAAAACGGAAGAGCAGGCCCCATATAGAGATGGATATATTACAATAAATCTAAATATACACTTTTATTCTTTGATTTGATTGGGACGAAAGGAGATCCTCTTTCAATTAGCTAAACTTGAATATGTTTAATAGAAATTAAAAAAAATAAAAGTAGATTCTAAATTTTTTTTTTTATTATTCCTCATTGATGAATGTAAATCCTTTAGCTATACTTAGCAACATATGCCTACACAAAATTTGATTCATAATCCTTTTTCTAATCAAAAGATGTCATAGTTTTTCCAACATAGATATGATTAGAAAAAATTATTAAGAAAATCTAAAATGCTAAAAGACTTGGATCTCAACCTTTTTTTTAACAACCTTGCCTAGCTCCTTTTGAATTTGAAGATTAGAGCTAACGAAACTTTAAGTCGAATCAGAAGCTCGGATCAAACTACACACTCATAGATAGGCTCGATGTTGATGCCTAAACCCAAACTAGCTTGGCCATAGAATCTATGTTTTTTACGAAGGCTAATTCAATCTTAATTCAACCTTAAAGAATGAATCACAAGCTAGTTCATCAAGTTTGATTTCTCTTTTCCTTCTCCTTTAAAATTTAATTAGGATTTTTCTTTAGTACCCAAGCCTATAAAATATTAGGCTAGGTTAGTCTAGCTGGATAAGCTATCTAGCTTGTGATTAGCTTTAATATGTATGTATGTATATAAAGAAAAAGAGAGAAAGAAAGATAAATTTGGCTACATTCAAATGAATATAATCAAATTCGGGATTCGATCATTTTTTTCATCTTTAGATCCACACTGATTATAGAGTCATCTCATCTTTTTTACTTTTTCATCTTTTGAATTTAGGAATTTAACATCTTTTTTATCTTTGAATTCACACAGATTTCAAAGCCATCTCATCTTTTTCACTTTTTCATCTTTGGAATTTGAAAATTGTTGGATCCAAAGATTGAAGAGGTAATCAGATCCAAATTTAATTACATTCGAATGTCACCAAGTCTACTCCTATATATATGCACTCTTTGACTGGATCGAATTAGGTTATTTTTTAATTTTTCTAGATTCATTTTAATTGTTAGATAAGGTTTGCTTTTCTTGTCCAAATCCATCCCATAAGCCTATTTCTCATGCGTAAATTTATAAAATTTTATGCCGAATTGAGCAAGCTGAATAAGCCACCTAGCTCATGATCAGCTCTATGGGAGACTTGTTCTGTTAAAATTTTTTCTAAAAGATTTTTATTTTAACTAGCCATTCCAAGGCCTAAATAATGAAATTTGGTTTTGTTAGCTAAATATATTATACTCTTGCAGCATCGTATTGCAAAGCTCAAAAAGTTACCTTGTTATCGAAAAGAAACACTTCAATTGGATACCAAGAGGATTAGTTAGGTCCTCTATTAGTTTGGTATATGATTTGATTTTCTAACATGTTGGATCTCAGTTTTAAATTTTGTTTAGAGAGGTCTATACGGGTCTGGCGATTCTCTTGAATCAAGAAGATTTAATCCCTATTAAAATTCTGCCTTCCTTTATCGTAGTTGAGACACTTGGCTTTGTCAATGACCGGATCCCTTCGGCCAAGAAGGAGGCGGGGTCAAGGAGTTCATTTTGATCAAAAAGAAGATAGAGGGGTTTGGAAAGGGGAGAGATGGTTCTAAATTCAAACCCATCAATTGCTTCTTTTATTCCCCACAATTTTAGAATAATTTTTTTTTCTTCTGTTGGCTTTGGTCAATCAGCTTCTTGCACAAATTTTGAAAATCTCTTGTCTGGGAAAAGCATTTCAAAACCACCATCATCCCTTTCTCAAAGTAGATGCATGTTCCTTTTATCCTCATCCTTGAGCCTGTAATTCTCACGAGCTCCATATCGTTCTCAACGATTTGTCTTCAATTGTTAAGAATTCCCAGCATGATGGCTATAAATGCTTGCATATTCCAACGATCCGTACGTGCATTACCTGCCATATTTTATTTAATGATACAAGCTTTCCGTTTGGTTTCTTTTATGATCTTTGCTAATTATTTTATTTTTTATTTTTCACCCTTACTTCTAATAATAATTATTTTTTAAAAAATATAATTATTTTATATAATTTGTTATCTTATATTTTATTAAATATATAAGGTGATAATTTTTATCGTATTCTATTCTATCTTATACTTTTTTTTTTTTAATTCTATCTATTCTATGCATCAAATGCAGCTTTAAAACTCAAACACATTATTAAGTTCATACTTTACCAACTATGTTCTACTAAAATATCTACTCCTCATCATCTTTTCTTTGAAGGATCATGATTTACAGCCATCTTTACTCTTTGAGTGTGTTTATTAAGGATTAAAGAAAATAAAAACTTACTTTTATAATTTTTTTATCTTCTTTGAAGAGTGTTTGATATAGGATTAATTATTTTTTTAGAGGAATAATTTTTTCTTCTTTTATCTCACAAATTGTTAACTTAAGAAGTGATAGGCTAATAGGTTAAAAGATAAAAATTTTTTAAAAGATAAAAAGAAACTAAAATATTAAGACTAATAAAATATTAAATAATTTTATTTTTTTATTTTACCTTTTTTTTACATTAATGATATTAATAAAATATCAATAATGCTTTCACCTTTTTTACATTAATCATTTTCCAAACATGATAAACTATTACATCTGTGTCCTCCATTCACAAAATCAAATATAATTAATAAAAAAAATTAAAATCCTTAAAATTTGCACCAAAATATATTTGTCCTATAGGTTTCTTGCCCTTATTTTTTTAACCTCGTTACAAACGCACCCCAAAGGCGACCATTCTAAGGCCTACCGCTTGTCCCGCTCCAACCCCTCGTCCCCTGGTGACCCAAGCAAGCAAATTACGCCGTCACTCCTCATCCCATGGTCAAGCTCTGCCAAGGTTGATATTGAGCCCAGTTACTTTGTCAGTGCTACTAGAGAGAACCACACTAGTGATTAACTGTGGATGAGTTTAATGTGTTGCTTTAAAACAGAACCTGGACTCCTGTCTCACCACCTCACCAGTTGACCGGATTTGTGGAACAATAGATTAGGCCTGTGAATCAGTAGAAGATGACTGTAATTCAAAAAAAAAAAGAATGAAATTTAGGTGCAGTACATTATATGTGTATATTTTATCCTTGTAACTTTCTTTCCACCTCTCTTTCTCTCTTTACCATCATTCCGTCTTCACATAAAGACTGAGATGATAGAAAAGAGATAAAAGAAATCGCACAGCACGAACACAATGCACCGTAACTAAGTTTTATCCTTGAAAGAAACCCATTAATCTGTTGATTGTCACAATGCTTTTCTTCATGGTATTTCTCCAAGAATTATATGTGGCCCAACCCCAGGTTTTGTGGACCCTCAGCAGCCAAAGGGCTGCATCCTGTTTGATGAGAGCATGAAGCCTTTTATGGCCTTAAACAAGCTCCAGGAGCCTAGCTTTCATGAGTTGGGCTCCACTGAATCTCATCTTACTTACGTTCGTAGATGGTATACTAGTCATAAGTAACAACCCTATACCCATTAATTTTCTTGTTTCTGGCCTCAACAAAACTTCTGCTTTGAAGGACTTGGACCCTTGTATTATTTTCTCCGAATGGAAGCCCAACTGGCTTCTAATGGCAACTTCCTCTCCCAGAATCAATACATCCAAGATCTTTTGATTCGGGCAAAGCTGGACGGTGCAAAACCATTTAAAACTCTCATCCCTATTGGCAATCAATTGTCCAAAAGAAAAACTGATCCTTTCCCAGATGTCATATTATATCACAGTACCATTGACTCTCTCCGATATGCAACCATTACAAGGCCGAAAATTGCCTCTCTGTCAATGATAAGCTGTCCCAGTTTAAGCAAGCATCCACTAAAGCCTTGAACCATTGTTAAATGAACTCTTGCTCTCTTGAAGATGCTCTCCACTATAAGTTCTATCTCCATCAAGGCTGATTCATGGCCCTAAGGCCTTTTCTAGTGCAAGGTGGATTGGTTGTCAAGATAATCACTTATACACCAAAAGCGTGTTTAGTTCACGATGTGGGATTGAATCAAGTATGAGATTGTCAATCCAATTCCATAGAATCAAAAAATAAAAGGAAGGAATAGGTTTGTCAATCTCACATTTATAGCTATATGATACCAAGTGGTAAGGTCCATGCTATTTGAATCCAATCCTAACTTTTCTAAACCTCAAATTGAATTAAAAGTTTAATCCAATATTATCTATATCATCATACCAAACGTGTCCTAAAAAGAAAGTTACAATTGCATATAGTGAAGCACTCAGGATGCATTTGGCATGGGGTTAAAAAAAGATAAAAAGTCACTCATATATCTTTCACCTTCTTTTGAGGGTGTTTGATATGAAGTTAAATTTTTTCAGAGGATAATATTTTCTCCTCCTTGTCTCAAAATTATTAACTTAAGAGGAGGCAGGTTCATGCTATTTGAATCCAATCCTAACTTTTCTAGACCTCGGATTGAATTAAAAATTTAATCCAATATTATCTATATCATTATACCAAACGTGTCCTAAAAAGAAAGTCACAATTGCATATAGTGAAGCACTCAGGATGCATTTGGCATGGGGTTAAAAAAGAATAAAAGTCACTCATATATCTTTCACCTTTTTTGAGGGTGTTTGATATTAAATTAAATTTTTTCAGAAGATAATATTTTCTCCTCCTTATCTCAAAATTATTAACTTAGGAGGAGGCAGGTTAACAAGGTTAAAGACAAAAATTATTCAAAAGGCTGAAATATTGAGATAAATAAAATATTAAATAATTCCGCTACTCTTCTCTATCTCATTTTTTGTTCGTTAAAGATATTAATAAAATATTAATAATATTTTTATTGCTTTAATGTTAATTTTATTCCAGATATAATTAACTATTATACTTTTAATATTTCATCTTTCATTCACAAATACAACAATTAACAGAAAAATTTCTACATCCTTATCATTTGCACTAAGAAATATTACTCGTATAATTTTTTATTTTTATTTATTTTTTAACTCCAATGCTAGAGGCATCCTAAGTTTGAATATCATGGGCTTGCTCACACCTTGAATTATCTTAGCCTCAAAACTCTCTCTATGAATTTCATGACTTCTTTCCTAATCTACCAATCATATGGTTCGATAATCTCTGAGCTATTTATCTCCCTGCTAATCTTGCGTTTCATGCATGGAATTTGGTTTTAATTCCGTCAAAGAGAAGTTAGGTTACAAGGAGTCTTCTATTGATCAACTTGTTGACATTATGGCAAGACTATCTTCCTCTCGTTTTCAATTGCATGTAGGCAAAGCTCACAGTTACTTTCCTCCCTTTTGCTTGTGGGGCCATGAAAAGAGTTGTGATTTAAAACAACTGGAATTCAAAACCCAAAACAGTCCATGCAGCAGCTATACATCTTATAGCTTAACCTATAACATTCTAACTTAGAACATCCCTCCATTCCTCTCTAACCCCATAGTGTTGTAACTGGAATCTAAATTGGCTATATAAAAATATTATATAATAAATGATTGGGCACTCCCACAGACATGGAATGCAATTGCGCCATGCCTTTGACCTATTTCTTCAATATTGAATCTAGTTAAGTTTAGTCAACTAATGGCATCACAGAGCAATCAGTTGACGGCCGAATGACATGTTGTGAGTTGGCTTCAGAGTTGGTAACCATCTTTGCGGCTTGGGATAGCTTCTAAAAACTCTATTTTATTAAGTGTCACACCTTTTCAAGTTTTAAAGGTAACCATGAGTTTAATTAGCATTCTAATCTACTTTTCTTCCTTTAATTTTTCTCTACTTCAACCGTAGAACTTTAGAACCTGTGCATGCCTGCATTAGCCTTCCAACCAACCCTACCTGCGATACAATAGAAACAATAAATAGAGCTAAACCATAGCTAATTACAAAATATAATAGAGGCTAATCCATATTTAAAGTAATGATATCCAACTAATCATAAAATTTGCACCCCTATTGGGTGAAAATTTCTACTGACTGAAAGGAATGCCATAGATCAATTAAAGTAGAAAGGACAAGTATGATATAGTAGAGAAGAGAGTACCATACCATGAAGCTAAAGAAAAGATGAAGAGGGTAAAACACTAAATAGAAATTAACTTCAAACCTATATGCCACTGATCATATACTCTCTTGCCCTCTCCTTTTCTTCGCCCATCTCTTCATTGATTAGAGATAAGTTAAAAGCAACAAAGTGTCCATTGAGGGTCCCATGCCCTATAATTAGAACATGATAATCATGTCTTTTCTTAAGGCACTCATTAAGGACATTTAATAGCTTCATTTATTCAATATTTCATTGAGATAAGAAAGAAAAGACAGAAGTATTAAGAATGTTTGAAGAAGCATTTAATGTTTCAATTTTTTGTAGCAATAAAATCTTTAAAAAAGTTGTAAAAAATTTGCAATCCTTTAAATAAGTTTTAGCTGCTTGGAGCTGATAGAACACCTTTAAATAGTTGTTAGTCAGCATCTATGTGAGATAGTTGTTAGCCAATCACTAATTCAAACAGAATCTTAGTAGCTAAATTTCAAAAATTTTAAAGAATCACTAAAAATAATATATAAAACAATAGTTAACTGATATAAAAAATTTAATAATCAAATAAGAATTTTTTTAAAAAAATCAGCTCTGTCATATTTTTGATTCTATTATTATCATAGCTATCATTTTGAAATAATGGGTTCTATATTGTGCTCATGAAAGTAACAATTCCGTCATCTCATAAAAAAGTAAATATTATTGCTTCTCTTTAATCTTTAATATATTTTTTAAAAAAATTTGTTTAAAAAAAAAAAATCTTATCACTCCATAGAACTGAGGCAGTTAAATGCCTTTTGAACATCTTTTTTAACACTTCTAGCTTCTCTTTCTTAATTCTTCATGAAAGATTAAATAAATGAGACTATTAAATGCCCTTAATAAGACCCGACAAGGCAAATTATGATGAACATACGCAAACCATGCGGTGAAAAAAAAAAACAAAAAAGGTAATGGTAAAAGATGGTTAAGCTAAACGGACGTAAAAGTATGCAGAGAAAATTAATTTAAAATAAATTTATTTCTACCGCAACGAACGCCAGCATCAAGCGCCATGGCACTCTCTAGGGTCCCAATCTGCACCCCAAAAATTAATAAAAAGTCGCGTTCGCCAATGAGTTGACGAGTGGGAGGCGCAAGAGCAGGCGACGGAGTATATTACATGCGGCACTCGCTCCCCAACAGCCGTGGAAAAGTGAAGCCAGCCAACCCCCTGCTCCCCAAAATCTCAGCGACGTGACCGTCAAATATCATGGGGCATGGGTGAAAGCGCCGCATGACCAAAGCTGCTGATAATGTCATTGGTTCGCACCATCGATCAATGCAGATCTCAAAGTTTATTTTTTTAATTTTTAAAATACATAATATATATATAAATTTACAAATTAAAAAAATAAAATAAAATTTAAACTTGACTACGTTTAGTACAGTAAAACCTAATTTTTTTTTATATATGAATACCATATATCCTAAAATATATGAAAATAAAGAAGCATATGTTTAATAATAAAATAGATTTGCGCTAGAATTGATTTAAAAAAAGATAAATAATAGATAATTACATTAAAAATTTAAATCATTGAAAATTATTAATTATTAGTTTTGTTAAATTATAAAATTTTAATTAATTATTTAAAAATATTTATAGTGCATAAAAAATAAAATACCTTCTTACATTGTATATATTACGTGTCATGCCACTCTTGCAAATACACACCGCATCAATAAAGCAATAACGACTTGTAATAACTTTTTTATAAATAATTTATTTTCACTATATATAAAAAAAGATTCTTTTACTTTATTCTTAAAAATCTAAGTCTATCAATAATTATTTTGTGCAAAAAAAATAAAATTTATTTTATTAAAAATTTAATGAATAATATATTTTTAATTCTTGTTTTATATTAATATGTTAAAAAAAAAGAAAATTTTGCTCACCATCGTATATAAGTGGTTGACGTCTATCCTCTACATATAGCACTTTCATCTTTTCTTTCATTTTCTTATAAATAGATAAGAGTTTCGATTGATAGATTCAGATACGACCAATTGAATCCTTCCTTTTCACATTAGAAGAGGGGAAGCCTAAGGCCTCAAGGGTTTTTTTAAAAAAAAAATATTTGGTTCTATGTTAAGTGATTCGGAATATAGGGTTTTAAAAATTTTGTAAGGGACCATATTTTCCTATCCCTACAAAGTCCCCATATTGATAAAAACAACCTAAAAGAAAAGATGGCTAGCAAGTCGTCGTACTCACTATTTTATAAGGATGTCTAGCAAGCTAAACTCATTTCCATTTGCATCAAAGAAAATAATTTTTATTTCTAGTCCATTCCTTTCTATTCTCGCCCCACTTCTAATAATATATATAAATTTTTAATATAAATTAGGAAGATAACTTTATAGACATAAAAATATATAAAAATAATATATTCATGCAGGCTATCAAAGAATGAAGTTAGAGATGATTTCCTTGTTATTATGAACTAAATGAAAAATATCCATGAAGTAAGAAATCTCAATCTTATTCCTTATCAACGGAGAAAAAAAAAAGTTTGGCACATGCTTCGATATAGAACGTATGCCAAGGGAAAAAGAATGCTTGAGCCAATGCACTAGCAAAATTAGTTTCTTTTATATTTAAGTATGAGACCAATAAGGCGAGGATAAAATGAGATTAAAAAATACTTATTTTTATTTTCACTAATAAGGATAAAATAATTTTTATTTTTATTTTTATTTTTTAAAAAAAAGGGGAACTTCAGCACGAATCAGATTTTTGTTTTAGTAGTTGAAATTGTGATCCCTGTTATTCTATCATCAACAATGATGGTAAAATTAGGGGATGTTTGCAGGACCTGTGTGCTGGAGAAGAGAAAATCAAGAGAAACAAAATATTAAAAGAGGCAGGATATCTATTCCTTGAAGATCATGCCGGCAATGCTGCCAAACCTTCCAGGAGTTAGGCGGCCGTCAAAAGCACCACGTGCATGGCATGAAATAACAATGTCGGTGCGCTGGGTCACCACCGATGATGACCTTTCCCTCGACAACCACTGCACCAAAAGACTATGTCCAACACAACGAACCAATAGAGGATGTGGAAGCATCATGATGAATCGATGGAAACTGTCAGCACTTCTTGCTAGGGATTCAAGTTTCATCAGCTAAATTAAGGCCAAGCCAAGCCACCAAAGGACAAGGATCTTGCACCCAGTAAATTATTTGGATCCGTCGTGAGCCAACGATGACTAATTCCTAGCCCCAACTCATTAACAATTTCAATTATAGAGGACTTCCAATTATTTTCTGTTCACATTTTATCCATGATAGGGCTCAAAGTGAGCCTGCGTTGGCTTATGACCCATCAGGCCAGTCCAACTTAGGTCAGATTGTAGGCTAGGTTCGAGCTAATTTGAACTAGGACTAAGCTTAAAGTTATGACCCAAAAAATTATTTTATGGATTGTACTCATGCTATTATTTGGTCTGACCTAAATATGAACCGAAATGCAAGGCTTGAAGTATTGGTCTTTAATCAGGCCCTAAGTTGTCCTAAATCCAATCCCAAAAACTTAAGATATGGTAGGCTTTTTTTTAAAATTTTATATAGAATTTTCTCTCAATCGTGTAAGAATGGCTCTTTGTGCCATAGAAAATTTCTGAAATGGTTGATATAATTATTTTTAATGTCACTTATATTTAGGGCTGCAAATAAGTTGGGCTAGGTCTGGTCATGCATGATCCTAATCTAACATGATTTTATATTTGAGTTATGATTTTAAACCCAGACCTAAATCATTCACTAATTAGGTTGGGTTGGGTCGAATTCATTGAAAAAATTTTAAGCATAATAGAACCTTCGAATCTATTTAGAGTCAAGTATGATTTGAGTCCAATCCAAAACGTTAAGGTTCGAGATGGAATTAGATCGGATCATATTTGTATTTGAAAAGCATCTAACTATTATTTTCAAGATTTTAAAATAAAACTCGTTAAAAAATTAAATAAGATTAAAAATAACAAAATTAAACTTAATTTTTTATTCAATTTTTTAATTATATAAAATAAATAATTATTCTTAAGTTTATAAATTATGATGTTTAAAATATTTATCAATATACTTAAAGATATTACAAATAAGAATTTATTAAAATAAATAATAAAATATAAAATATTTAGATTTAATTAAGTAAAAAGGATAAGAAGAGATATAGTTGTTAAGATGAGAAGAAGAATTAGTTTAAATGAGAGTTTATTCAATGAATAGGTAAAGATAATTAGATTGAAAAAAATAAGATTCATATAACTGAGGTTTATGAGTTAGGCTAGATTCGGTTTGGATCAGATTGAGTTCATTTTCTATTGGCCTAAATTAGGCCTGAATGATATAAAGGTCAAGTTGGGTCACAGGTCGAATAAAAAAAAAATATAAGACCCTGATCTGATTTGAAATTTAGATTGAATTTAATTTTCAAACCTAATTCAATCTCGAGGTCTTTAAATACAAATCTAGTTAGGATTAATTAGATCGGAGCTAAATCAAGTCATATGTCAATTCAATCTATTTCCAACTAGGAATGGCAATGAAGTGAGACAGGGATGAGGAGCCACTCCTCATCCACATTCCCAATACTATTTTAACCCCCTATTCCCATCCCCATCTGAATCCTGATCCCATCCCTGCCAATGGGGACACGGATTTTCCATTCCTATTACTGCAGGAATCTTCATTCCCACCGACTTTATTTTTAAGAAAGTCCCTATTTTCGTTTTCACAATGATCATATCCTACCAGAGACCTCATCCCCATCAGCCCCATTTTTTATATTAAAATATTTATTTTTTAATTTTAATTTTACTCATTATATTTTAAAAATAAGAATAAAGTATTAAGTATTATATAACAAATAAAATAGATTTAAATAATTTTACTATAATTGCAAATTTTATAAGCTAATTCATAAGAAATATATTAGATTATAATCTCAAGAAGTATAATAATATAAGTTTATGAGCTATTTTATAAAAAATAAATACAGCTAACTATAAGTCCTAATAAATATAAAGGAGATGAGTGCATGTAGTCTTAAGATATTTTAGAATTATATATGGGACTATATTTAGGATATAAAAATGCTATAATACCATCGAAGTAATATAAAATATACTAAAACCTTATGGGGCCAGTATTGGGGATCTCAGGGGATGGAGAGTAATTTTGTCGTCCCTGTTTCATTCCTATTTATGGGAATAGAATTTTCTCCATCTTCATCTTCATCTTCATGTGGAGAAAAATTTTTTATTTTCATCTCATTTGGGGCAGGTTCTCGTGGGAATAAAAAAAAAATGAAGAAAATTACCATTTCTAGTTTTAACCTTACTTATGTTTATGTAAATACTTAAAAGTAAAAGTTAATTCTCTCATCCTAATTTTTACCTCAAATGAGTTATTATGGGGGTCACTTCGGTTAGATTTTGGGTTAGGTTTTCACTATGGAGTGGATTAGAATCATATATGAATTCTGAAAAAAAAAAAAAAAAAAAAATCTAGGTTTGCATGGAGAAGGAAGTTTTTTTTTTTTATAAATATTTATTATTTTTTATAATAGGGCAATTTGGGAGCGAAGGAGACGTCAAGCTCGAAGCTCAAAATATATTTTTGGGCTGAGCTAGGGTGTCGCCGGCCCTAAAATCCGTGGAGCGTATACAGACAGAGGCCTACGTGTTAAAAAAGCACATCAGATATTTTGAACACAAGGGAATCGGCGTCTTTATCAACCGCGGCTAATTTATCGGGGGAGAGAAAAGAGCAGGCGGCGGACGAGGACTTCGATCGTATCACAAACCGTCAATCCTCCGTAAACAAACCAAACGAACGGCAAGTGATTTAGATTGGACGGGGCCGCGACACAAGTCCAAAGCGTAAAGGAACCGTGCTCGATCGGAAGGGGAGATGGATCTATATCTAAATCTATCTCCCTCTCTTTCTTTCTCCCTTCCTCTCTATTATATTCTCGCGCCATCTTCGTCCCCGACGCGCGCCTTTTCTCTCCTCCTCGCTTTGGATGGAGGGGAGTGTTGCCTCCTCCACCCCTGACGTCGACGGATTCCGCGAACTCTAAGCCTAGACGTCGGTTCTCGAGATCGAGAGAGGGAGGGAAGATGTTCTCCCGGTGGGATTTGTTGCGGTCGACGGCGATCAAGCGCGTCTGCAAGTTTCTGTTGAAGAAGAAATTGGGGGAGTTCATCCTGGGGGACATCGATCTCGACCAGCTCGACGTACAGCTCAGCGCCGGGACGATCCACCTCTCCGACCTCGCCCTCAATGTTGATTTCCTCAACCAAAAGGTTAGCCTACTTGGAAAATCCTGTAATCTTTCTTGTTCTAGGGTTTCCTTTATTCTTTTACTGCTGTTCGTTCGTGGATTGTTCTTTCGTACATGTGGGCGGGAGATTTTGGTCGGTTTTCCAAATTATGACGGGAAAGATAAGATCTTTATCGGAGAAAGGCTAATTCTTCTAAGGGCTTTGGATTATTCGATTGATATTTAAGGGAATTAGGTTAATTTCAGTAGTTCTATACCTTGAAAAAGGTGTATAGGTTCGAAATTTTTAAGTAAAATAGCAAAAAAACGCACGCTCCTCAAGAGTTTTCTTTCTTTTCTCACGGGTTTCAATTACTCGATTATGGGTGAGGGGAGGACTTTTTTGGTTTTCCAATTTGGGATAGAAAACAATTGTTATTGGAGAATGAGTGAGTTAAAAAAAAAAAGAAAAAAAAAAAGAAAAGGGAATTGAGGAACAATGTTGATGCAAACTTGTAAGGTTTCTCTTAAATTGTTTGATTCTTGCTTAAAAATTTTTGGTTTGCTTGGCTTGTTTAATGGGCTAAAATTATTGCGTAGTATGTTATGGGATGAATATGAACAGTGTATTCCAAAAATTGTTTGGGGAATAGCCCTGCAGCATATTAGGTCTCTTTTTGATTGGTTTAGCAGAGCAGTGCCACTACAAAACCTCGATAAATTTAAAGAAAAAGAGAGAAATAAGGCTAAGCACAAAAGAATATGAAATAGAGACAAAATGTAGTATCAGAATTTTGTAACAGTTCTTTCAGTTTTATGCAACCTTTTAGCAATCAGCCGTATCATTAATCATCTGACCCTACCCCAGTTATGAGTCTACATTGCATAGTAATTATTGAATTTTTTTATGACTCACTAAGCTCTAGTTGTGTCCATCACTTCTTGCATGAGCTTATTTATCCCCTTTGTTCCCCATTATGACAACCATCATATGAATAATATATTTTTGATATAAAAGAGATAGCACCATAATTAAATGGATTTGATTAAATAAGCCACACCTCAAAAATATGAGTGAAATGCCAAGATGTACTAATATTTATGAATTATACTAAAAGGTAAAGAAAAAAACATGAATGCACGAGGCACTAGAAAGCTTCTGGATTGCTTAATATAATGAATTTATGAGCAATTGAAGTTCTAGAAAAGTAAATAATATACATATAAAGAGTTGAATTTGGCTACATTCATATGTAGCCAAATGTAGCCAAGCTCAAAATCAATTGCTGCTCTCATCATTAGATCCACATGAATCTCAAAGCCAAAAGGCCATTCATTAGTCATAATAAATTGTTCTTTAAAAAAAATTCTAATGGAACAAATGGAAACAAGTACTGAACAAATACAAACATAATGAAAGTAAACACTAACTCTTTTGGAGGCGACAATAAACATTTATCTCACAAAATAAACAGTTAGCCTAAATTAATAAGTACATAGTCCGCAGTAGTAAACAGAAATATTGCAAAAATAAAAGGAAACTATTGGCTCAGGATCGTGGTGTGTTGTGCTTCTTGAGGAATGAGGCATATGGAGGCTAAACATGTGGTGTGTAGGCTTTGGCAGCCCATCGTGCCTGTCCATCTCCATAAATGCATCTCATTCCTCGAGATACGCCACGTGTCCAATAGTTTTTGTTTATTTTTACTGTATTTCCATTTAGTACTACAAATTATGTATTTATCTGATCATGCTAACTATTTATTATTAATACATAGTATTTATTTTGTGAGATAAATATTTATCATTGTCTCTGAAAGAGTTAGTGTTTACTTTCATCATACTTGTGTTTATTCGTTACCCATTTCTGTTTATTCCATCGGATTTTTTTTTTAAAGTAATTAACAGTGGCTAACCAATGGTTTTTTGGCTTTGAGATTTGTATGAATCTAATGATGGGGGCAATGACTGAATTTAGGTTTGGTTACATACGAATGTAGCCAAAGATGCATGTTTGTATATTCATAGTACAAAAATAGGCATACATGATGAATTTCACTTATAATATTAACTTTAACCTAATATTGTTAGAACTGTACAAATAAAGAACCTGTACAATATAAAACACTTTAGAATGTGTTTAATAATTTATATTGTTTTCTTTTTCCTCTAGAACTTGGAGGGCAACTTTTGAAACTGCCAAAAGTGCTGAAATGAGAACTCCACAGACCTAGTTGAAACCAAAGTAAAACTGAAATTGAGTTTTCAAACGTTGGGGTTAAGCATCAAGCTTGAGGCTTTAGCTATAGATTTCGAGATTTTGTGTTTGGTCATGTCATGTATACAGAAGCTAGCTTGATAGAACCATGATAGTTTGGAGTGGGAATTTCATTAGATGATACTTGATGGACAAAAATTACCGAAAACTTTTCTTTAGTGGAACTAATGGAAAACATGAACTTGAATGAGGAGCAAAGTCAGTTAGTGTGGCTGCATGACCTCAATAGGATAATTGTAAAGAACTGAGGCCTCATTTTCTCTACTATTTTTACTACAGAGATTAAGTACTTGGTGAGATATTCTTCTATGATGGCCATTGCTATTTGATAGGAGCATTGAGCAAAATGTTATAGTTCATCCAAAAACAACATCATAACTTCATGGTGAAAAATCAACTGTATGGTGATCATGCACTTGAGATTTCCCATGCGTTTCCTGTATCTAGTGCAAGGAGTTCTTCGACCATTTCTTGGATTATTTTGGTAAGCAACAAATGGAGACATTGGAATGCAGTTAGTGCCTGTGCCACCATTCTGAATTAGAATCCAAATGGACATTACTATCTTTAAGGCAGAAATTTGCTTATTGATTTCAATTTAATTGGGAAGATAATATTTTCTAAACTAAGGTGTTCTTCTCACTTTGATTAAAGCATTTGATTAGATCATCTTTGTCTCTATAAGTGAATCTTTTCAACATTGCATAAGGTAGATGCCTTGGACACACAATAATTTTTCATTGTTAAATACATATAGGAATTTGATCTGGAATATCGACTGCTTCTTAAAATGTTAAATACGTAACGTTCTCTGCATATCCAATATGGTGCTCAATTTTAGGACAAGTATAATCTAAGATTCAGCATGAGATGTGACAGCTTAGTACAGATGCATGTTTGATGAGAAACAATCATGATTGTATCTCATCAAAATATATGTTTCGTCTATTTTGATTTGTGGGAAAAGAAGAGAAATAGAGAAGAGAGGGATTTGGCGCTACAGTAAAATATTTTCTATTTAAAGTCTCAACTTCATACTGCAAAATTCAGATCTCTGCTCAACACATATAAAAGGGCACTTAAATGACAATAAAGTACAATTCTAATTGATCCAAGGTTTCCTAATTCCAACCTGTTGCTTGACTAGAACTTTTTCTAATACACTACGAGTAGGATTTTCAATTATTTCCTAATCAAAATTATTTCCTCACCAAGATTCTCTCATGATTTGAAGAGTTAAGACTTTTTCTTTGATGCATTTTGGAGAGGTGATGATGCATTTTTGGAGAGGTAATTTTTAAACTTCTTAATGTTCTGCCCTAAATTAAATTAAAAAATACTGTCAAATAGAAAACATGTCTCCATCTAAACATCAATTATATTTGCCACTTTTGATGCATCATGTCTCGAGATTGTGCCAACTAATGCTAACTTTATGTACCACTTTATCTCCAAGATCTCATGGTAGAGATTAGTATTGGACCTCTAATTGATGAAAATATTAAATCATATTGTCCTTTGATAGTCACTAGTGATTTTGATGTGTTTTGCCACATGGAAGATGCGGTGATCATGAAACCCTTCTTGTCTAATATGAATAATCTATTGTACCATCATCCATCATCACATCAAACAAACCAGTAAATCTGGATTTTGCTTTTGTCTCCTTGGCTCATGTCTCATGAGAATATAAGGTGGCTGGATCTTTCCTTTTAATCCATGATTTGTCACATGGTCTTCAATGGAACTTAATTTCACCAGCTCAAATAGTTACCTTTCCAAGATTGGCCACATTGAGGTCCTCTGAAAAGGCATAATCCATCTTTCTCCATAGGCAATCAAATCCTATTCTTCCAACATTTTCGTAAATTGCTTTAAAATCGGCCATTATGACTGCTATGACAATTGATATAGTGGCTTCACCCTGAAACAGCTATGCTATGTATTCCAGCGGTGCCATATAGCTTCAGGGTGTGAAGCATCCTATATATCAGGCGAAAACCCACTATGGTGGCTGCTATTCTATGGGTTCAAAGTGGGCGATTTATTCTAGCAGCAGGTTGGACCAGTCACCAAATTAAAGCTATCTAGTATTCAATCGATCCAGCAGGTTGTTTAAAGCACAGGCCAGTCTAGTTATTTCATGCCATAGCTGAATGGAGCATAGGGGAGAAAAAGGAGAAAGATAAGTGAGGAAGGAGGCAGCCCTCTCCACTTTGTTCTTATGCCTTTAGTGCTCTCTTGTTGATGCTCTGCAGCTAGTGCACATCTGTGAACACCAAAGAGAGCTAGGCCTAAGAATGCTGGAGCTGTTTCATCTTCATGGTTAAAGAGACCAAAAAATCAAAAAATAAATATGAGATTGAGTTCAAGTCATTAGAGCTAGGTAAGAAAGAGGAGAAAGAGTAGGCATTTGTTTAGATGGATGAGTTCTGATGCTTAAGGAGCAGACCCCTAGAAGTGGCAGTCAATGATTGATTAATGAGATGGTCAATTATCAATGTGTCATTTGACTTTTTTACCTGGACTTTAGAGGAGTCCATTAGCTATTGATGATGATATTTTATTTGATGAATTATATTATATTATTGAGGACATCTTTCTTCCAAGGTTATATGTTATATCATTGTGTGTCCTTTTTCTTTTTTATGTTTGATATTATATGATTGTAGACATTTTTATATTATAATCTATGTTCTTAACTTATTATGTTTGATTGATGACGAAATTGGTCATTAGATTGTGGGTGCTTACATTATATTGATCTTGACTAAATATTATGATGTTAGGTCAATTATGTTTATAGCTTTGAGTTAATGTTTTTTCCCCATTAGTTTTGCATGAAGGTATGTAAAATATTACACTTGATACTTAGAAAAATATTGATATGTTTTAGCAGTCTACTTTGGGTATATAGTGCCCATTCTCTGCCATTTGTATCCACTATGAAACCACTCAGCTGCTACATCCCACTGTTCTCTTTTTAATACATAATTCTCGATAGCATTAGAAACCAACCTCCATGGTGTCCATCTGACTTCTTTTGGTACCATTGTTGAGGCATGATCATGAATTAGATATTGTGTTGTTTTTCTGTATTAGATATGAGAGGAAAGAAGACAAAACTAAGTAATAGAGATGAATAAAGAGAGGGCAATGTGGGATTCACTAGAAGGAAAAAGAAATCTATTTAAGAATCATCTTCAAATTGCATAACTGATGCAATTAAACCAAATTCATAATCAGTCTGTGACTTTCCTTACCAACCTACTCTTTAAGTGGGGTTTGACACAAATCTGGTTAAAGTAGGACTCACAGTTAGACTGTACTAACTATGCTAATCAAGATTATCACCTCACCAACAAAGGTTCAAACTTTTCAATTTGGGGATTCCTAAACCAGTTAAGATTCTTAAAATCCTTCCTAATTTTTTTTGCCAAAACAGCTTGAGAAGCACTTTAAAAGTAGACCAGTAACCTAAATATTCTCTAAGTCATAACCAAAATAAAATAAAATAAAGGATTCTTTAACCAATTAAAACTCTCAAAAGACCTTCCTAGTATGGAACAACCTCAATGCTCTCCATCTAAGTCCCAGTACATCAAAAAAAAATTGGTCACCACTTTACTCGTTTGGTTTATTTGTGGAAACAACATACTCCAAACATTCACTATCAGAACTCTGGAATTTTCATTATTTGAATCAGGATTTCTTTTCCTAGAGTAGTTAAATGTGATAACTTGGACAATGAAAACATTGCCATGTCTGTCCTATATAGATTTGATCTATAACTAATGTGGAAGTCCTCTTCTTGCACAATGTGCATGCCTTTTAGATGTTGTAAATGCATCCTAGGTTGCATGTCTTTGCTTAAGCTTTTGCTCTCTCTCAAACTATATGGAAGTCTCATAGTTTTCTTGTTTCAGTTGGCTGGGGCAGCAATTCTTGTGAAAGAAGGATCTATTAAATCCCTATCAATTAAAATTCCTTGGAAGCAAAAAAACTGTCAGATAGAAGTGGAAGTGCTTGAGCTTGTCCTGGCACCATTTGTCCAGAGGAATACTTCTTCTAAGGATGCTGATTCTTTGATGCCTACTTGTGATGAAGAAAAACAAAGGGGCATTGACTCAGATAAGATTGAGCTGGGAACAGTCCAGGAAAACTCTGGTGCTATTTCTCGAGATGTTCATGAAGGAGTTAAGACAATTGCTAAGATTGTGAAATGGTTTCTTACAAGCTTTCATATAAGAATAAATGAAATTTTTGTCGCATTTGATCCCAATTCAGATGTGGTAGAAAGGAGATCAGCATTCCATAATTCCCTGGTTCTCCGAATTAAAGAAGTCGAGTTTGGAACATGTGTTTGTGAAGATGCTATGGCTAAGTTGACTAATTTTGTAAAATTTCAAGGAGCAGTCATTGAGTTTCTTCAGACGGAAAATGTTGATAATTCTTCACAATTTCATGGTGGTTCAGAAACAGGCTCTGGCGAAAAATATGCAGGGAAAAGTACTATTACAATCTTGACTGGGCCAAGTGGTGGGTTCTCAGGCACATTGAACTTAAGCATACCATGGGAAAATGGATCTTTAGATACTCATAAAGTCGATGCAGATGTCTTGGTTGATTCTGTGGAACTGAAGTTGCAGCCCAGCAGTATTGGTTTGCTCATAGCCATATGGCAATCCCTCAACAATGTTGGCACAGCTCAAAAGAGTAACATTTACAAGGCTGCAGATTCATCTGATCATAATTCTAGATTTTATAGTGGTTCATCTGCCTCAGGTTCTGCTATACCAGATTCAAACAAAGTCACACCAAGCAGTGGACATAATTCAAATGACATATGCCCTACAATCAATCAAGAGAGAATTCCAGATGCTTTGCTTACAAGGACACATGTAATTCACAACTGGGTGCCGGAATCCATTAATCTAGTGGACCAAACTGATTTAGAGCCAGACTATGGTGCAAGGTTTGTTTCTTAATTTCTGATGACTAACAAGATATCACTGGGAAGATGTAACCATAACATGTTGGAAAATTCTTTTTCATTTCAACATACCAGTTATCGGAAGGTCCAAAATTCTTCTATTCTGGGAGCCTTTAATTTATGTAAAATAGTTTGTTTCTTCTGATTCTTATTGATCTTATTTTAGCCAATTCCAGGCTATCTGGGAAATGTCTTTTTTTTATATGTCTATTCATCAAAATCTTACATGCTCTTGTTATCTTGATGTTCTGATGTACTATTTTGTTCAATTTAATGGTTATGTTGCCAAAGAAATCAAGAAGATTTCTAAGTGGATTCTTTTTTCTTTTTAACCCTGATGTGTTCTATTGCTTCCTTGCAATTCTTTTAGTAAATTTTGGATGAGTTCACCATGTTAACATTGAGCTATAAGTCTTCCATGACTATGGCTTATTGCATTGATAAGGAATATGTGGGTGGGATCCAAATATGGGAGGCAACATGTGGGCCCAGCATATCAAATAGTTTTTCTATAAGTGCAGCTTCCCTTGTGCATTTAAATTATCGTTTTATGTGAGTTGAATTATACTTTCACATTTCAGACTGATTTGCAGGGTAGACTAGCGTTCATATCCATTATTGTAGTCCAAAAAACTTTATAAATCAACCTGGAAACATCTCTTTTGATTTTATTCCTAACAAAGGTCACAACCATTTTCCATTTAAAATTTAAGAAATAGTCATGCCTTTCATGTTTCATAAGTTTCTTCCTTTGCTCTTTACATCCTTAACATAGATCTTGGCCCTTAATTTTCAACCTCAAAGAAATGTCACAAATGGTAAACCACCTACTTTGTGTGGTTTTACAGGAATTAATCCCCTTTTGATGATACTCAATTTTCTCTGCTGCACTAATAGTCATTTATATGTTTCCTTCAAATTTTACCACTTATCCAACATGAGATCCAACATGAGATGTAATCTCAAGTGGATCCTTTATTTGTATGGGTCTATTCTATATTTGCCAACTTTGAGCAATGTGAAATTTACCTTAGCATGTGGAAATCTCATCAAAATTTGATAATAGTGCTCATGCAGTTAAACCATCCTTCACACATCCTGTCTTCTTTCTTTTCTCCTTTTTTTTTTTTTCCTTTTTCAATTTTTGAGGAATACAGTGTTCACTCGTCGCCTCAGAGCATTGAACCCTGGACCTGTCCTAAGGAGAGAAGGGCTCCAACCAGCTGAGTTAACGGTTCTTGGTCTTCACATATCCTATTTGACATGTAGTGATTTATCTCCTTTTTCTTTTTTTAAGATAGTTTTAAGGTTGGGATGATAAACCTTTTTCTTTAAAGAATCTAAAACGATCCTTTTTTGAGCCTTGTATTTAAGTTTGTTCATCTCTCTGTAGAACATGGCATCCAAGAAACATGCATTAGGGGGTCAGCATTGTGTTCACCTGTGCAATCACAAGGTTGCTCTATCAATCTTTAGTATGACCATTCTTTTGTTTCGCTGTTACACTTCCAAATATGGTCAATTTCATAGGAGATTTTGGCATTTTTCATTAATTTACGTTGTTAACTATGGTTATAGAAGATTGTGAAGTATCTGGTTATTGATTCAGTTTGGTTGTTGCAGCATAGATGAGTTCTTTGAATGTTTTGATGGAATGAGGAGCTACCAGACAAATTCAGGAACTAGTGGTATATGGAACTGGACTTGTTCTGTTTTCAGTGCAATAAGTGTCGCATCTAATCTTGCTTCTGGATCTGGACATGTTCCTCTAGGTAACAACATCCTGAACATATTGCATGCATCTCGTCAATATCTTTCATTGGTGCTTCTTCAACCTTTTATATGAGATCTCAGGTTATTGTCTAATTATTTTTATGTTCATGCTGAATTAAATTAATCTAGTTGTTTACCATTTCAGAATAATTACTCATCATTTTTTCTATATGGTTCTTCTTATTCTGCTTTTTTAGGTCATTTTTTAGAACCCAACATTGGATCTGTTTGTAACAACATTCAATCATCTTGCTAAAAATAGAAACAACGTTCAATCATAAGGAGTATCCTACTACTCAATTCCACTTTTTTCTTTGAGAACAATTATGAAATCATCTTCACTATGGTTGCCTGATTTCACTTTGTCTTTCATTTTCTATTTGCTTAGCAGACATCGTTTCTTTGCTTTTGACAGGGGTCTGTGTTCACTGTGTTCTCATTAGTTTAATGCATAGGGCAACACCCAGACCATGGAAAAAAGGTTATTGGGCTGATGCATTGAGATGCAACTAAGCCTAGATGATTATTCTGGTTACAGAAAGAAGATACCTTGATCATGCAGTGATGATTATATCATAATCACAATGTATCACCTTTGATTGAGATTATAATGCTACAGAAAAGAATTACCATGATCATGAAATTATAATGCATTATAATCAGTGTATTGTCTTTGGTTGAGATCATTGTGCCATGGATTGGAAGACCATCTCTTATTTGAGGGGGAAACCACATGGAATTCCTAAGAGACAGAGAAGATCTAATCTGTCCAACAAAGACATTATCTTTGTAACTTTTTGGTCTAGGATGCTTCAGAACTCAGGAGGGAGTCAAGTTTAATGTAAATATTTTTTTCATATATTCTTAAAATAGTTGGATTTTCAATTGGTTTCTTTTAATTAGTCCTTATAGATCATGCTTGTAATTATATTGTCTAGATGTGCTATTGGTTGAGTGTAGGAGGCAAGAACTCATTTGGTTTAATATTAAAATTCAAGTAGCTTTTAGCTGTTCTTGTACATATTATTCCATTGGGATCCTAATTTTGTAAATTATTTTCCCTTTTATCTTTTATTTCTTGTATTGCAGTCTTTCTTTAGGCAAGGGCTACTTGACCTTGCTTTTAGGAAGAATTCAAGTGTTGTTCGCAAGGGATTGTATAGGCCAGTTTATGGTACCAAGTGACACCATAGCATAAGAAGCTCTCAGTCTCTTAGTTGTCTCCATAGGAGAAGGAGGTTCTTTTCCTTTTTGTATAAAATACAAGTCCTTCCATGTCTTTTTAGGTTAAGTGAGTTTTTTGCTTTAGTAATTTGCACTCAATTAAGCAACCATGAATCTGTAGAAGGCTTTGCAAAGGCTACCACCATAATACTGGAAGAAATTAGGAGTCTTCATCTACAAAAATAAATAAAGATCCTCCTCCTGTTCCTCCCTTTACAACAGTGAGACTCCATTCTTTAGGGGTTTGGTTTCTTTAGGCCTTGGTGCAGCTCCTACCTTAGTACTTTTCATACCATGTTTTTTTAAGATTTCTAAATTTTCTCTTCCTTCTATTTTGACCATTAGATGACCTCTTTTAGCCTTATAGATTAATGTTGGCCACATTATCATCCATCCACATAATTTTTCTTGCTTATTTCATTTATTGCTTAATTCTAATGTCAATCGATCTTTCCTAAAACGAATTCAATTCCATAAACAAGCCAGGATGATATACTATTTAGATTATGATATGCTGTATCGTCGATCCTAGCATGTACCAAACATATAATACTGTACAATATCGAACTAGTACACAGTATGAGGGATGTACTGAGTATCATTATGCCAAATCGAGCCCTCTGCTAGGCATATTGTTGCTGTATTAAGATGGTACTAGTGCGGGGTTTGCTACTGAGATTGGTAACATTGGTTTAGATAAACCTCATTTCTCATGACAGCTTGGCCAATGATTTAACCTCATGATTTAACTTAAATTTAATTTTTGCAGGAAAAAAGTAGCAAATTAGCTTTACTTTCTTGTATGCCATCTATTTTTTTCAAAAAAAAAAAAAAAAAAATCATCAATCATGTCCTAAAACAAATTTTGGCAATGAAACCAACAATGAACCTTAAATCCTTAATTTGTGATCTCCTATGCCCTTTTGGAATTTGGTGTCATTCTTATTAATTAATTGATTGTTGAAAATCCTCTCATGAAGGGCGGCACAATGCACGAAGCTCTAGCTATTACAAGATCTACGAAAAATCAGATGTATGCACTTTTGCCTCCATATATGAAGAAGTTGTTTTCATATTTTGAACCTATGATCTTCAAGTCACAATGGGGCAACCTTCCCATTGTACTAAGGCTCACCCTCTATATACACTATTTAGAACAGGTTGGAAATCTTATTCTGCTGCTTTTGTGTGATTTCATGTTCTTTTTCTGGTTGGCTGTCGACAGCAATATTAGATCTTAAATTTCTGCAGTTAGCTGATGATTTCATAAGAGAGACAAAGTGTGCACAAAGTAAGAACACTATGGAATAGAAGGGAATGAAAAGGGGAGAGAGGTTTAGAGGAGTACACTGAACGCATTGAGTGCTAACTCATATCAAAATTTTTTCAAAAATTTGCCAGTCAAAACTACATATATTATGGGTTCCAATATGACCTTTATCAAGTTCTTAGGCGTAAAAAAAGCCTAATAACAGTTTTCTTCCTGATTTTTTTGTTTTTTCTCTAAAAGTCAGAAGAGAAATGAAATAGTCAAACAGTGTTCTCCTTAAGTGACTTGTTTTACCAGGATTCAATTTTCATATTTATTTCCTATAAAATTTTATTCCATATTTTTATTTTAGTTTTACTTGTTTTGGACTCTCATTTTTATGAGCCTTCAATTATCAGCCTACCGTCCACCCTATTCTCATTTGATTAATTAATATGATATCATTCAAAAAGCACACACCTTGATACTGTCTGAATACTAGCCAAAAACTCTAATACGGCTACTGTAGTGAGATAGACCACCTTAGGCATTGATAAACCCTCAGTGTTTGTCATAACTAAATTATCAGTCTGATTCTTTTGAATCTTCAATCACAGTATCAACCCGCTATTGAGCCTATTCTCATTTGATTAATTAATATGATACCATCCAAAGACAACATTGTCTGAATATTAGCCACAAACTCAAATATGACTAGCGAAACCTTAGGTGGACCCCATTGCTAGATCTTTGTTGTCTCCCCACAGCAACTTCTAATGCTCGTCATAACTAAATTACCGATCTCCTTCGCCTATTTGCTGTAACCTTTAGTTACGGGTTTTTCCCTTAGGGCGTGTGTGGGCACACATTTTCCTTATTGTGTGGGAAAGCCGCAAGAAAGGGAGCAGGAAAAGGGAGTCGGGAGGAACCAGGTTTCACTATTCTGATATTTTAGGGATAAAAAGAGTCCAATTTTCATCAGATCAAATTATTCAAAATTTCAGGGCTGAGGTGTTGACTGAGTTATCATGAGTTTCAATAATCTACCCTTATTATGTTATCTTCCTTGCTCAGATTTCTCTACTTGTTGGGAAGATTTCTAGGGGATAAGTATAGGCATAACTTGACAGGTCTTTAATGTCAGTCAAATTACCTCAGTGGAACTCATATAATATGCTTTATAGTGCTCAAGCATGATGCCTTCCCTAAGCTGTTAAAAGCCATGTGAAAATTCTTTTGAAGTTCATAATGTTCATTAGTAGATTAAGCATGAAAGTAGCTTTTACCATTTACCATCTAGAATTCTAGTTGAAATTTGGATTATTCCCCTATATTATTCTCATTTTACTTGTCTTAATTCCATAACCTCGTCCTCATTTAGTGCAACTGATACTATTTCCATCTTGATCCTAGTAAATAATTTTGTTTTATGGTAATTGATCCTAGTTAATAGTTATTTTTTTTTCCAAGTATTGACATTTTGAATAAGCTAGTTAACCTGAATCAGCATGTTTACCCCTATGGTACTGCTTAAGTATTCAGATGATCATAATTCTTGATTCTTCTTTTCTTAGTACTAAATCTGTTTCAGTTAATTGACAAGATTAATGGGACACATGCCAACTCCCTAATTGATCTTTATTTGAAAATCCAACCGATAGTGTCTTTATGCTATTCTAGATATTATGTATTCATCTTTCTTTCATCTAACCAGTCAACAAAAGCTAATCATCCTCAGGCTAAATGCTCTTACTTTTTTCACTAGTTTTGCTTTCCTTATCCTAGTCTGTCTATGGAATTGTTTCTCATCTTTTTGTTTCCTAAATTAGTATAAAGGTCATGCTAAGATACATGTTTAGTCTTGCTTTTTTTTTTTCAATTTATTTTAGTTTTCTTCCAATGTCCATACTGTGATATCTTCTTTACTCTTATTTATTGTAACTCTTTGATTTCCTCTAGGACATCAATATTCCTCCACAAAATTGCTTACCATATGTCATTTACTTAATGGTTTTTCTGGCATGAAAAAACATCATGCCATCCAAAATTCCCACATCAGATTTGTTGCAACAATTGAGTTGCAATTCCCTCCTTTCAGCATTCTCATATAGATCAACCATCATCTCCTTTTAGAATCCAAACTATATCTTTTACATCTGCAATGGATAACGAATACAAACTTCATCATTCTTGTCATTGGACATTCATTGTGTTCTCTTAGGACTTTACTACTAGTTCGACATTTTCAGGAGGCTGACTAATATCATTACCATTTTTCCTCATGCAGAACAAAATGTTGAGACTAATTTACGAGCTACTATTGCTGAGATTTCTGTTGTCTTTTCCTTCATTGATGAAGATCAGATACGGTCATATGATTCCGACGATATACTCAATTCATTGTTAAATGGCCAAAGCTCTGATTCTTACATGAGCTGTCACTCATCAATGAATATTAAGCAGTCAACCTTGAGTGAAGTTAATTCCATTAAAATACACCATCTTGAAGCAAAGTGTCAACATCTGGCTCTTGATTTGCAGGTAAAAATTGTGTCATCTATTTTTTTTTTTTTCTACAAGCATT
This sequence comes from Metroxylon sagu, assembly GCA_017589505.3. Classification (NCBI taxonomy): domain Eukaryota; kingdom Viridiplantae; phylum Streptophyta; class Magnoliopsida; order Arecales; family Arecaceae; genus Metroxylon; species Metroxylon sagu. The sequence goes on from JACVBY030000586.1 coordinate 409,778, forward strand.
ATTTCCCAATTCTATAAATTACCCTTTTCTCAAATCATGTATGTAACTGAATCCTCACTTTTGACGAAGTCAACAGACTTATCCTCAAATCATGAAGTTTGGAGCGTCACTGAAGCATATTAAAGTTGACGAGTACTATGCTGAGGGATCTAGCTTCCTTGATTACAAGAATGATTCCTATTACCAAATGCTTTTAAATCAGCATTTGCAGGGACAAGTTCAAGGTGCTCTCCCACCATATCCTTTTTCTGCTCAAGACCATAATTCAGAATCTTCTGTCACTGATAGTAGGTGTGGATTGATCAAAGTTAGATTGTTGGAGTCTTTTGGTAAATGCAGCTGTAGATGTTCTGTCAGTTCCACAGGTTTAGATGGCAAGCAAAGGGCATCAACATCTTTCTCTGTTCATCTGCCACCATGTATTCTGTGGGTTCACTTTCCGTTAGTAAATATGCTGCTTAATCTCTTTAAAGAAGTTGAATATTCATTTAAGAAAAGCAGCATGAACAAGGATTTTGTGACTGATGTGCTGTCTGGAAGGCATAATTCTTCCTCTCTTGATGATGCTGAAAGGAGCAATGTTTCTTACATAACAACTGTGTCTCAAAGAGCAAGTCTGCAAGGGAATATAGTCCTTCCTCGAGCAAGGGTCATAGTGTGTTTTCCTTCTGAATATTATGGAGACTTCAGACATTCAGCCTCTTTGGATAAGTTCATTGTTCTTGAACATTCAGGTGTTGGAGATGATTCAGATGTCTTTCAACAAAGTTCTCCAAAAAATGCTTCCTGTACACCTTCCACTTCTCTCCATCTACATATGGGAAATTTGGATATTTACTTTGTTAAATCTTCAAGTGAGAATTCTTTGGGTGATGAGTCCCATGCATTAGACAAGCAACCCTTTTCTGCTGTGAAGATTCTCTCTCTCACTAACAGATCAAATGACTGTCATTCTGGAATTACTATGCTTTGGCAGAAGGGTCCTGTGACTGGTCCTTGGATAGCAAGCAGAACTTGGAGTTTGTCCAAATCACATGAACAAAGTAGAAATAAGGTGGTTGGAAAAGGCATCGAGTATTCCTCGGCGACAACTACAGAGGATCTTGAGGAGACAAGTTCAAGTATTCGTCAAGAGCTGATTCTGAGTTCTGCATTTTTATTTCATGTTAAATTTTCTTTTGTTTCTATAAATCTTCATAGACATGACTACAGATTGTTGAATCAGCTGCTTAATTATGTGTCGGATGGGTTGTCTGGTGGAGCTTGTGGTATGGACACTAATTACGAGGGGATCAGCAACGAAAAATGGTCCCCAAGTGACTGCTGTGCATCTCAAACATCTGTTCATGTGGAATGTGATCTCCTGGACGTTTGCATTACCCTTGATGAAGTAGTAGAAGTCAGTCACTTAATACAGAAGGAACTACAGGGCTCGTGGAATTGCCTTAAACTGAAAGTTAAGAAGTTTGAGTTGCTATCTACATCAAATATCGGTGGAATTAGTAAAGCAAATTTTTCATGGCTTAACCATGGTGAGGGTGAATTGTGGGGTTCCATCTTCAATAGGAATGGGGAAGCTTCTGAAGTAACTGATGATCTTCTTCTAATCACGTGTAAAAACTCTGCCATCAGAAGGGGTGATGGTGAAGGTACTAATGCATTATCTTTTGGCTCCGCTGGTACTACAGTTACACACACCTGGAATCCAAAATCATGTCAGGGCTACACCTCTATAATTGTTCGTAGTGGGACAGTAGTTGCTCCGGGTGGCCGTTTGGATTGGATCAGTGCAATATGCTTATATTTTAGTTTGCCTTCTCAAGAGAATGAACAATCAGGCGATGATAAGGCTTCAAGTAATGATGTTGCTTCTGAAACATTATTCTTTCTTGATTTGGTGGATATTGCTTTGAGTTATGAGCCCCACATCAAAGATCCTATTGTTGCTGATGGAATTTCTGACAGAGAACATAGTTGTACTATTGGATCCAATGAAGAGACAGATAGTGAATATGTGGCATGCCTTTTAGCTGCAGCATCATTAAATCTTTCTAATCACAACAAGGCGAACTTATCTACTGTTGATTACAATATCCAGTTGCAAGATGCAGGACTTCTAATCCGTGAATCAACTGGCACAAGAAATGACAGTGGTGGTTATCATGTAGGTTGTCTGCAAGAGATCGGCTATGTCAAGGTTGCCCAGGTTGCTCTTGTTGAGGCTATTCTTAGAATTAAAGGTCTTCTTTGGGAAATTGAATGTTCAGAATCACATATCAGCTTGGGTACCTGCCATGACACAACTTATGGTCTTGTACATTTGGTTGCTCAACTCCAGCAGCTTTATGCACCTGATGTGGAGGATGCTGTCATGCATTTACAATCTAGGTGGAATGCTATTCGACAAGCTCAAAAAGATCACAATTTGAATGATGTGGCAGGTAACTTTGAAAGCACTGCTGTTGGTTTGGGCTTTGAGAAGAGTTCGCCAACTAGTGATGAAGACTGTGTATCTGTTGGATTGCTGGATGGGATAGTCGAGAATGCTTTTTATATCAATGGAGAAAGCAAATCTCAGTCTGGTCATTGCAACGTACCATCTCATATTTCTCTTGATGAGTGCATGCTTGGAGATATGTTTAAGTTGAACACAAACAACTTTGTGGCTGGTGATGATTCTTCTCTTATTATTCCTAAGGATGGTTCTTCATACGGTTCTACAATGGGAAACACTCAGCAAGCATCCGTGCACAAACCATGCTCACCTCAACTTATTGAAAGCTATTATGCATCTGACTTACTTCAGTCATCAACATTAACTGCAGGCTGTCATTCTACTAAGGAAGATCACAAATGCAAATTAGACAATACCACACATAGGAACATGGAATGTGGAAAGGGTGGTTGGTACAAGGACAGTTCTCTAATGATAGTAGAGAACCATGTTCCAAAAATATTCAACCAGCCTGAAGGCAAACAACACAAAGAAGGGGAATTTACTTCTGGCAATTCTGGTCCTGCTAAGCACCATATTCCGAAAGGAAGGATACTTCTTAAAAATAATGATGTGAGATGGAGAATGTACTCTGGACTCGACTGGATTAAACCAAGGGAAAATCCTGACAATAGTTTGACAACAAATGGAAGAGATGGAAATATCTGCCTAGAATTTACTTTGTCAGGGTTGAATCTTCAATATGACATGTATCCTGATGGGGAAATTAACGTCTCAAAGCTTTCTGTTTCTGTTCAGGACTTTCATTTTTATGACTTGAGCAGGGATGCACCTTGGAAAATGGTAACACAATTTAGTTTTTTTTCCAACGCATTTCTTATGACTAACAAAGACAAATGTCTAACATGTATTCATTCGTTCATTCTTTCATTCTTTGAAAGGTTCTAGGTTATTACCGTTCAAAAGATCATCCAAGAGAATCTTGTGCCAAAGCATTTAGGTTAGACTTAGAAGCAGTAAGACCAGACCCATCAACACCTCTGGAGGAGTATAGGTAACTGCCAAATACTTTCATCTTTTCTATGTCATTCTATATCTTTTTTATTTTTAATGGTCCTACCATCCGTTAAATTGACATGTTATGTGAGAAATATCCTGGGTTTCATTTCTGTCCTTTTTTACTTCTTTAAAACAGTCAAGGCAGTGTTGTGTTGCAGTAATTGCAGTGTATAATACCTGCATGCTTATTTAGCTATTCAGTATGGCAGGATTTTTGTATTAGTACTAAGTCTATATCATTTTGTATTAATTATGGATGATGTCACATCTGATATTCAAAAAGATGTAGTATACTGATGTAGCATGATATATGTTATTTGCAGACTATATAGTATTGATTGATCAAAGGAAAACTAGATTAAATGCTAATTTGGAATTATGGACGAAAATTTTAAAAGATAAGGGTATAAAAATTAGTAGAGCAAAGAGTGCGAAATGCAAATTTAGTGAGAATAGAAATGAAGATATGGTATCAATTAAGATCAATAAACAAGAGATATCATAGAGTGACTGAATTTGTTATTTAGGGTATATTATATGAAATAATTGGGAGATAGATGGAGGTGCATGTAATAGAATTAGAGTTAGTTGGATGAAGTAGAGAGGTGCATCTGGAATATTATATGATAGGTGCATATCTTGGAGACTTAACATAAAATTTATAAAATAACATTGAAAACTTGTATGGCTTAGAGTACTAGGTAATAAAGAAAGTACATGAAACAATTGAGTATAGTGGAGATGAATATGTTAAGATAGATGTGTCCTAAAACTAGGAGTGATAGATTAAGAAATAAATATATTAGAGAAGTTGTAGGAGCTGAACAAATTAAGGACCAAGTGGGTGGAAGATTGTTTGGGATGGTATGGATATATATAATGAAGATCTAAGGATGCTCTTACAAGGAGAGGTATTTTAGTTTTTGTTGAATGTTGTAAGAAAAATGGAGGAAGACCTAAGTCAACATGGATGGAGGTTGTGATTTAGGATATTGAGAAATTTGGAATAACTTCAAAGGTAACTCTAGATAGGAATACTAGACAAATGAGGATTCATAAAGCCAACCCCAAATAATTGATAAAAGGCTAGATGACTATGCTTATGAATGTGACAAGATTTCCTCATCTATTTCTCTTATGTTTCTGTCACCATCTCTTATGAACTCAATCATCATGATGGATCATCACAAATCCACTTACCATGTTTCTCCTCGTATAGCTCTGAGCTAAGTGCAACAATGTCTGTTGTTTAAGTACAATTCACTAAATGGAGTTAATGTAAAACCTTGTATTGTTTTTTTTAAACAGTTGAAATGCAAACAACTAGATTCTTATTATCTTCAGAGTATTTAGACTACCTTTAGCATGCACCAATTAATAGGCAAGTGCACACTGATTATTTTTTCACATCTCATCACTTTATTTAGCTATTCATGTGTTTATTATGAAGTTATGATGCACTTCTGTATGTGTATTTCCCTAGCTTTGTTGTAAAAAGAAAATTGATGGGGTGCATATTTACTAGAAGAAAACAAAGGGAAATGCATTGAAGAGGATCAAAATGATTTAAATTACTTTATTTGCCGAGCATCTGTACTTGTGTATTTGTGGTTATGATAAATAATATGAACAACCCAGATTATCTGAATTTTAAGTTCTTTAAGTTCACAGTGTATGTCTATGTTAAACACATACCATGGTACTTCATGTTTTCTGCGCATTCTTTTTCTTTCTACCACTTTGTAATGAAAATGATGGTGGCATAAGTTCTGTGAGAATTAAACTAATTATCTACTGTTTAGCATCTCAGATTGAAGTTAACACATTAATTTTGCTGGTATTAATTTTAACATAGAATGGATGATAGAGAAAATTTTGTAAAGAAATAGCTAAATTTATTCCTATGATATATAGTTTGGGTTTATAAAAAAAGTAGCTGTAGATTTTATTATTGCAGCAAAAGATATCAGCTTCTAAAATTTTCTCAGGGCTGATATGTTGGTTGTTCTCAGGTTACATCTTGAGTTTTTGCCTATGCGGCTGCATCTTGATCAAGGCCAACTCAACTTCCTCCTCAGCTTCTTTGGCAAGGATTCATTTGCTGATGAGCCTCCTAGTCCACCTATTAATTTGAGTGAGTCTGAAATGTCAGGGAGAAAAAGCAGGAGCTTTGGGAGCCACACGATTGTGGAGGAGGCATTACTTCCTTTCTTTCAGGCTAGTTATTTGAGCCCTTATCTGTCCCCCTTCCTTCACAGGGCATCTTTTATGTTTTCATTTTGGAAACATCCTAAATCTGTACCTTTGATATATTTAAGTTTTATTTTTCTCTGCAAATGTTCAAGCATTGTCCTTAGACACAAAATCTTTCTTCAAACAGGTAGGATAATAGTCAAAGTGTAGATCATATGCATTTTCTTAAATTAGTTAATAAGTATTTGTTGATTCCTTATTTTCACTAGGAAGAGGCTGTAGTCAGTCCTTTAAACTTATTAAGCCACTACATAATCTCCATTCCTATAACTTAGAATATTGCAGTATGTACCACCAAGGTTTTAAATCTCGTGGGACAGAGATGTTCCAATTTTTCTACGAGATGAGATGCTTCGCATCCTATCCCGTCTCGATTCCTAATCCGGTTAGGCATTTCAGTACTTGCTTGATATGCTTTTTTCTGAAAAAAAAAATATTTGCGAAGCTTTAATGTTTTATTCGATTTTTAAACATATTTATATTTTAAAAGCTATATCTTTATGATAAACTAGATCTATTTAAAATTGACAATATAATGTATTATGATCGAGATGGGATGGGATGGCTAGGATTGATCTCGGAATCTCTCTGGGATGAGATGTCTTGGCTGTCTTGACTCCCGTCCCACTGAGACTTGAATCCGTGTACCACTAAGCCCACATCTTTGGTACTGCCCCTTATGGGAAAGATTTGAAGTTTCAATCTCATCATATGCATCCAAGATTTCGGGTTTGTGAGGTTGGGGCAGTTAGTTAACTTTAGACATGGGCTAATTATGGGATTGACAATTGCAACGTGTAGATAGGCACTTGAATTCATGGATGCAATATAGCCAAAAGGAATGATCCAGACAGGCTAGTCATCTAGACTTATTTTTGTTAGTAGGATATGAATTGCAGGATATGGGATGGTTACTAATGGGACCCATAAATCTTACTTGCACCGGATGCTTCACTTCTAGAATCAATGCAATATTCCTTTTATCCAGCCCAATAGGGATGGAAGCACATAAGGGTCTTGTTTTACATTAAAGGCAAAAAAAAGGAAATTACAGTGTGCATATACAGATGCTGGTTTGACAATCCAAAGAATATCACTAAGAGCAATATGCTCCTCTGTTTTCCTTTTAAATTTAAATTATATTTTCTTTAATTATCTAAGATTTAGTGCAGCACATTTATTTATCTCTAGATCAATGTTTAATCATATAGGACTCTGAAGACGGTTGGTTCCACTATTTCAACTGATACAACTTTCATATTCTGTTCTTGCTTTTGCGTTATTACTTGCTAGGATGACACCATTTGGATCTAAAAGGTTAATTTGCTCATAACACATTGATCACTATGTTATGACTGTCTTTACATATCCTTTTTGTTATGAGAGCAAACTTGTTTCATGTTTGTATTGTGGGATCGGTTTAAGCATCTTCCAATGTCATGTTTTATTATTTTAAAGTTTCCTTGTTTCAGAAATGTGATGTAAGGCCCTTGGTTGTGCGTATTGACTACATTCCCCGGCATTTTGACCCAGCAGCACTAAGAAGAGGAAGCTATGCAGAACTTCTCAACTTAGTTGCATGGAAGGTAATTTACTGATACATTGAAATGTTTTCCATTTTTAATTATTATTATTATTGTCCTATTGCTGTTGATGTCTAAGAGAGACCTTCAAAATGCAAACCCTTGACATGGAAGGAAAATAACTTATTACAGTAGAACTACCTAGTAACTATAGCAGTGAATTTTTTTTTACCATTAATATTTCCAAGGAGGCTAAAATTTATGGCAAGCTGATCACCATGTTTTTGTGGTGATAGCAAATGCCACCTCTAATTATACAGCAGATATCAAAATTAAAACGATATAATCCTCCTAGAAACATTATTTAATAAACCAATAAACAGCAGAACCACCATTTCAGATTGGATACTGATGCATTGTATGCTTGTCCATCATTCCATTTCATCTAACTGATCACTGGATGCAGGCAAGTGTAAGAACCATGTAAAGGATTCATTAATGTTTGTCTCAAAATTTCTAAGTTCTCCTGACTTGTTTAATATATAACTGCTCATCTAATTCATCTATTTGTTCTTATACCTTACTAATCTTCTCTAGAATAGGAGTAGCTTCCCAAAACCCTTGGACTGCCTTATCTGTCACTTTCTATAATCTACTTTTCTTTTTAGTGAACCAAATCAAGTGGAAAAAATATAAAGAACTATAAACCATGTTATAGCTGGAGCCAACTGGTTCCTTGGGTCTGGAGGCTAAACCAGAACTCAGTTGTTTATAATCAAGTTGATTCTGGGTTTACCCAGAACTGACCCTATGTTAAAAATCCCCACCTGAATCCATCTACTCCACGGTTGTTTGGGTGGGTACAGGTCAGATTTTCCCGCCCCTCAACACGCACTTGACATCCTTTTTTTTGAAAACCTCTTGTTTTTCACGCTGTCTCCAGTGCCCAATGTTTTGGTATACAATGTTGCAGGCCTTTCTGCTCTATTATGAAATCCAGAGTCTGAACATGCCAAGATCAATCTTGATTATCTCAGCAGTCAGATTTTTCAGGGGCTTCATATAACTATGAAAATTATGTAAACCATTTGAAATCAACATAATTGTTAATTTTGTTGAAACACAATGGTTCTTGAAGGTGCTAAGAAAGATCATGCTTCCAAAGCCATGTTCTGGATTTTATAGCTTTATACATCAACAAGAGGAAAAACTGTATCAGAAAAATCTATGTAATTGCAAATCCTCTATCCTTTAAGTGTATCATATTTTCTATATATATATATATATATATATAGAGAGAGAGAGAGAGAGCTGGGCTTAGCTACCGTCAAGTGGACCATCCACTCAGATTCAGTCAAGTCTGCTTTGGACCATCGAGGATCTCACATCAATGATTTGAGCCATTAGATATGATTTACTACATCTAAAATGCCCAAACATTAAAAATTATGTGATTTGGAGATTTCTAGTCAATGCATGAAGTGGTCCAAAAATTGGAGAATTTAGGTAACATGAAATAATACATGTTTTTTTTTAGACCATTTGATGCATGTGCTACGAATCTCCAAATCATATGATTTTTGGTGTTCAAGCATTTTAAAAATAGTAAATCACATCCAATAGTTTGGATCATTGATGTGGATCCCTATTGCCCAAATTTAGTACTGACCGGATCCAAGTGGCAATCCTCAACTGTAGCCGAATTGTTCTCAATCAAGCAATTAATTTTGTTCATAATTCGATATTTATTTGACATATTTGCTAGTGTATTATCAACTTTAATTTTCCTTTGGCTTTCCTATAATTTAACTGCACGCATGATGGTTATGTGGCTTATTTTTGGCAGGGAATTGACTTGCACCTCAAACATGTTTGTGCTGTTGGTGTTTATGGTTGGAGCAGCATCTGCGAAACAGTATTTGGGGAATGGTTAGAAGATATTTCTCACAACCAGGTTTTAACTTATTCTCATTGTGTTCTTCTTCAAGAGTATAATAATTGTAGTATATGATATACCAAATTTTTCATGCTAACCGGTGATGCATACTTGTTTTCTTTTAGGTTCATAAATTATTAAAAGGGCTTGCTCCGATAAGATCATTGTTTGCTGTCAGTTCTGGCACATCTAAATTGGTTTCATTGCCGGTTAAAAGTTACAGGAAAGATCATAAGTTGCTTAAGGGAATACAGAGAGGTAAGATTGAAATTCTGCTATTTTTAGGTAATGAATACCATTTATAGGGAAATATGATCTTTTCTTGCTAAGCAGTTTCTTCCCTTTTTAACATTATAGCATCCAATAAGACAACTGCATTAGACACCACATACTTGACAATGATGTAAGTGAGAACAATACCAGAAGAATGAGTGAGAGGTAAGAAACACCATGATGGGAAGACATTTAAAAAAAATTTACAGCAGCAATACAAGCTGCACCTTAATACCTATGATGTATTGCATCTGCACAGGAGTTACCTTGTTCTAGACCATGGTCAGCATAAACAAATTGCCCATTTTACCACATTAAACTCATGTTCATAGAAAATTATTTGTTACATATCCAAGAAGTAGCTATGTGGCTGTCAAAATGCTTCAAGTGGCTTCTAAAATAGCTATGTGGTTTCAGGCCAGTTATGTGGTAACCATTTGACCAGTAAGCATGTTTTTGGTTACATGTCGGCTTACATGTTCCACAGTTATTTAGTCTATTTAAATGTTAAAATGATAATCTAGTAGTTGATTTGTAATCTTGAGTTCAGTGTTCAGTATAGCTATGATTAATCTGATGATTCAAATATATTCGCTAATATACTGTATAGCAAAGACTTTGATTGTATTAGGTTTTCATTTCATCTTATGTGATTTCTTTGAACGTACCACATAACCTTGAGAATGTGTGCATGTTACACCACTATTCAGTTCATGCTAAGGTAAGAGAAACTGTTCCCTTGCTTTATTGCCTTTGTCTAGCCTTTATTCTTATGGGACTTAATTGCTTTCAATAGTGTTAGTGGTGAAGGAAGTCCTCCCTCCAATTGCTCCATTATACATTGTGCACACATTCCCTTATTGTTCTTATCATTTCTCTCTTTCTTAGCATGGTCGCAACTTTAAATTTTCTTCTGCAAGGTATTTTGTTTTATATGAAGCTGAATTTATTTTTATGCATCTTTCTTTGTCGTTCCAGCATAAGATTCCTGTATTTTGCATCTGTATTTTGTGCCTCCAGAACTAGTTCCATGGTCTAGCAACAGTGATTTTGCATAGGAGCTTCTTATCTATGCATGCTGCATCTAGTCTTTGAAACTCAGGCCCTATTCATATAAGCATGATGACTATTTCATTTTAATCAAGGATAATTTTAATTGATTTTGTTTCTTCTTTGAGGATATGATGCTTAAAGGGAGTCCCATGTTGAAGTGTCCTTTTTTCTCTAATAGTTACATTTTGAACATGCGATATGAATTAAAATGTACTGACTTAGTTACACTATTTGACAGGAGCAATAGCTTTTGTTAGAAGCATTTCAATTGAAGCTGTTGGGCTAGGGGTGCATTTGGCAGCTGGAGCCCATGATTTCTTGCTTCAAACAGAATACATCCTTACGAGCATTCCATCATCTAGACAATTATCTGGAAGAAATAGAAGAAAAAGTAACATAAGATCTAATCAACCTGAAGATGCACAAGAAGGGATCCAGCAGGTAGACTTCCTTGAGCAGTGTAACTATGACTTGATAGTAAAATGCATTCTTCATGATATTTCAAATGTTTGTTCTGTTTTGATTCAAATTCAGGTATTGATTTCTTGGTTTAAAATGCGCAGAATTAATTCATAGGATTTTAGAAATAGCTTTAGCAATTGTTGTTTTTGGTATAAATTACACGTAAATGTGAAACTTGATATGAATCTTACTATGTTATGGCTTAAGGTATCATCCACAATCACAAGTTGGGATTTAGTATTAACATGTTATATTGCAAAAGTTTTGTAATTTAGGAAGGGAAAGGGGCTTGAAAAGTGAGTTTTAGTTTGATTTTTGAAATTTCTTAGCGAATAGGCATGATACTAAGAATATAAAGACCAAAATAATTTGTGAAATGTCCATAAAAGAAGCAATAAAAATGGAAAAAAAGAACAATTTTTCCTAAAATTGGAAGGGAAGAAAAAATTTTCACAAAAGAGATTTTTTTTTTCAAGATAAATTTTAGAATTATCACGTTACTAGCATATTAGATAACTAGCACATGGTAAATACTATTTAAAACATGTTGTAAAGAAATGCTAACCTATAAAATGTACCTAATGATACGTTCAGAAATATTAAGATTAGTTTTAGTATTCATATAATTATGGTATTAACTAAGGTCTGCTATATCGGATAGTAGTACCGGGCTAGTGTAGTTCGGTAAAGTGCGTATTATACCGAACTAGCAGCATACCAATCAAGTAGACTGAAAGGCCTCCACGCAGGCCACCACTGTATCGAGTCAAATTGGACAGTTCAATATGATACGAGGCAATACGGGGTTAGTACGAAGGCATTTCAGGGTGGTTCAGGATGGTTCGACCTCCCACCAAACCATCATAGTTCTAAGTTGGTTCATCTTGAGCCGCATGGTTCGGCTATCATTGGTATTAATAGTATATCATTATCACTTTCACAAACAAATTGTGCATTCTTAATCATCTTGGATGTGTATTGATTATTGTAGCTTGTCACACAACACTAAAGAAAAAATCAATTGCAAACTTTGTAACATTGTTTATAATATTCTTTCAACCTAACTGAAAAACAGACCCTGAAATCATTACCTATTAAAACTTAAAACCATGCTGGAGTTGTATGCATCATATGGGGTTTAGAAGTACAGCTCATCCTTTTCAAAAATCAAGGGCATAGATTCAGCAAAAATGGTGTTGTAGCGACCTAGGGCATTACCCCAAAAGACTACCTGGAAGGTTATCCATTTAGGTCCTTGGCACTACAAGGACCCCACATACATCGATGTAGGAATAAACACACACCTATCAGGTCATCACACACTTCTCCCGTTTAAGCCCTAGCACCCTCATATGGAAGAGTCCAATCATGAACACCATGATTGTATTGTAATCAGTTCTAAAAGGACCCATGCTGCTATGTAACATTGTTGAGATGGACCATGGGCTTTGTTAGCTCTGATAGCATTAATAATAGTCCAGGTCATCACCCTAATAGGATAGCTTGAAGGTTATTAATTGGGGTTCTTCAACCTGCTTGAATCCCCAAGACCTCCTTTGTGCACATCCAATGTGAGATGAGCATGCCCATGCTGGTCATCGCAGGTGTCATATGAAGTGCACTCATAAATTGATACATGGTTGATTTTTCAAGCCTTTTTTTGGGTAGATTTAGGCATGTTGAACTTCTTCAACATTTGTCAACCTTACAGTCTAGATTGTAGGCATGGTCACGCTTACAAGTTGATTGGCTGTTAAAATCTTCATTCAAGTTGATTGACTATTCAAATCTTCATTTAAGGAGTGAACATCATTAGGGGGGAAAAGGTGAGAAGTGACCATAAATTGTGATTTTAAATATACAGGATTGGATTGCTCAAATCTTGATCAAAGCAGTGAACCTCATAATGAAAAAAGGGTGAGTAGAGTCCATAAATTGAGATTTTGAATATACAAGACTTGTGTGTTTAAGAAAGGTAATGAAGCTATTGTAAGAATTTTACATCATAAATATGAAATGGCTACATCCTGTTGTCCAAAAGGTAATTTTTGTCAATCTTCTAACTAAATCATAAAGTCCATCATGTCTCACTAAATCAAATGAAAAGGAAATCATTAACAGACTGTATATAGAAAATTCTCAAAACAACTTGTAGATAAGAAACAAAAAATTAGTTACTGTTTGATCTCCCTTTGGCTGCAATTGGTCCTTTTGGGACTGGAGATAAAAGATGAGATATACTGACAATCTAGACTAAGAGACACCAATAAAACAATATTTGTTTGGAAGAGACAACACCTCCTAGATATGCCCATCCTTGGATCGTTCACATATTGTAAAGCCATAGTTCCAATTTCAAAACTTGAACTGGAATACAAAGTCTGGATTTTAATCTTACTGTGCTTGGCATGCTCTACATTTGGTTGAGGATAGCTCATAATCATAAGATGTTCTTAATTTCTAATTACTGATGTATAGGTGAGACTAGCTTGTGCTGTCAGGTCCTTAATTCTCAATCATCTCTATTACAGCTTTTCGATACTAGTGTGCCTTTTTGTGGCCTTGCTTTTTGATCCATACAACAAATCGTTAAAAAAAAAGTATGTTTATTCCAAGAATACAATCTTGATTTTGTGAATGTTACTTTTGACCTTGCTTCCTATATGAAAGCATGTCCTTATAAAATAAAATCTTGCTTTTACAATCACTGTTTGATGTCCCTTGCTGTTCACTCAAAGCCCTCAAATTTGAATTTTTGACCTCTCACTGGGCGATCTGTGGCCTCAAAATATTTAAAACCATGACAAATGTCTAATTCACAGCCCAAATTCCAGAATTCTTCAATGGCATTCATAAACATCTCCATTTGGTGGGATTCAGTGTATCTCACTGTGGGCCACTAAGCTGGAAATTTTGATTGGTTTTGATCTTCATTTCGTAAGATTTGCGTATGTGGTTCTGTGGCTTTTAGTGTGGAACATCAATTGGGTCTCTATACATTTATCTGGATATATGGTTAAAGTTTCCATGAATATTTTCTTAACCATGGAGAGTGGAGCATCCAGATAGGGGAAGCTATTGCAATATTTTGCAACTTAATTACTTTGGAATTTGTGTTTGATTAGTTTGTTTTGCTTCCTTATTTGTTCTTCCCTTTAGTAAGAATAAACTGCAGGTATAAGGTGATGGAGCTATGAAAGTTCAATAAGATTTAATTAAGAGGGTTAGGCTTGCATTAAACTGCATGAAGTTCATCCATTGCCTAATATCATGTGCCCTTGTACTTTTTTATTTATAAAATCAACTAATTCATCAACCTATTTTGTTAGAAGTAGCTTTTCTTCCAAATATAATATGTAGATCTCTTCATCCATGCTTGCTTTGCTTGATAAACTCGTTCTCGGGTCTCTGCGAGATCTGTTTCTGCTTATAGGCCATTTGCTATTTCATTCTTGTCTCTATGTAGCTTGATGTGTCTTTTCCCTCTTGTCTGCAGGCTTGTGAGAGTCTTGGTGATGGCCTTAGTAGGACTGCCTCCGCTCTCATTGGGACTCCTCTAAGGGCTTACCAGCGTGGTGCTGGTGCAGGATCAGCCCTGGCAACTGCTTTGCGAGCAGCTCCCGCTGCTGCTGTAGCTCCTGTCTCTGCTTCTGCCCGTGCAGTGCACTGCGCGCTTCTTGGATTTAGAAACAGGTTATTTCTTCACTTAAATTGCTTGACTGTAAACATTTGCTGGGTTAATTTATACACCTTAGGCAAATACCATACGTCATGATCTAAGCAACTTGGTCAGTTTGGTAGGTCCATTCCCTATAAATGGACTTGACGCATAAAATACACCAGCCATTTTCCTGCCTGTTAGATGAGATCTACTGAACATGGAAACTGGTACGTTTGTCAGTGCTGAGTGCTGGAACGATTCATCTCCACAATCTAGAAGAGTATCAAGAGTATAGATCTTTGCAAAAGCACAGGTGTTCTTAAGTATTCAAGTTTCTCACAAAAAAAAAAAAAAGAAAAGAAAAGAAAGAAAACTGGAATAAAACTGTTTAATGGGATTGGATTCTTTGGTGTGTCAGCTGGAAAATTAGAACCATGTTTCCAGCAATGGTTGAGCAATCTGATACCGTGCAACATGATCTAAGATATTGCATAAAGTTGTAGTTTGGTGATTGAAAATATAATGATCATATAAGCATCGGAGACTAACTAGAAATCCAATACTCTGGGCCTTTTCATTTCCTTTTGTCTTCCAGGGATGACAGTGTTTCATAAATTATGCTGATGCACAGACATCTCGCAGTTGTGAAATAGACTCAATATTTTTTAGCTTTTGTTTCCTTTTCTTGACATTAATTAACTACCCAGCAGGTCAATGCTCTTTGCTAACTATTAGGTTTTAAACTGCAGCCTAGATCCAGATCATAAAAAAGAATCTATGGAGAAATATTTGGGATCTTCCCAGTCATAGGATCACAAAAAGAAACAGTACAGCTTGCTAGGTGGTTTCACTTGCATCCCTACGTGCATTGTTGAAACGAACGTGAAGCAGTATCCTTTATCCTTGTCACTTTGGCAGAATTTGTTGAGTTTGAGTTGGATATTTTCTCACCCAGATTCAGGTTACGGTTGCCTGTACAAAGTAAGTTGATATCTTGTCAGAATTGGGTAAGCTTGCCCATGTAATGGGCCATAATGTCTTCAAAGATTGACTCCTTTTCTCTGGATGATGCAGGTGTATAGCTATCTAAACAGAGATTCTTTGTGGAACAGAATAAGATGGTAATCCCTGTAGAATATGTAAATATCTATTCGTCCTTGTCATTCACTCAGCCATATAATTGTAATGTGCCTGTAATCAATTTGTATTTACAGTTTTACACCACATTAATTGTAATATTTTTGGCTCTATCTGTTTGAAAATGAAAATTTTCTGAGTTACTTTTTGCAGGCAACCTCAGGAGCAACCGGGCTAGATTGAAGAAGCATGCATTTTCTAGAAGTAATTCATGTGCTCATTGGTGTCACTGTAATTGGCATTACTCAGGTGGCAGCTGCAGTAATTGGTCAAGCTGTCATGATCACTATTAATAATAGACATATGAGATGAACATTTGATGCATGGAAAATGCTATAGGAACCATGACCAACCCTAATGCGTGAATCACCAAGGGCAATGTAAGCATTTTGGCCCCGATGGCACCCCAGCCTTCTGTGAATTGAATTGAACTAAAAGAGGATTTGCCGAGCTGTATTTTCTTATATAAGAAGGGCTTGATGGCTACCAGTGCAGAGCATCTTATTAGGATGTACTCTTATCAGATTCTTTTCACACAAAGTAACCAGCGTCACGTTTCTGATCATTTTATATCCCTGTTGCTAGTCTCACAGAGCTCCTGACGATGGCACAGCCCTCCTATACAAGTAGGAAATCTACCAGAGAATTGCTTGAAAACATACTGCTCTGTAGCCGTCTGCTTCATGATGAGCACGTACTTTGATTCAGCTCGAGCACATACTTTGAGTTAGCAAGTGAATTCATCTCTAGCACATACGTTGAGAACCGTAAGGATTGCCTCGGATTCAATTCTAACATTAAACTGGTGATGCAGGCGTCTTGGTCTGGAGTGGAACCAGACGTGTTCCGGAGCCGATGATGTAGCCCTGGTAGGCTTGCCAGTATGATCCGTAAGATGGAAGGGCGATAAAATAAAATAATAAAAAAAAGAGACTATTTTTTAGGCGGAAGGACGAAAAAAAAAAAAATAGAGACTTTTTTTTGGTTTAAGGTGAAGGGGCTGATTGGATTTTTACATTTTGCAGTTGAGCTATAAATATGTAAGTTAGCTTGCAGCCA
The DNA here is from genome assembly GCA_017589505.3 of Metroxylon sagu. Classification (NCBI taxonomy): domain Eukaryota; kingdom Viridiplantae; phylum Streptophyta; class Magnoliopsida; order Arecales; family Arecaceae; genus Metroxylon; species Metroxylon sagu. Next base: position 426,649 of record JACVBY030000586.1, read on the forward strand.
ATTTAATCACAAATCTTTTTTTTTTTTTTTTCGGAAGTCGACTCAGTTTCTAAATATTAGACATTCAAATATAATATTATAATATGATTATAATAATATAATATAATAAATATTGCATAAAAATATAATTATAATTATAATATAAATATGTAGTGTAAAATAATATAATATAATATATTATAATACTATAAAATGTTATAATATAGTATACTAATATAATATTATTGTATTATATTATATTATAGTATGGTATAATTGTTAATATTATTATGATAATATAATTTCTAATGTTATATCAAATATATAATTATAAATAATAATAAAAATAATACATTATAATTATATTAGAATAATGTTATAATCATAGTACAATGTAATAATATTATAATATTATATAGTGCCATAATATGATATTATTATATTTATTATGATATAATTTCGTAATATTACTATAATAATATATCATATTATTGTAATATTTTCTTATTAGAATAATGATATTATGTTTTAATAATACATTATAATATAATTATTGACTAATAATAAAAATACTACATTATAATACTATTATATTTTTATCATTATATTGGAATAATTATAGTATAATATTATAATATTTTATAATGTTATAATATAATATACTAATATAATATACTAATATAATATTATTACATTATATTATGTTATAATTTTGTAGTATTAATATATTAATATATTTTAATATTGTAATATTTTATTATTAATAATAAAATATTATATTATAATAATAAGTCTATAATAATATAATAATTTTTGATAATGCAAATAGCTTTTCTAAATGAGAGCTTACGATTATAACCTTTCAAAAAATATTAGTTTAGTTGCAATGTGATTTAATTAGATACAAGTCAATTACGTTGTAATTTGAGCTACGCTGCAATTTTACTTGTAAACATGAGGTTAGAGGCAATGCATCTTCTATTGCCTCTTCAAAGAAAAGGTGGTTCCTATCAACATTATCACGAGATATTCAACTTGAGTGACTCAGCTAAGCACAACAATATTTTGGCCGATGCATCTTTTAGACTTGCATGAACTTAGTAGCATAGAGTATAAGACATGTTTTATTTTCGATTGACTCAAGTTCAACACCTCAGGCCTGATTTAACCAAGCCAAAGCTGACAATAGCCCTAATACCGTAATCAGCAGCTGGCTTGCGCTCAATTTCTCATTGAGCCAACTAGGCCTGCAATTTTTTCTTTGTAATACTCTTATAGAAGTACTTGATGTAGGAGGAATCTAATGATTGAATTTAGTATAAGATATGTTTATGCAATGCTCAGTTGTACATGTTACCAACTTTTCTAGCTTTTATGCTGATAATTTAGAGTTGTACAAGGGTTCATTATACTTGATTAATTTGATGGTTTGAAGAGGGTTTATTTTGTTATGTTACATGCATATGCATGACATGTATATACATACATATGAGCAAAAACACATATATAAAAATATACATAGGTCTACTTTTTGAGATTGAAAATCAATAATGTACATTGAAATCAAAAATCTACACTATTGTATATGACCTATATCAAAAAAAATTGTCTAAAAACTAGATATCACATATTTTAATGATCTTTAACCTATGTATCATATGAACATGAAAATAGATGGTTTTCATTTTTCTAATATGCTAAAACAAAAAATACATAAAAAGTATTTGAATTAAAAAATCTAACTTATTTATCATTATCTAGAGAGAGAGAGAGAGAGAGAGAGAGAGATTGAAAATCAACATACTTTAATATTTATTTAATATTTAGATCATAGCAAAATATGTTTCAACATTATTTTTAATATCTATTTTGTACCATTGATGCATAGGCTAAAGATTATCCATTTTTTAAAAGTTAAGACTTAAAACCTCATTTTATGTCATTGGTCCTCAATTTCTTGCTGCAAGGTCTCCACCATGGTATTATCTCTCGTGGCTCATATTGCCAAATAGCAACCCTTGTCATGGCATCTAATTATACATTAGTGACATGTATGGCAAATGCCCTGGCCAATACACATTCTATATTGTGCATCAAAGCAACATGCATCACTAAACTAAAAAGTGTGTATCATCCGACTTATACCTATGGATCTACAGTAGTTCAAGAAGATTGTGTGGTAATAAGATATGCATTAATAATTCAAAACATATGCATCATGGTAATCTCACACTTCTTGATGGGTTGCCTCACTCCTTGCACCTACTCATCACATAGTCTCTCTTATATCTATAACAAGCTTCTTCTTAATCTGAAACAAAACGACAATCATGAAATTCCACTAAATAATGCAACAATAATCCATTACAATTTCTCATATGCATGCAACCTCTTGGACATTTAGTTAGGTGCATGGTTCCTTTCTCCAACACCTTACTTTGCATGTAATGGATATCATCCTACTTGAAAATTTGTGGAAATACAAGTAAGATGGGTGCTAAGATTGGTCTACTCATATAGCCAACCTACATGGAAGGGATACATATCGATGCTATAAAATACACGCATTGATTACATTGTGCATTAAATATATTTTTAGAGCTTACCATAAGGAACACTATGTAACCAATAAGGTACTTCAGTAGGGGCCCCTTCCTCTCGTTTCTCTCATGAATGGTGGTGTTTGTGGGGAAGAATGAGTCTTCAAGCACTTTAAATATGGTCCCGGGCCAATTGTACAATTGCAAGCTTCTACGTTGCAAACAAGGCTCATCACACCAACTATGCACTTATAGTTGCTCATGGATAAAATACGAGGGAAAGAATATATATATATATATATATATATATATATATATATATATATAGAGAGAGAGAGAGAGAGAGAGAGAGAGAGAGAGAGATAAAATTTGTTTCTTTTAGAAAGAGAGGAGATCTGTTACTTCGAGCTTCAAAATCAATGATGGGGCATTTAAATCATCAACAATAATAAAAAAAAGCCTTAAACCCAAATTTATAGGGATTAGCTACATGAATTCTTTTTCTTTCTTATTTGACTTATATTTTTTGCAAAATGTAAAGATTCTAAAGTTTCATTTGGTTTTCACGAATATTTTTTATTTTTATTTTTTATTTTTTATTTTTATTTTTATTTTTTGATCTTTAAAAAATATATTTGATAAGTGAAAATAAAAATTAGTTTCTATTTCCTATTTTCATTATAAATAATATCTTTTAAAAAGATAACTAAAAAATTTAAAGAGAATATTCGATATTATAATATGTTATAATAATAATATAAAATATAAAAAATAGATTATAATATTAATAATATTATATGTATATTATAATATTATATATCATAATATTATACTATAATAATTAATATTATAATATTATATATAATATATTGTATAATATATATTATTATAATATTATATAAATTACATATTATAAATAAATTATGATATTATTCTAATTATAAATATATATGTTATGTATTTATATTCTATATATTATATATTATATATAATTATTATATAGTCTATTAATACATTATAATATTATATAATTATAATAAATATTAATCTAATTATTAATATAATATATATTATAATAATTAATATTATATAGTTATAATATATTATTATTTAATTATATATGAATAACATATATTATTTTTTTTCTAAAAAGTTCTCTAAGGTTCCCAAAAAATGTTACTTTTAAAAATAAAAAGTAAAAATACTGGAACCAAACATTTTTTATGATAAATTTCATGTTTCTATTTTTAAAATAAAAAAAATAAAAGTAATACAAAATATGTCCTTTATTTTTTACTTTCTTCTTTTTTTTGATAAAGAAAAATGAAAATAGCTTTAAACCATTTTTAGTTTTTTTTATCATTCTGGAGTTGTATTTTTCAAGAAATTGTTTTCATTTTTATTTACCAAACACATTTTCACAAGTAATTTTTATTTTTTCTAAAAATAAAAATAAAAAATAAAATTATTTTTAAATACTAAATGCATCCTAATTTTGTTTCTTGTGAGATATCTCATCTACCATCAACCAAAGAACCATAGGAGTATATGGATTAAAAAGGACACTTTGGTAGCCTCCAACGATGACATGACCATGAAAATGAAGCCCCTTGTTTCATTATCCTCCGCATTTAATTAGTCAATTCCCAGCCTTCGATTGGCATGTCGGCACTAAGAATTAAACAGCACAAGCTGATACACTTCTATCCCTTCTTGTGCTCTATGAAGGGGTCATTTGATTGGTGGTAATCCACCTTGATAATGTAAGATTATCTTATAGGTTACCATATTTGGTAGTTAGATATGATAATCAGAATGGTAATATTTGATTTATAATAATTTAAGATTAATATAAATTATAATAATCGAATTCTCTTCTGAAAATGGGTATATGAGATTATCAAAGCCTAATATTCTCATATCATACTCTTGACTTTAATATAAATATTTAATAATATTTAATTTTATTATATATTTAATATATTTGATAATATTTAAATATTTAATATTATATTTATATTTAATATTTTAAATAATATTATATATTTATATAATAATAATAATATACAAATATTAAATTTAAAACTATTATTATTTTTGACCTTCTTGCATATTACATTATTATATTTAAATAATTTATAATATACGTTTCAATATATTTATATTATAAATATTATTTAATAATATTTTTAACTATTATTAAATATTTATTATTAAATAAAAATATATTACTTTATTTTTATACATAATTTATACTTAATATTTATAATATTTAAATACATAATATTTTTAAAATGATTTTATGAAGAATTCTTGTCTTTTAAGGGAAAAAAAAAAAGACAATCATTTAAAAAATAAAAAGATTTAGAACGAAATTAAAATAGAATTTAAAAATATAATAATATGAAACCTTACATTTTTAAGATGTAGAACAAAAGTTAACAGAATCACTATCTATTTTTTCAAATAGTAATCGGTCTTCTGGAGAAATTCTCTGAACCAATAACTTGAATATTTTATTCAGAATCAATTTTTTTTTTTTTTATACAATTTATTAATAGTAAAGCCAGAAAGTCTAGCTTCCAATAAAGCACTAACTTTATAATAATGGATGATCCTTTTTGAGTGAGGTAAAAAGCCAGGCTTACCTACCGTCACTATAGTAGTGTCATATTAATAAATTCAGGCTACCCACTGATAGAGTCGGGCTTGATGCATGGGCTGTCGCACGGCTCATTGAGTAGGCCGACCCGGTGCATCCTGCTGGGTTCTTGAAGCTTCCAGGCCAGTCAGCTGGATGAGAGGCACCACGTAAGCGTGCTACTTTTCAGCCCCCGACATATAAAAAATTTGCCTCCAGCCTCAAACTTTCGCTCAAAATACGTTTTGGTCCAATAAATAAATACGTTTTTGCTTCAATTTAATTTTTTATACTTTTAAAATAGTACAATTCTAATATTTCACTATTATTATATTATTTAAAATTAATAAAATAACTAATATACCATCTTAATAGAGTTATAAATATTAATAAATATAACATCATATCAGGAAAATACTTCATCATTTCATGATGATTCTACCAAAGAGAACATAAAAAATGTATTATTTTTAAAATATAAAAAATTAAATTATAATAATTAAAAATTTAAGAATCAAAATAAATTTAGAAGAAAAAAAATTGATGATCAAAAATATATTTTAACCCTTTTTATTTTAAGTAACATTTAGTAATAAGTTTGGTTGAGCACCATCATCTACTCTTCATTTTTTTTAAAAAAAATTTAGCTGAAAGAAGGAATAAAATTTTCTGCGATATAAATTTTGCAGCGCAGAGCGTCCATCGTTCGTATCTCTATCGTATTAATAAATTCTTTTGTGCAGTTATCTATGACTACGTAATGATCTTCCAGGCACGCATAATATTCTCCAGTATGACCCGTTCTCATCGCTCATATCGCTATCCAAGAGGCTCACGCCCGGCTTTTAACGACTGAAAACAAAACAGGCTGCCAACTTGATGAATAGAAAAGTCTCGAGAATGTGAACCCGGCTGAGCTTCGTGGAATGAATAAGTTCTCGAGGATATTTGATAGGGCGGTCGAGCCAACACCACTAATGGGTTAGAAAAAGTCGAATTTCTTAACGCAATTTCACAAGATAATAATACTACTGACACGTAGATGCAGGTCCAAGATTTAGTAGATCTGACCCCAAACCCGCTGGATTTTCAAATCTAGATTGTTCCATTGTCGGCCGTTGGATGATGATGCTGGGCTTGGATTCAAGTGATAAAAAATATTATCAGATCTTCGAGCTAGACTTGGATATGTTAGGACCGGTGTCGCACCTACGATGTACCAAAAATGTCTTGCAAAACGAGTTAATGAAAGTAGATCCAATGCAAGCAAACATGATTTAATTTGGATCGTGAAAAATAGATCCAACCCATTTCAGACTTGAAGTGAAAACTAATCCCTCTCCTTTCATCCTAATAACCCTACCTTCTCTCACCTTTTGTCAATTATATTTGAATGTTTATTATTTGTTGCAATGGATGGCTATTTATAATATTCTCAAATATATCATTATTAATTTTTAAGTTTGCAGTTGCTAACTTGTATGCCATCAATATTAATTTTTTTAAAGCTAAATTTAAATTTTATTCAAACAAAGATTTACATTTAACTTGATGTTCTTTTATTTTTAAAAAAAATTTAATTATTTAACATTTTGACTACCATCTATTTTATTTTTTTTTAATAACAAAGAAGTAAGTCTAAAACCTCATGAAGTCTCTGCATAAGAAATTTGTATAAGTTATGAAGAAAGGGTTTTATTCAGCAAACTTTTTTTTTTTTCTAATATTGCTTAAATTACTAAAAAATCAACTACTTAGTGGATGAATTGTCTTTCAAGATAATTTAAAAATTTTAATTCTATCCCATGACTACTTTCAATTCGAACCAAGTCTTTATCAACTCTACAAAGAGAGCTAGAAAGGTTAATAAAAATATTATTGATGCAAGAAAAATATGTTCCTCATAATCTTTTATCACTGTTTTTGTTCTAATCATATTTTATCTTTAACTATAAAAAATTACTAAATATTTGATCTAAATCATACATATGATCCAACTAAGTCTTAATCCATCCTTAACTATTTTTAATTAAATACAAATCTCACTTGAACTTGATTTGACCTCGATAACCTATTGCATTGCACCTTCGTTGAAAATCAAAACTCTAAAACTCAAAATTTAATCAGATTATGTTATGGCTCAACATCCTTCAGTAACTAAATTTTAGTATATAAAGCTTACGTTGGCTAGAAAGGAGGAGATTTACCGTAGTAATATTTTCTAATGAAATTTGATTATATTTGTAAATGATGGGTAAAATATACAAATATAATTTCTAACTATATTTAAAAACAAAGTTATTGAAATCATTATTAATATTTTTAATAATATTATTAATATATCGAAAATAAAATGAAAGAAAATAATAAGATTATTTAATATTTTAGTTTTTTTTAATTATTTTGATCTTTAATTTAAGAAGGAAAGGTTGACGATAATGATGATGGTGATGATGCCGCAAAGGTTCTCTCTCTTGATGATGATGATCCCTTCGCGCTCTTTATAACCCTGGTGCGCGACCCGTTTGCAGCAGCGGGCGCGGTCAAAGATGGCGGGGTGAACTGGTGAAAGAAGAGAGCAGCGGGCTGAAACTAGAGGTGGAAGCAGAACCCCTACACATATAAAAGCATACAGAATTGCCAAGAGGCGGACAATCCCTCTCTCTCTCTCTCTCGCCCCCTTCCTTCCTCCCTCCCTCCCTTCGCCACTTGACCGCTTCCATAAGTTTTTTTTTTCACCCCCCCCCCACCGCCCCAATAAAAGGGAGAAGGGGAGCGACAGTAGCAGTCGTTCATTTATTAATTTCCGCGGCGACACATGGGCTAACAAGCTCACCCTTTCCGCCTCCCAGTCCAAACCGATCATCGACAGGCGCGTCAACTCCGATTGCAGCGGCGATTTCTCCGGGCTGATGATGAAACCGCGGAAATTCCTGCAGAACCTCTTCAAGCCCTTCCTACACCGCCAACGCAGAGGTAGCTGATTCGATCCATCCTATATCGTCTTTGGTCCTCTTTATTAGTTCCGATTTTGATGGGGATTGCGTGCTATTAAGCAGAGGCGAAAGAGGAGGAGGACCTGGAGGCGATCGCGGCCAGGGAACAAAAGGTGTTCAGGTACGAGACGCTGGTGGCCGCCACCCGTAATTTCAGCCCCAAGCAGAGGCTCGGCGAGGGCGGATTCGGGCCGGTTTTTAAGGTAAGAAGGTGTGTGATGACGAGATCTGTTCCTTTTCTTTGAGGGAAGAAGAAATAATTGGATCTGGGAATTAGGTTAAGCGAGGTTAAGCGATTGGATTGGATTGAATTGAATTGAATTGGTTGGTTTGCAGGGGAGGTTGGAGGATGGGAGAGAGGTGGCGGTGAAGAGACTGGGCCGCGGGTCGAGGCAAGGCGCGAAGGAGTTCACCAACGAGGCGATGCTGCTCTCGCGGGTGCAGCACAAGAACGTCGTCAATCTCTACGGCTACTGCGCCCACGCCGACGAGAAGCTCCTCGTCTACGAGTACGTCGCCAACGAGAGCCTCGACAAGCTCCTCTTCGGCCCCCGTAAGCTCTCCTCTCCCCTCTCTCTCTCTCTCTCTCTCTCTCTCTCTCTTCTCCTCCTCCATCCCATCCCAGAGCTTTTTTTTTTTTTTTTTTTCGTTTTACTTTAAAAATTTTAAAAAGGAAAATGCTAATGGGCACGTGTCAGTGAGTGATTAATTCACTTGGTGGTCAAGTGGGGGTCCCCGCCTCCGCGGAACGGGAAGGACGGAAGATGACGCTTAGGGTGACGTCGTGAGAGTGCCTTAAGGCACGGGCTAGTTTTTGGATGGCAGATATAGCCGCGTCCGCATAAAATTTTCATGCGCGATGTAGCAGAAAGACTTGCGAGTCAATCACAGAAGAGCGGACACGTAGATTCCGTATACCATCTCACCAGCAACAACCACAACCACAACGCGGTTGGAGAGGGAGTGAAGCGTTGCGGTGAATTACTTCTGTAGATATGATGGTGTGCCGTGTGCGGCTTTAATTACATGGATCACATTTGCTGAAGAGAAGATTTTGTGAAGGGCAATGCTGGCCGTGGAACGCCAAATTCGCATTGCTGGTTGTTTACGCTCACATCGCGGGAGTTCGATAGAGATTGCGTGACCCTCGGTCTCTAGCTAATAGGCGCTGCACGACTCGTATTTATGAAAAGCCTCTTCAGCTAGAAGCCACGCATTATGATTTGGTCCTCGAGGAGTCCTTTTAGATTGTTTATCGGTAACAGACGAGTGCTCTGCAGGTTAAGTTAGAAATATTTGACTCTGTTCCATGATTGAGATTACTGATCACAGTTATATCCTAGTCTTCTTCGGCTGAGGCTGCGTGGGATGGGATTCCGTACGAATAGCCTCAACACCCGGAATATGTGGCTTCTGGTCAAACCATTGGTTGGCCAGGTTCCACAGTACTTTCTGGATTTTAAGGCCAGGGAAATTGATGGAGCCATTTGATACCATAATTGAAATCAAATTTCACTGGGATTAAAATCACTTATCCCTTGTGCTTGTCTTCTTCGGCTGAGGCTGCGTGGGGTGGGATTCCGTACGAGTAGCCTCAACACCTGGAATATGTGGCTTCTGATCAAACCATTGGTTGGCCAGGTTCCACAGTACTTTCTGGAGGCCAGGGAAATTGATGGAGCCATTTGATACCATAATTGAAATCAAATTTTACTGGGATTAAAATCACTTATCCCTTGTGCTTGTTTGGTTTAAAATTGAAATCAAGATAGATTGGTTTTGAAATAAGTTCGCTAAAAATGCATAAAAAATTATTTAGATATCTACAAAATCAAATTCATTCCAAGGAAAAAGAGAAAAAAATATCAAGTAGAACTCATGATAATTTAATAGGATTTAGCAAAGAGTGGTCAACCATATTTGTACATGGATTGGCTCATCTATACTGAAAATATGGTTGAATAATATAGAGAGCATTGGGTGAGAAGAGGGGGAGGAGAATGTTAGATGAGATGAGGAAGGAGGAGGATGCATTGAGTTATAATTGGTTAGAATGAATTTATAATATTTAGTGAGATTTGGATTTCAAATCTTTCATATACATTATTTAGATTTTATGTAAAATTGGTATTAGATTCTAATTTTGTCTAAATAAATGCATCTTGATCTTGATTTTATAAGGTCATTCTCACAAACCAAATGGCTTGTGGTTTAGTGGGATGGTGTGAATTTAGAACCTCTTGTTGGATAAGGGGATGACGATTGTATGTAATCTTCCTTGGCATGGAGGGAATGATGATGTTACACGGAATAGTCATCGATGATATTTTGCCAAATAAGGTTTGGATAAGGGGATATTTTTTTTTTTCCAAATAAGGTTTGGATATTATTTTTATGAAAAAAAAAAAACCTTTTTACGAGTATTGGGAGCACCCAAAGTGATGCTGCTGAAGAACACCTTATCACCCTATTTTTACTGTCGTTCCAGAGGCGAGACTCCCTGGTGACTCTGTTTTCCAGAGATTTCCTCTGTACTAAGATGGGTTTGGAGGATGGACAAAAAGGTGCAGTTCATGAGATGCGTTTGTCATGACGGATATATGTTCAATGAACCTGCACTTCAGTTTTGTTCTTTGAGGATAGCATGGGTCGGTGATCGAAAACGGTGAGCAAGATGATTTCTTCTAAATACTTGTTTGATATTTTTTTAAAAATATTTATTTTATATCAAAAGGAAAAAAAAAAAAAATGTATAAGTTTTTATTTTTTTTCCTAGAAAAATGAGGAACTCTTTCATTCCATCAAATTCTATCACGAGGTCACTTTCATGTCGCTTCGTTCGCACTCAGCTGTGGCTGTTTTTCCTGATACAGATCTGAACGCAATAATAGGGTGCCTAATATGAGGCCATGCATGCGTTTTAAGTTTGACTTTTTTTTTTTTAATTTTTTTTCCTACGAAGTTTTTGACTTTTTTGTGACTTAGCGCCGTGAATAAAGAGGAGATCAAAAGGTTAAAGAGCTTCGAACGGATGAGGTTGATGCATAAAATTTAAAAAAAAATTAAAAAATTATCATAGCCGAACCCATTCTCTAAATAGAACTGACACATTATTTTTTAACTTTTTATAAGTATTAAGAATTAAGAAATGATATAATGTATGGGTTTTCCGATTTCGAACGGCACGAGGCTTTTCGCTCTCAGCTGTGAGTGCGGCTCTGCTGTTTCCGCTCGGACAGGAAACAGAGCGAGCCCAGAGCGAGAGGCCTCTCATTGGATTAAAATTAATTGCACGGTGGAAACCCATCATCACTCCATCTCCGTCGCCCTTCTTCCACAGCGGAGGTCCAGCGACGGTGCCACCTCTTCGGCGGTGGCCGTGGCGAGAGATGATCGCTGCCGCTGGTTCGTCCTCCTCTCTAATCCCTTCTCCTTTCTTCTCGTCTTATTCGTCGCCGCACCTACTCGGTCGCTTTTCTCATGAGCCCGTGCTTCGTGTATGAGTGGTCCCAGCTGGGAGCCTCTGCAGAAACTGCCAATAGAATATCTTCTTTAAAGAATTATTCTTGATGGATCAGCAACGCGCTGAGTCAAGTTCTCAATTCAGATGCCGTAGAATTGTGGAATTCCATCGGTAATATTAGTTTATATCACTCCTTTCGCTCTCTCAGCTACAGGAAGCTTACAGAGTCAGCCACGTAACTATTTTTATAAAACATAATATATTGTTTTAAAGTTAGTTTAAGAAACCGTGGCAATCGCAACCCGTGGTCCTATTTCTACCTTATCTTCTATCATTATCAAAGGTCTTCGTTTCACACCAGGCTCCACCGACTGCCATCAGCCAACCACAGGAATATGGTCAACCGGTAGAGAAGTCCAAGCTTTCCTTCCTTCCTTCCAGCTAATTAACGCCGTTGAATAGCCATCAGCCACATGACAGCTGTCAAGCAACTGAGACTTTTCTTGCAGCGGACGCCAAGCTGAAACGCCTTTGACTCCACGGAAATCGTTACTGGTATTTTGAAACCGTCGTACAAGGCGGCTGCTTCCTAGAAAGAAGAAACGCGCGATCTTTTTGTATTTTGATCGTAATAAATCCCACTATTTAATAAGTTGTCCGATTATTTAATCGAGCAAGTGGATTAATGATGTTGGGCTGACGTGGATGTTCATGGCAGGAGGAGGAGTGGAGCCGGAGGTTGGCCGGCGGCGGGCGGAGCTCCGGGACTGGAAGCGGCGGTACGAGGTGATCGTGGGGGTGGCGCGGGGGCTGCTGTACCTGCACGAGGACGCGCACACGCCCATCATCCACAGGGACATCAAGGCCAGCAACATCCTGCTGGACGACCGGTGGGCCCCCAAGATCGCCGACTTCGGCATGGCCCGCCTCTTCCCGGAGGACGCCACCCACGTCAAAACCCGCATCGCCGGCACCAGTGGCTACATGGCCCCCGAGTACGCCATGCATGGCTCTCTCTCCACCAAGGCCGACGTCTTCAGCTTCGGCGTCGTCCTCCTCGAGCTCATCTCCGGCCAGAAGAATTCCTCCTTCGTCCCCAACGCCGAAGCTGAGAGCCTCCTCGAATGGGTATGCATCAAGCTCTTCGTTGTTTTGTTTCTCCTGAAACTTGTTCCATCTATCTCCGCTACGAATATTTGAATTAAGAATATAATTTTTTTTTTTTCCCCTAGATGAATGGTTGAAATGAGAAATAATGGCCATTATTTAGCCACAGAGACGTTTCAAACGTTTCCTACTCCAAAGGCAAACATTAAAGTTGTCGGCCGATCAATATCTAACACTGTATTGATTGGAAATTTTCAAGCTTCCACCCCTTGGAAATTTGAACCAGTTGAATGAGAGCTCCAACAAACAACAAAAGAAAATAAGTGGATCCGTGGAGTCCACTACAATTATTAGAGTTTAAAAACAGTGGACATTATAATTGTTGTAGAGGCCTTTATTATTTAATAAAGTTGTCCCATTATATTAGCCGTTATATAAGAATAAGGTACTTCTGAGGCTTACACGTCTTGTGGACCGTACTATTCAATTTGAGACGCACCCTTAAAGAATTACACCTGCAAAAAGGCATGAGAACGCTAAATATGGCCAGTGGTGAAAGAGATCAAACCCATCCAACTAGAGAAGAATTTTTTTTGACTGTCTGCTTTTCTATCTCCTAGTTGACTGTTAGAAAAATTGAGAGACGCATACGTGAATAAGGTATCAAGCAAGGGCTCGTTTGATGTAGTTGTTGTTTTTGAATACTACATGAAAATTGATGGCTATTCTAACTTTTTGTGGGCTACGTGCAGAGATAATGGATTTTTGGTAGAGATTTATGTAAATAAATCCTGCATTAATAAGTTTGAACTCTTTCATAGTTTTTGAAAGCCAGTATCTACTGGCTATTTTCTTCATGAAGAATGGAATTGTGGTGAAACATAGGATCAAATATCTCATTCTTAAATTTCTGAAATATCAATTACATCCTTTTTTTACATTTTTCAAGTTAAAGTTACATCTTCTCTTTCTTCCTCTCTTTCTTAAGTAACGGATCTGATGGAATTTATTTTCCTCGAACTTGTTGACAGTATTATTCTATTGCAAGGTCATTTCATTCAACTTTTCAAATCTACATGAGATGATATATTTGTTTCAGCAACTAATCAATTTTCCGTTTTTCTCCAAAAGATAAAAAAAAAAAAAGAAAAACAGAAGCTAATCAATGATCCCTCTACAAGTTGCAATTCCAGTATTGAAAGAATCTTCATCTTAAGCTGATTTGGAGCATGATTTACTGTCTGATGGTTGACTTGTGCACCTCATTCATTAGATGGTTAGAAGGATGGCTCTACAGTCGTGTGATACAAACTGTTCTCTTAATGTTCTTCACGTAGTTATTATTTTGCATTTGATAAACATCCAAAGGCCATTGCATTAAACTTATGATTGCTGCCATTAGTTTTCCCTGTTGTAAGAGTTTATCAAAACACCCTTCTGGATTTCCTCCTTATGAATGGATATTAGTGTCTGAAAAGTTTCAAAATTTGATGAAGAAATCTAGTTCCTTGACATCCAAAAGTCTCATTTCGCTCTTCTCTTAATTTACCCACCTAAGAAACGACTTCTATAAAAACTTAAGATCAAATAATCTGTTTGCAAGGAACATATCAGGTGTTTTGGCCACTCCATCCTCTGGTTTGTTCAGCAACTTGACAACATGTGTCTTTTGTTGTCAACGAGCTCTTTCTAATGAGAATTAATAGATGACCAAAATTATCCTACAAAGAAGTGACATTAGTTTTGGCAATAGTAAAGAGTATACCTGCTGTATACCTGAGTTGATGGGAACAGTTTGACTGCAGCAGCCACTAGATTGCCAACAGGCTATCCATCCTAACTTCTCAACATTCACAGGAAGTGCTCCAGTCGTCCTTAAATGCAGACTTTGGTTAACAGCAAATTACAAGATGGAAACATCTGAAATTCCTTCTTTACTATATGAATTCTTGTGTACTTGTATCCAGGAATCGATCGCCTTCTGTTTCTTCTGTCTTTCATTTGTATACTGATACTATAGCCTTCAGTTTATGTTGTGTTTAATGTGGTGCATTGGAACCATCTCAGGCTTGGAAGCTCTACAAGAAGGGGCAGAGTCTGGATATGATGGATCCTGCCATGAAACCCACAGCAGTTCCGGAACAAGTTGCAATGTGTGTGCACATAGGGCTTCTATGCACTCAGGCTGACCCCAAGCTAAGGCCTGACATGAAGAGGGTGGTGGTGATTCTGTCGAAAAAGCCAAGCCAATTAGAAGAGCCCATCAGGCCTGGCATCCTTGGGTCCAGGTACCAGAGGAGAGGTCATGGAACCCGAGGTTCCAGCTACTCCGTGGGTGAATCCTCATCAGGGACGACCTCTGGCTCCCACACTGCTTCTACCTATGCCTCCACTTCCAACGCAAACGTCACAGCTACCGCATCAACTGCCGCCTCCACTTCCAACGCAAACGTCACAGCTACCGCATCAACTGCCACCACTCCAAGAAGCCAGACACCACGTTCGCATCGAGAACGACGCTCTACAAGACACTAGCATTATGTTCATTTTTTATTCTTTTTTTGTATTATATGGGGAGGTCATAGTTTTATTTAATTGTCTAGTTCTGCATGTTTTTTTTTTTTTTTTTTTTTAATCGAGATTGTTCTGATGGAGAGTGAGTGTTCTTTTGCTCGATAAAAATTGATGCGAAAATTTCTTGGTTTGGCATGGATATCATTTTTTATTGGCTAGTAGCTCTGAATGAAGGCGATCCTCGCAGAAAAGGATAAAAAATGTATCAGCTTGTGCTATTCAATTCTCGGTGTCAGTATGCCAACTGAAAGTTGAAAATTGACTACTTGAATGTGAAAGTCCATGGGTTACGAATTGATTATTTGAATGCAGAAGATCATGGATCAATGGCTTCATTTTCACGAATATGCTATTGCCAAATGGAGAGTGGAGGAAGAAGGCTATTAGAGTCTTCTTCTTGGCCAACGCTTCTAATATTGTTCTTTGGTTCATGGTGGAGGGAGAGGTCTCGCGGAAAGAGAGTGTCTTTTTTCTTTCATTCTGAAGAACGAATGTCTTCCGCTTTGGAGCACATTAAAAGCCGATGCATCGTAGGAGTAACTTTCTTTTTTTTTTTTTTTTTCTGGGGCTAAAAGTACGACGAATCTTGTGGTGTAGCTGTCGTCTTCAAAGAATAAAGTCTTGTGAGCCTCGTAACATTCACTTCGTTTTGTCCACTTAATTGTGGGGTAGTTTTGTGAGGGATCCATCTGGCTATTTATATAGGTTTGGGGGATAAATTGATGGCTGGAATTCAAATATTTGAATTTAAAAGGAAGTGTTGAGATGATGCCAAGTGGTATCATCTTTGGAAATGGATCAATGGGAAAAAAGATGGGAAGGGATCCAATCAACGTGTTAAGTAAACAAGAGTCCTGCTACACTTTGAACATAACTTGGAATGACAAAAGAATAAAACACTGAACAAAAAAAATGGTAGGAAAACCCATGGCACAGGAGAATGCTCTCAACCTTATAGCTCCGGATCATGGTAGTGAAAGTAGTGGATTAATATTGCTCTGAGCTTCGTCACTGCAGACGTTGCCCCAACTATGAACCAAGACTTTGATTTTAGTCACGACTGCTTTCTTGTTTCCTATTTCCCAATGAAGAGCTTGTTATTTCCTTCTAGCCAAATGCAACAACAGAGGACGAGACCAGAGTCTCCCTTTCCTTCCTTCACTTGAGCTGGATATTTTGTTTTCAACATGTAGGCCATGACGTATAGAGGTCTTTGGCTGATTGATGCAGCTTGAGCTTCACAGAACTCCTCAAATTGTTAAAGAAGATTGACAGCCCAAAAACAAATGTTATGTGGTTGCCACATTCCAAGCGTAGCTCACACTAAAACGGCCTGCAGAGTTGATGTGTCATTATATTCTCATCAGCAAAGATTTCATTATTGATTACAATCCATCTCAATACCAATGATTTTAAGGGCAATGTGCATCTCTGCAGTTGATGCGCATAGAATGCTGGAACCTTATCCCTATTAGTAGACAAGAATACTGATTTCATGATGCCTGGTATTTGATTTACCTCCTCTATCTGGGATCCATTGATAACCTCAGCAAACCAAATTGTCCAATAATCTCCATCATTCGATGCTGAGTAACAATCCTTCACTAAGCAGTTGGGCATCGCAATAATATAAAATAAGTTTAGAAATCGATCTTAGAGAGCTCGATTGTCAATTTAGAGATCCATTGAAAAATGAGCCAATGAACCGTCTGCTATGATTAAGTTTGCATCCAATGTGCATAAAATCTTAGCACTCATTTCTAAGAGTGTGATGCCACTCTACAACAATTGGCTGGTTGAATAACAGGCCTTCGTTGCTATTAGTATTTTTGTCTCGCCACCAGCTTCCACAAGATGGTTGTATCTAGAAATCATTTCCACAACCATGTTGACAGGAGTGCCAGGTTAAATATTCTCGTTGGAAATATACATCGATTGATCTCTAATGGGTCTACGGCTACTTTTCTTCTTCAGACTTTCTATTAATGCCTCCAGAATCATAGAAGGTTGTCTCGCATTCCCAGCTACTGCAATAAGTCTCCAAAAGTCATCGATGAAGCCTAACTACAAGAGCTAGATTCAAAATCCAAAGGTCAAGTTCTTCTTTGAGGTCCAAGTGAGTGCGTGAGAGAGGAGTGATGGTGAGCAAGAATGAGTCAAGGTTGTTTTTTCCACTGATGAAACTCTCATTTTTTGAGAACTTCAAGAGATAGGGACAGAGAATTGTAATAAGCATAAGAATTATTTTCTCTCATCCCAATCCTATCCAACATCCTTACAATAACTATAATATAAAATTAAGTTTAAATAAAACCTCTTCTTCCAAAACTCTCTCCACCAGCCAAACTCTCTAACCAAGTTAAGAACCCAGGTTAGGGGTTTTAATTCAGGCCCACATAGGTGCCTAATACAAACATGTCCTACTCGCACATGTGGGCATGATGTAATTGTCATGCATCTTCCTTTATCACCTTAATCACTAGCCTCATTCATACAAACAAATGAAATATGCAACTCATAAATGCACATGTAAATCAGAAGCGCTATATCAAATTTTATGTCAGAACCAACATAGCACATCCTTTAAAAAGAAACAAAAGATATTATGATGTCTCCTTATACCTCAAACTCATTTGATCACATCAGATTAAGTATCTTTAATCCATTTAAGTGCTTTGCTTAACCTCGTAAAGTCTTTCTAATGTACTCACGATTATGTCGCAACTCAATATATTGAAGCAATATAATTTGCCGACGGGGAGCATAAAGGTAGTTGCATTATCGAATGATCTTTCATTCGTCCTCAGGCAACTTAGTTCAAAGTCAATCGCTTTTCCAATCTTATTTCTTATGACTGCATCATCCATGATCTCTAAATAAGAAGATAAAATAGTAATCATTGACTGCTTCCCTTATGGCATAGTCAAAAGTTGCATAGGGCATTCACAAGGTTTCTTTATAAGATCAAAGGATTCATATAGTGAAGAAGTTGAGATTC
Organism: Metroxylon sagu; assembly: GCA_017589505.3. NCBI lineage: Eukaryota > Viridiplantae > Streptophyta > Magnoliopsida > Arecales > Arecaceae > Metroxylon > Metroxylon sagu. Next base: position 444,947 of record JACVBY030000586.1, read on the forward strand.
ATTCACTCACTTTTTTAACTCGGTTGCTAAGCACATATCGTATGAAATACATGCTGCAACAGAGGTCTCCTTTTAGGTATCCAATTCTAAACTCTTAACATTTGCCATAAAGATCTTTGATGAACTTGCTTCATAAGCGCCTAACTTGAGTTCTCTATTTGCTCACCCTTTGAGGTATCCAATTAAGAGCTCGCATCTAGCTTTCTTTAGGCAAAGAAATAGATAGTAGGATTATCCATTCTTTGAACCTTTTTCCTAAAGGGCCTCATTTTGGTTTCTACCAAGGTAACTTTAGTAACCATAGTCTCATCTTTGCTCACTTTTCTAAAGCACTAAAGGTGGTTGCTTGTACGAGTGAACCGATTATTGTCTGTTGACATACCTTTAACATATTTGACATATAATTAGTATGTGCTAATCATTATACCATCTATTATGCCATTATAATAAGCAAACTAATGAAAAGAAACATATGTGCATTAATGATTTATTTTTTTATTTTTATTTTTAATATCTAAAAAAATTGCATCAAAAGGAAATGATTTACAAAAGATCAAAGGAAAAATTACATCATAGCCTATGCAGCTCCAAGGTTCTAACATGGGTCCTATAGGTATCTCCAACTATAGACTTAGTCAAGAGATCTACAATTGTATAACTTGTAGGAAGGTGTTCCAGGTTTACTTATCTTTATATCAGTATATCTTGAATGAAATTACACTTAATGTCTATGTATTTGGTTCTTACATGATCGATATTTGGGATCCTTCACATAGGCAAGTATTGCCTAACTATCACAATGAATTGTCATCAAGTCTGAAGAATCAGCAATGATTCTAAGATTTTGAAGAAATCTTTTTAACCAAATTACCTCTTGAATTGCTATTGAACGGGCTATGAACTCTGCCTCCATCATGAAAGGGCTATGCTGGATTATTTTTAGCTACTCCAAGTAATGGCATTATTATTAAGCAAGGCATATCCTGATATTAATTTATGCTCATCTGGCTCAGCATTTTAATTAGCATCATCGCAACTAATTAGGCATAAATTAAGGCTTTGGTAGCATAACATGTAGTCTGTTGTTCTACTAAGGTATTATAAAATCTTCTTTACTATCTTCCAATGAACCTGTCTTGGATTTGCCTAATACTAGCTAACTAGTCCAACTAAATAACATATGTTAGGATGTGTACACATCATTGTGTACATTAGGCTACTAACCACATTGGCATACGATACTCGAGGCATGTTTTTTACTTTATCTAAAGTCTTAGGATACATCTCTAGGCTCAAATTTTCACCTTTAGTGACAAAAGTATCTATGGGCTTACCACCTTGCATATTGAAGCATTCAATGATCTTCTTAATGCAAGTCTCTTGAGAAAAATCAAAAAGCTTCTTTGAGCGATCTTTGAAGATCTTAACACTAAGCACGTAATGCACTTCAATAATGTCCTTCATCTCAAAAGTTGAGGACAGCCACTCTTCAGTAATAATAATCATTTTCTTATTATTTCTAACTAATAGTATGTCATCAACATGCAATGAAAGTAAAATAAACTTTTTTTTGAACCATTTGACATACTTGTAACGGTCCTCTTTAATTGTCACATATCCATTAGAAGTAATGACTTGATAAAATCTAAGATATGGTTGTCTAAATGATTATTTTAAGCTATAGATAAAGTTTTGGATGCACTCTTGTCTTTCCACAGCAAAGCCAACTAACTAATCCATATACATCTCTTCATTCGGTTCTTCATTAAGAAATATAGTTTTAACATTTATTGGTAAAGTTCCAAGTTTAAATGTGCGATAATAGTTAGAACTAGTTAGATAGAGAAAAATTTTACTATCAGAGAGGGTGTTTCATAATAATCTATGACTTCCTTTTAAGTGTAGCCTTTTACCACCAAACAAGCCTTCTACCTTCTAATAGAATCATCAACTTTGCATTTGACCTTTAGAACCTATTTATTCCTAATAGTCTTACACCCAAGAGGAAGGTTGACTAATTCCCATACTCCATTAGTCCTAATAAACTTTATTTCTTTATTCGTTGATTTAATACACTCTTTACAGGCAGGAGACGAGAGAGCTTCTTGATCTATCTTAGGCTTTTTTTAATCCTGTGGAGCCACCATAATAGCTTCCCCCTCAATTTCAAAATGATAATGAGGGATTGTTCTATGATTGCTGACACACAATTGAGAAGTTAAAGAATCCTCTTTGACAGGTAAGTCACACCCACTATCTCTAGGAGGTTAAGGAACTTCCTCTCTCATTACTAGGCAGCTTAGTATTGCTTCATTAGGATCCTCCTATAAAGATTGATTTCTTTATCTACCTCTCCTTTGCTTGGAAATTCATTTCTAAGAAATCCATGTCTTGCAACTCTAACAGTTCCAACATGTTGTTCACCAATTAAAACATAACCCAATGAATGCTTAGGATATCTTATAAAAATACATTTTTTTACTTGAGGGCCTAACTTTCCATACTTATGGAAGGGATTATGAACATACGCTATATAACCCTAAGGCCGCAAATTTCCCAAGTTGGGTTTTCCATCGGTCTAGAGTTCATATAGAGTTGAAGAAATAAAAAGTACCAACCTTGCCCTTAAATTCATTGGACCACAAATATTAGAGTCAATTAATTATAAAGGAATAGATGCTCAACTAGTTTTCCAAATGATTTTCTAATTGATTGTTTAGCTAGACAACATTCACATGTAGGTAGCTTAACCCTGACAAGTGAGCCTATAAGGCTTTCTCTAGCTAATATAACTATCCTATCTTGCCCTATATGTCCTAGTCTAGCATGCCTTTTAATAGAATCATTAAATGCATCATCATTTATAATCAACAAAGAAATAAATCTAGAATTATTATTATAAAAAGAATAATCTAAATCCATAATAATGAAACTATTCGAAATAAAAGCATAACCATAACAAATTGCTCCCAAATAAACCCTGATACCCTCAAACTAGAAATCAAATCTAAAACTTAACTTGAGCAAAACAATAACTAAAAGTAAGTTTTGCCAGATTTTTAAAAAAAAATAGCACATCATGGAGCATAAGTGTTCAGCTTCTAGATCAGAGTAACATGCCAAGTCCTCAAAGGTTTATACTTATTCTATATCATATCCATTTCATGATGTTCCAGGAGTTTGGAAGTGACTGAGCATTGCTTGGACTTATTAATCATCTGTTAGATTATTTCTAGTAACCTTCAACTCATGGATCATGGACGACATGACTCTTAAATGCTACTTTATTATATGGTTAGCACGCATTTTGTAGCCATCAAACTTCATAGTATGTCCAAGCAGTCTAGTAGTAGTAGTACTACCAAACTTATTTTTTAGTGCATTCCACATAGCTTAAATAGTTTAATATCCATCAAACTCGGTAATCAAGATATTATCTAAACTCCTTAGCATCGTAAAGCAAGCGTAATGATCTTTTTTACACTAATTTTGGCAGGCTTCTTAATTTTAGCGATGTTGAGCAGTATTTTGTTGCTCAAGCTTAGCTATGATAAAGTTCAGAGTTTCTAAAATATCTTGTTAATTAAGCAAGTATTGAATCTTCAGGTTTTGTATATCGTAGTACTCATTATTTAGCTTTTCTCCCTTGCTAAGATTGGTAGTAACATTCTTGGAAACCATTAATTGATAATTACATTCAGGAAATTTATAGAGTTAATAGGGGTATTATTAATTAGCACATTAACATTGTTATTTTCAATATTATTCTAAGTTAATAAGAAATAACATTATGCAAGCTACAAGATTGAAAAATCACAATGCTCCTGATCATCTCTCATGCCACAAGTGCTATATTATTGCAAATTAACTTAATAATGTGCAAAATTTCCTTTTTAACTTTTTATGCGAGAAACCAAAGTTTCAACTCTACCAATTCTCCCTCTAGGCCTAAGGCAATGTATATTCCATGTTCTTTAAAATTAGAATTCCATTTGTTCTAATTTTCAAGTTTCCTTTTTTTAAAAAAAATTATTTATGAGCTGGTTTCTCAAATATAATAACTAGCTTATTATATATGCCATATGGAAATATCATAAAGGTATCAAGAATTATTTCATAAAACTAGAAATGATAAACATAGCAAAAATATATATACAAATATTTTCTATACCTTTTTGTGTTTTAATTAACATGTATGTCATAGACCAGAAAAAAGAATTTATACATGCATGTAATATAAATATTTAATGCCCCAACTCCCTTTTCATGTGTTGAGCAAGGCATTTGATCTTTTTATAGCTTGGCATTAATCGACCAATGCAAACATCTAGTTAGAACCCCAATGAATATTAGTTCAACCTGTAATGCTCTTATATGCTTTAACTAGCTACATTGAGATTGTAGCCAACATTTCCACGTACCATCCATCTTTGCAACCCATTACATTCTTACTTCATATTAAGCCCTATTTGGATGTTTATGCTTTAACTCCAAACCCTAAGCTGTACTCAGTACCAAGAAATCAAAGATAGAAATATAAAAAGCAGTGCACTGCATGTGCCAAGTGAGGGTTTGTAACCTAAGCGGGGGCATTGGATAGCTCGGACGCTGGGTCATGCTTTTAGGTCTGAGTGCAAGTAGTGTGTGAGGCTGACTCTACTGTTCCAAGTTAGGTAGTGAGAGGTATGATTCGAATGAAGGCCTGAGTCATACCCCTCCTCAAACGGAAGGAATTGTGTAAGGTTGGTTTCATTGTTATAGTTTCACAAAGCAGTGAATGCCTCCTTCTCTTCACAGTAGAACGATTATAACTATAGCTCACGAAAAAAAGGTCCACTTCACTCATTGTGCACTCATGCGGTATTCGTCAGAGGTCGATATAATCTTCTACTTCACCAAAAAATGCACAAGACCCGACCCTTGCATAAGGCTTTTTTTTAGATCAATTTTCTCACAGTTTTGTCAACCAAATCATAAAAAAAATTAGTTCTAAAGCTTGCATGACATAGATCACATATATACAACATATAACTCAAAATAAAACATTTTGAGTAGTTTTTATCAAGGCTAAAGTCTGCTAGAGACTCATATTTCTCTTGATATTCATAACCATTTTGCTTCAAGATTTGTAGACAAGATCATGGATATATAAGCTATCATTTGTAAAAATTTCATGGTATATAATCAACTGTATAAAATTTTGGCATGAACAAAATTGAAGCTATCATGTTTCTGTTACTTTGAAAAACAACAATATATATGTCTGCATGTATGTATATAAGTGTGTGTATACACACACACACATATATATATATACGTGCATATACACACACATACATATATATATATGTGTGTGTGTGCGCGCGCGCGCGCACGCACACGCGCGTGTGTATGTATATATATGTATGCATGTATATATATATCTTGATATATTTCTCATTCTAAGAAACATATTAATCACGAAAGCAACCTTTATAACTTTAATATATACCAAATTGGAAATTCTCATATCATTAATCTTTAATAGGTCTATAGATACCATCCTTTTCAACCTTCTATTAATGCCTCTAGTACCATGTAAGGTTGTCTTAAGTTTTTGACTACTATAATGGTCTCTATCAGTCACCAGCAAAGTCTAACTGCAAGAGCTAGACTTAAAATCCATAGTTCAGGTGCTTCTTTAAGGCTAAAGTGAGTGAGTGAGAGAAGAGAGATAGTGAGTAAGAATGACTTAAGATTATTTTTTCCATCGATGAAGCTCTCATATTTATAGAGCTTCAAGAGATAGGGATAGAGCATTGGAATAGGCAAAAAAAGTATCTTCTCTTATTCTTATTCTAATTAACATTCTTATCATAACTATAAGATGAAGTTAAGTTTAAATTAAGCTTCATCTTCCAAAACTCCTTCCATCAGCCAAATGCTCTAACTAAATTAAGGACTTGGGTTTCAATTTTGGTTAGGCCTACATGAACACTCAATACAAACAATTCTAAAATCCTTCAGTTCAAACCCTTCGCTTTTCTCCCTATACGCCTTTTTTTAATTGATTAAGCAATACTAACTAGAAGATGCATCATTTTCTAACCATAAGAAGTTCTTTCTTAATTTATTCAGTGATTTAAAAAACCAATCTAGTAAGAGAAAATAAGGCATTCCGTAGTTTACTAATGTTATTAATAATGAATTCAATAAAACTAATCTTTCACTAAATGATGGAATATTTCTCTTCCAACTTGTCAATTTTTCTAAAACTTCTTTACAAGAAAAAGCCAATCAACCTTTTTTTAATGTCAAGCGATGCAATGGAGCTCTCAATTATATGATTAGTAAGAGTTAAAATTAGTAGCTCGTAACTTCAACACCTATCATATCTTTTTTATGTCCTCTCCTAAATAAACTAGATTTCTCTTCTCAAATTTAATATGAACATATGTCCCTTTTTTCTAAGAGAATTAAAATGAACATATGTCATCCATTTAAACTATACCATCTATGAAATGTAGACTCATGATTCGCTCAGCTCATTTCTTGGCCCCTGTCCTTTAAGCAATCCTATATATTGGTTCTTCATAAGCCAAATTTATACATGGGCCACCAATACAAACAGTGGAGGTGAACAATAGATTACCTTGTGTCAATCCTTTTCCATCAATCATCTACATGTCTAAGCTTATGTTAACTATCATTATAGATTTAGAAGTTCTAATAAACAACTCCACTTGTCATGCTACTTCATACCAATGCCTAGAGCTTTCATCATGCATCTTAAAAAGAAACTATTAGCTCACCAAGTCATATGCCTTTTTGATGTCAAGCTTGCACAGCATGCCCTTCTAGTTGGCTTGTTTGCAATAGTGAAAAATCTTTCGAGGTTGTAATAAAATTATTAAAATTCAATCACCCATTAATAAGCATTGATTGAGAAATATCAATATGCTAATCAATAATCCCACTTAGTCTTGTAGCCCATAATGTAGCCTCCATTTAAAATACCTCATTCATAAGCAAAATTGGCTAACTAATAATCCTTAATGGTTTTACAAGTCTCTTTCTTTTTTATTAAAGTAGTAAGGTTGAAGTTTATTTATGGTAGCTTTGTTCTTCTAATATAACACCTCAAAGAGGCTCATAATTTGACTAGAAAGGCTCATAAATCCTTTTTAATTCGACTAGAAAGTTTAATAGGTCTAGATACAATACTTATAATTATATAGAGTGGGCTAAAATATCATTTTATACTCTATAGCAAGGCTAGAATAGTATAAATTTCAAAGTAGTCATAAATACTGATATATAATCTCCATTGGTGAGATTCAAAACAGAGTTAAGTTGAGGGTTTCAAAATTTGTCAAAACTTTCTATAAATTATATATGCCAAATTCTGAATAAGTATATACATTAATAAAAGATTTCTAAACAAAAAAGCTCAATATTTGGTAATAAAAGTGATACTTTTAATTTAAAAATTTATTTTATATTCAAAATATAAATTTATAAAATTTATAACTTGTATGTTAATTAGTTTATAATTTGTTTGATATTGAATGCCATTTAGAAGTAAATAAATGAAAATTTAGGAAAGGTGAATCATTACTTATCTTGTGAGCACAACCAGTGAATAGATCCAACTAATTTATAAAATTTTTTTCAAAACTTAATATGGTCCTGATAAATTTTAAATAAAATTCCAAATCTTTAATATTTTAGGATTTAGATAAAACTTAATAATTACTTAACACTAACATCATCCCAGACATGCATGGAATTGACCAACCTAAACATCAATTTGGTATATTATTTATTTAAAATAGTATATTAATTAAATATTGATTATTTTATTATATTCTTTTTTTTATATCAACATTTTATAGAAATAAGTCTCTAAATAGATTATACAGAATTTAAAATACTAAATAAATATATAGTGAAAATTTAATAATCTAAATTTTAATTGACATTTATTATGCAATATTAAATTGCATGATTTTTAGTTTACATAAAATAGCTATAAATTATAATATTTAATATAATAATAAAAAAAATATAGAACTACTATACAAATATACAAAAATTACTTTGTAAAAATTTACAAGAGAATTTTTATTTTTAGAAAATAATTTTTTAACATATAAAATAGAAAATTATAATAGAATATTTTTATTTATTATCCAAAAATTAATATACGAAATTTTTATTTCATAAAAAAATAAATTACAGAAATTATGATATACATAAATCAAATATACAAAAATTTAGAAGTAAGAAAAATGATATTCAAAAAGTTTAATTGTAGAAATTTAAAATAGTTTTTATTTTGCTGGAAATAGAGAGTTCAAAATTTGTTGGAAATAATGAGTGTAAAATTTGTTTGATTTCCAAACTACTAAATATTCAAAAGTTTTAAAATTATAAAATAATTTTAAGAAAATTAATTTATAGAAACTAAACAGATTTTTATTTTATTAAATTTATTCATTTTAAAAGTTATTTTATACTGGCTTCCTTTTCCTAAAATAATAAAATTCATTCATAAACAAAATTATTCTAATTCTAATAGTATAGTGGAAAGGAAGAAAGGAAGAAAAATTATTGCAAAAGCTTACAAGGAGTCAAGGTCTACATTGGCATGGAAGCCAAGGAGAAGGACGATGGTGTTGAATCTTTTGAGAGAGAGAAGCGTGACGGAAAAAGAAAATGTTCAGATGGAAAAGGGGATGTGGATTAAAAAACATTAAAAAATGATGACAGTCTCATGGAAGAAATCACACAAAGAAGAGTGCACAGGTTTAAAATAATTAGCAACCCTCTAGTTTGAAGGGTTAGACTCCCGCCGACTCCTTTACGTAAGGTATTATACTTGAGAAGGCTGGCCACGTAAAAAGCTAGTTGAACCACAATATGAATCCGAACCATGATTTTAGTTTGATTTGAATTAAATTTTTTTCCCATTTAATATTAATTTAAAAATTTTTTAAATTAAAAAATTGGTTCAATTTTAATTTAAATTTTTAAAAAATAATATAAATTGAATTGGAACGTGCTTACATATTATATAGGCTTTTATTTGCACTATCGTTAAAATTAAGGCATTATAAATATGTATGAATAAATAGATTGCATCATATTTATGTACTTTTTCTTTATGAATAATTGGACTGTCATTTGATTATATAAAGTTTGTTGTACAAATCAATCTCATTGTCATCTAAAATAGATATAGTCAAGTTGATTAATCGAATTGAAATCAAACTAAATTTTTAATTTGAAATGATTTGATTTATTGAAATAGCCAATGCAATTTTGGTTTTAATTTTAAAAAATTAATTTAAATTTATTTGGTTAAAAAAATATTTTTAAATAGAACCAATCCGGCTTGATTCATGCACTCTGCCTTGAATCAGAAAAATCTGGAAGCGATGGCTGAACTGATATGTTGGCAACATGGCAGTCAGATTGGGTGAAGTTAGGTTTTAGGTCAGAGTGCGTCGTTACCCAATCCATCAACGGACCTTCCCAGATACAATGCACTTTGGCTAAAAGCAAAGGTTTCCCCGCAAGTGGGAATTTAGTATCGATTCCGTCACCCTGAGAAGCACGTTGGGTTGGCCGGGGACCACTCTCGGCTTTGAGGAAAAAAAAAAAACCCATCAATCCTCCAACGTACGGCTCTCAGTGGAAGACGCTGGAAACGATCATAATCAAGAGGATTAAAAACCGAAAGCAAACATAACTAACGGTACCGATCCCATAACACGAGTGCATTATTTTTTACGTACCGGGTCCTTTACCGGCGGTATCACGGCCTGCTGCCTCACGTGCCACGTCCGCTAGCCGACAATATTCACGTGGGAACGGCACCAGTCGGCGAGTCGCGTGTCCGCCATGCCAGCGCCGGTCCTGCTGACCTGGTGGAAAGGGCGCGGTGAGGCACGCGCTACGACCTTTCCAGCGGCCGACACGTACTCAATAAAGCAGTAAAACAGCCAAAAGCCGCTACAAATGAAAAAGGACAAAGGCGGCCCATCGCCGTGCTTCGGGTCCCCCCCCCCCCGCGCCTCGATTGCAATTCTCCGCGGGAATTCTCCACCATCGCGGCATCGCCCAGCCCTCGATCCCCTCCCTAAAGAGATGGATCACGTGGAAGGCATCTACCATACCGGGTGTCGGTCTATAAACGCTCCTAGGTTATACTTTACCGATTCCCTGGATAAAATACTTTCAAAAAAAATTAGGGCTCTAAAGAAATTGAATGGGCGACGTGGATGGAGATCGACCGCTGCTCTCCCTCATTTATTTAAGCCCTCGCCTCCGAGATATTTTGGCGTCCCTCCCTTTATTCCTCTCGGTCGCTCCTCTAGGTAATGGATTCGATCTTCTTCCAGCTTGTTCTCTCACTTTTGGCTTTCTTTCGAGCTTGTTGCTGTGTCCTCGCTGTAGCATTCCCTTCTTTTTGGATTTGCTGTCGCGCTTATGCGTGGATTTGCTGTCAGATCGTGGCCGGAGGTAGCGTTCGATTCGAGTTTAAGAAATGGAAGGGAGAGGGAGCGAGAGAGAGACAGTTTTATCGGGGTGTGGAAGTCTTTAGTCTCGGGACGGGATCTCAGGTGAGGAGGATTTTATATTTGTCACTGATATCTTGAATTCCTGTGGGAGACTGTCATGGGTTTTTGAGTATCATATGTTTCGTTATTATTGATTTGATTTGTTCTCATTCGCTTCTTTTGGAATGATGTTGTTGTGGTTTAAGTTCATGACTGAATCTTTCTTCTTCTTCTTTTTTCCCTTTCTAAAGAGATAATGGCTAAACTGTCTTCTTTATTTCTCCTTGATTCTTCCCTCATGCATGTATATAATCCGATTCTCTTATGTTCTCCTTTTAAGAGTTTACAATTCTGTGGCGAGCTAATCCCTCTCAACCCCGATAGCACGCTTTGCTTGCTTTTTTACTCTCTCTCTCTCTCTCTCTCTCTCTCTCTTTCTAAGATTCGTTTGCTTGATCTGTTGTTAATCTAATACTGTTGGTGTTGTCTGAGCACCGCAACGTTGAGACCAACTGGCATGCCCTAAGGGATGTATTATGGCTGATTTCTTTGTTCTCGATAGATTTCTTTAACAATAAGTTGACATTTTTGAGGTAGCATATTGGCAAAAAAAGAACTCAGTGTCGTTCAAAGTGCTTATTATTTGCTCCAATTAAACTTACTTTGAAACCTTTTTTACTTGAGTATGCAAATTTTAATCAGAGTCAGTTATCAGTACTGCTATGGAATAATGTTAGGACTTTTGATGGTGATCTAGGTCATTTAGAAATAACCTCATAGAAGGCTAGAGTCATTTGGAGAGCTATTTGTATACATTATTTGGACTTTGATGGGTCATATCTTGATTTAGAAAGACAGATAATCTAGATTATGTAAGGTCTTTTGCTCAAGGCATGCATTATTGGATTCTCTTCTTGTAATGTTTTACTTTGTTATTTGTTTCTTTAATTTGTCTGCATTTCACGCATGATCATCTATACTTTATATGCACAACATCATAGTCATATCAATGTCACACTCAGTAGCTGTCATGTTCATGCAGTAAAGTTGCTAAGAAATTCCTTTTTTTAACATGTATGCAGTAGTAGCTTGACTATGATCGAATGGTATTGTTTACTGACTCTTGGTAACTGTTGTTTAGATAAAATTTCTGTTTCATTGTGCTAGAAATGCACTGACATTTAAGGAAGAATGTTACAGCAAGAGATGCGCATTTAGGATAATGTTGACAGTGGCCAGCAAAAGCTTAATGTAGTAACCATGTAGGCCTAAAGCTTGCACTTGTATCTAACATTCATCATGCATGGTAAGGTGAAGCGACAACTTTGAAACAGATATATTTTATCAAGATGGTAATGTTAGGAGGTTCAAATATATTTGCAGTGCAGTAATATAAATAAGTAAGAGGAAAACTCCAACCAAAGCAAGGAATTAAAACCATAGTGGAGTGAATCGAATGGTTTAAAGAGCTTATAAAAATGTGGCCTCTTAGATATAGTGGATCTTCATAGCTTGTTACTAATTATGGAGTTTGGCTTCAGATGAGATCTAGTTTCCATCTTTAACCTGACCTTGATTGATGAAAATTTTAATAAGGCCATGCCATTGGTGTAGGTGACTAACCTTTACTCAGTTAGGAAGCCAACTTCTTTGAGTCGGGCAGTCCTCTATTGATCGTTGTCTATTAGCCAACCTTCTATTAAGATTTCTACACCCACATGTTCGAACCAAAGAAACTAAACATGGTCAAACAGTTCTATTTAAGAGATTAAATAATTTTGTTGTAATAAGAGGGGACAGTTAGCCAATAAGTGCTTGATTCATGGTCCCAACAATTTTGATGAGAACATCACTTTAGATGCACTTGACAAGGTCAATCTAGAGCTCATTTTCTCTGAGTTGGAGAAGGATGGGCACGATTGCTTTGTATGACTTGGGTGGCAATTCAATGAGACCTTGAATAGTAATTGCTTGGTTTGCAGTTGCCATAGGAGAAGCCAAGGAAAATTATAAGCAAAGTAATGTCTTCCAGCAAAACATCAGATGTGAAAGCAAGATGGTATTTTTCATTATTTATGCTGGAAGTATTGTTTACTTCTAAGAAGCTGGTAGAGAAACTCTGGTTGAAAATTAAGAATCTCTCTTATAATAAAGGGTTGAGCTAGGACCATTGTTAAAGGGGAGCAACATGCTTTACATGCTTAATAGGAACCAAAAAGTCAGAATAACATTATTAGTAGCATTAGGCTAACTTGAGCATCACCAGTTTGCTATACCATGTCCGCCCTCCTAATGGTGGTTTTGTTAACCGAATGGCATACAGGCACATGGGCAAAAGTAAAAGGAGAAAGAAATTAATGTTGATCATTTTTTTTTTTTGCTATCAAAATTTATAATATCGGTTGGTTATGCACGGCTCCTTGCACCCACAGTTAACTACTGATTTGGATTAATTAAACTGCAAATTAATTTATATTTGTTTAAATATATAATTTTGAATGTTATACGAACTATAAATTTAGTTATTGTATTATTTGATAAAGCAAACAAAACATGTTCAAATTATGATAATGACAATACCAAGAAGAAACTCACATGATTTGAGCTATTAACCCTTCATTATGGACTATGGAATAACTTCTAAATGGTATGGGTCACTAATTTGCAAAAAAAAAAAATTGACTTTGATGCTAAATTTCCAAATTGAAACTCCAGTTTAGAATTTAGTAATTTGAGGAGTTGAATGAGGGCATGGCCGCCGTAACCCTCCTTTGGCCCATCCACTTACCATGTTTTATAGGCAATTGGCACAACCATCTTAAAGCATCAAAAGAGTTTAGTCACTTAATCTAGGAGAAAATGCTTTATATAAGAGGTGTTATCATATTGAAGGCTTGTTACTTCCTTTCAAACCAACATTATCTTTTTGATTGTGATTTCACTCACCACGATGGAGCTCTTTTAGATGACAATGTAAAGGAGTTGATATTACCTTCATGCTAAGAAGAAGATCTTTTGAAAGTCTTAAAAAAGCTTACGGTTGCCTTAAAGTGACCATGATGTTTAATTGTTACACAGTTCTTAATTACACCTTAAGTTAGAATATGCATAGAAAGTTGTTGTAGGTTCGAGCTTCCTGGAGTTTTTGAAGTAGGTACATTTAGATATTCTTGCTACTAAGACACAGTCTATTAAAGGTAGAAGTTCGGTTGTGATGAAAATTGTAGTTATTAAGGATAAGGAGTTGCTGGCTGATAAAGAGGTTCATTCAACTCTTTAGGAGATTCTTGCAATCTTCATTGACTTCAATAGAGGAATTGGTTTTGGAGTTTTTGCAGCAACTGTGTATGATATATTCAACAATAAGGAACTTAATGGAGTTTTCATTTTTATAAGCTTGATAATTATTGGTCAAGTTGAATTTATGCTTACCATGGACTGAACTTGTGTTGTTTTCAATAGTTAATGCAGGAGGATGTAACAAGCTCGAGGTGGTAACTGCATAACTTGCAAGAAATTCAACGGTATGTCTATTTTCCTTAAAGACCTTAATTTTTTTAAACTGTAAAACATGTTAGTCCATTAAATGCAATAACTAAAATCAAGATAACTCTATCATGACCTACAAACCTTAGAACTGCTGACCTTATTGGTTAAAAGAAAATGTCTGAGGCACCTACTGTTACATCTCAATTTAGATGGCAGTCTATGCTTGAAAAATGTTCAAGGTTACCTTGCTTAAATTGTGATTGATAGAATAATCTGATCAGTTTGAAATATATGAGAATATATGATTACCAAAAAAAGATATTCTATTCAATACTTTGTTATTTTGGTGGTTTTGTTTTGAGAAATGGTGCTGCATCAAGAAACCAAAAGCTTTAGCATCTGGAAATTTGGATCTCATGGTAAATGCTTTCAAATCTATGCCACAGAAATTTTTTGATATTGCACATAACTGTTTTGTCTAATTTGACAAAAATAGGTCATAGCTTTTGAACATGATAACTATGAATGTGAGCTAGTATGGATTCATCCACACCAGGGTACAATACATGGTATTCCTTATAAGTTCTATATTTTACTATTTACGTTAGGTCTGAAGACATTGAGTATGAGCTTTCTTTGGGCAACTAAAAAAGTTATGGATAGCGCCAAGCCACTGGCATAAAACAAAGAATCTTATAAAGTAGATTATTGTTGAATTGCACTAGATAAATAAAATTTGTCATTGAAAGGTGAAATAAGTACTTCAATATGAGGATTTTTTCCCCTTTTCCTTGGTTATTTTGCCTTCTAGTTGAAAAGGATTTTTGATGTTAGGAGGTAATTCTTTGGAGAAGTTGTCCATTGATTTAAAAATTTTTTGATTTCTGGCCCTTGGGTTTGCTTATGTAGTATTTTGCAACACTGTTTTTGGCTATCAATTGCATGATTGGTCAATCCCTTTTTGTGATGTTGGTGGCCTTGTTTTGTCTCTGCACCTTCTGATCTGCTGCATTCAAATATATGTCCTGACTTCACCTATTCCACATAAATGTGGAAGTAGACATCATGGTATCTATGTTGGTGATCAGTTTTCCATATCGTAATCATGAAATTTCAAATGTGCAAAATGTATAAAAAAAACTGTTATTTCTGTTTCTCAATTACTTTTATAATTTTTCCCCTCGTAATTATGTCTTACTCTTGTGACTCTTCCAAGCTACCAAATCCAATGTTCTTATGATCATGCAAAGCAATAAAATGGTACTACTTGGTATTTTTGCTTCCCCCCTGCTTCAGTCAAAACTTTTGAACCAAGTTTTTTCTTTTATAATGTGGTATTCAATTGCATGATGAATGATACTATAGATTTGCCTCTCTAAGAGGCTCTTTCTTAATTACCACCCGTACTCTCATTTAATTTTATTTTCCTTTGCTTACCTACTTTGTCCATCCTCTTATACAGTGGATTAAGTTTTGATTTTGATCAACCATATGTGTTTGCTTAGATATTACATTGTGCATAAAGAGTACAGATGTTATATGCTGCTATATGCCATTTGCATATTTCTCATAATGATTTCTTTGTAGATCTTCCTTATTTTGCCCTTTCTGATCCTATATTTTCATATCAGTCTTATATTACTTAGACTATTTCTATTGACCTAGACTTGTTCCGTTTTTTCTCTTTGTAGATCTTCTGTTTTCAAAGCCTTCATATGAACCTGTTTATGAATGCTTACGCCATTAAATTTTCATACTTCTTTATTCCTCTACAGATGAGGATTCCATCTCTCTGGCGTCTCCTTCTGGGCATTATCCTTTTTTTTCTTTGTTGATCTTCCATTATCTAAGCTTCATATGAACCTATTTATAAATGCTTATGCCATCGATACTGTATACCTCTCTACCTTCTCTACAGTCAAAGGCACAGCCCTTCTGGTGTCTCCTACTGGGCATCACTGTCTTGTGATTGCAGACTCAAGCACCTACACATTTTCACTTTTCCCCCTCAAGTCATCCATAATGATCATAGACTGTTGACATGTTGGGATTACTCATTGGTACCACGATATGGCTAATAAACTTTTGTTTTTCTTTTGCTCTGAGACAAGGGATATTGTTCCCTTCTCATGGAAAAAACCTATCTCCTGCAAAATAGGTCTAAAAAATTATGATGTAATTGATGCTTTGTATTTGGTCTGAGAATTATGATATAGATTATGAGAATTTGATCCAGTTGCCCATATGATTGTTTAGTGGTTGTGGATGGCTATTGCAGCTCTGCAACCAGATTTTGTTTCATTACCTTGACTAAGTGATAATCTCTTCATGGTAAATCTTGAAGTCAAGGTTCATATGTTTCATTCTTAAGGTCTTCTGCATCCTCAACATGTTAAGAGTTTTTGTTTAGCAATCTAGGTGATTACTGTGGTAAGATTCATTCAGAGTAAGCCTGAAAATGCTATGACAAATCTGAAGACCTAATTTGGCAAATATGACAAATCCTCATTTGAACTTATACAAACCTTAATTTCTACAGTACAAACATTTGAAATTATGACACTATGCAACACTAAATGGCAATCTGAAGATTAGAATTAAGAAACCGCTAGCTTGGAGGACTCAAAGTACTATATGTAGACATCTAAATGCAAATTGCTGAAATCATATTCAAATAATAGGTTTTCACAAATAAAGCACAAGATCTAGCAGCACAAATATTGAAGGTTGCTAAAACCTTGAAGGATGTAAAGCAATGGATCTTTGCTTTCCTAAGTGAATACGTTACAACCATCACTAGGCATCCGCCACATACATTCCTGCTTGCTGAACTCTTTACGGATGCTGGTGAAACAAATTTATTTGTAAGCAAGTGGTAGGCCAGACTCTCAAGGACCTTTGCAAATCAAGATTAGGATTTTGAGAGGGAAAATCAAAGGCTGATTATAAATTTGTGTTTATTTTAGATCTGAAACACGAGTCAGCAAAGGAAAAAAAAAAAAAAACAACACAAATTTGGAGTTCTGTCAAGGGTTTAGAAGAACTGCTCAGCCAAGGTGACCTATTAGCAATCCAGATCTATCTTAGAAAAGGCTGTTATTTGGCTGCTAATATATGTATCTTACTAAGGTGTTGTTAAGGCTGTTGGATGAAAAGCTTGGGAAATAAAAAGACAGCTTACAAGGAATTAGTGATTCAAGTCTCGATGTAATGGGGACCGTCTTAGCCGTCCCATCCTATTCCAAAGAGATTACAGGACCAGTCTCAACCATCCTATCTTGATCTGTCTTAGCCGTAATATGCTATAGTATTAATTTTAAATAGATCTAATTTATCATAAAAATATAATTTTTGAAGTTTAGATATGTTTAAAAATAAAATAAAATACTAAAGCTTTACAAATAATTTTTTTTAACAAAATAGCATCTCAAGCATGTATTAGAATATTTGATCGGGTTGGCAATCAGGACAAAGGACATGAAGCATCATGTTCTATGGAAAAACTGTGATGCCTCTGTCCCATGGATTTGAAACCTTACAAGGAATAGAAACGGAAAAAAAAAAGAAATGAGATGCTAAAGAGAGTTGCGAGTTAAGAAGTGTAACAATCTCATACTGGTTTAATAGGGATTTGCTCCCTAAGGCAAGGTCTATAAAACTAGTACTAAAACCCACATTGATACATTATTGATTTGGCATGGTCTGTCACATTACGCACTCGATACAGATATAGGGTGCTTATTCTTTTCTAGCTCGTAATAACATCATTCAGCACCAAACAATATAGGTTGGTACTTGATGGTACAAGGCTGTTCAACTCAATTCAGTTGGTTCGATTCATATTGAATCAAGATTTGATACAGGTATGGTACCTTAATGGTACGGTATGATCCGATACAGGTTAGTACAACAAATCATGCCCTAAGGTCTCACACCTATATTCCATGACTCGCATGTAGAAAAGAAGAAAAAAGAATTCTTTCATCCATCGAAAATCAAGTGTACATCACCATCATCACAAAAAACCTTGAAAAGAAGCCCTTAAATAGTAACATATTATAGCATTACTATTCACGCTGCGGTATCAAGAACAGTGACCTGCCACAATTTTATTCCTAAAATACCCTTGAACCTCTAACTAATCGATTGAACTTAGTCACAAGAATTTGGTCCTTTTCACAAATAAACTAAAAAACCTAACATGGACTGGAACCACTAAAACAGAAAATAAAATTAAAACAAAAACAAATTAATGCTAGAAGCAAAGACTTGGCAAGCTCCTACAAAGCTTGATGATGCTTATAGGGTCATCCAATCCAAAGGCTCAGTTGTCTCTTTGCTCACATTTTGTAGGCTTGATAACCATTGCGATCCCGATCACATAGCTTTACAGAGTGTTTAGTTATTCTCATTGTTTCACACCATTTATAAATGACTGTTGGGAACAGATCCTTCTCTTACTTGTACATCATGGGTTATTATGAGTTGCATGCTGTTGTAAATCTTAGAACTACATTGATGTAGGATCACTATGAACGACCCCTGATAGGTGCATCATTGTCTCCATGCAATTGAAGTCTGCTGCCACATTCAGTGAAATTTCCATGATTAGGCTGGTAAATTAAAAGAATCTAAACTGTTTTAAGTTTTGGAAAGAACATTTACCCTAGCTTTGGTGCTGCAGTTTGCGCTCCATCTTTCTGCCGTTGTGGCTGGCTTAGCTCCAGATTAGTGGGTACATTTTCATCCTCTGTGACACTAAAACCGTGTGGAACAACTGGACCTTTGTCAATTCCATTTACCCCCCTCATCATGTGGACCTGAGATGCAAGATTTGATGTTTAGCCTGTGCTATGCCACAATTTACGTGATGACCATTGGTCAAAATAGATATCATCACAGAATTTCCTCTGTGGATGTATCCAGTATTTGCTCTCTTATTTGGTACCTTCTTCTGCAATTCCATGTTTTCTTGATGAATGAGGTTTAACTTCTTGTATAGTTCCATATTTTCTTGGTGAATAAGGTTCCCCTGTAATGAACCAGTGAAATGTTAGGCAGTTGATATGCATCACCTTAAACCTAGAAGAGTAGATGATAGTAAACACATGTTTTCCAACCTTCCGGTTTAGTTCTTCAATCTCATCCATCAAAAGTTGGTCCTGTAAAAGTGAAAAATAAATATATTAAAAATCACTATTGTTAGAAGGGTTGACAAGTTGACACTAAATGAGGCAAAGGTGACCAAGACCTTCTTCGTTCGGATGCCACTTAGGCTCATTTCTAGTTGGTTCTCTAGATTTTGTAAATCTTCGACACTTAGGCCAGAAAGCTCTTCACCCATCATCTGCCTGCAATCATGGAAAGTGGTGTCATAATGGTGCATGCGACATGTGAAACAATGCCCTACATTCTTTTTTCACATCTGCAAGACAAATGCACATAATTACATATACAGCTCATTTATATTTCAGTAACTACTACCTCTGTTTGATATATGATTGCTATATTTTCTTTGAGATGACAAGTGAGAAGCCTGCCAATTATCTAGTTCATTCTGAAGTTATACACAAAGTTGAAATTGATATCTAAATGCTATCAGATTAAACAGTTTGACTTTTAAGAAATGGTGCTAGCTAGTTCCTTTGAAGTGTTATATCTTATTTCTAGTGTCAAATTAAAATAATAATATACATTTACAAGATGCTGAATAATTTCTAGTTTCCAAAGGTCATGTCACAACCATCTGAATTTAAACCACCCAATAGAAGTAACAATATTCTTATTTTTGATATGAATGCCCTTGAGCAATAACACTTAAAAAATTTGTATGTTATGCAGGGTAAAGTGAGCATACCGGTGACTTTCTTGCAAGTTATGCAGTTGCTGCCTCAAGCTTGCTGCCTCCCTCTGCCAGAACTAGCGAGTACAATGGACAAAGTTTAGCCATGCAACAGATTCTCTTAAAGTATTGGATTATTACTCTTGAGCGAATATGTATTACATTCAACAGGTTCAGGAAAGAAACATCCTGTCAGATTACTTATAATCTGAAGTTTGCTACACAGTTTTGCATCAAATTTAGTGGAACTCAAGTTTCAAAGCATCAAGGTTGAATATTTCTGAAGATATACTAGACCACTTATATCTCATGTGAACTATGTGTTCTTGACTATAACTTTTTGATTGCTTAATCTGATGTATGCATGCTGTGATGGTCTTTGAAGGTTTCGCTTCTTAAGTAGTTGCTGAGCTGTTCTCACACTTACGGTGCTTTGTCTATTATCTGTTGCATAGCCATTCCCCCCAAGCCCCAACAGATGAACCCCACAAAAAAAAAAGGGAAAAAAAACTGTTGTATATTAGGACTGTCAACAGGAAGAGGGGAAAGGATTAAGTCTGCCTTTAAATTTTATTTGCCTTCATACATTATTCATAGGAGTTATTTATTCATTTCGTGACTAAAAAGAGGTGTAATTTCTGGATAGTTCTATGTTCATAATTATGGTATGTAGGCAGTACTCAAAAACTTCAGTATTTGATTCTATCTTTGGTGAATATTTAAATCTTACATGATTTCTTATTATAGAATCAACCATTCAAGGTTTTGATTGCCCTGCAGAAAGCTACCTAGACAAACCTAATTTTCTTGATGAGATCACAGAAAAATAAGTGTCAGCATTAAGTTCTTGAAAAAGTAGAACCTGAGCTCATCTGCACCACCATGCAACAGCAGGTTTCTATTATACTTTTCTTTGTTAAGGGAGCCAAACACAGCTATTCCTAGAGATAAGCAAAAAATTATTGGTAAGCAAAAGATCAGCAACCAAGTGAACTGGCTATCAAATATTCTAAATTTACATGTTTTACCCCTAAGCTGTGCAACTAAATAGAATACATATTAAATTTTAAGCTTGGAAGAAATAATTATAGTGATACAGTCTTAAATGCATAGAAAGATAATCTCTTAATGTTCTTATCTTCTTTGAACCAAACCAATGCTTCAATTGATTTCACTCAAGCATTGCTTTTTGTGCAGGTTGGCTGTTCCACTTATAAATGTAATTGACATTGTCAATTTGGGCAGAATAGACTTCTCAAAAGGTCCTTTCGAACAGCTAAATGTTTTAATCTTGAAGTCTCCTTACTTCTCGAATAACATGTTATGTACTTTAGAATTGATATTTCTATATGGGGCATTATTTTTCAGTTGAAGGGAAGTATGCTTATAATTTAATTAGTAATGCATGATTACTTCAAAAGGATCTCTTGGCAATCCTTTATGTGGAACTGAACTTATTGTTAAATTGTTTTCTTCATTACTGCTAAATTTTCTGCAGCATGGTCATGATAATTAATAATGGAATAGATGAATCTCGCATTTAGTTAGGCAGTTCTTTGTATGTCCTTTGCAATATGAAATATTGACTTCCACTAGATGAGTGTCTTAATCTTGGTTTTATGGTACACCAGTTTTCATGTATGCAACTTGTATTGAGGAATAGACATTCTCAGCTTTAAAATGAATTTTGAAATAAAGTTGATTGAGTGCACTAGCTGAAGATCAAAAATTATCAATTAGATTGGAATCATGTTCAACTACCAACCAAAAAACTCCCATTGGTGTACGGTAATATCCAATTTTAATATTTCAAGAGTCAAAAAAACAAGTGCTATAATCCACTTAACTAAAGAAGTATCTTTACATTTTGCTTAGGTTTCAGTTTGACCTTGTTTGTAAACCTAACATGCCTGTTCTAATTATAGTTAATATATGTGCTAAATATTGGCTAGATGTACATTTTAATCTTGAATATTGGTATTTGTATCAATGGACAGCATGGAAGACGCATGTCATATTATGGCCTGTTTTGATGAAGGGTACCAACAAGTATGCTGTAACATGGCTTTTACACCCTTGGTTGCTGTAATATGGTTTATAGACCCTTCGCACAGCCTAATTTGGAACCCAAAATTAGGTTTTTATCCTTTTTTTAAGTTTTTTTTAATTGTACATGTTTCTGAAAAAAGTTGCAAGATTATTTAAGTGCCCTACTCATGCGTTTCAATGTGTGCTGAAGTTTTTCTATCGCCAGTTCTATTAACATCATGTAATGTATTAAAAATATATTGTAAATATTTGTGTTTAATTAACAATTAAATGCAATTGGTTATTGGAGATTTTTGAACTGAGAAATGATATTGATGATTGCTAAGATTCATGAACTAGTGTTTAACGAGAATTGACATAACAAATGAACAAATAAAGAAGACATCTATAGTATTAATAGCTGAAATTGAGAAATTAATTTAATTAAGGTTGTATATCAGTCCCTGCTCAGCAACATTATTGAAAAGCCAACTTTAACAAATACCATTTAGTGGGTTAATTTTCAGATTTAGTCAGATTTTGTGGACTGGAAACCCAAAATTTCTTCTTCGATTTGTGCTCTGGGGAATGAACCTGGTGATACACTACTAAATTCACCTACAACATAAACCCTACAAACTATATTCAGTTTAATGATCGTATATTTTTGTGTTTTTTAAAAGAAATTAAAAGAAGGGAAGAGAACCCATTACTTAGCTAGAAGCTTATTTTAGCCCCAAAACTCGTATATCCTATCTTCCATGTTGCAAAATCCAGTTGTAGGGACCTCGTAAGAGTTTTGCTTGTTCCCCATTGAATTGGTGGAGAACCAGCAAAACAGATGGTCATGATGAGGGCATTCAGAATGGTACTAGGTGGTATCACTTGGTAGTGCGGTTTGGGATCAATTCAAGGCACTGATCCACTGTGACACAGTGATTTGATTGATTCAGACCTGGTTTGGCTAGTCTCAAGGTGTAGAATCTCCCAGTTTACTGGTTCTTTGCTGTTACAGTCCATACTGGCTGGTATGGGTTATGTATGCTTGAGATTTTTGAAACATTAATTTAATATCTAGTGTTTTGCTACCAAACGATTGACAAAAATTTATTTAAAAAAGTAGGGAAAACCCTACTTAAAAATTTCAAGCACTAGTAAGTAGCACAAGAGATTTGCCCCTCCAAATGGAGGAGGTTCTAGGTACAAAACTTGGGAGGTGTTCCCAAGTATCTGGATTTTGGTAATTCCAAGATCTCGCTCCCTGTTTCCTTTAGCATCTTCTTACCCATTTTTCTTTCTTTTCAATTATGGGTTAGTATGGTGATGATTAGATGAAAGGTATCTTTTTTTTCCCTCCTTTCTTGTCTGCTCATTTTGATGTTAAAGCTTGTGTTTCTTTATTTGTTGAACCCTAGTTCACTGTCTGGGTTTGCATTGGTTATCGAATAAGTTGTTGGAACTTTTGAATACTCATAAAATGAGAATGGCTCAGGAAGATGATTTGAGGGTGTAACTAAAGTAGTTGCAGTGAAAAAGTTACTCAATTACCCTAGCTAATGACTTGGCTATTAACTTGAGCTACCAAGGCATCTGTACTAAACTTGTTCTGTTTTCAATTTATTGATGCTGTCTCTGGAGTGATAAATCATCTAAGTTGTGGGATTGGAGGATTGCAATCCACTTAGTAAGTTAAAATCCAAGGTAGATTTTGTCAACTTGAAGAAATATTACTGTAATTCTTTTATGATTGGTAAGCAAATTTGGAATAATTAGATAACTAGTTAGGCTGGTTGGAGGACCATTTTACTTTGCCTACTTCTACCAGTTCTCAGAAATTTACTTTTGCTTTCTTGGAAAAAGATCCATATGGTCTGCCCAGTCACACAAACTAGTTTAGCTGTAGGATGAAGGGTTTTCTTATCTCCAATTTTGATGGAACAAAAGCTTAATCCCACAAACAGATGGAGCCTTGATCAGATGTGGATAATGAAAGGTTTGCAGGTGAACTAGATTTTCTCATCAAGGTCTATGCAAGGTCTAAATGTTCAGTTCAATCACTAGGAACCATAATGGAGAAGATATTCATTGATATCAGCAAAGGAAATGAAGCTAGATGAATTTTGAATCTGAAGAAATGGACATCCATCTGGTCAGGTGAAGCAGAACAACAGCAAGAAAGTAAAGCAAGCTTTTTCTTGTCATTCGCTGTTACAATCCACCAAGCAAGGGAGTTAAAGTGTTCGTAGAATTTTTTTAAGGCCAATTGGCAATCCTCTTTCTTTAGGTTAAAGCCAGGTGAAGTGTTTGGATATATCTTCAGATTTCCATTTGAAATTTTTAGAAATTATATATAGGTTCCATATTTGTTATTTTAATGTTCTAGGAGAATGTACTACGGATTTACTAAGCACTAAAATAAAGTCAATAAGATGATCAGCCTTTTAAATTTATTCTCATCAAGGTTTGAGTTTGCTTGCTTTCAAGATGTGCCTGATCAAACCAAAATTATGGCTTAGAATAAAAAAAGTATTGACATCCTCTCTTGGTATGAGATGCATATCATACTTTATTCAATCGATACCATACTGAACCGACAATATATTGGTATAGTTTTCGATGCCAGTTTTGCAGACCTTACTCCTAACTATTAAAAAAATAAACAAAAGAAAAACTCCCTGTACGATTGTGATAACATATAGGGCACATTTGGTTCGATATCATAGTCAAAATTAAAATCAGAATCGAATTCCACTAGAATCGGATCGGAATCACTCACTTCCCCCACCCATTTGGTTTATACAGAAATCAGAATTGGAATATAATTTCTGAATCTTGCTGATCATATATATTGAAATATATATGAAGTTATATATTATAATATATTATATTTGTAAAATGTATTGGGTAACTGTTGGCTGGAATAGATTTGCAATCCTAAGTGAGGGTTCTAGATTCCAAATCTCTCCTCATACAGGATTCGGGTTACAGATAGAATTGGAATCGAATTCTAATTCCTTTCAAACAAATGCTAGGAATCGGAATTGAAATCACGGATTTCAATTCTAATTCTAGAGGGTCACTCCAGCAAACGAAATGGATCTATAATTTTTAAATATATCAAAGTTTTAGCTATTTGACTAAGAAAAGATTTTAGTTTGAGTAGAAAAGTGAGATCACCAGTGTATATTAAAAAAGGAACAAAAGTGTACTGCTAAAAATTTAGGGTCTTTATAGAGCTAACATGAAAATATAGGAGCAAGCTTTACCTTTGGGTTTTGGTTATGTTTCTTTTTCCCTTAATTTTCTTTGTCTAATGATTAGGCAGAAGTGATTGGAGAAGGAAATTTGCATATTGAAGTGCAATTAACAAAAAATTGTTGAATTTCCAACTTAAACATCTCAATTCTCCTCAAAGACATATAGAGCACCATCTTTGACCTGATTATAACCATCCAAATTACAATAATTGGCTCCAAATGCCTCATGTTTTCGGGGTCTTTGTTTTTTCCCATAAATAGAGCTTCTTGATTTTTTCTTTCTTGCAAAGCTAAAACGCTGAGCATATCTTTAGGCAAATGGCATGTGGGCACAATAGGATTTCAGAATATTTCTTCACTCATTAGGATGTTGAAAATGGCTTCTTTGGGTTGGTCCTCTGCTTTCCAAGAAAAAAAAATTAGAGAAAGTGCCATTTAGCTAAAAATCAATGACTAAGTTTAGAAGCAAGGTTTTAGAAATGATGGGATGAATCTATCTCGATTTTTTTGTAGAATGAAACACCATGCATCTTAATGCTCAGGATTGTAGATGTTTTGTCTCATCCCAATTCATTCCCCAACTCATCTCATTCAATACTCAAGACGGTGCCCTATCTCAACACTTAGGATGGTGCCCAACACTTAGCATGGTGTCTCGACATTTGAAATGGCAGAATGTCCTAGCATGCTACTGGTACTTATTAGTCTATCCCTGAGAACTTGCTTTTACATAAAGTAAAATGTAAATATTCTAGAAATCTTACATTGTTTTATTTAGTTATATTTTTCTGATTCTTGGTTACATGAACTCTTTCCTAATTTTGGTGAATTTGCTGAACAACTTTTCTAGCAATGTAACTTATTTTGCGAGTATTTTCCTTCCTCAAACACTCGTGTGGTGTCCAGCATGCCACGCACTAAGGCCAGTCCTCTTGAGTCCTTTCAAGCATGCATGGTAACCAAATGTTTCTTGATGTCAAGCTTTTGACCATGTTCCACTATTTTATTCTTTGTGTCTAACACCATTAAAATTGTACTCAATAAAGTTTAGTGAACTCAACTGTATCTCTGAATTTGACATGGAAATTTTTTTGATGATTTGAACTTCCTGTTATTTCTAGTTCTAGAACAATATAGACTTGTGGTAAACTTTA
The DNA here is from genome assembly GCA_017589505.3 of Metroxylon sagu. Classification (NCBI taxonomy): domain Eukaryota; kingdom Viridiplantae; phylum Streptophyta; class Magnoliopsida; order Arecales; family Arecaceae; genus Metroxylon; species Metroxylon sagu. The sequence goes on from JACVBY030000586.1 coordinate 471,261, forward strand.
ACTTTGAAGTAACTTCTCAAATTACATTTATACCTATCACGAGGACTCATTGCTACATACAATATAAAATAAATAATGAGTAAATTATGATAAATTTTAAAGTGCAAGAGCTGATACTTGGGCATCTCCCCACTTAATGTTTCAATACATTTATTTATGATTTCACGAGCAATTTTATCACTCTTCGTAAGCATCTGCAAGAAATTGGTCCTTTACCACATCTTCCTCTCCCCCCCCCCCCATCTTGAGGTAATATCCACATGGCTTGCAATTCTTGTACCTTTATGAGACTTATTGGACTGCTTTGACTCCTATTTGATAGCCCTTAACTTTTCTACCAATTTATGAATTTTTATCTGTCATGCATTCTTTTAGCTACAACTTGTACCAATCCATGAGTGCTTTCAGGCATATTAGTTGAACCAAGACTTTAACCATCCAGAATTCTACAAATGTAAGAGCAGATATGATATGATATGATAGAGAATTGTGAACAAATTATGGCTAGATTAAAAGGAGCTGAATTAGTAATCCAACATCTTTGCATATGGCTCCAATCAAGGTTTAAAATACCGATATCGAGTCCTGTGTAGTTTTGTCGAGTGTCTTGGAACTCTATCAAGATGTTGATAATTTTATTTTTTGTTTGTTCGATTTTATAACTTTTTTCATTCTAAAGAAGTTTTTGAGTGCATAATTGGTACAATTATGAGTTAAGGATGGGGTATGGTGTTGATAGTGGTATCGATGCTATAAAAGTAAGGCTAGATCTTTCCTCCCCTTATTCTTTCTTTCTCTCTTTCTCTCTCTCTCTTCAGGAAAGGGAGCATGGCCCCACTACTTTCTTTCTTTTATTTCAAAATTAAGTGATTGCACCTAGTATCAATTCAATCAGCCTTGGCACCGACCAAGGTTCGTCATATCAAGAATTGGTACCGGATCGGTATGAGGCATACCATACTATATTGGCGGCATACCAGTCACCTCATATTGAACCAACGATGTACTAGTTAGGTGAATTGGAAGGTTGCAATCCATAAACCGTTTTGTACCGAATCAAACCAGGTGATTTGCCATGGTATAAGGTGGTTTTAGGCTATGTAGGGTGGTTTAGGATGGTACTGATCTCATACCATTTCAAAACGGTGAACCGTACTAGTTAGGGGTGGCAATATTAGATCTGATCGGTTTATCCAACCTACAATAAAGAGGTTTGGGTTAGGGTTAAACAGGTTTGGGTCTTAAACAATTTGATTTGTCTTGTTCCATATATTAAGTGGGTCAGGTTTAGGTTTTATGTCTTTAACCTATTTAAATAACTAGTTAGGTCGGGTTGATCCGCTTATCCAATCTATTTATATTACTGGCTAATAGTTAAACATGTTAAATAGGTTGATATTTGATCTTTTTTTTATTGATTAATAGGTTAACTGGGTCGATTGGGTTACCTATTTATTAAACAGATCAAGCTTAGGTTTGTAATCCTGACACTTGTTTAATAAACAGATCAAGTTTAGGTTGGTGGTTTTTATGATCAACCCCCATTAGACGCGACATAACTTCATTGCCACCCCAAGTGCCGATTCTGCAATGGTATAGTTTGATACGCCCCATATCAAGCAGTTTCGTACGTTTCCTTATGTCCAGTATCAAGAAATTTAGTATGATTTGGCATACCTTGCTACCAAGGTTTACCGTATCGGTACTAATCTAGTACACTACGGTATGAGATGTATCGTACCATTTCGATACTGTTTCAGGATGGTATAGGACGGTATGGACCCATACCATTTTTAAACAGCAAATTGTTTGGTTTTTCACTGGTTCAGTTCGGTTCGGTTTGGTACGAATCGGAAAAGTTTAATGTACTTGGTACCAACTAATCTTTTTGGCTTAGGCTTAGGCGACTAAGCCTAAAAGAAAGAGAGCATGCCCAGAGAGCATACGTAGGTTTAGAATATTTATTATATTATACGACAACCCTATATGAGAAGTGATACAATGCTTTTTGTAGGGAAATAAGAAAAATCCTACCCTAATTTAAAACTGATTTTAAGCCATGGATTATTAGACAGAGACCATAAAATCATCAGCATCAGTTTTATGCCATGTTCACTCAATTTTTATCAAATAAAAATTTGATTATTGATTTTATGCTTGCATCCCTGTCAAATGCGAAGTTATGATTGTTGGTAGTTTTAATAGTAGCTCTTGCATGACTGTTAGTGGTGCGATCAACCAACTGAAAAGCCACTGGCCAACACTAGAAGTAATCGAGACAATCGGCCAAGGGTAACCACCCATGACCATAAATAGCAATAAGCAATTGACTGTACCAACTAACTATTTACGGTTTTGTCATGACTGGTCTGACACTAAATGGGTGATGATAATGAGGACTACATGGGTGTAAAAGGCAATGGTCAAGCTTTCCACATTTGTCAATTAAAAAGGAATCAGTTTGGAGTGGTTAGTAGCATCAAAAATTGAGACAACTGCATTTGAAAAGACATAGAATGATCATATGCAAACTTGTAAATAGTTTGGTTGATCATAACACCATCCTACTTAAGGCACGGAAAGTAGCTTACCAAAACTTATACAGGAATATAAAATTTATAATAAGATGAAGTGATTATAAGACGTGTATAAGTAGAATTCTTGCATGTTGGTACATCATTGTCAAAATCATGTTATCTTTGTCTTTTTACCTTAAGGTCTTAGTGCCTAGATATCAGACTTAGTTGTAAATTAGTTTAGTGTTCTATTTTATATTTTAGGCCATGCAACTTAGTTTTAGACTGCTTTGTCATGAAAATCCATATTGTATTCACATTTGACCTAACATGACCAACAAAGATAGACTTCTTCCTTCACTTCTAGGTAATTCTCCATTTTCTCCACCTTGTTTATATGTTTCTGAAAATCCACAAAATTAGTTTTGGGACCTGGACTGATACATTATTTATTCGGTACGGTATGCACCACATTTCAAGACAAGGTGCTCATTATTTTCTTACTCTTAACTATGATACCACTCGGTATCGGATGGTACAAGACGATTTAGCTTGGTTTAAACCGGTTTAGTTCATATTAAATCGAAACTCAGTACTTTTTTTTGGTATGATCAGTAAAGATCGGTATGGCAGACTTTTATTTTTCTATTTTAGCATTGAAGATCTTATTTCAAATCTCTTGATCAATTGAAAATTGATTTATGGAAAGTTTGGTTTAATATCTTAAAGGTCCGTATGTAGTAGTTAAGCATGAAAGACATATTTTCCTAATTCTTTCTTCAGTCCTAGCTGGTTCTCCATTTTCTTCCCTTTGTTTATAGATTTCTAATTTGACATTAAAGATATTTATTCCAAATCTCTTGATCAGTTGAAAATTGATTCATAAAATGTTTGGTTTGACATCTTAAAGGTCCACACGTAGTTAATCAGAAAGATATCTGTCACTAAACATAAGCCTCAGTACTCTCTTGACCTTGCAATTATTTAGCGTAGCTATGATCAAAGATCTTGTGCAAGCTCTTATTAACTACCAAAGTTGTTTGGGGGAAAGAGGAAGACACCATCCATGCCAAGTTGCGACTCTTAGGCAGACCTAGATATACACAAGTCCTCACGTGCCAAGAGTAATAATATTACTAATTCTCCACTCCATTTCACTATCTGTTAGTAGTGAATGTGAACCATTATCTATGATATATTAGAGCTAGAAAAATTATTTAGATTATTCTAATATTGTGAACATGAGTCTCTTAGAACCGTCCAGTAAATCTACCTTGGTATGCCTAGAAAAATGTAGTCACATAATATTTATTTTCCCATATCTATATTATGTTTTCATTTAGTAAACAATGTCTGAGTCATTGAATGCTTAATTAATTATGAGAAAGTGAAAATAAATATTATGAATATCTTCTTAAGCTACATGAGTAAGTGAAAATAAGAGGATACTTTATGGTATGAAATTTTCACAAGTATATAAATTCAAACATTGAAAATAGCTGGAGAATGATCAACGTCGAGAAACTAATGTCAAGTTCAAGTGGGTGTGCATTGGAAAAAGCTTCAGAATTAGAAAAGATTATAACTAAGCTATTTGGGGTATAGTTTTACATTTACTGGAGCTCCAAATTTACCTTAGCCTCTGAATTTGCACCCATAACTAGATGATGCTCCTCTTTAGTCTTCTTGTAGCGTTCTATCACTGAGTTCATGCTGGCAGTAAAAGATTTGTTAGTTTATTACTTTAAAATTGCAATGATCAAGATAAGTATGAATAAAGAGAATTATATCATTATTATTGTGAAAACAATAATTAATGTTTACCTTCCACATCAAAATGGTGTGAAACAAAAATTACAGAAAGGAAATGCTCTATTACCTTTTTGTTGCTACCATGTGCAATTATTCAACATAGTGCTTTTTCATGCAAAAAATGGTGGCATAAAAGGAAAATTTGGAGGTTAATATATATATATATATATATATAATATTAAAAAAAAAAAAAAACCCCTAGGTTGTATATTCTTATATTCTATTCAGTCCAATTGGATAAGTCTCAGTCAATGCTATTTCATACCTGATTAGCCTGGTGCTCAACCAAGTCCTAGGATAGGTCTACGGCTGTGAACTGGATGTTCTTGTTACTGATGTGGGACAGGAATAGGAGCCACCTAGTTCATCCAAGACAAATTGGAATATAATGAGAGGACTGCTTTTTCCCTTCCTCTTTTCAGTAGAGGGGAAAAACAAAACTCATTGCAAATTGGTACGAGAACCAGTGTAGTAGGAGCACTTATTATCCACATTATGAATGGCAACACCACGTGTTGCTGGAAGTAATTTTTGTCCATTCTATTTCTATCCTCATCTTTAACTTTTCATATTCTCACTTCAAAGCAATAATTTTAATCCTCATCTTAACTTTTCATATCCTCACTTTAAAGCGATAATTTTAATCCTCATCTCTCATCTTGCTTCATTGCTTCACTCATACTCTTTTTTTTTAAAATGAAACTATCTTTACAAAATACACTTTAAAATATTTAAAAAACTTTAAAATTTTTTAAAATATAAATTCAAGATGGGTTCACCGTGAGTTTTGAGATGGTATGTCCAATCGGGATAAAATTGCGCCCCTAAAGGTCTAAGAAATATTTAAAAAAATAAAAAAGAAAGAAAAAAAACTTAGAAAACATCAACAACCATCAAACAATTGAAAAGTAAAAATAAATAAATAAATAAACAATTTTGAAGTTCCAATGCTGTGTTGCAGTTCCATGGTGTAACCATGCGTCGGTGCATGTACCATCCATTGCCAGAATCCGCAGTCAGTACACGGGTGCCCTAGGTTTTCTATTAACTTAGATGGGAGAACTTTGCTTGATGTCCTTGAATATTCACATTTGCTAGTAATTGAATTCATAGCTAACGCAAAACAAGAAACCTATGCTTTTTGATAGTGGCCTCGTACAATGTTAAATCTATCTTATATTAAAAACATTACAAAAATCCTCATGAGACTGATTCAGGTTATTATTGAATACTTCCAATAAAGTTGAATCCCTTCAAGATCGATTTCATGACATCTAGATCATTTAAGTACCACTTCATGGTGGAATAATTGCACACCTACCAAGGTTCAATAAGCTGGGGCTTTCTGGTGTCAGCGATTGAGGATTGTCTAGAGTAGTAGCCAATTCAAAATGTAGAATATTTTGGTGAGACCATGTTCATTTTTAACATCATCAAGCTGGCTCTACAACTAGTCGCGTCAATCAGATTTCATATGCTGAGGTATGATTGAAGTGATGAACCCAATGCCGAGCACCAATTTGGAACATGAGTTTCAACTCAGGAGGAGTGATAAGTAACAGAATTAAAACACATAACTATCAATGAATCAGCGCAGCTAAATATTATTTTGAATAATTTTTTGGATGATAAATAAGAAAGGAAACTAATGACAGGTGATATCCTAGCACCTCACTGGAAGTTGTAATGGAATCAAGATCTAGGGAACATTGGTACCATGGCTTGCAAAAGAATCATCCGTGGACCTTTTAAGAATCACCATGAAGATACATTCGACTCTTAACGGGCACCATTACATCGGTAGAGAACTGCTACCCTATCATGAGGAAAGGGAGTATTTATTCAACTCAATTATTTCAAAAAGTGAAGAAATAATAGACAATTATTGCTATATAGCAATATTCAACCCCAAGGTCATTGTGTTATTTACGTACTCTATTAAAATGAGAAGTAGAAGATTTGCTAGCCCTAACAGCACTTCTAGCTCCCATTGCTAAGGACCCTGCAGCGAGAGATTGTGCATAAACCTGAACAGTGCATCTGGATACAACCTTAAGTAATCTTACTTGGGTTCATGTCTCTATCTACCGGACCACCATTTGAAGTCTCATGTATGGCCTCTCATATGAGGATTGAGTCCTTATTCGAGGAAGACATCAGGTGGCTTACTTCGGTAAGAAACTCAATGGTGCAAAGTGCTGCCGCTCCATCTATAATGCTGAGTTTTATACTTTGATCCAAACTTTGAAGGACTGAAGGCACTATTATCTCACCCACATAAAGTTTGTGCTTTACCATGAAGTTTCGCACTATTTGAACTCCCAGCAAAACTGAATTGGGAGCTTGGCAATCGGAGCAAATTCTTGCCCGAATGCACCTTCATCCATAAGGCAGTAGTTGAAAACAAGATCGTCCTTACCTTTAGTCAACAAGCTTGCCTATTTATGTGGATGTTTGTTGAAGTAGTTGGGTTTGACCAACTCAAGGGATTAATAAGATGATGATCGTAAAATCTACAAAACCTTGAAACCGAGATTAACAGGCTTTTTCTAGAAGGTAGTTTACATAGCAGATTCGGCTTTATATTTCAAGCAACTATATGCATGATCAAATCATTCAGGAGCTGCATACAGGAGGCATAGCTGGATATTATAACTGAGTTACAATTGTCACTATGGTAGAATAGCGGTTCTATTAGCCAAGTATTAAAAGGGATGTAAGTAAAGCTATCAGAAGTTATGTCTACCGCACAACCAAGTCCGGCGGTGTCAACTAGACCCCATGCCAATTGAAAGGCCTTGGGTAGACCTGAAAATGGTTCTGAGAGTTGCCCAAGGCTAATAGAGGATATGATTCCATCCATATGGTGGTGGATCGATTTTCCAAGATGGTCCATTTCATTCCCTGCAAGAAAGATACCAATGCCCATTATGTTAAGTGTTTGATCAAGACACCAAGTTTCCATGAGATCCTAATGTCCATAGTGTTTGATCAAAGCACCAAGCTCACTAGGCATTTTTGGATGACACCGTAGGTCAAGTGAGGCACTACACTCCAATTTTACCCTAGATCATATGCAGACCTAAGTTGTAAATAGAACGTTTGGAAAACTTACCATGAAGTTTTATCACAAAGATTTCAACCACTTAGGATGCCATCCCTTCAAGCTGAGTTTTGCTCACAACGACACCATCAAACACTCAACAAGATGATCTCCCTTCAAAATCATGGCAAGGTTGGCACCTCAACATTCAATAGATTTAACCACCCTGCTGATGTTTGGTATGACTTCTATCAAAGGTTCAAAATTCTCACAACATGCTTGTAATACCCCCATGCATGAATAGTCTCACATTAGATGGGAAAAGAATGGTTTGAAGAGTTATAACTCAAGCTTACCTACTACTAATTAACTTGCTCTTGAGTTTTTAAGACCATATAGTTTTAGCCTGCTAGCATGTCAATTGGACTAACAAATGAGCTTAGAGTATTATAAATAGTATCAGAACCAATCCGAATGTGCAAAAATTAGTGAGCAGGAGGAAAGGGCTACCTATGAAACAGTAGTAAGGTCCCACCATGCTATAGAACCACCCCTGTAGCACTAACAACTCCGCTCAAGGTACATTCTAGTTAGCTTGTAGATGCAATGAGGACGTCACCTAATTAAGGAGGGAGACTGTAATACCCCCATGCTTGAATAATCTCACATCAGATGAAAAAAATGATTTGAAGAGTTATAACTCAAGTTTACCTGCTACAAATTAACTTACAGTCGAGTTTTTAAGTCCACATGATTTTGGACAGGAGGAAAGGGCTATCCTTGGAATGGTGGTAGTTCCGCAATGGCTTGGAGTTATCCTTGTAGCACCAGCAATCCGGTTCAGGATAGATTCTGACTAGCTTATAGCGTGCGACGAGGACGTCGCCTAATTAGGAGGGAGATTGTAATATTTTCATGCATGAATAGTCCCACTTTAGATGGAAAACCCATGGTTTAAAGAGTTATAACTTAAGTTCATTTGCTACCAATTAACTTGCACTAGATTTTTAAGACCATATGATTTCGGTCCGCTAACAAGTTAATTTAACTGACAAGTGGGCAATTATAATGCCCGACAAGTTTAGAAGGAAGTCCGAAAGAACATGGTGAACATGAAAAGTCTTACCAATACCATGCTAACCAAAATTGCAAAACAATTCAATGCAACTTGGCAACAAGGTCCTCATATGCAATAGGCTTGAATGGCATCCATCTAGATCATGCAACAAACTGCAACATAAATATTTTAGGCCCTTCAATATCATTGATAAAGTGCGACAACATGCTAATGTTGTTGTTGTACCGATGGATCTACAATTCAGCTCTACCTTTAGTACTGTTGACCTCTCACTCCATTTTGACGAGTAGGAGACCATTAGATGAAGTCAAAGATTAGCTACTCTAAGCACCAATAAGGAAAAAGAAGTAGAAAATTAAGGCCATCCTCAGTTTAGGGTGAGCATAGATTTGGTTGGATCGGTTTTAGGCCAAAATCTAGAACCAATCTAATTAGAATTGGTTCTAGGATTATGAACTTATAACCGACCTAATCATATCTTGGACTAATGTAGAACTAACCAAATTAGGTTCCGAGTCAAGTGCTATAGTAGAATTGATTTTTTTTTTTTCTTTTTGGTTTGATGCATGTCTAAGATCTAATGATTAGAATTTTTTTCCTTAGTTATATTCCATAAAAAGAATATACATAGTATTTATTGATTAATTTAATACTTAAGACCTTTTAGTAAAAAAATGGTAGATAACTTATGGAATATACTATATGTCTCAAGTTCGATTATTGAAAGTACCTTAATTTTTTATTTAAAAAAATTCTCTTAAAAAAAGAGGATCGATCGATTCTTTGGTCAAAATCAAGGAACTAAACTTCAAAACTAAGAATCGACCCAATAGAGGTTGGTTTCGGGATTTTGAATATATAGACAATTTCTTAAATATTTTAGAGATTTGAATGGATGAAGATTTAATAATCATCTTTTTTGAGTTATGTATAGTGGCTCTTCATTTCATAACCAGAAGATATAAGCTTCTATATGTTGCAAAGAGAGTAGCTAACCTGCTAATTACTCAACTAAAAGACCAAAGTTAATTAGTAATCTTGTTATCGCATTTCTCATATACCAAGTTAAATATGGCTTAGGCTAACTTTCCTCCTAAGTTAATATGGCTTTATCATGACATTTATACCATAGCTTCTTCCCTCTTAACTTGAAGTGCATCTTTTCGCCATATCTTCATCGTAAATGAAATATAGAAATATATTCAATACCAAATTGTTGTAAAAAATACTAATAGAAGGAATAGAAAATAAAATGTTTGTCATAATTTTTGAAATGTAGAAATAGTCTCTTCATATGAGAGTAAGGTTGCATACATTTGATCCTCCTCAAATACTACAATGGTAGGAGTCTCATGTATCGAAACATTCTTTTTGTCACTAAATTATACAGAAGGATACAAATGAAAATAAAATCCGAACTTACATATATATGCAAGAGGAACCATAAAATACTTAAAAGCATTTTGTAAGTGCAAAAGGATAAAAAAATGATCACTTTACTTTGCTTGTATATTAGCATATATAGACTAAATATAACAAGGTTGACACCATCTTTGGAACTCAAATCAAATAAATCCTTTTAATGAAAATTTAACAATTGAAACTCAAACCTAAATGACCATTAACCTCTGTCTCCAAACCCAACTAGGCCTTTTTTATAGTATTAAAAAATTTTAAAATTTAATGATGGCAAGTGATTGCACAACTAAATGGAAATTGATAAAATTATGTGTACTTAGATGCAACTTTAAGCATTATTTTTTATTAACAAGTGATCCTTTATTGAGCAGCCCATATTGTGGAGCAATAAAAAAATTTGATTTACGTAAAATCATGAATAATTTAATCCCTTATATGGAAGATTACATAAAAAGTATTTGGATAAATAAAATCCATAGAGAATATGAGTACGAATATAGATATGACAAGAATATTGTAAAAATCATGAAAGAATAAAGGAAAAACACACAACTTTATTATAGTTCAGCCAATGCCTACTCCACAATAATCCAATATTAATAAAGGTTATTATAATATTCAAATTTGCAACTTACACATTGGCAAACCCTAATATTAATATAAGTAATTGGCTCATGCATAATTATTCTTTTTGGATTTTAAACCCTAATCTCTCATAGTCTTTCTACTTAAAAGTGCCAATAAAAAAAGTCTAACAAATCTCTTTCTATATAGTAACAAAACTTATTTCTTTGGTAAATTTTAAAAACAAAAATTTAAAAAAAAATTGTAAATTTCAACATAAATAAGAATTCAAGACAAATCTTAATAAATCTCCTCCTTCACTTAAATTTTCTTAAGTCTCAATTTTTTTTTAAAAAAAAAAATTGTCTTCTTTGATGTATCTAAAATCCCTCCTTCACCTTACTCCTCTACAAACTCTATTAAACATCTCATCATATACTTCACCTTCAAAGATACTCTCCATCAACTTGTTCTGATTTTTAGAAATTTACTACCTCTTCCCTATGACCAAAGCATCTCTATCTTCTTCATAACTCATATCTTGTAAAGTATCCATAATCCAAAGAGTTTAAAGAAAATAAATTCCTCCCAAGCTTTGGCACATATCTCGCATCATTAATAGTTTTTATGGTACCATCATGCAACTTAACTTTCATATTACCAACTTTAACCACCTCTAATTCAATGTTATTTGCTATAGTAATAGATTTTTCATCAAATGTATTAGAGGTATTAAACTAATTTTTATTCAAACAAACATGAATTAAGTAGGCAAAGTCTAAAATCTATGAATCTTTCAATAAATCTTTGCCTTTTTCTATTAAAAAAACATCACCATCTTCATATATACTAACTTCAACAATAGTCATGGCATCTGCATACTTATCCTACCCTCCCTTCATCTTTCTACATTGAAATTGAATATGTGCATTTCATGATAGTAGTTGTACTCCTTATATTTATAATCTATCCTTGGTCTACAATTTAATCTACATTACTTTCTTTCAAAATTACTCTCTTACGAGGTACTACCATAAACCGGATTTATTGCAAATGTTCCACCTTTAATTTATTGTTAGGCTTTTAAAATTTCTCATTCTTCAATCGAAGTGCAATTAGTTCCTCTACTTTAAACATTTCTTTTCCAACCATAAACAAATTTATCAAATTACTATAAGAGGCTTGGAGAGATGCCAGTAACTAGAGGACCTCATTTTTCTTTTCGTTTCTTTTCAATTTTAATATCTATACTAGGTAATCAATTTATTGCTAGTATTAAGATGGTTTATGATGTTTGTACCTTTCATCCTCAGCTAATACAACTCTGTTTTCAAGTATAATTGATTTATAAGTGACTCTGACCTATAGATCCTCTTCAAGCTGAACCATAACTTTTGAATAGAATTTATATGTAACATAATATAGTTCATTTCAAATACAAGAGTCAATTGTATTGTATTCACTGTTTTCATCTTAAGCTCTTTTCAATCTTTATCACTCATAGTGGTGAGCTTCTTCTCTTTCTCATAAAATGTTTTGATGGACCTTTGTTATAATGAAATATCCTTTATAATGCTCTATTATAAACTAAAATTATGTTTTTCATTAAAAGGCTCAATCTCAAAATTTGCAACCACAATATCTTGTACTTTTGACATCACAAACCTTAGCTTTAATACCAATTATTATGAAATTTTATCATTATTTGGTCAATATCTAATCCACAATAATCTATTGTCAATATATGTGAATATAGTATTTAAATATATAGCTCTCAGACACAAAAATCCTAACCTCAATACAATCAAGCAACTCACACACAATCACCCTTTTTAGATTTTAAATCCTATTTGTTGACCTCACATTGATTTTGATGATCACAAAACAATTAAATAAGTTACTAATAAATTTGGTGAAAAACTACAATGCAATGCAGGCATACATGAATCATCAAGATGAATAAAATGGAATCTAAGCTCTTAAATGAGATTATGGTTCAAGAAAGGAATTTTTGTAGAGGAACAAGATCAAAAAAAAATGTTTCAAGCTTCAATTAAGTGAAATCCAAATGTTTGGGAAGTTATTCAATAAAGAAAGTTTAAGACATGAGAGCTAGGACACTTATCTTTATCAAAACAATAAGTTCTCTTGGCTTTGGATTGAGTTTTTAAGTTTTGGAGCCATTAGTCAACTCTCATGCCAACTACTATTGCATAAAATTGAAAGAATAGAAAGTTTGAAGTCATTAACCGACTTCCATGCCAGCTACTGGCACTCAAAATGGAGAAAACAGAAAGTTTGAAGCTATTAGTCGACTCCCATGCTAGCTAATAAGGCAAATCTGTGCCACAGAAATTTTTACAGAAATCTGGAATGGAGTAGTCAGCTCATTAGCTGACTACTGTGGCCTGGACAGTGAAAATTCCAAGATTAGTCGACTAGGTAGTCGACTACTATGGCGTGGACAGTAAAAACTCCCAAAGTAGTCGACTACCATACCGACTAACTGCTTGGATAGCACAATAATGGCTAGTTCTGACATTTCAAACGATCAGAAACGGTTAGTTTAACGTCCTAATCCCTCAATGGACTATAAATACACGTAAATGGGATGGATTAGCAAAAGATTAGGAGTGTTTTTGAAGGATTATAAGTGGAAAAAAGAGTAAAAAATCATGAGAAAATTTAGCCTTCTTCCATTTGAAGAGCAACTGTGCAGCAAAGCTTGAAAGGTCATTAAAGCTCATTCAAGGCTCCAACCAACAACTTAAGAAGCTTCTTCAAGTGCTCATAACTTCAGTATTTAAGGAAGAGAAGCTCATTTAAGGAGGAAACCTTAAGAAATCTGTAAGGTGTCATTATTGTTCCATTTGCTCATTAAGGAGCTATTTATCCTGCATCTTTGTTTTCTTATATGCTTGTTTGAGTTTCAACTAAGTTGAAACTTGTGTAGGGTATACTAAACCCAAAATTGGTGATTTGTAAGGCTCCCTTGTGCTTGGTAAATAAGAAGCTAGCTGGGATAGTTAGGATAAGACTCCTTTGTGCCTGAAAGATAAGAAGCTAGCTGGTTCAGTTAGGATTATAATCGTTTGTGGAACGATTAGTGAAGAAAATTCCCAAGGAATTCTTGGGAAATGGACGTAAGCGTAAGGATTGGCACTAAACCACTATAAATCTTTGTGTTTGTGTGTGATTATTATTTTTGTGATTGTTTGCTCTTCCAATTAGCACTGCACTCTCATACAGATTTAATTGTTTTGAAGTATTGTACATACTTGCTAAAAATTTTTAAAAAACCTAATTCACCCCTTCCTCTTAGGTTGCTGAGCTGGGCAACACTATTCTACCATGTCTTTCTACTTAAAGGTGCTTATAAATAAATAAATAAATCCAAGCAAACCCTATTTTTAAAATAAATTTTATAGGAAGAAAATTTTAAAAAAAATCAACACAATAAGAAATTCAAGTCAAATCTTAATAAGAAAAAAATTATTGCATTAGAAAAAAAAATAGTAAATAGACCAATGCGCAAGAGTAGGATGCTTTGGAACTTCCTTGTTCTCAAATCCCGAGCTAGCTTGCAGAGGCCTAGAAATATGATAGCAATTGTTATGCATGCACCATACTATTCACTATAGTACCCCAGCCTACATATGATGACATGCAATGCTAGCAGTCTAAGACCCTCTTAATATGAAGGTCTAACATGTATTTGATGCAAAAGCCACCTAAAAGGTGGATTCTTTTCCCATCATCATAATGAAGGCAAACTTGTCGAACAAAAACTAATAAAGGCAACCTCTATCTCTTAAACTCAAATAGTTCCAACAACAGGAATCCAATAATTGACCTCAAACTGGCATTGTCTCCTCTTATTTGATCTCAACCATACTTTTCCTTTGGTTCCATCTTTATGATCTTAAAATTCTGAACGACTACTTACATATGAAGTTACTATTCAAGCATGATCATGTACTTCTATGTCATGTTATGTCAATATCAAATACAGAAATTTGTGAAGGCAAACTAAATGCAAAATACTGTATTGCATCCATACTCTTCCAAGGAGGTTTTATTGCACAGGTGCACAAAAATACTGAATGTGTCTGAAGAAACAAAAACAAATTTCTCTGGACTCAACCAAGAGAAATAGACATCCCAGTTCAAAGCAAAGCAATCCCACGTCTCGTATACTGATGGCATGACCTGTTACTGTTCGCTGTATCAGTTACATGGTCGAATAGTCCAAGGCGTGTCAGACATGCCTCATTCTCATGTTTCGTTCCATACTTGGTTACCAACGCCATATGTTCAAATAAAAATATAGAAGCGTTCACGAGAACAAGATTCACAGCAACGTGCTGTAAAATATTAAGTTACCTACGGACATCGACCTTGTTATTCTCTACATATGTTCAGCACTACCCACACATTCTTGGTAACTTCACATTGTGCACACGTGAATGCATGATTAGGGGTTTTGTTTAGATGCAACCATTCATGGAGCATTTATCAAGGTCGATTGGGGGAAATGAGAAACTTGGAGAGATGAATCGTCTCGGATGTCTGCCAACTTTTTCTATTGTTCTTTTCCAATCCTAAAGCCCACGACTTGCACTTCAGTGCTGTTACAAACTTTAAAAAACCATGGAGCACCTCAGAGTAGGCTTATAATTGACATTCATTGGATCAACTCGCAAAATTCTTGACTACCAACTATAGGAAAGTCATATAATGCCTTAGAACATAGAAATATAGAAGACAGGAAGAATAATACAGCAAACAGACTCAAGAAGTATCTGAGAGATGTGTAAAGTAAAAACATAACATATATATATATATATATATATAGAGAGAGAGAGAGAGAGAGAGTGGTGTCCAATGAAAATCAATGCAGAGAAAACAGAAATGAGATGAGCATATGAAAGCCTATGAAAATGGATCTTGGCAACATTATCTGAACCAAGAATGAGAAAGCTATAAAAGAGAAGTGGTGATTACTCATTTCTCAAAGTCAAAAAGATAAGGAAAAAAGACAAAGTGGTGAGGGGGATATACCATTCCTCTTTTCCTCTAGTTCAAGCTCTAAACCCTACCACTTAAAACCACATAGGCAACAAGAATGATCAAACCTACAAAGCCGACCACCTTTACAAACATGATGGTCAAGTCCCATATAAAACTTCTCTCCCATAGGTTAGAATTACTCCCAGTCCATCCATCAACATCTCAGGAAAGACTGATCGAATCGAAACCATGCATGTCATCTAATTAAGATGAGATAGGATGTGCGTAGAAAAAAAAAAAAAAAAAAAAAAAAAAAAGAGGGTCTGAGAAAAAAACCTGGTGCTGGCGAAGTCGTAGAGCCTGCCGGTGCTGGAGAAGATGATGAGGCCGACCTCGGCATCGCAGAGGATGGCGAGCTCCCTGGCCTTCTTCAGTATCCCGCTCCTCCGCTTCGAGAACGTCACCTGGCGGCTGGTGGAGTTGTCGATCCTCCGGATCACGATCTTTCCCCTTCCCATATTTCTCCGCCTCTCAATCTGCTATCAGATCTGGCGATCGAAAACTGGCAGCAAGGACTGTAGGTCAAGGAGGTGGCAGAGAAAAGGAAAGCAAGAAGGTAAGATATACAGGAGATCTGGTGGAGAGATTGAAACCTTATTTTTAGGGAAGACGAGTGATGTTTGAGCCTCTCCTAACCTGGGCCTTGGCCTGATTGGTGGGTGGTGCCTTTCCTCACAAGTCTACTACTTTATAGACGAAAATAGAATGTAAGGGAAAAGGTGGCCAAACCGGGTTGGTTGCCTCGCTTCTTGCTTTCTGCCCCCTTTTTTTTTTTTTTTTTTTCTAGCTGGATGCTTTCTTTTCTTGGCCTTTTGAGGGCGCGATGAGGTAAATGGCTGGGGGTGGTGGTATTTTGAGCCCCCTCTCTCTGCACCGCTTCCTTTTGTTTTCTCTCGTCGAGGCTTTTGATAGCGCCGCCTGCCGTATAGATCGCCGACGCGTGGTGGGACGGCTATGTGCGGCCTCCGGCAGCAGATTCCGCTATTAATTTATGTGCGCGCTTTTTTTTTATTTTTTTTTTTATTTTTTTATTTTTTTGAAGGACTCGAAACGGATCGAACATTGGCATATCCCATACTTGTTCATATCTTAGATATGAGCAAACGGATATCAAGATTAATGTTCATATGTGTTTACCGAGAAAACGGGGGAAAAAAAAAAAAAATAGGATATAAACTGTGTCAATATTTGTTCTAGACTTGATTGTATTCTTTTTTTTTATTTATTTAAATATAAAAATAAGTTAAATAATATTTCAATATATATTGGATTTTGAAATTCATGGAAATGACAGGGTCATAGAGAATGGGTACAGAATTCAACATCAAGTTCATACATAAAATTGGGTGGGGTCTAAATTACAGTTATTAAAAACCACTGGATCATTGGTTATCTAGATCATTGGTCCAATTGAATTTATATTAAAAATATAGTCAATATTAATTTTTTTCAGATGAAAGTAGACAATATAAAAATAACAAAAAATTATCTATCCATAGAGAACTTGTAAAAAGAAAAATTATATTTAGAGATATCAAAATATGTTATATGCATTGATACTTCTAAATAGTAAACAACAAATTTTTGAAAGTATCATTAAAAAAAACTAAAATATTGATTTTTTTTTAATTAAAAAAATGACAAATGATACATCAAGATGTTATTTTTATGATGTGATCAAATTTTATACAAGTATAATAAAACACCAATATAGAACAAGAACAAAAATTATATATAAACAATATATTATAGGAATTTCAATTATGGCTTTTATTTGACTATTATTATTTTGGTTATAAATGACGTCGTTTGCAAATATCATTTATAACAAAAATAATAACAAGCATTATCTATGTCTAGACTACTTTCTAAATACTTCAATATAATATTTCTAAGTTTTAATTTTCGGTACTATGTGAATTAAGCATGCTTTCTCATAAAAGCCTAAATTATTTATAGCAATGTTATATGCTATTTATTCTTGTATAATTGTTGATAATTGGGTGCATGTTTGCTTTGATTACTAATTTATGCTTGTTGATATTCACAAAAAAAAAAAATATTTGGAGCAAATGATCTTGAAAAATTAAGGTCACAAATAAATAACCTTACAAACAACGAGCACCAACTATTTCAATTGATAAATTCATTAAGAGTTGCCTACAATGACCTGAGTTAAAGGTTCCATATTCACCATAGTCTATCATCTATGAATTTCCATGTGTCTTGCCCATCTTCTTCCAAAAAATATATAATTAAAAAAACCATATAAATATATAGCCAAGCTTGATTATTTGTAATTGCTAGTTCCGAGGACACTAACTCCAAGTTCTATTTTCTCTCTGAATAGTACATTATTTTTTTAACACTTAATTTTTTAGATAATCAAAGAATTGGAGGGACTTGTATTAGCCCTCACCCACAAATGAATAGAATTGAAGAGGTGGGCATAAATTGCTATTTAAATGACCTATTAGACATTTTTCTTTCATAAAATATAGAACATAGGTGAATTGAGAAAAAAAAAAAAAAAAGAAAAGAAAAGAAAAGGCCAGTCCAGTAACAATCCAATTACAAGATTTGAATTAAAAAGGAAAAAAAAAAAAAAAAAAAAAAGGGGGCAATGTATGAGCTCAAAATCTCAAGTAAGGAAGGGTTGGAAAGAAACAAAGTGTGAACGTATGCAATGAAAAAGAGGGATTTGAATAAGCCAATGGATTATGGATGGGTGACCATTAAGTCTGTTGACAATGAGGGATGAAACATTGTAAGAAAATATCCAAGACCACTTATAAGTCAACAACATATGTTTTGCCATTAATTTATCACATGGATTTTATAAGGTTCTAGCTAAAATCACAAGACTGTGCTTTCAACCTCATACTTTTCTACAAATGATTAAAATAAATTCCTCTGGATGAATGAGATGCAATTTCCTGTTTCTTGAGAAATAACCATACAACTTATTTATACGACTTCAGGACTTGTGAGTTGCGAATCCTATGTTGTCAGCGACCACTTCTCTTCCTGCTAACAATTCTCAAATGGCAACAGAGTGGTTTGGGATTAGGATCTAATCAAAACCAGAAGTTAGCGTGCGAGTTGAGTGTTTAAAGAAGATTTAAGACTCTTCTCAAAGAAATAACTTTAATGTCCATTTGCAAACTATGGATGAGATGGTTGAACTCCGATTCCAGAACTGTTCAGATCAATAGCTCTTTAAAAATGGAGTTTATAAAGAACATATTTTCAATTTGGCCCTACCTTTGATAGCCAATTGCATGTGTCTATGAAAACTTAATTTTTGCACTGAAGATTATTTGCATCAAAATGGGACATCTTATAGGAACCCATCTAGGAACCAACACCAACAGACTGTCATTGGATTCGGTTGTCTTATTTCCTTTCCTTTTTGTTGGGGAGAAGGTAAAATTATTTGCAAATTTTATAATGTACATAAAAATATAGAGATAAATCATGTCGATAAATTATAAATAAATCGTATTACCTTAAAAGTATAAGATTTATACGGGCTATACAATATAGTCAACGTAACCCGTTTAATAAATTAATCTGTTTAATAAATTAGTGTAATTTAAAATTATATTTTACTTCAACTTGTGCAACCCATGTACCATCTATATCTGATCGGGTGCTAAAATACCAAAAACATCCTTCACCTCTTATTTTTTCCTTTTATGTTGCTTATTTTATGCAAAAATATACAAGTAACTACCTAACAAGTTAAGCACATAAGTTTGTTAATCATGCTATAAAAGTTAATTTATTTAATGATCATATCAATTGTAGGTCAAATTTGGATTAGTGAATCAATTAAAGACATAATTTTTTATTAATTATATTTAATAGGTCAATCCAATTTTGACTCAAATCTATTTGCAATCAATTCAGGTCTGCTAACTCCATGTTGAGTTTGAATTATGTTGGATTGTACCCTAATTTGCCACCAACATATAACCATGATCTTAAATTTACTTTCGCTGCACATGCATTACTTGAATGCAAGCATCTTAGTTTAAGTACTTGACATTGTTTATCATCCCAAATCCATCAATGGGATCAAAGGAAGATAGGGTCTCTAAGAGGTATGGAGAACATTATCAAAATAAAATAACTGTAACATGTGGCCAGCGGGCATCGTCCAATTGGGTTCTCACATTCCAATAAACGATCCTCCTCATTCTATAGTTTTAGTGCTCAACAATCAAAGATTATCTGAGGCAAATGGAAGAATTAAAAAATATGTGCAATTTCCAACCCAAGGAATGGGTATTTCTCTCAAAGAATCCGACTTAATGCGGCGGGCAAAGGGAAGGTGGTGGCGTCTTATCCTGAGAACCACCGTGCGCGGCTGCGGAACATCGACGCCAAAGTGGAATGAGAAAAGAAGTGAACAAAGAAAGTGCGAGGATAAAGAGCGATCAAGGTCTCGTCAATATAGGACTTTCTGAGCAAATTATCATTATTTTTATTATTATTATATATATAAAAATAAAAATAAAAAATAATTAAAGACTTGCCAATTTAAAATTTTTTAAATAAATTCTTATCACATCGTCACAGCCATCATCTTCAGTAATAAAAAAACATCATTATTATTACCATCATCGATAATAGAAATCTTAAAAAAAAAAAAAAAAAAAAAGCTAAAATGGCCGTGTAATAATAAAAGCCGGACTTCAAAACCCAGGCTTCTAATCTTTCAATTCATCTCAAAAAATGTTATTTGGTTTCCAATATATATTTTTTTAAAGAGTAATGAAAATAGATTATATATATGAACTATGTTATTTCCTTCTCCCTTCAAAGAGATTCTTTTTTTTCAAAATAAACCTTCGGTAATATTAACAAATAGGCCATCTTAAAATCAACTTTGACAACTCTATTTATTCTCATAAGGTAAGAGTTGGTTTTCTAATTTAGGATTGGCAAGACAAATAACTTTATGCAGTATCTATTTCTTTACAATTTTTTTCTGTTTCAAATATCTAGCTAAATATAATATGATTTAGGATCAAAGTAATAAAATGACTAAATCTAAATAATATATTATTGAAGGTGATTATGACAGTGATTAAATGGATAAAGAAAAACTTCAACCGATTCATTCTTTCCTTCAAAGAATAAATTCTTACAAAAATTTAAACCATTTCAATTTAAGCATACATTAAGAGGAGACAATCCAACTACAAATTTTTTAACTAATATGGCATTTATTTATTTTAAATGAAGATGTGGGACCATGAATTTCCTTTATAGCTGGCGTAAATTCTTCAAGCTGATGCCTGAGGGTAGCCTTCATTAGATTTTGATTTTGTTTTTATTGTTATTAAGGAAGAAAAAGACATTTGTGCCTTCTTAGTTGATAATGCTGGACCGCAAGGTTCTCAAGGCTATGTTGTGTGCCAGTGGGATTTGTTTAATCTTGGTGCCTCTTGCTTCATTCTATATATAAATATATTGGATATAGAAAATAAAATTTGGGGTGGGATCTTTTCAATCTTTTTAGAATCTAATGCAAAATAATAATTAAAAAAGAACCGTCTAAGAATGCGTGTTCTCTTTATAATCACCATGCGAGATGGGATTAGCAGCATTTTTTTTTTTTTTTGCATCCCTTGGAACTGAAGCAGCTAGCCAAGATTTTTCTTTCTTTCTTTCTTTCTTTCTTTCTTTCTTTCTTTTTTTTCTTTGTAACAAAGAAAAATCCTTAATTACTAGGGGGAAAGAAAAAAAATATTGGCACGGTGTGGTCTTCCTGAGTGACTGTATATCCTATTCATCCTTATTAATGATTTTTTTTTATTGATAGAATGGCAAGGAGATGATCACC
Source organism: Metroxylon sagu (assembly GCA_017589505.3). NCBI lineage: Eukaryota > Viridiplantae > Streptophyta > Magnoliopsida > Arecales > Arecaceae > Metroxylon > Metroxylon sagu. The sequence continues at coordinate 492,617 of JACVBY030000586.1, forward strand.
TCATGTGTACAAAAAAAAATATATATATATAATATATAAATAACTTCTCCTAATTAATCGTATTAAATATTAAAGTAGCATCAAGGGTCCTTCTTCTAGTTGACAGGTCATTGTCATTGTAATCAAACTTTTAAAAATATTAAGAATAAAAGGTTGGTCAAGGCAAGCTAAGTCCAAAGTTTTTCTCTCTTCGAGATGCTTCCTGCTTGATTGACTTCTAGCACTCCTAGTACTTGCCTCACAATCAACAATGAAATCATCATCAAATGCTACCACGGTGGGATGTCTCTCATTTGTTTGGCATCAGCTAATTGGCTCTTCTCTGTTCAAGATAATAAACATCTAGCGCCGTTTTGGTTGAAGAAACCGGATTCTCTTTGGCCTTTAATTTTAACCTTTTCACTTTTTTTTTTTTTTTTTAACTTTTAAATTACATAAACTTAACTTTCTTTGGTGCTTCAGTGCCAAGTAATTGGTCCAGCTAAAACAAATTAAATTAAAGAGTGCAAGCAAATCGGCTAAATACAAAATCGATATAAATCAAAATTTTGGTACGAGTGAAACCGATTTTTTTATTTTTAATTTAATCTTGATTTAAAATTTTTTGAAACTAAAAAAATTAATATGATTTCTATTTAAGTTTATAAAAAATTATTATAAATTAAATCATATCATGTGCATATATTATATAAATATTTTTATATAATTAACAAATACGAATGAATAATTAAATTATATAAGGATTATTTTTTTATCAAAAAAAAATAAAGCATTATTTGAACGCATAAAATTTACTATAGGTTGATATCATGCTCGTTTTTTAAAAAAAAATGGATAAACTGATAAATCGAAAAAGATTTAATTTAATTTATTATTGGTCTGATTTCATCCTCACACTCCCTCGACCAACGTCTTCCTTACAGGTTGCAAGTGATGGACACAAAAAAAATTAAAAAAAAAAAAATCAATCATAGATGGAATCAAATCATCTGGTCTCAGGATCTACGTGCTGAACTCCGTCATGTTTTCATCATTCTTATGTACGGGTCGACAGTGTGTCAACAGGCGTGCACATGACCGACACAAAACTTATCCAGTCCACAAATCGAGAGCTTTCTTGGCACGCCTGTATGGAACTCAGCCACCTCAAAGGCCAATGATCATAATGGATTTAATTAAGGCACCTGATTTGAATGCTAGATGAACTCATCTAACGTCATCAGCACTAAAGTTTTCTGGAGCAATGTTATTTATTCTAAAAGAAATCGTAGTTTCTGATACCACTGCCACCTCTTGGTGCTTTGCGATTGTACGCAGACCATTTGATGGCTGAGCTCAGAGGGCCGGTTTTTGATGAACAAGACTTGATTTGAATATGAACTATTTTAGACCAAACCAGAACTAATGCATATGTTTCACAATTCCCGTTGATTTTAAAAAATAAATCTATATATATACTTTTGAGATGCATGGTTACCCATGAATCTATTCTAATGACTGGGATTATTAACATGTGCTTGTCCTTGTGAATAAAATCATCCGTTGAATCTCTATCAGAAATCTTTTGATGAATGTTTAACCAAACTTCATTAGCTAATTTGTATTATTTTACCTCATGATTTGTGATTGCATTATTTTCATCCTGGTTTAACTTAGAACCCTAATGACCTAGCAAAACAAATCTTAAACTATATTAAATGGAACAGAATGAAGATGGCTTACGCTAGGATTTTCTGATATAGATATTACCTGATACAATAATGATATCTTGATTAAGATTTAAAATTCTCTTAGCCTCTTTTTAAAATTATTCTGCTGATCATCCTAACCAATAGAGGCAGCATAATGACTTCACACTTTACATAAAAAAATAACCAAAAAATATTATTCAGAATCCCTAATTTTATATAAATATTCAAGTTCTTTTCATTGCACAATATGTTAAAAAGGTATCTTTTAAGTAATATCTAAAATTTTCGTAATATGAACTCTTACATATTATTCTCTTTTAAGTATTAGCAACCTTATCGGATTGATCTATAATTAGTATTAAAGAAATCTATTAACCCATTCATTGATCTACATGAGACATAGGCCAAGCCTCTATTGTGATGTCATTTATCACAAATTAATATTGAAAATATTTTTAAATGACTAATGTGAAACTTGCAAAGACTTGGTGACAACTGTATCATGATCTAACGCGTGCCAAGAATAAAGGCAAGCTCATGGAAACTCTCAATATTTTTACTACCTAAACGACCCATGGTGCCCTTTTTTTTAAGTCAGCTTCATTGTCTTTACCACCTGAACTCCCAATATTTTTCTTTGTTTAAGTTGAGAATATGTATTTTTACTACCTAAACAATGAACGAGTTCTACATGGGTTAATCATTTCGGGACGTGGGCGATGAAATTTCGCTCGTTCAAAGCCCTGAAACATTGGCACAGTCTACGTGAAATATGCTTTGGATGAAGAGTTCTTGTTGGCGCGTCTACCGCATGTGAGCGCACAAAGTATCAAGAAGAGACTGGCCCAATTCAACTTTTAGAGGTACCATCTTATCTAATTTGAGCTAAGATAAGATAAGATAAAATAAATTAATATAATAAAGCTAAGAAGATAGGTAAGAAGGTAGATAAGATGTCACATGTCTGATTCTATTTAATGATTTTTAGTGTGAATATTTTTTTCATATGTATAGATTATTTCAACTATAAATAAAATTATATCTTCTCTTTCTTCTCAAGTTAATCTCGTAATCATTGATAATATTATTTTATTATTTATATTTAAATAGACATATATTAATTGTTTTCAATCGCTAAAATTTTTTAGGCAGAAAGTTCATAAGAAAAAAAAAAAAAAAAAGAGTGTCGAGAAAGAGAGTGAAAAAAATAACATAAAAAAAAAATCAATCGATGAGAATTTTTATATGTGCTATCATCTTATCCTTCAAAAAAAAAAATTTATTTCAATTATTAATATTTTAAAATAGTATTTCTTTTAGATTCTATATTAAAAAAAAAAAAAAAAGGCTCTTATCTCTTAGATTTAAAAACTCTGTTACTCTCCTAACTTTATAAAGACTCCAGAGAAGATGGAGTTGTTTCTATTAAAAATAATTTCTATGACATATATGGTTTAAACAACTCATGGCTCATGATAATCTACTTAAATTTAGTATAGGTACATTATATTTTAGTATAGATTTTATTTAGATAGCAAAGAAACAAAGATAAGTCAAGAAGCAAATACTAATAAAACAATTTATAAAATTAGCCTTAAAAAATACTTCTAAAATTTTAAATTTTTTATTTTATTTTTTAAAAATTAAGCTCAAAGTAGCATCTGTGCATCGCACACGCATACACGTGGTATATATAGTAAAGCTAAGAGGTTCTCAAATTTTCTTCTTCTTATGCCATATATATGTTTATATTAAATAGCTTTTTAATGTAGAGAGTTTTTCTTTATCTAAAATATTTTTTCTTCTACGAGTTGTCCCATAAGCCCATTTGGTATACTGGTATCACGGTGCCCTTCTATATTGATTCTTCGAATGTGCATGACTTTCATTTGACATGAAGCTATTAATTTTCTACTAATTTGTTAAAAACAGTTCATTCGTCCTTTTCTCTATTTTTTCTAAGTAGAAAATAAAGTCGGCTCTTTTCTTTTTCTTCACCTTTTTCCAATAAGGAATTTTACAACAAGCTATTTTTGTTAAATCCTAACTCATGTTTGCTCTTTTCTCTTCTTTATTTTTTTTAGTGGAAAAGAAAATTAGCTCTCTTTTTTTTTTGTATCCTTATTTCAGTGGCGAATTTTACATCAAAGCTATTATTATTATTATTACTATTTATCTCAACTTGTATTTTCTCTTTTCTTTTTTTTTAAGTGGAAAAGGAAGTTGGCCCTTATCTTTTTCTTTTCTTTTTTTTTTTCAATAATGAAGGAGGTAAGGGTAGATTCTTAAAATCATTTTTTTTTTCTTTGCATTATAAGTGAGGAAGCAATAGTAGATATCTATAAATTTCTTTTAATCTCAACTTATGTTTGTTCTTTTTGTTCTTTTTATTTTTTTTAATGGGAAAGGAAGCAAGCTCTTTTCATTTTCTTTTCCTTTCTTTCAATGGGGAAAGAGGCAATGCTAGATCCTTGAAATTAGTTTTTTTTTTCTTTCTCTGCTTTATAAGCAAGGAAACAATAATAGATACCCATGAAAGCAAAACTATTAAATGTACATAATTTTCATTTTATAACGAATCATAAGTTATCTTTTTTATCTCAACTCAAGTTTCGTTTTTTTTCTTTCTTTTTGGTCTAATGGAGAAAGAATCAATAGTGAGTCATTGGAATCAAGATTTTTTTTTTTATTTAATGAATAAGGAAGCAATAGTAGATCCTTAAAAAGTACAACTATCATTTTACTATTGCATGTTTGAGTCCATTATAAAGTTAGATGATGTGATTCACAGTGAGAAAAAAATCATCTCCTTTTCTTTTATACCATGAAATGGTTCAGGTTAGAAAATCGACTTTTTTTCTTTTATACCATAAGTAAAGCTAAATTAAATAGCTCTAAATATTAATTAACTATAAAATCAAAGTATTAGTTAAGGAGAATACTCTAGTGAGAAGCTTTCTTATAACTATAATAGCAATTTTTATAATAATCACGCCTCCATCATAAAGAATTTTATTTCAATTGGATTATATTTTTTAATTTAAAAAACTCTATTCAAAAAAATATTTCATCTATTTTTTAATTTATAGTTTCAAATCAATATTTTTTTGAAATTTAAAAATAAATTTAATACAATACACATATTTTATTTATCTTATCTTTTATTTATAATTTTAAATAATAATTTCAAATTTTATATTTAATAATATAAAATTTAAACATTATATTAATTTATATTTTATTAGGCTTTTGCTATGGTGCTCTATACACTTTTTTTTCTTATTTTGTTATAATTTTTTCTAATCATTTAATTTACATTTAGTGTATTATATTAAGTAAAAGGGTAATCGATTCGATCAGTGGTTGCGTAGTTAGTGCAAATAAATAAAATAAGGTAAAAAAGTTTTTGCTACAAAATGTGGTTGCAAGTATACGAGTAAAGAGATGCAGTACTGGGGATGATGTTCAAAGAATAGAAATGGGATCCCCTAGTGGTGTTTTAAGAGGTAAAATAGATATCCTTCTGCTTCTAAGTCAGTATTAGAGCTGTAAGGAGTGGAAGAAGCTGGAGATGACTTGGTGGAGCTTCACACACCCAAAATGAGGACTATGGATAAGGTACAGAATCAAAATAGATATCCTTTTGTTTTTGAGTCAGCATCAAGGTTGCAAGGAGCGTAGAAAGGTGGAGATGACCTAATGGAGCTCCGTGTACCTAAGACGAGGGCAATGGGCAAGGTTCCCTATGGGTGAATTCACTTAGATCTTGAAAAGGATGTTCAAAAGAAGTTTGAAGAGAAGACTAGTAAAGCCATAGAGATTTATTGAGAATGAAGAAGTACCGTAGCAAACCCTTTTATTTATTTATCTTATTAATCAAACCAATATCCGTGCATCACATGAGCATATACCTAGTATAATATAGTAAAGCTAAGATGTTTTAACCAAAGAGCCAAAGCTTGTCATGTGTTATATTACATTTAATAACTTTTAAATAAGAAAGGGCAGAAAAGTAAAACCATATATATATATATATATAATTCCAAAAAAGGACATTTAATAACTTTTTATTCAATCTAATAAAGTATGAAAGAGGGTAGAAAAGATACACCATATATCCATGCCTTCTCTAATTTTATATTTAAAAATTTAAATTATAATAGCCCATGTATTACATGGGCATATATTTAGTTAAAAGCTACATACCTAGATGGTACATACCTAGACATACATACATACATACCACTAAGATCTCTTCTCTATCCAAAATAGGATTAATGCCACTTATTGGCAAGCTATTTGTTAAATTATTGATTCAGATTTCATGACTTAAATAAATTGAAGCGAATCTAAATTTATGTGCAAAAGGATTATCTAGTGGCCATGGATTAGGCAGCTTATGATAAGTTACATGCCTTCAACTCAACATATCTTATTTTCTTCTTTTTTTTAAAAAAAAAAACATTTTATAATCTAGCTGACTAGTTGTACTCGAGCTCTATGTTTCCAATCCTAATGGCTGCTTTTACTTCATCAAGACATTTGTAATTTCTTAGCTAGTATGCAAAGCTCTACTTGATAGCCACAAAGAATGGTTGTGCTCTATGTTTTGGAACCAATCATAGTGATGTAGATGCTCAATTATGATAAATATAAGTGTTGGCATCATTTTTGTACTGAAATATCGACTAAATGTTACTGCTTATGCTCACAAGAAGTTTCTCTGGGCAAGAAGTGAATCACAATGGTATTTTCTTTTCTTGAAGTTATATGCACTTTTTATGACCACAAATACCATATTTTCATAACCCCAGCTGACAACATATTTATTTTATTCTTTAAGAATATGAAATACGGCTGGACTTTTGGTAATGTACATTTCTTCATGCTAGCATCCTCAATCCAGGTTATTTCAATCATTCTAGAGCAGTTGCAATATTTTATATGGCTTCTTTCATATGGTCCATCATGGGCAACAAATGGATCAAATCAATTCTTAACGTGGCTAAGCCTTACTAGATTAGACTCGATCTATTTAATATTCTAATACTTTTGTATTGGATCGGTTTCAAAGATCAAGACTGCATCCAAATTTTTTGAGTTTAGACTAGATTTTGCATTTTTTTTAATCTAATCTGACCTAATGTGAAAGTTTGAACCATATAAAATTTTTTGTTCACTCCAAATGCCTTTTTAATCTATTGGATGAATTCTTATTTAAACTACATTTTTATTTTTCATCATCGCAGCTCATAAATTCAAAAATAATCAATTACTTAAAAAAATTAATTTTTTTTAAATTAAAAATTCAGTAAAAATTAGCTCTTTTTAATTTTAATTTTAATTTTTTAAATAATTTTATATTTAATTATCAAATGTTAAATTTTAGTCATAACAAAAAAGCCAGAGGCTTAACTTAAACTATAAATTTCAACTCAAATTTGAACATATTTAGGTTAGATCCAATCATACTTGATAAGAACAAACCTGAATAGTCTATTAAATATAAAAAAAATTTTATGGATATGACCCGATCCAACCTAATTAGCTAATGAATTAGTTTTTAATTCAAAATCATAGTACAAAAATGAAACCAAAACGAGTTCGGATCAAGCATTCCTTGTTTCAACCCAATCTGCATAGAATCCTAATTTCGCATGGCATTGCAAGTCAAATAAGTTATAACCAGACAAACATTACTTTTGACCATTATAAATTAATCAAGATTAAGACGATTATGATTGGATGGACCTTACAAAATTTCCACCATTCAAGTGCTAATTAAGCCCTACTTAATCATAACCATGGCACCACATATAAATAGCCATGGTGACTATATAAGGCCTCTACAGCCGTAAGGTGAGCTAGAAAGTAGTGTGAGATAACTTTTCTTCTCCTTTTATTTACCATCCGTTCGAAAGTTGAAGGACAAAATATATATATATATATATATATATATATATATATATATATATATATATATATAATTTAAAAGTTTTATAAAATATTAGAGAGAAAAAAAAATATATCTAATTAAATAGAGAAAAGTAAAGCAAAACCCACAAAACTCTTGAATTTAAGATTTAAAAATGGTTGCTGTTGAGATATTTGAAAAGATATTAAACAAAAATATCTTAATATTTCTTTTTTTTTTTTTTTTTTTTTCTTCCCTAACCTTTTTCCTCCGATCCGCTTCCGAAAGAGTTACGGCAAGAAAATCCAAATAATAATAATAATAATAAATTTTATTTATTTATTTGTATCCAAATCCGAACCGGAGTTCTCATCGAAACCGGAGTTGCCGTCGACACCGGAGTTTTCTATCGGACGGAAACAAACCCGAACCTCTCTCCCTCGGGTTTTTCCTTCACGCGCCATCGCCTCGACCCGCCCCTCTCCACGCTCCGCAAGCACCCTTCCTTAAAATCGCTCGCTTTGCCTCTGTCTTTCCTTCCCACCGATTGATTTATCGGCTTTCCCTTCCCCACTTCCCCTCGTCTCAATCCAAAGCAATTGGATTCCAGCGCCTCGAGAAATTTGGCCACTTATCCAGCGCTAGGGGGTGATGGATTCCGATCAGAAGGAAAAGGGGGAGTTTGGTCGCGAGGAATCAGACGGACAATATGCAGCGGAATCCGTGGATAAGAAGAATTCAGCAAGCGACATCGAAGGTGGAGTCCAGGTCTCGGCGTTTGATTACTCCGTGGAGAACTTCTTCGCTGGGATGGATGCGGTTTCGGCTATCTGTGGGGAGACTGGTGACCAGCGCTTCGAGGCGGGCGAGATTGAGCGGTTCTCCTCCATGATCACTTTCTTGAAGTGAGCTCGCTCTACTTTAAAAAAAAATTAGTTTATGGATTATTTTCCACATATTAGCACGTCAAAGTTATTGCTTTGTGAAGATTGTGTTCGTTAAAATACAAGAAACTGGTAAATTTCGAACCAGGATTCTTGTGTACCATAAACTAGCGGATTCACCAACATTAAAAGTTAGTTTTTGTCTAAATTATGTTACTTTTATTGGTTTGGAGTAATTAAATCTTCATAGTTAATGCTTTCAAGAATAGAAAGTCTAAAGCATTGTGATTAACCGTAGCACTTCAAATTATTGGATTCACCAACATTAGAAGCTAGACACTTGTCTAGATTATGTTAATTTTATAGTTTGAAGTAATTAAAGTTACAAAGTTAATGCTTTCAATAATAGAAATTCTAACTTTTAGCATTACTTTGTGTATATCACAAAACATACAACTTCTTCCTTCTTTGGTCTTTCACTCTCTTGTCTACGTCTTGTTGGCTTGAACTTCAAATCATCAAAATATCATCTTGTTTGTTTATATGGCTAAAATTCGTGCGATAATTTACAGAGAGTGGAGGCATTTCTGTTATGATCCAAAAATTATCAACTTTACTTTTGAAACTGAATCTGCACAAGCAAAAGAAGTTACAGAGGGAATAATCTTATCTCAGTTTTCTTCTGCAGCTGTTCCAAAGGTTGGTCAAAACAGGTCTGATGGTAGTTCAAATAATTTTTATTTTCATTTCTCTGGTTTTCTCAGACCAAAGAAAAAAAAAAAAAATTATAGGTTTGTTGCACATGTTAGCTTCAAATCATAAATTTGACCTTACTTAACAACTTCTTATTTTTTTGGTCTCACATGCTGATGCAGATGGACCCACTGCCTGGTAAGACAAGACATTTGGACAGGTACTCCTTCTGGATTTATGGTTCCCTGTTTGCTCTTTCTATGCCATGTCTTGACATATTTATACTAAAAATTCCAAAGTTTTGAATCTGAAACATATATCTATGTTATGACAGTTTACACTGGTTAATATGTAATACAGAGGATGTAAAACATATGCATTGCCCAATGGAGATACTAATCCCAGCATTTCATTGTTCTCATCTAGCTAGCTAGGCACATCTAAAAGCTGCTGCTAGACATTCTGTGATGCTATGTAAATTTCTTAAAGTTGGAAGATACTAGCATGGATGTTGTCCAGCTAGACTAGATACAATCTGTAGCAGGCAGTAGTTCTTTCATTCGAGTTTATAGTTACGATCTTGATTCATTGGATCAACATGTATAATTTGCTTTGAACACTTTGATAAAATTACAAAACCTACTGAAGTATGTTAACAGCTGCAAACCTCATGAAATATAAAGATTTTATGTCCTATTTTCCCTATATCAGTATTATAACTTTGAATTGTTGGTGTGTATTGAACATAAGGCTCCTTCTTGCTTGTGCCTATGGGCATAAGGACTGTGGTAGAGCCAAATATGTTCATACATATGCTTTTTGCTTACGGATTATTATATGGAATGAGTGATTCTTCTCATATGACACATGGCAATTCCATTTTTTCCTTTCTCCCAGCAGCACTCATGATATACAAATCATGTTAGAATGGCATGTTTTCTGGTAAATAGAAAGGACAATTTTAGCCTCATTTTATCAGTCTTCAAAATAGTTCAGGTCTTCATAGGTCAATGAAATTAATCTTGGGATTTCTTTCTTTGGGGAGACTTTAGAACTTTGCTTGATGAATAGGAGGATTTGTTGTTGTCCATATTTCACTTAGTTGGAATTAAATTACCAGCCATATCCCATTCTCAATATGCCAAAAAGAAGTGTTTTCTAGAAGTTGCCAGTATTCATGCTTGGCTGTAGAAACAGTTTGGCAATTTGTATCCAAAAATGCTGAAGGAAGGAGGAATTAATTTAATTCATAAGGCTGCAATCAACAGAAGATAAACTTGGCAATGATGCTGATATCAATAGCATGGTGCTAAACACAAGGAATTCATCATTCTGTTCAGAAGATAAGGATGCTCTAAATGCTATTTAATCCGTAAGCATTGTTTCAGATATGTTGTTTCTCCAAATGGATTGGGGAATATCAGCTACATTTTTCAATGGCCTGTAGAGGGGCAATCAGCTGTATGTTTATGCTATTATGACAACATACTGACTTTGATATAATGCATGTATTGAAAAGGCAATCAGGTTGCCAAATTTTTTGGCAAACCTCATGTATGATAAAGAGCTCTAAAGTGAATGTAGATTTCGCCTTTTGGTTTGACAGGCTTTGTGTGAGATCATGAAGTGTTAAACATCATAAGTACAATTGCATGTCAGATAACATCATAAACCACATCAAATTGCTTGTGATGCTTTCATAATGCATTCTTCTTCTTCATCATGTTTCTTTGTTTTTTTATCATACAAGTTGATACTGATATAATGTTGGCATTATTCTTTTCTCTAATATATGGGTTGTCAAATTAGCTGCGTTTTTGAGAAGGCAAATGTTACGAGGACAACTATTTTTAATTATTTAATGAACTTACATGGCTTAAATATCACAGCTAGTGTATCCAGTGGGTGAAGCAAGTCCGTCAAGCATCTAGTGCTGAGCAGTAAAGTTAGTCAAAAGGAATGACTTTGTACTTATAGTATTGCTATCTTGAAGTAATCTTTTTGGTACTTATCAAATTACTAAAGTAAAAGATAACAAGTACATTGATGATCACCAGATTATACACACCAAGGTCTATGTACTGACTGTACTGGTATGGTGCTGAGTTTCAATTCAGTATGAATCGAATTAATCCAAACTGACCTGTACCACTGGTATGACCCTAATCATTTGATGCTGACTCATACTGAGTGGTTAAAAGTTAAAAAAAAAATGGCACTCTATCTCGGTACGGAATGCGCACTGTTCTATTCCAACTTGTACCATATCGAACCAGTAATCTATCGGTACGAGTCTTGGTACCAGTTTTGCAAACCTTGATACATATACAAATAATTCACGGAAACTTGTAATGATAAAAGTTTCGATTCTTTCTTGGGATTATAGACAACATGTAAATGATATACATAGTCCATATGATTTGATGTTTCATGAAGCTAGAGTGCCCTTGGATGTTTTAAATAAGAAAAAAGCTTATTTTTATTATTTTAGGTAGACAAAAAAGTTTATTGTCATTGAAAGTCATCAAGTAGTTGTCATCATATGTATATAGTCAAACATTCGAATGCCACCTGCAATAGTAAGAATCCTTAGGGGGAATTCTTATAATTAGATGTCATGTTTGATGACATTTTTCTTTCGTTGGTTGATCAGTGAATGATCTTATTTTCTGATTCTTTCTACTTGGTTATTTTCAACAATTTTATTCTTCTCCACATAAAGAACCAATGCTGAGTCATGTCATTCAAATGCCAGTTGATAGTGGAGCCTTACCCGATTCCAAAAGGGATTGATTCCCGGGAAGGCAAATGCTACCTTTTGGCTCTGTACCATAATGTGCATTCTTAGTTGTCTTTCTCATTCATGATAATTCTCTTGATTGGTTCATAACAACACTTACAATTGTCGGTGAAGCCTTACCCTATCTAATTCAGTCAATATTATGAATCCTTCTTCGCCATTCATCTATATCACAATGCATGAGTTGTGTTTTATGTACACAAACACTTTTTCCTAAATATTTTATCAAGATATTTATTCTAGTTTACTTGGGTTTTGTTGTTTTTCAGCCTTGCAATTCATATCCCTGCCCCTCATCTTATTTGTGCCTCATTTGGTCTTTTGCTTCATTTGAGAAATCATGCCGATGATACCCTAATATAGTGGGATATCCCAATACAAATTTGAGGATTCTTGTGACAATAGTAGATGCCAAGATTTTAAATCCCGTGGAACAAGGTAATATCGATTTTTCTATGGAAGAAGATATGCTATCATCTTGTCTTTTCTGACACCTAGGATGGTGGATGTACAAAGGCACTGATTGGGATGTTAGAATGATGGTGGCACAGTCCTATTCGGACACTTAAGACGGCAACCCATTCTAGCATCCTACGGGGCATCCTGTTGGGATCTAAAACTATTATAGGTGCAACCTTTTTTTGTTCAAATATTCTAATGGCGTCAATCTTTAGAGGACAGCATAAATTATGTCCTTTTGATTATGGCACATGGATTATGATTTGTCATTTTAATTATCGTTAAAACTGGTGATCTACTTTAATGCTATCGTCCTTGGAAGTTCATTGCAACCGCCCTCCCTGTTCCCTGTTCCCTGTTCAAATGGATTGCAACCTGCCCCTCATCATACCTTTTGCTTTTGGTTAAAATGAGGTATTTTTGTAACTTTATTTCAGGTTTTATTTATAGTTTCCTTTATATACCTAGAATCCAAACTTAGCGCTTAAATCCAGAGCTCTTCTCATAGCATCTTACTCTGGTTTTTCATATGCAAGTACTATGCTGTCATAGTTACCTTTTGTGACACCTTATCTTAAATACTTGCAGCTCCTAAATTTCCCTTAATGTGCTTGATCCCTAGATCTACCGAGATTTTCCCTCAATATATGCACTTCTGCTTCTCTAAGCCTTTTGTATTGATTAACATTCATATTCATAAAATGTTGCAGCTTGCATTGTTTTCTATATTTCGGATTTTTTGGTCTTATGTTGATTTCACAGCGTTCCAATTGGGAGAACATTTAAATGATTTAACTCTATTGACTATGTTCTCCTTTATCTCTTCATACCTATAAACTTATACATAAGAAGTTTAAAAGCTTGTAAGGAGTGCTATGCCTGGAAGCACTTTTGCATGAAGGAAGTTTAAATTTGGTGGGAGAAGGTTTGTTAGTTTTCATTTGGTTTAAATCATTAATAACCAAAATTCTTCATTATCTTTTTTCCAACAATTTTTGTAATTTCATCAGCTGCTGTAGCCATAACTTGGTGCATTTTGAAACTAATGAACGAATGTTTTATAGAGCACAAGCTTCACCAATGTGTAAGCTAAAAATGAAAACTCAGAATAAAGTTGTTTTGTGGAGGATCCATCCGTGAAAGAATTGATGAACATTGTGACAAATCATAATATTATATATATATATATATGTGTGTGTGTGTGTGTGTGTGTGCGCATATGCACAACTAGTTATAGTGCATGCACTTATGCCTCTGTACTGAATAAAAATAGTTATTATGAACTTATGACATCTATGTATAGAGAAGATTTTAGATTAGTGAATAAAAGTAAATGTTGATTTAATTCATCTGAAATAAATTGTTCATAAATTTTTTCTATTGAAGAAATGGGTATTGGTATTACCAATATCATAGGATCACCTAAGTTTGAAATTTGAACTTGGAACCTCCTCTTAGTGAAAGAGAGGAGCAATTATTAGACTATAGTGTAGCTTGCATGATAATGAAATGATTTTGAGGTTACTAAATTTATGCTTTTTGATACATATTCACCCATAATTTGTGGCATTTTTTATTTATAAACATGCAAAACTAGCATATCACCAAGTAGTCTATTTATTTATTTAAGAAAATGCAAATGATGGTTAAGTATTCCCAAATCCACTAATAACCCAGATGTATTTATAATCATTTTAGTAAAAAGTCAATCTAAAATTAAGCCATACATTTAGTTCCTTGACACATGGGTCTGGAAGTAATAAGACATTGCTCAATCATGTTTTTGATGGGTATAGAAAAGTAAAAAATTCACTTAAGTCTTACTTGATCATTAAATAGGATAATTATTTTGAAATCTTCTGTAGTTATGGTCTTATGGATGGTGGGGGTGGACAGTTGGACTCTGTCTAGTTGGAGAGACCTCACTTGATAGCTAGTTAAGTTCTACATATCAGCTGATGATACTGTGACTTGAGTGCAATGAGGCTGCTCCTTGATTGAATATCTCCTTTTCTAATAGATTCATATAAATGTTGATTTAGATACAAATCCTTATAATCATTTGGAGCATAAGTATAGTTAGGCCATTATAACAAATGCGTACATGCATGCATGGGTCTAATCACACGCACTTTCAGAAAGACACAAATTGGAGAGAGACATGATTTCAATATCTCAATAAATGTCATCTTCCTAATATTGGCACATATGGTTATATCTATCCAAACCAGGGATTAAGAAAGTCCATTTGAATTCATCTCGTTGGTCATTGTTTTGTGCTGCACCCAAGTTCAACTAAATGCCATGAGTAGTTTGTTTTAAAAGGTTTTCAGAGGGAATGCTGATGCAAGCTAGATATTAGCAAAGCACTTAAGAGACTTTTCAGCTTTTATTTTGTGCACCTTACCCAAACAGTGGAAAAGGACAATGATATATCATGACATCCAAAGCAAATGGCTTTACTCTTTCTAGGCCGAGCCCATTTGTTCTCTTGGTATCCTTTGTAAGAGATTTTTTAATTGTTAAAGTTTTTGAGGGTCATAGTATGCTGTACCAGTGCATACCATTTTATACTTGGTGTACCATACCAATATTAAATCGAGACTCGATATGGAGGGCTTATGAAGTTTAGATATGCTGAACTGACCCACATGCTAGGTATACCGATACTGAACCTATCGCCATCAATTAGCTAACCATCAAGAAAGGTAGACTGGAATTTATAAAGTGCATATATTTAATGATGTGGGAGGAAGAATGACTCCTAGGATAGCCCAAAAATAGTCCGTTGAGTTCAAAGTTTTAATCAGTAACCAAACTCGGTCGTGTTTGTGTGGCTTGCTGATCCTAGATAATTTACTCAATGGCTCAGATTTGATAGGCACCAGTTAGTAATATCATGTCCTGTTACCAGCCCATTAGATGCCACAACTTAATATTGTTATTTTGCCCCTATGTGCTGAGAATTTTAAATAGTCTGGTAATTCATCTGGATTTTCAATTTGACACAGTTCGTTGGTGACATTGTTGTTAGGAAACAGGGATATAGAGCCTTTGTGAAGAGGCCCATTGCATCCAAGACACTTGATGGTCCCATTCCTCCTTCCAGTTATTCTGATGAGTTCTTCCATCATATGGTCTTTAGGAAGTAAGGATGTGAACCCTTTGAGAGTTTTAATTTGTTTAGAGAAACAGATATTTGAGGATGTGAAGTCTATAAAATTTTTAGGGCCATTCCAGGGAAGGGGCATTTGGAGGATGGAAATTTTTTCACATTAGGCATTGCTGCAGTTATATGGTTTTCAATTGGGGCATTTGGAGGATAGAAAAAATAAGAATATTCTTGGAAAGGGCATTTTGAGAATAAGAAAGTTTCACATGATCATTGGCACATTTATCTAGATTTAGGGATTATGGTCATATCCTAGCCATATTGTGTCCTTTTATTTTTAGATTTCCCATGATGGTTAGCCCTTATCTGTATCCTATCTGTATCGTGTATCCATGTCCATTCTTCAGAAGTGGTTGTTGCTTTCTTGGGAATTCCATGAGTAAAGTGGATTGAAAGCTTGCTCATGGAATGTTGCTGTTTGATTTAATTGTCAAAAGAAAATTCCTTGTAATGGATGAGTGATATTGAAGAGCTACAGATTTAGCAGCTAAGCCCTGTGGTTAAAGCTATTTCTAAGTTTGTTATAATCCTTTTCTCATTTAAGTGGCCATGCTAATTGCTAAGTGGTTTGTCACTATATTCATATATTCTCTGTAATAAGGAACTTTTAAATGTCAGACATTGATATTATGCCACATTCCAACTTTCTACTTCATTTGTTGCATCTTTATAATCAAACCACATACATTTTTTTTTAATCCTTTCATTTACCTTGTATATGTAGTCATTATATATAATTTTCACTATTAGCTCATCTCTTCAATGGAGGAACATATTGGAACCGGCAATTTTGATTTTTATGGTTGTACTTTCTTTTGTACTTTATAGCCCTCTACATGGTAAAAAAATTTTCTAAGATGTCTTTGCAGCAATGATTTTGTCTTGCATGCTGGGGGGCATGTTTGGGGATTGGACTGGTGTCCCAGGATCATTGAAAAGCCTGATTCTAAAACTAAATGCGAGGTAGCTCCAATTTCTACCCTCAACTTTTCTTTTTGTTGTTTAGGGCAATGCAGTATTCTGTGGCCTGTTTTCGGAGCATCTAACACCCTGTTTTATACATGTCTTGGTCTGATTACGTTTTTAGATAATCATTCAAGGGACATCAAGATTGTTATAATTAATAATCAATAAGCAGATGGATTCCCATAGACTAATCTGCAGGAAATAAATATGCTCATCTTGCTGCTTGCTAATAAATTCACGTTTTGATCATAAAGACTTCCTTCGCAAGCTACAATTTCTTTGGCCTTTGGGAAAATATATTTCGATGCTGGCTTTGAGTAAAGCATCCAGATAATCATTAAAGTAATTCTGTATTAATAACAACTAATTGAGTTAGATCAAATGACATCAAGATTAATATAATTAACAATCAATAAGCAGGTGGATTCCCATAGACTAATCTGAAGGAAAATAAACATATTTGTCTTGCTACTTGCTAATAAATACATGCTTTGATCATAAAGGCTTCCTTTGCAAGCTGCCATTTCTTTTGCCTTTTGGAAAAATA
The DNA here is from genome assembly GCA_017589505.3 of Metroxylon sagu. Taxonomy (NCBI): domain Eukaryota; kingdom Viridiplantae; phylum Streptophyta; class Magnoliopsida; order Arecales; family Arecaceae; genus Metroxylon; species Metroxylon sagu. The sequence continues at coordinate 509,743 of JACVBY030000586.1, forward strand.
TGTTTCGATGTTGTCTTTTAGCAAGAGTGTCAATCTAAACAATTTGCTATGGCAATCCTACAAAGTGTCTAATCTTCCTAGTTATGCAGCAGTGCCAATTTATATTTTAAAGTTTAAATCAAATCTATATTATTATTCATTATTATGAATAAGTTATCATTGGTTTGCTTAATTTGAGAGTTAGCACTGGTCTGTCCTAAATAAACCTGGTTTCACCACCTATGATCCCTTCAAAAAGAAAAATTATTCATAGAACCTTTTTTATTCAAGCATTTTTTTGTTTAAGATATACAGAGGTTATATACAAAGCACAGATGCATGCATGTGCATACACATGCTGTTACATCCTGTTATTGATTGGTTGGTGTGGTAGTTGAAATATTAATAATGTGGACAGTTAGGTTCCACTTTGATAATAACTTGATGGTGTTCAGGTTCATTTGCATTTATTGTTCTAACTTGTGTATGCATTTCAAAAGATGTTACTGTGGCAATTATTTATTTCTAATTTACCTATCTCTTTTGCTTTTATAGTATCTTGCAGTTGCTGCTCATCCTCCTGGTTCTGCATATCATAAAATAGGTGTCCCATTGATTGGAAGAGGCATCATTCAAATTTGGTGCCTCTTAAGTTTGGATGAGAAAGTGGAATGCTTACCAACAAGGCCCAGAAGAGGGAGACCTAAAAGAGAACCAGTTAAAGAAGAACAACTAGATGAGATGTCAATCATCAAAAGGCCCAGAGGCAGACCACGGAAAAGGCCAGTTGAAAGGGATGCAATATATGCTTCAAGTGCTGAAGTTGAATCAGATCTTCCACGGCCCAGAGGGAGTCCTAGAAAGCAAGGGCTTCTGATTGCAGTTGATCTAAATGCTTCACAGAAGTTATCTCCAGTAAAGCATAGAGGGAGACCCCGGAAAAGACCTGCTCTGGATTGCAATGATGCAAACGAATCTTTGCCTGCCAAGCGCAGAGGGAGACCTAGAAAGATTCCGCCTCCAAGTATTGATGATTCAATTGACAAACATATATCACCTCCTTGCAGTAACAGTCAAACTCTGAGCACAAGTGGGTCTGCTCTGCCTATAACTGTTGATTGTGGGACTCTCTCACTGACTTCAACTCTTTCTGCTGATATAAACTGTAAGGAGGAAACAATTCAAAAAATGCCTGGAGAAAGACCTGGGAAGAATCCCTTCAAAAAAAAAGAAAGACGTGGGAAGAAACCAGTTTCAAGTGTAACTGAATTTGTTCCAGTATCTTGTGTTGAATCAGGGAATGATACATCTTCCCTGGCCACTTCAAGCAGACAAGAGAGTTTGGACATTAATGAATCATGTTTATGCAGTAATAATCATATTCCAAGCACAAGTGAGCATATTCTGCCATCAACTGTTGAATCAGGGAATTCTGCATCAGTCTTGCCGGTTTCTGCTGATGTAAACTGTAATAAAGAAACAACACAACCAAAGCGTAGAGGGAGACCTCGAAAGAACCCAATTCCAAGTGTAAACAAGTGTGGTACAGCATCTGGTGTTGAATCAGTGACACTGCCCACTGTTAGCAGTCTTGGGACCTCAAATGTAGATGAATCACCTAAATGCTGTGACAATCAAACTCTAAGCGGAAGTCAGGATTTTGTGCCTGATTTGGGGAGTGTTGCATTGGTATCGCCTGTTTCTACTGATGTAAATTGCAAAGAAGAAGCAGTTCAAATGAGGCGTAGAGGACGACCTAGAAAACACTCAGTTTCAAGTGCGAATGAATGTGATCCAGCATCTTGTGTTGAATCAGGGAATAATACATTTTCTGTGGCCGCTTCAGGTAGACCTGAGACTTTGAACATTAATGAATCGTGTTCATGCGATAATCAAATTCCAAGTGCAAGTGAGTGTATTCTACCTTTAACTGTTGAGCCAGGGAATTCTGCATCAGCATTGCATGTTTCTGGTGTCATAGACTGTAATGCAGAAACAATTCAACTAAGATGCAAAGGGAGACCTCGAAAGAAACCATTTCATGTTAACAAATGTGTTATGGCATCTGGTGGTAAATCTGGGAATGATATATCTCCATTGCCTACCTCTAGCAGACTTGGGACTCTGAATGTAGATGAATCACCTCTATGCAGCGACAATCAAAATCTAATCGTCAGTGAGGGTTGTCTGCCTGATTTGGGGAATGCTGCATTGGCATTGCCTGTTGCTGCTGATGTAGATTGTAAGGAGGAAACAGTTCAAAGCAGGCGCAGAGGAAGACCTAGAAAGAACTCAGTTTCAAGTCTAAATGAATGTGATCCAACACCTTGTGTTGAACCAGGGAATAATACATCTTCCTTGGCCACTTCAAGCAGACCTGGGACTTTCTGCAATAATCAAATTCTAAGCACAAGTGACTGTATTCTGCCTTTAACTGTTGAGCCAGGGAATTCTGCTGACAGAAACTGTAATGTGGAAACAATTCGACTAAGGCATAGAAGGAGACCTCAAAAGAAACCAGATCTGAGTGTAAATGAGTGTCCTACATCATCTGGTACGGAATCAGGGAATGATATATCTACTCTGCCCACTTTTAGCAGATTTGGGACTTTAAATGTAGATGAATCACCTATATGCAGCGACAAACTCACTGTAACTCAGGGTTTTCAGCCTGACTTGGGGAATGTTGCATTGGCATCATCTGTTTCTAGTGATCGAAATTGCATGGTGGATGCCATTCAACGAAGGCTTAGAAGGAGACCCGAAAAGCAACAAGATATAAGCATAAACAAGTCTGGAGTTGAATCAGGGAATGATACATTAGCATTGCCCAATTCTGGAGGACCTGGGACAACGAATGTAGTTGAGTCACCTCTATGCAGTAATCCTCAGGATGTAATGTTCTTAAATGATGAAGTGGCCCATGAGAGCTCTTCTAAAGTTGACTTAAGCGGTTTAATTCCAAAAGATATTGCTTTACCTAGGGTTGTGCTCTGTCTAGCTCACAATGGGAAAGTTGCATGGGACGTGAAATGGAGACCTTCTGCCATTGATGATTCAGGCGGCAAGCATCATATGGGCTTTCTTGCTGTATTGTTGGGAAATGGTTCTTTGGAAGTGTATGCTTGTACCTTTTCTCTGAATGATTCTTTTCTTTGAACCTATTGTTTGGAGCTATTGCATTGATATGTTCCTTTCTTTTTTACACATAAAGGTGGGAAGTTCCATCTCCTAGCATGGTCAAAGTTTTATATGCTTCTGGTTGTGGTGAAGGTACCGATCCTCGTTTTTTGAAATTGGAACCAGTATTCAGATGCTCAAAGGTGAAATGTGGAGACCGACAAAGGTAAATCAGTTGGATGTGGATTCCCACAAAGTCACTTGATTGTTAGTTTTGGTTCTTGGAAAAATCCTTAGAAAAAATAAAGATTAACTATAACATTACTATTTTTGAACCCAAAGTCTGCAAAATAGGTACTGAGAATTGTACTGGTATGTTACCGAATTGATACAGTACAGTATGCATTCCATTCCGAGATAAACTTCCAACAATTTTTTCTCACTCCCGAGCATGGTTTCATTTGAAACCAGACGATATGAGTTGATATTGGATGGAATGGGGTGGTTTCTTTTAGTTCGGATTGGTTTGGCTTATAAACTGAACCGAACTTCAGTACCATACCAGTAACCTATTGGTATGGTATAGTAGGGGTTGATATGGCAGACCTTGTTTGAATTACTTGACATTTTTTTTTCTGTTTTCTTATTCATATTCATGTCTTTTCACACAGCATTCCTTTGACACTGGAGTGGTCACCTTCTGCTCATTATGATCTCATATTGGCTGGTTGCCATGATGGAACGGTAAAGTCATACTATGGATAATATGACATCTTTTTGAGTTCAATAACAGGAATGTAGGTGATCTCATTTACTTATGCTTATGAACATGTTCAAATGAACAATTTTTTGCAACATGGTTTCTCTTGCTATTAAAGTAACATAGGACATAGGACTGGATCTGTAACATTTTCTTATGTTCTTATTTTAGTTAGGCTTTAGACAATTCTATTGAAGCATTACCATCTCAGATATTCTAATTAAATTCTTGCAATTAAAATTCTGTTTTGCAATTAATTGGGCTGAGTTTTGATTAAATTTCATGTATTTAGGTTGCCTTGTGGAAGTTTGCTAAGCAGTATCCTTCTCAAGGTATTTACCTAAACCAATTTATTTTTTTTGGCAAATAACGATTTGAGTTTATATTGAACAAATTTGTGATGAATATGCTATTCTAGTATCCTTATTTCTCGCTCTGAAAATTGATAATTCTATGAAGTAAACGGCCATTCACATATCATATAGTAGTACAAATCTGTCCAAAAAGGTGTAACTATCCAGCAGTTGAATTGCCAAGCGCATGCTAGCTTGTCAGAATAGCAAGGATTGAGAAGTGGATTTCATTTTGCACTTGTGTGTATATGCAGATACAAAGCCCTTACTTTGCTTCAGTGCTGATTCTGCTCCTATAAGAGCTCTTGCATGGGCTCCCAATGAAAGGTACTTGCTACTTTAGGATTTTAGTTCTTCTTTTGTGGTTTAAGACTTCTTGACCAAGGATTTAAGTGTTGGTGACAGTAGGTGTACTTGCAACTGGTAGACAGCTTGTCCCATGCCATGCCACCAGCAAATTTTCCATGTCATGCTGAAGTAAAAAAAAAAAAAGAGTTATAATCTTGAAAATCCTTTTTTTAAACTGAAATATTAAAGGAATTGAAAAGTGTCGTTTCAACATGTATTGAAAAGTGTCATCCAGACATGTATCCGGTGCTGGTATATGCCCATCGTGAGTCAGCACTCAAAACATTGTTCTCTACAGGCATCATAATTTTGTTAAATTTGATTGGATACTGATTTATGATATTTTCAGGCAGCATTGATGTACATACTCTTATACAAAAATATATTGAAAGGAAAAGGTTGTGACCAAAAATATGATTAAGCTAGAAGGAGATGTCATTGTTCTTGTGACAAAATTGGAAGAAAGGAAGCAAATTATCATGGGGGCATTGGGGACGCGGGGGGGGGGGGGAGGGGGGGGGGGGGGGGGGCCGGGGGGAGTTAGTAAATAGCAAGGGTTTTTGAGGTACTGATTAAAGAAAGGAACCATAAAGACAAAAAAGAAGAGGAGACAGCTAACAAGAAAGAGATGTACCAATTTGGCATAGTTCTTCCAGAATTCTTCTCTTGTCTTCCTGGGTTGAGATAGAGAGAGATTGGTGTGATGGAGGGGCAGAGAGAGAAGTGAAAGGCAGGGGTTCCAACCTTCTTGACTCAGTTCTGGTGGCCAAGAGGGCGAGTGCAAGAGAGAGGGAGAAGAGGCAGGATGATATTGGAGAAGGGGAAGAGAAGGGCTGTGGGAGGCAGATAGGAAGGGGTGCTGGGTGGGTTGTGGGTGGTGGCTGGAAGAATAAGGGGAAGGAGAGGGGGAATTAGATTTTAGTGTCAGGGTTTTAGTTTTTTATTTTTAATTTTTATATAAAATTTTATATAATCAAAAGAGTTGGTTTGGGCCAGGCTTTGATAAAGAATAACAAGCTCAAGCCTGATGCGAATATCGTTAGACCTACAAGGTTAAGGCCTTGTTCAACCAAAAGGACCAAAAAACCTAGTCCAAGCCTGGCAAAAATCGGGTTGGGCTGACTTTGCATGGGTACGCATGACACATATCATGTCAATGCCTTACCAGCAAGCAACATTAGCATTTTGCCAACATTTTGTTGGCACTTGGCATGTTCCTATGCTAGTCATGTGAAAAATTAACATGAAAAAACATTGCATGCCATGGCATACTAGATATGGTGCCACTGCCAGGCCATCAGGGCATTGCACAACCATATCCTTGTCTATTACAGTAACAAAAATGTAACTTGCTACAGGAATCTGGAAGTTAAGAACTCTATCTTTCAGAAGGTAATTCAATATCAAGGACTTATACTTGAACTGACCCTTGTGCGCAATAGAAATCGTAATCTGAGAAAGATAAGCAACAAATTTGTAGAATTGCCAAATCATAGAATGATAAGTAGGAGGATGATTAGAATTCATAAATGGTAGTAATGTAGGATGAGTTTGATTCCACCGCTTGCAGTAGCCATCATATAATTGTGCTTAAAAGGTGGATGAATTGCATTAAATTTTTCCGACGTAAAATTCTGTGATTATGATTTCTTCATAGTTCATATGTTTTTCTCTTGGTTTGCCACTAATCCTATTTTGTATGCTATGCAGTTATGAGGATAGCGCACATCTTTTTATGACTGCTGGACATGAAGGTCTAAAATTTTGGGATCTACGGTATGTCTGTTGTTCTACTTTATAGTGCAGAATTCAAAAAAAGAGAATGGAAATATATATGTTCATTTTACTTTTGATCTTCTTACTTGACCAGCGAGTCTTAATGGTGCAGATATAAAATATGTATGGCATGAAGTTCTCTATCAATGTATTTCCTATTGATTTTAGGCAAAGATCTTCACATTTTTTGATTCGTCATATACATGATACTTTCCGGTGGTGATTTGAGCTGTCCCTGAAATTTATTTTCTTGCTAGATGATGGGCAAAATAAACTTGTAGAGAATATGATGCAGTTTTGTTTCATTGCCTTACTTTTTAACATTATCAAAAATCGAGAGTTAAATTTATGGCATAAAAGCACATTTTGTTCTGTTTTTGATCTGAGTAGATTTGGCTAAACTCTGTCTGATGAAAAGGTGCTGGAAATTAAGAAGAAAAAGAATTATATTTTTAAACGTAAAAGTAAAACATTATAAACATATTTGTTGTTGAATTTAAGGTATAAAAAATGCGTTTGGCTTTTCTGAGCATGAGATTTTCTGGAATATTTATTGAAGATCTAAACTATTTTAATATATTTAAAATTCTTAATAGAGTGTTTTTATATGAAATAATGTGGAATAAGGATCAGCCTGAATCTAATATCATTTTTCATGTCATAGATTAAGTTTTGGTTGATAGGTTTTATGGTGTATGCTACCTACAGATGATTTTATTGGTGCATTTATGATGAAAACAAAGTTGATTGTTCAGGTCTTGTTATGGAGGAAACCTTTGGACTTTAGAATGTCTAAAATTTGTTTAATTAAAAGTATTGTATTTGAAGTACTATTTTGGTGCGATGGAAAAGTTGATACGTTGGGGAGTTAGTCTGCATTTTCAATTTATTACAGTTATGTGTTCTGACAAAGAGTTTTTCCTACCAACCTGCTGCATAAAGCTAAAATAATTGAAACATTAATAAATTACTGTTGGCAGAAATTATTGTCATTGCCTTCAGTTGCATGTTACAATATGTTTCCCAGACAGAAATACAAATTGCTTTATAGTGTTTTTTTTTCTTTCATATAGTTTACCATATCTGGACAATGAAACAGTTTGTCTCTTGCAGTGATCCATACCGTCCACTGTGGGACTTCAATCCTGCACAAAGAGCTATTTTGAGTGTGGATTGGGTAAAAGATCTTAGGTAACTTTTGATCTTTATTTATGGTTGTTTGCTTTATTGTTCTTCATCCCACTCTTGCTCTCCTTGTTAATATTTGACGAATCCTTAATTAAATTAGTTGAATCATAACTACTGTAGTTTCTTAAGAGACAACCTTTCTGTCATTTTTAACTCCATGGTGTGCAAACAATTAGAAAATGAAAATACTAACTTAAATAAAGCCAGACTTGATCTGGAAAGTAGCCTTCTATTATCCATGAGGTGATAAGTTAACATTGATAAGATTAACCAATTTGATGTGGGCATGGCATAAATCTTCTTAAAGTTTTAAATCTTGTGGGATAGAGGTGTTCCAATTCTTCCATGGAATAAAACACTCCCACATCTTGTCCCATCTCAAACCCCAACCTAGCCAGGCGCCTTAGTATTTTTTTAGGATGTTTTTTCTTCAAAAAATTATTTATGAAGATTTATTTGGTTTTTAAATATATTTGAACTTCAAAAGTTACATCTTTATGATAAATAAGATTTATTTAAAATTGACACTATAACATATTATGACTAAGACAGAATAAGACAAGGCAGTTAAGATCGGTTCCGAAATCTCTCTGAGATAAGACATCTCAGCCATCTCGGCCCCCATTCCATCAAGACTTGAATTACTGAAGCTACTAATAATTAGAGTTTACACATAGAGCACATGCCAAATTGTTCTAAATAAAATTGGCATAGTTAGGATAGAATTTTATTTCCAATGGATGTGCATGCAGTGTCAAGTTTCCTTGTTGACTTCCTTTCATGGTGCTCAAACTATACATGGAAACAAGGAAGGCAATATCCATAATATGTATATCCACACTCACACCGATGCATCATTGATAATATATTAATGCATTCATACACCAACCTTGCACATGTCATGCGTATATGTATATGCTGGGATACACACTTTACGTCCTTGTTGGGGTGGGGAGGTGTAGGTTGTTTGCATCTGGGTGCCCTTGCATTCTGCAGCAAACAAAGGTATGTGCCTGCTGGAACATATTATCAAAACACCCTTGTTTGTAGAAGCCAAAGCACAATGAGTGCATCTAGCTTTCTGTGACATTTGGTGCCGATATTTGTGTCAATATGATGCATTGCTGAAAGGCATATTTCAATTAATTTTAGGAGAAAAGGAAAATATGCATACTGCTGTTCGGCTCATTTCCAGATTGCAGTAAAGCCATGCCTTTCATGACTGCTTGCTGGATGCAGTGTGATAGTTAATCCAGTTAGCTTTCTGTCCACTTGATGCAACTGTAGAAGGCTTGAGTATCTCTATGCATTTGGGAAGAAAGGCGAATGTATGTGCATTCTGGTGTTTTCAAATGTAAATGTTGTTACTTTGAACGTGCATTCTGGTGTTTTCAAATGTAAAACTCGTTACTTTGAATAGTGTACTATTTCTCCTGAACATGCATTGCAGAAGTAGATATGCCTCTTAATTCAATCAGATTTTTTAATCTAGCTAGAGAAATTTACTGCTAGCCCATGTATGCACATGAGATTGCATGTATATCACCCTACAATTTAATGATGCAGCAGATGGATATCATTGTTATAAATAGAATTCTAAAATTCAGACTGCTTCCTTTATAGATGTATTATCTTATCACTTGAGGACGGAACCTTGAGGATCCTCAGCTTGTGGAAAGCAGCATGTGATGTCCCTGTTACTGGAAGACCATTTGTTGGGAAAAAATGTCAGGGTCTGCATAATTTTTGTTGCTCGTCTTTTGCTATTTGGAGTGCCCAGCTGTCACGAACTACAGGTATGTTTATTGCCTTTTTTATTTCTTATATAAGATAAAAATTTACAAGTATTGTAGTAAATTTTTATAGGGAATAAATTCTTTGACTTTGTCTATCTAGCTGCATGTTTTTTCCATTTTAACTGTATCAATAATCTTACTTTTCCCCTTAATTGTGGGTGGGAAGATGACAGCTAGGTTCTAAGTTCTAACAAAGGACTTAAATATTTAGCTACTTAATCTAAGTTTGCTGAAACTTTGACAACATTCTATATATGGTTGGTTCAGCAGTAGCTTCAGTAAAAATTGGAGGAATATGAATCTGTTCAATTACTTCTAAATGCCAATAGGGTACCTTTTCTTTATTAGCATGACATTACCAGTTTTGACTTAAAGTTGTTAATATCTCTTTCGCATTGGATCAATTTTACATGCTGCACCCCCTACCATGGGTTGAACTTCTATTCTTCTCACAAAGAAGTTCTATTTTGAAATAGTTTTTACATTTGAAGCTAAATCCTTGATTTGCACATTAAAGAAGGCAGGTTCCATAATTATCTGGTACTTGTCATATAATAATAGGAAAAACTAGCCGCATCATCTCCAACTTTTGAGATTGGAACCTAAGCTCTGAACATGGAAGTAGTATTAAAGCTGGAAAACTATCCTTGGCTGAGGTGGAAAGGTTGCATCCTAACTTAGTTGCAGTTAGTTTTGAAATCTCATGGTTTCCTAGGGTTAGCTGCTCCATTGCTTTGGTTTGCATAGCAACCATAGAAGACTAAACTAGAAAGAAAGGCAGAAATAGTAAATAAGAAACAAAAATCCATTGTTCTTTCCTTTCCTCCAACTACAATTAATCGCCCAAAAAATAAGACTCTTTACCCTTGCCCCTCCAACCTCCTCTCACTGATAAAGATCCTGCCCCATTCTCCTGACCCAAAGAATGTCCTTTCTCAAAAAGAGTGAATGGATATGGAATTCTACATCCTAAACCGCTCATCCACTTTTACTACTTCAAAGAGAGTGCTTAAGCAATGAGTATATATCATTTGCATCTAGTATGTTGTTATTGGGAAGCTCTTTGTCTAAGGCCGATATACCTGTGGAAATGACTCTGTGGCATTGGACCAGTGTAAATTCAGCAACCAATCTTGTTTTATTTTATTTATTTATTTTGTGGGGGGGTTGCAAATCTTACCTCGAGCCTCATTTATATGAGGCTACCATTGCCATTTAGTTTCTTCTTATCCCAGTAGGTTTGTTTGCAAAGTTCTCCAGCATATTCATTTGTGCCCATGTTTCCTCTTGTTCATCCTTGCTAACTTCCTTATGCAAGTTTTGTTCCTTCTCTTAACAGTCTACACAACAGTATGTTTATTTTGAAGTTTATATCCTATATGGGGCACACCATAACATCCTCAATGAGGGTTTTGGATCCAAGAATAGTCAAAACAAAATAGTTGAGGCTTGATTTGCTCTTATGTACCTATTCCAAATAAGCACCTGTGACTGATATCCCTCTGTTTCCATGGTTTTCTATATGGGTTTTGGGAAGATGCAAGCCCATTTCATGTTGGCTTAAACTTCATCAAATCTTTCCTGTATTCTCTCCTGTTAGACCACGTGGAATGGGGGCCAACAAAATGATTTTCCAAGAGCTCCCATTTATGTCACTAAAAAACTATTTTGGAAAATCTTTTGAATGAGAAAATTTGTGCACCCTTCTTATTACCTTGTTTTATATTAGCATTAAAGTCACTTAACAAGATCTAGGTATGTCCAAGGTCTAATAGCTCCCAATTCATGCCAAGTTGTTGATGTTGTTGAGCACTTGTGTACCATAAATGGCTGCTAAATTCCAAAGCCAATGTTCTAGAGAGGAGGTCATACAATGTAACTTTTGTCATATAGATATGAACTCTGCAGGGATTTATCTAAATCCCCATTACCCTTTAATTTTCTTCCTTCAAGTACAATTTCTTTACTGGCATTAGTTCTATCTCTGATCGCTAGAAAAAAAAATTGATGATTGGTTATCATTTTATAATGGAATGAACCATTTCCCTATGCCCAAATCCATGATGGTTCTACAGTAAAATCTTTCATCATTTATGGATGCACCCTTCTTGATGTCAATGACTTTATTATCCACTTCTTCACGTGCTACAGAAGTTTGGCTTTCACTTCAACAGTACCTGAAGTAACATTGTCATACTAACCTCAAATTCCTTGATAATGAAAATTGTATTGTAGGGATTGTTACTTAACTAAATGAACACTAGTGTCCAATTTTTTAGATGCATATTATGGAGGCTTTTCTATATCAATTTATTGATTTTTTCCCTAAAAGATAGTAAATTTAGGGAGTGGGATTAGGGTGCATGAAGAGAGAGGGAGAAGGACTGATCTGAGGATGGGAAAGAGAATTAGTTTCTCCTTACTCCTCTTTGACTCTTTATTTTTATTTTTCACTCTAAATTACAGTGACATTCTAAAATTAAATTATTGTTTTTATGCATAAAAGTTGATAGATAAAATCAAGAGGAAATATTACTTGATTTGAAGTATAATATAGTGTAGATCATATGTATCTACAAAATCAGGATAAAATAATCGTCTTTCAAGCATCGAATGTTGGTAACATTCATACATCTCATATATTCCTAAAAAATATGTCTTGGATCATGTAATTGTTATGGTACTAGACACTTAGGTTAATTTTCTAACAAAAGCTTCAGTTTGCCAAATAGCAAGCATCAGTTTACCTAATAGTAATATTGCTATAACCAAGGTTTGAAGTACCGGTATCTGTACCTTTGTGATATGATGCAATGTTACTGACATTGGTGTTCTATTATGGGCCAACACATGAAAAATGAGGGTATATGTTTGGTATGATACTGATACTGGTATCTTTTATACGTGTGATCTGGTATGGCAAGTATGTGCCCATACTTAAATCTGTGGGTATAAATGATCATAATATTTTAGACTTATTCATACAACTTCTATGGAATTATGAGGAAAAAATGTGCTTTCAAATGTTGGAAAAAATTTATTTTACACTTTAGGTCATGGAAAAGAATGAATTTATCCAATCTATTACTTGTTAAACATATGATTGTACATCAGTTCCATGTCCAAAAACAGTGAGCTAGAAAAAGATATATGCGTGCATACACATCTATTCACAAATGCCTATGTTATAGGCGTATGTATCAACTGTGATACTAGTATATTGCTCAATGTACTGTGTATTTAACAATCAAATAGTACATGATACTTGTTATTTCCTGCTTGAAAACCAACTTATTAATCAATATATCCTTTAATGCTCAGGTCTTGTTGCTTATTGTGGTGCAGATGGTTCTGCAGTTTGCTTTCAGGTACTGAACTACCTGATATAAGCTTCAGAGAGCAGATGATGTTTTTTATTTCTCTCTGGATTTCTTTAAATTCATATAAAATTATCAAATATATATAGTTGTTTCTGAACAATTGTCATACTCTTGTTGTGGTTAGCTTACTAAAGCGGTAGACAAAGATCCTAAGCGAAACCCTAAGCCGCATTTCCTTTGTGGGAAACTTATGGAAAAAGGCCAAGTTCTTGAGATCAATACTCCTCTACCTGATGCTCCATTGCCTAACATTCCCTTCATGATGAAGAAGTCCATTGATGAGTGTGGAGACACTACTCAAACCATCCCTGGTTATTTGTTAGATAAAGATCAGGCGAAACAATCAAATCATGCTGTTTCAGGTGATAATTGAAATTTGCAACCATTCTTGCAGCCAAAAATCTCCTATAGATTATCACTTCTGTCCCTTACTTAGTAGTTGCATATTTAGGAGATGATCACTCTATAGCTTTGGGAAATGGCGGCTCTCAAGCATCATCATTGAGGAATACAACATCAAAATCCAGAAACAGTGAGAGGAAGAAAAGAAATGCAGGAGCAGTTGCCGGACAAAAAAAATTGAATTCTGAAATAGAGCAAGGAACACTGAAGGGAAACGGAAAGAGAGAAGGATCCACACAACAGTTTGAAGCATTCCCCCCCAAAGTTGTGGCCATGAACAGAATAAGATGGAACATGAACAAAGGGAGTGAAAGATGGTTGTGTTACGGTGGAGCTGCAGGCATTGTTCGATGTCAGCAAGTTCCCTTGCCAACAATGCATTAAATTATTGGCTGGTACTCAATTATTTGAATTCTGTGTCCTGCTAATACATTCAGAATTGTGGTGTGATGTACTATAAATAATTTTGTATGTGTCTGCTTCAGTTGTTTCTTCTATATTGTCTTGTTAAATATTTAACTGGATTTTCCATATTGTATACACATTTGATCATGAAGTGCTTCTTGCAGAATTAATTACCAAGAAGAAGTTCTATAAGAGACCAAACAACGATAGGGAAAGACTTGGGTGGAATGGAATCAGATAGTTTATCAGCGACTTAAAATGGAATCGTAATGTTTTATTTGCAAGGTACTTGTATATCACTGTGGAAATTGGAGAACCTGTTATATATATTGAGACGATAAGGGTTGGTCTTAGAGTTCATATCTTCAGTTGCATGAATTTAAAAAGCAGTAATAATTTGTTTCATTATTCTCAAACTCATGTTTTAAATTAATTATGTTTTTCTAACATAACTTAATGGATATTTTTTATGTTGTGTTTTTTAATTTGCAACATATATGATATTTTATTGGCTCTCTATGTTGCTTTTCAAACTCTAACTATAGCTGAAAATCAATAACACACAAACTCTGCAAATTTAATTGGCTTTTCTTTTGCAGTGTGTCTAGTCAATAAATCCTGTGATCATCTTTACTAAAAGTTGTTCGATAATGTGCTTATATGAACTTAGGATGGCCCTTTGTATCTTCTCCATAAGAAGTTTGGCAACAATTTCTTTAGCATGACATTTGTTTCCCAACATTTTTTAGCATAGTATTTATGAAAACTACATTAAAAGCATGGTTTTAGAGGGCTTGAGTTTGTCACTTTTTACCCACCTTGGTGAGAAAACAATTAAATTTTGTACACAAGCTGAACTATCAATGGCTAGTCTATTGCATTACATAAATTGAAATCCTAGTCACATCTTTACACAGAAATACCATGTATGTAGCATGGTCTACAGAGTGAACCTATTAGGGTTTACAGTTAAACTTAACCATTGTGTTGCTGGAAAGTTCAATTTAGACACAAGTTTTGATTTCAAGTATAAAAATTGGATTTCAATGCAAAATTGATGTTGGTTGCGGTGGTGAATCCAAATGGTACAAAACCAAGATGTTTGGTTTTATGCAAGGATTGTCAAACCATTTCGAACCATTTGGTACGAAGTATACCGAATCATATTGGTGCGGAACTGATATGGTTCACCATTTTGAAATAGTATGGAGTCGGTACCATCTCAAACCGCCCTTTATAGTTCAGAACCATCCCGTACTAAGCTTATACTAACCTTATACCATATCGAATTACCTGGTTTGTCTTGGTATAGGATGATTTATGGTTGAAACTAGAGGTGGTAGAAACTTGACCCAACCCACGAACCCAACCCGAACCCACCCGAACAATAAGGTTTGGGTTTTACTTTTTCTGACCTAAACCCAAAATGACCCAAAAATTTTAGGATCGGTTCGGTTTGGTCCATGGGTAACCCAAATGATCCAAAAATGATATTTGGGTAAGATATATTTTTAATTTTATTTATTTTAAATTTTAGAATTTTATCTATATAGTATTATATAATTTTATAAATTATCAATTAGATTGTTTGCATGGCTAATGTTTTAATATTTTATATTCTTTGATATATAATATAGTTAATGCTAATCCGGCTCAATAAATAATGGAATTAGAACTGCACCTTTTCAAATTGAGTGTTATTGAATGATCGACATCAAAGCTTCAAATGCCCACGAGAAGGAGATAAAAGAGTATAATTAAGCATGTGTTTGCTCTATTTTTATTGATAGGATTAAGTATTTCCAACATTTGCTTATTTTGTTATAAATAACTCGATATTAATATTTATTTAATTTTAAAAATACACTTTTATTGACTATTGCTTAATTATAATATTCTAATATTTTATAAATTTATAACTATTATTTCTATTAGTGTTTAAGCATGCTATAATTTTGTGTCTATGTACTCTAGCATTTAGAATAACAAATAGATAAAAGAAGAAAAGAAATGATTGAATTGATCATTGATAAATTACTTAAAAAGAACAAAAAATAAGCATATATTGAATTCTTTAAAATTAAAAAAAAAAACTATGCTAACCCGAAATGACCCATGGATTGACTCTAATCCGATCATTTAGGATTAGTGTTTAACTCCAACGATCCGAATCCAAAATAATCCAACTCGACCCGATCCGATTACCACCACTAGTTGGAACCTTCCAGTTTACCTAACTGGTATGCTGTTGGTTCGATGAAGGGTGACTAATATGCTGTCTGTTCGGTACAGTTTGTCCCGCATCGAATCATACCAGTTTGGTACCGAAATAGTACCGGTTCTGAGTACATTTGTTCTATATTACTTGGAAACCCGTGTCCAGTTGTGTTAGATATTCGAATCAGATACATGTCAGACATTTCAATGTTATTTTTTTTTATTTAGTTGCGACTTTTGGTAACTAATAGAGAGTTGACTCTTCTAACAATGAATGCGGCCTAGTACATTAATGTTGAAAGTTAGCTTTGATTCTCTTAAAGCATTGGTAATGAACATAGGTATTAAAATAGCTTTGCTAAACATCGTTTTCCTAAAATCCTAAAAGCTAATTGGAAGGTTTGAATAGAAACATGTATTTTGGAAGTCCTTAATGAATGCATCTTTCAATGTTTTCTTTTTTATTTGATATTTTTAAATATAAAATTTGAATTAAAATTATTTTTGTGCATGTCCACATATCTCCGTTATTACACTCACCAAGTCTGATACTTGTACTCATGTCTAAATCCAATTCTCATGTATCTGTCCATACAACTCTTGTTGGGGGGTACATTGGCACTTAATTTAATCCCTTGCTGCCCATCCATGTTCAAGCCTCAATTTTTATAAGGCATGAACTAACAAGGAAAGTTCTCTAGTACAAAAAATTGATTAACTAAACTATAGCCTAAGGTTTTGGGATTTAGGGTTCAACCAGTGATCTTGGTTGCTAAAATTGGGAGTGGGTTAGCAGGTATAGGAAAGCAGAGTTTTCAGGCAGTGCTTAGGAAGCAGGTGCATGCTTGAGTTTTCAGGATCTTTTGAAACTGGTGCATTACCTCCTGTAGAAGTTTCCTGTTGGTAAGTGGACTAAAATCTAAGATGAAAGAAACAATTATTTGATGGTGATCTTGAACAGCTGTTTGATGCAACAGGAATCAAAGCTTAATAGAGGGCTGTAGTAGTTGGTTGAATTAAATTCGAGAATTGACATGAAGGGAAACAAGGGAATAGAACCCGATCTTAAAGAAAATAGAAATACAAAATAAAAATATATAAAGGACCGAAGGGAAGAGGAAAGATATGGATTTGCCATAACTCAAAAGCTATTGGGCCTAGGAATGACCGTATGGTGTTCAAAGTTCTCATGTTGTTGTTGTGGAATAATCTCACACTACTTTTCATTATTCCATCATCCTATTCCCATGTCCAGTATGTTTATTTTTCTTTAGGTGGTTATAAATTGTTATGTTTATTTTTCTTTAGGTGGTTATAAATTGCTTCTTACTTTCTTTTCTTGTTATTCTTCCTAAATAGGAGTTCTATTGTAGCTGTCTCCTCCTTAGCTCTTCCTTTCATCTTTCTTCCCATGCATGGAGAACATAGTCGAAAAAGATTCTCCCACATTTCCTTGGATCATAAAAGAGAAGAAAATCTATCTATTGGCCTTTGCAACATGGTGGAGCCCATAGAAGTGTGCATCCATTTCTTCTCTTCTTTTTTTCCATTTTAGGAGAAGGAAACCTTGCTCGAAGGAAACCTTATAGGTTCAATGAAACCACTTCAATGACTCTTGAGTTAACCACTTAACCCTAGCCTCCCATGAGTAATCCTAGGATAATAGAGCATTTGACTTGCAACCTTGAATGAATGACCACTTGAAGGGCCTAACATTGCTGATTGACCTGATCAATGATTCTCTATTGCTTATTTATTTGTTCAGTAAACCCCAATTGTTGAACTCTTCGATTGTAGATGGAATTGAGATACTATGAACCAAGGATATTCTCTCCATGGCACGATCTTGGATCTCCAACTAGCCCCCTTGCCCCCCTCATTTTGCATTACCCAAAGTTCCTCGAACTGGATGGTTCAGGGGCGAACTAGACTGTTCCGGCTTAGAATTAGTGTGGTTCGGCACTACGAAACGGTTCGCAAGAATAATGGGTTTGCTTGTGCGTTTGGATGGCTGGTTCCGGTTTGATCCGATTCGTCCTGTTTAAATAAATATAAAAGGGCTCATTTTAGCTTTTGTTCATGTCTCTCCTACGTAAAAGAAATCCTAGTCTCTCTACCCCAGTCGTCGCCCTCATCATCGCCCTCTTTTCTGTCGAAGCTCTTATCATCAGCCACCATCCATCATCCAACATTGGCCGTCGGCTTTCGTCCTTCAGCAGATGTCTTCGCCGATCGCCGGAGGTAGGTCTTCTCTCTTCCCATTCTTCCTTTTCTCTCTCTAGCTTGCTGTTTCTTTTTGGCCCCCTTGTTTCTTTTTTTCCTTAGCTCGCCATAGTTCGGTACAATATGTATCAGTACTATACTGAATGGGTCACGGCTAGCATGAGCTACCGGTATAGTTTTGTGGACCTTGGTATTACCCACCTTAGCAAGAGAATTTCAATTCTTACTTTTATGTTCTCTCAAGATATGTTTCTTATCTAATCCAAGTAGATTGCATAGAATTTGTTTTACTAGATACCAATCATCTTTATTCCTTGACCTAGTCTCCATTTTCATGCATTCTCTCTTATCTTTTAATTCCCTTTAACCCCCTCTAAATAGCTTGCTTAAGCCGCCTTGCTCTATTATAATCTAGCAACCTTGCAATTTGACCTCTCTCTCTCTCTCTCTCTTATAGTTAATGGAGAAACATGCCAATAAAGAATTATTGTGGATGTTAAAATCTCTATGTTTCTCTTTCTTGTCTTTCTTCTTTGGTTATTTTCATAACCATAGTAATGTGTTATAAGATTTTGTAGCTGGAAACATTTAAGAAAATCTCCAACTATTGTCAATCTTCTCTCTTCCCAAATGAATTTCCCTGCTCTTCCATCCAACTTGTATTAATTTTTCTTCATTTGCGACCTTGACATGGTGGTCGAGCTTGAGTTTTGTGTCTCATTTGTATCCAAGGGATATGCTGGCTTGAACCTGTGCACCAAGGTGGCTCGACATCTCTAGGTTAGTTGCAACAATAGCACACATTAGATCTAGGATCAAATTTAATGTTTTAATGAAACTAATGTATCACCTAATTGCATTGGTTGACCTTGGATTTCACTTAGTCATACAACAAATATATCTTAATTTGGATTTTCATGTTTGGGGTCACCAAATTTAGTCGAATCACACTTGGATCTACCTCCAAATATGGTGATTGTAACTTTGATCTAAATGTAAATGTCTATCCTCAAATCACTGCATGATCCACATCCCATCCATAGCTGAATTTAAATGAGACTCAGTTCAGATTTGGATCTTGGTTGTTTCCTTATATAGTCATCTATTTTTATTTCCAAACGATCAAGGCCAAATATTAAGGCTATCAACACTTTGGGCTTGGACCAATCCATGGCGCCATCCTCGAATCACTGCATGATCCATATCTGATAGTTGAATTTAAATGAGACTTGGTTCAGATTTAGATCTTGGCTGTTTCCTTATATGGTCATCTATTTTTGTTCCAAACTATTAATGTCAAACATCAAAGTTATCGACACTTTGGGCTTGGACAAATCCATGGAGCCCATGCTCAATCAAGATCACAGTTTTGAAGCTTAAGCCTATGATAGAGCTTAGTAGACGAGGCCCTAGTGGTCACACTCCTTTGCTAAGCAATCAAAAGTTCTGGCTTCATGTCTTGAGTGATGCATTACTAAGCATTTGTCCCATGCCTTTAAAATACGGGTGATTCTCTCTACCTTTCTCTCTTAAAGTAACTGATCAATTGATTTGTGTATAATATTATACGTATCTAATTTTTTTAATTAGGGTTCTGGCGACCCATAAAATTTGATACCTAGGCCAATCTTGGCCCACTTGATAAATGCACCGTGTTTTCTAGCTCAAGCATAGCTCATGAATTGTTTGTCCTAACTAACCCTATTTAAGTGGCTTGGGCTTATTTGGCTTGTATATAGCATAACTCATCAGCACCTCTATCGAATATAAATGCAAAATCCTAGAATTTACTATAAAAAGTGAATAATCCAAACTGCTTTACAGATCTTGCAAAAGGATAGAATATAGTTAGCTTTTGGGACAATTTTCAAACCTCCATTTGTTTTCCTTCAAGATTTAGTGGATCTTCCGTTACCAATGCCCATTGAGTGACATGGTCTTGCATGGAAGATCGGGTCAATAAAGGACAGAGAACATGGTTTGTTATTTAACAAGGTTTGGACTTAGAAATACCTGCAGGGGTGTAACAGTTATGTACTGGTATGTTATGTACTATATGGTACATCCCATATTGACTCATGGTTTGCTGGTAACAAACAATAGTTTATGTTGATACAGGAATGAAGGAAAGTACAAACCGTGATACATGTTGTCAGTTTTTCAAACCTTGGCATTTATCATGATATATTATATTTAAAATGCATATTAGTGGGATGTAGGATACATGGAGAACTATTAGAGAAAACTTGGGAAAAACAGTCATTTCCTTACATGAACTAATTATTAAAAAGCACATGCTTAAGAAGTTTTGTTACATTAGTTACCACCAAGCACTTGCTTGGGTGGTATCACCCCTTGCCAGGCAAGAGGTCACGTGTACAATTTCGGTTGGATGTAGCCCCCTGAGGATGGAGTGGGCATAACATAGAAAAAATGGGGATTAGCCCTTACTAAATCTCAAAAAAAGAAAAAATAATTAAGTTACATGCTGAAACTTTATTGTAATTATATATGCATAAGATAGAAAGTACAATAAAGAAATTCCAAGGAGTTGGCTTGCCTAAGAGAATGCTAGTCTTTGTTAGGCTAATCCTATCATATAAGAAAAAATTGGAGGAATAAAAAAAGGAATAAAACAGAAGCTATACTGTGATCTTTATTTTATGATTGCTCCCTGGTATCATCATGGTCGATCATCTTGTCACTGTTAATTTTGAAACCTTTACATGTTTGCTTCCTCTCTCATTCCATGTAGGGCAAATGTAAAACATTCTTTTTGTAAGGTTTTCTTATTTTACTTCTTATGCTGTTTGCTAGATGTAAATGGAAATCTTCCTTTTGGCTGTGAGAAGGTAGGCTACAAGTTTGTGCTATATATGTGTAGATGCAACTATGACCTATATATTCATTTTTCCCCATTTGAAGTGACGTAGCAGGGTTATGGTCCAGCAACGTGATCTTACTTTTATAAATGGGAAAAGAAATTGCAATATGAGCCATTGTAGCATTATTAAAATAGGGCTTCAAATTATATGTACTATTACAGTAATGTAATGACTGAAATTCACAGTGATTAATTTGGGTAGACTATTTTGTTACATGTAGAATGTCAAAGATGTCAATGTCTAGATATCTTATTTTCCTATTGTGGTTAGACAAAAATTATTTAACATAAATATTTTTCATGTTTATTTCTTTCAATATCAATGGATATGGGCCTAAATCTTTGAAACCTTTTGGATACTTAAGTTGAATATTTCTTTGACTTCTTTGTATTGCTCTTTTTTTCCCTTTTTAAAGCAACTGGTATTATTATGTCTGTGGACTTTAGTTATTTATTGAAGGACTTTTGCCCAACTCAATGGAAATTTGTTTTCTCATCAGGTGTGTGAGGGCCTTAATGTGGTCAAACATGAATTTATCACTTGTTGTAGGTAATTTTGAGATACTAATCCTATCTTTGAATGGGATTCATTTTCTTTGGGTGCACTTTTGAGCAAGGTTTTAAGACTTGATTTTGTTTTTGGTTTTGGTCCCCCATGTAGAATCTCAAACGCAGCAATTTTGCTCCAAGTCTCAGAGTAAAAAGTCAGAAAAAATCAAAAAAACCAAGGCAAGTCATTTTGTATTATTTTATTGTGTTTTAAGTTATATATGATTATAACTTATGTAATTTCAGTAATCAGTAGTTTTATATTGGACTTTCCTATATTGAAACTTAATGCCCTAAATATATCTAATAGATGTATTTGTTTATGGGGTAAAATACCAAATGTCACTTAATCAAGCATAAATTAACAAGAAAACTCTTAGTATAAATTAAGAACACATACCTATTTAACATGAAATACTATTGCAAGGTGCACTATGCAAATCACTATCATCACAGCACAAGTGGGAGTGTTGACATGAATGAAAGTAGTAATAGGATAGTTGGCCATCATACTTCTAATCCAATTTTACACACCTCGTAATGTTGTTTACTTATTTAGAACTAAAGGCATATTAAGATTGCATCTTACTACCATTTATAAGCACAAAATTAAATCTTGATCAAACTTTTAGAGACTAAAATAAATATATGTTCAATTATATGATGAGTTTTAAGGAACACTAAACCTATTTAGTTATTAAACCAAAAAAAAAAAGGAGTCTAGGTTAGATTCAGCTGAAACTACTAAAGGGCAAGACTTGGCGCAACGTTGAGGTGGCTCTATTATGATCTAGAGATAATGTATTTGAAACATAAAAATAGCTTCTCCATATATGGGGATAAGTCTATATAACTAACTCTCTCTAAATCCTCCAATGGTAGGAATCTCATGCATTGAACTGTCTTTTTTCTTTTTAGTTGAAATTGTTGAAACTGGTTGAAACCCAACCGCAGTTGGCTGAAACTAGCTGAAACTGTTGAAATTGACTAAAACTAACCAAAATCGAAAATTTCTTTCAGTTCAGATTGATTTCAGTGGACACTTATCTATTTTGGCCAGACCCCTTTGTTTCATGTCACTCATTATTATTCTCTTACTTCTCTTTAGTGGAGAATAGTAACTTACAAGGTATGTCGTATCAATCCGTACCATGCTGTACCGGTATGGTACCAAGTTTCATATCGAATCAGTCTGAATTGAGTTGAATCGTTCCATACTTCTGAGTACCGAGTGGTGTTATAGTTAAGAATAAGAAAAGAATGGGCATTCTGTCTTAGAACTTGGTGCATGCCATGTCGTACTGATCCATACCATATCAAACCAATAATGTACCGGTTTTGCAGACCCTATTTACATTTATAGAGATTCTCAATTCTCATTTCATTGTGAAATTTAAAGTTCAAGCTCATGCTATCATAAATATGATGTTCTTGGATTTATTGACCTCTGAATATTGAGATCAAAAACTGATTTACTTCCTTTGGGGTTTTTAATGAAGAGCCAGCAACTCTACTAAAACTTAGGCTTTTATTACCAGTGCTTGGTCATATCTAGCTACGAGAAATGTGAAACTGTTAATTCCGGTTCTCCTTGATGTTGAAGATGCCAACACTACAACATTAATGAGCTTTTTTTTTTTTTTTTTTTTTGGGGGGGGGGGGTGGTGGGATTGATCAAAGGGCAGTGAAGTAGTTCCTTGAGGTGTTTGCCTCTGCCCTGACATGCTCATTTAAACAGTCATCTTACATGAAATGGCCTAGTTTTCATTGGGAGGTGTATGCCCAAAATGATCTTCTCAAGAATAATTTTGATTGCAGGAATAGATCACCCACTGATCTCCATCTTGGAACTTGTTCTCTACTGCCTGGTCTCTGGAAAGAAATAAAGGGGAGGTTCTTCTTACAGCAATCAAAGGATTGTGTTTGAGGATGCTATGACCCAGCTTTATCCTGGCAATTGGCGATATCTTCAAGCTGCAGTAATTCTTACAACAACTTTGTATCTGCTGTTTTTAGCTCCCTTTGACACCTAGATAACGTAATGTTATATTTTTAGCTTAATTGTAACCCTTTCTTTTATCCTGTTTTGATCGCTCGGTCATTTTGTTTTTGTATATTTTTTTTAATGAAGTAGATGGAGCTTCGCTCCTTTTAACTGCTTTTGATTTTCTGTCTTGGTCCAAGTTGGTACGTAGTCTTCCAATTTATTAGCAGTCAGCAGCCACTTATGGTTGAAATGGTGATCATCGGGCAAGCTGTGCCCTTCTGAGCTTTCCTCGTTATTTATAAAAGTTGCACTGCATTTTTTTTCAAGCCATTCAGTCCTTGCAGCCATACTAGATATCCAGAGATTAGGTGCGGTTGACACTTTATGGGGACACTTTGAGAAAATTTTTTCCATCCACTTAGTGTTAACTAGCACCTTTGAAAGTTCCCTTGATAACATGAAATTGTGTTGATGTCATGGAAACTAATACATTCATTTTCTGTTTCTGCATCAGCTGCTCATTTCGAACGCTAGGTATCAGTAATGGGATAGTAAAATGGATTTTCCTAATATTGGTCTCATAGTTTCCGATTAGCGAAATAGTGTCCGGATACTTGTCATTCATTAAATTAGTATGCCTGTTTATTCGTCTGGCATGTTGCGTGGGCATTTTTCAGCGCAACTGGATAAGAGAATTCAAGCCCTTTGAAACTAACAAAATTAGAATGTAGAAATTCCAGTGATAAGATTCTAGCTTCTTGTTTCTTAAACATCTGAAGTAATCAGTAATAACTACACGGCTACATACATGGTGAGGCTGTCTATTCTGTTCTACTTCAACAATTTAATCTATACTAAGGCAGGATGGTGATTGAATTAACCGTTATGGCCTCTGTTCTCTATTCTGCTGCTTTGAACAAGTTGAATTTGCAAAATGTGTGATAGTGCTTGTATCTGCATTTGATACGGAGGATATCGAGGATGTCAGTGCTACATAATTTGTTCTTTTAGAATGAGTGGTAAGAGGTGGATATGCTACTTCCAACATTGCCAACCGCTCGAGTTTCCATTTATATCGCTATTTTGCTCCCGTGGTCTCTGAAAAGAGGAGCTTTGGTATTGCATCACGTATTAGCCAACTCCAATTCAAAAATGTGAAGAGCAAACGCAAGCGGTGGGACTGTCTTTTTCTTTTCTTGCTTTTTTTTTCCCTTTTTTCTTCTCTCTCTCTCTCTCTCTCAAAACATCACAGTTGCTCAACTAGTCCGTATCTGAAAACAGTCGGCATTTGATTGATCTCACAACGAAATGGCAGCTTAGGGTGGGCCATCTCGAACCATCCTGCAGAGCTAGTCAACTACCATCCAACGAAGCAAAGCTTAGCATAAACTTATGTTCTCCTGTCCACTGCATTCATCTAGCACCATAACCAAACCTATCTCTTTGCATTCATCTCTTACCTGCATTCATCTCTTAGACAGCATTTGTATCCTGAAAATGTTCTGCCAACCGGAGTCCAACACCTGCCATCGATTGAACAAGAATTGGTCGTTCGTAACTTGGAGCAACCATAATGATTTCATTATAATTCCACACAATAAACTTTTCCTGGTCCAGTATGTATCAAACAGCAACAGTACGGTCTGAGACCCTCTGTCTAGAAGCAACTCGCCGGTGTTTGAAGCGCAACCGAGAAAGAAACACCAGCCCAAGCATCAACCACCTGTCACATTTTATAATCGAAGCCATTAAGAGTTTACAAGCTATCAAACAATACGAAGATAGCATGTCTATCGCCTCAGTTGGAAATTTCATCAATTAGAGGCATGAAAAAATAAGGGAAAGAGTAGAGGAAGCGGCCAAAAAGAGCTTTGAGGTGCTGCATCCACTCCATCTGCCCCTCTTTTTTCCCTCCTCTCCCTCTCTTCCCTCCCTTTTTTATTTTAATCTTATTTTTGGACTTATTTTCTGTTCTATTTTTGCTCAGCAAGATAGAAGTAGGTTTAAAAGTTATATCTTGGTCTTTAGGACATCCTGAGGAAAGGTGCTGGTCAATTAATTGCCTACTCAAAAACAGGCAGTTCTAATTAGATAATCTGAAAGTATGATAGCTTACACGCTTGTTATACAGGAATTTGTGGAAGTTGGGACTTCCAAATCTTTCAATTTAGAAACACTTTAGCAAAGACATGTAAAGTCAAAATTGTCAATAATTTGTCAGGTCAGTCTAGTTTTAGAGCACACTACACACGGATAACTTTTGAGAAGCCCAAATTTTTGCATGGAAACATCTGATTCCATCTTGAACTCCAGGATGAATCGACAGCATGGAGACAAACCAATACATACAATATACTCAAAGCAGACAAACCAATACATACAGGACGGACACAAACCAATACACACAGGATTTTCCAAGACATCAAAACGTGAGATTCCCCCTTATTTTCAGAACACAATTGAAATTTTTCTCAGTCACTCCAGTTATCCTGATCTGCTCCTGAAATCCACCCTTTTTTGACATCTTCTTCCTGCAGATACAAAAAATACTTCATCCTTATTATAGCTTATGTTGATTGTGTCAGTTAAAAGATGTGGGCAAAAAGGAATTATGATGCAATCGACTTTCTTTAAGTTTATATCAATACTTTTCCATCTAAGTTCGATCATAACCTTTGCAATTTTGTTTGCAACATCAAATTGCACTATTCTCACATACTCAGAAAACAGAGATCCTTCAAGGTAACCTTACTTCAATTTTGGAGGGAAAATAAAAAAGAAAAAAAGAAAAACCAAGTTCTTTAGCTATTAAGAATATCAAACACAGTAGACAAGGGTAGATGATGATAGACAGTAGTCTTTTGATCTCTTGTTTCATACATGCCATATTTAAAGGAACCAGAATTCAGAAAGAGGCAGATGAGAAAGGGTACCATTTCGGCAATAACTGGATTGGGCGGAGACCACACAAGAATTTGTCTATCATTGCTCCCAGTATACAATTCCTACAGCCATATAGCATAAGATCAATATCACATTTCCTACATGGTTGTGTGTGGGTTTGCGTACATTGAAACAGCACACACACAAACAGAACAAGTTTCAGCATTCTTACCTGATCCTGCATATTAAAACAGCAGCAGTTCACTAACTCATAGTGACCGCGGAATGTCCTAAATGTCATACCAGACCCCACATCATATGCCTAAAAATTAACAGAGAAATGGTCAAACATAGGTAACCAAAATGTTCCAGCCAACTTTTCAAAAGCTCAAAATACTGTACAAGCTAGAAGGGTAAAGCACCTTGACAGTTGCCATGCATGGAACAAACACAAGAGACGAATCCTGAGTGACATCTAATTGTAATGGTTTAGTAGTCTGGAGGCGCATAGCTTCAAAGTTGACCAATGTGTTGCAACCAGAACCAATATCCCAAAATCTTAATCGCGAATCTGAGCCTGAAGTTAAGAGAGAAATTTCTTCTTTAATACCTAGATTAGGGTGTGCAGGTGGGTGGGTGCGTGTGACCAATTAATGCATGGGCTAGAGGGTCCACATATCACATGATTTTAGTGTTTAAGTATTCTAGAGGTAGTAGATCATTTTCATGGTTTCAATGATTTGCAAGACCCCGACCATCCAATCTATATTTGAATGAGTCTGAGTGGAAACCTACTTGAGTGTAGTAAGTCAAGCTACATATAAAGGTTAGGTCAATTGGACAATTGGCCTCCTCCATTAATTATCCAAGTCATTGAATGTGATCTATTATCTCTTGCTTATACGCCAAAAATCATGTAATTTGGAGATCCTAGTCTATGCATCAAATCATCAAAAATTGACCAGTTTATATATATATATAGGTGTACAGACACACATATGTAATCTGATACTGTAAGATATCAAAGATAGAAGGATAGACCAGCCACAAAGATTCTTAAAGCTGGACAAGGCTTGATAATTATGGTTTCAGCTCGCGGTTATGTAGGCTATGGCTAAAATATGAAAGAAGTAATTATGGCTTGCATATTTGCAACTCTCTATGGTTACTCTCAAAGTTACATTGTGCAAATGGCAATAGTCTTTTCCAAGCTTGCCGTGACGACTTTCAAGACTTTGGCTGAGAATGGGAATATTGGTGCAAGGTCACCGCTATCAGAAAGTGACCACATGGCCACTTACTGGCTGTGGCATTTCACCAGTATTGTTTAGCAATTGTTGTTGCACTTGGTTGTCACAAAGAACAATTGGTCATGTTTCTCCAGAAACTCCAAATCTAATGTCAGGTTGAGGAAATACAACTTGACAAAGCCTGCAACTTATTAGGCCAGCTTTTATTTTTAGCCATTGACCTTTTTGTGCTGAAGTAGCCCAACTTTGAAATCACATTCTATTTTCAAATTGAGTACTAGTATTATACAAAAGTTGAGTCATAACAAACTGACACAAAAGTCAATCAAACTAACCTGAACTTAGAAGATACATGCCATCCCTAGTTGCTCTTAATCCAGTGACAGCACCATAATGAGCAGTCGCACGATTATGACTAGATGATAAACCAGGATGCAGCCTTTGCACCACAGTCCCTCTAGTTGGAGTTTGACCTTTACGAATGGTTCGCAATTGCTTCATTTCATTACCAAGAGGTATTTTTCTCTGAGATACCAGGTTCTTCACAGAAGAGGCTTGTCCTGTTGCTGAGCCCTGTTTAGGTAAACAAGATTTGAGAAATTGTAAGAAATATTATTCTCAAGCAAACCCACAGTCCTCATATTCACCATGTATTAGGTGATACATTGCTTAGTACATAAAATTATCTCTCACAAAATATAAAATCCACAAGATATAAAACTACATAGACTAATTGACATGAAAAAATCTCACTGCAAGGCATCACAAGAGTAAAAGAGACAGGAAAATATGAAATTAATAGAAGAAGTATATTAGATATGCAAATAGTGAGTTTGTAAATTGACTGTGCAGTTTAACAGAAAGCTTTTAAAGGTGAAGACAGATTGCAATTATTTAGGGACTCTTCTAGAAGAAATATAGAACGCTAATGGAATGGCATGTAGTATGGAAAACAGAGCTCTCTAGACTGTTCTCCCAAACAATTTGTTTTAGCACTAGAATGGTAGCAAATGGAGCGATTCGTGCTTCCATCCGGAGTCGTAAGCTGTTTAAGTGAATGCTCTACTTGGTAGAGAGACATACAGGAGAACCTATCCAAGGATTAATGACTGACATACCTTTGGCTTTATTTTCTGAGTATATTGTTTTATACATGAATAATAGAGTACAAGTAGTGTCGCAATTAAAAACCTACTAGATGTTCTACCCAGTAGCTTTGCTCTAGCAATGATAAATAATTTTTGATGCCAGATGGATGTATCTCGTCATAAGCAAGAATCTTTTGAATGCAGTTAACAAGGGTCATTTTTTAAGATGTCAAATTAGCTTTCCCGTTGCTTCCCAAGGCAGGAAATTCTTCTCATTCACCCTCCACACACCGGAATCCATTTTGAGCCATACTCTTACATGCCATCCTTTTACTTGATCTAGAATTCTGGATGCTAAATTCCAGCGAAAGCATCTAGATGCATAGGTTGTCTCTCTGGTAGATAGCCAAGGCATCCCTGTGAGAGATGCAAGGAATACTTTTAAAGCTAGATTGTTTGAATTTTCATTAAGTTTCAACTTAATCTATCCAAACTCAGGTTTTCCTTGACATTGGTGTGGTAAGCAATTTAGCTTTACATTTGCAGTTCCAGTCAGAATGAATTGACATGTTTTGATTCCTATTACTGGCAGGGAATCTACAACCCTCCATCCTTCACTTGATGTCCTCCAAAATGGCTTTCAATACTTTTAGTTTATGGGTGAATTTCTGCTCAAAAATGTGCCAAAAACACACCCCTCAAGCACCCAACCCCAAGAAAGAAATTTGATTCTGTGGTCTAAACTTTTCACAAAACTAAGCAACCTCATTTACAGTGACTTTCTCCCAAACATTAGGTGCTCATATTCTTCCCTTGCAGCATCCTTTGCCTTCATTTTGTAGAGTGTATGGGTCCACAAAACTGATATCAACATCCATATCAACATCCATAATAGTACATTACTGGTTTAATATGGTATGGTACGCATCTTGTACCATACCAGAGTGTCATTCTTTTTTCACTCTTGACCACTCGCTACCGAGTGGTGCATATCAACACGGATTGATTCGGACCAATTCGGTTCATATTAAATCAATCAATACCATAATGGTACAGTCGGTATGGGTCGGTACAAATTAGTATGGCAGACTTTATTACAAGGAATGTTAAGCAAGATATTTACTTTCAATATGTACAAGTAGGGTGTTAAAACATTGTATAATTGCCTTGTAGATGCAAAGCTCAAGTACCTCACATGAGGTACTACAAAAAATGAATCCTATGTCAGTGAAAGGAAAGAAACTAAGGCTTCTTTGAAGATAAAATTATGCCAGAAGAATGCACAGATATACAAATGGGATGTTCTTCCAAAAGTAATGTCCTATGGCAACAGAGTAGCAACATGCAAAGGATGGCCTTCCTAGATAAAAGCAGAGTATTTTACTATCTAGATTTTCAAAATTTGACAGTGTGAGTTCTACCAGCATTGGAGTGGTCAAAGAGGACAACTTGGGTCCACTTGGTGAATTCCTCATGCCTATTGGCTGGAAGATCTCATATGAAATGGAAGCATACAAAGTCAACTGTTACTTATGTTTAAGATATGTTCCAATGCAAACTAAAGACGGCTGAGGAATATCCACGAATCTAAGCAAGTACTGTGGTAACTCATTCCTATATCTGATGAAAGTAGAAAGTTCACATAAAAAGCTAGCATCAACCCTGTTTTTAGGTATTGAATAATTTATTAACTGTCAGAAAGGAACTGAGGAAATTAAGCTTCCTATTAGCATTAGTAATTTACCACCTCTAGTTTCAGGTATCAGCTCTTATTGGAATACCTTCACAATAAAAGCAATAAAAGTGAACAAATGATTATCCAAATCACTAGCACAACTATGAGCAGCAGAACACATTTATGGATCCACAAGTACAATAAATGTATTGAACTTCTAAGGACCAAGGAAAACAAAACACAGACAATAAATATGTGTCCATGCCATTCCTAAGAACATGAACTTGGTAAGTAGTATCTACTTTAATGCATAAGATTTTGCACACAGACTCCAATGAATGTACAAGTTGTGTTGGCAAAATTATTAAGGCAAAATTGAATCAAATCGCTAACCGACTGACAGAGAGAATATACTTTCTTTGGTGTACTTTCAGCAAAAGGAGGTCGCCTCCCAAGTTGAGATCGTGATTGATCTAAAACACGAAAACATCCTGCACGTCTGATATCCCAAAAACGTATTGCACCATCACACCCCCCTGTCACCAAAATCCACTCACTAGAGGCAGACCATTCCAAAGACATAACTCCATCTGCAATTTTAGACATACAAAATAATGCATGTTTGAGAGCGATGGTCAGTAATGTAACAACTACTTATCATCATAATTATGGCAACAACAAAAGATGCATCTTTACTGCTACTTTTGTCATGATATAAACACGAAAGTATAAGGTTGAAATCCATTTTAAACACAGATTCATTAAGCAGTTATGATCTATAATATTAAACATGCCAGAGAGTGGTCCAAAGCCCTTCCTGATAAGTAAATTTTGCAACAAAACTGTATATTTGTATGCAGAACCACAAATCCCATTACTGGTGGAAATATATTAAAAAACACCAATAAGTGACCTTTATTGAGTGGGTGGTGAATTCAGTGAAAATATCAAGTGTAAGGGAATAATATGACAAATAGTTAAAGCACCTACATAGTCATGTTCAATTGAAGTTTAGATGTCACTGTGTCATTTGTACCTCAAGAAACAGAAAGAGAGCCATAGAACTAAAGATAATGGATATTCCATATGTGAAACAATGGCTTAAAGTATGTAATTTCAAAACCAGAACCCATTACTTCGCTGAATGAGATTTACATATAGTTCCTTTGTGCTGCTGTCAATATAGGGAATGATGGTCACAGAGCTGCATCTCTAAATCAGTAATATTACTTTAAAAAGTGCAAAGACACAAGTTCCTTCTGAAGACAATATGCATGCAACATTTCATAATGCCATATAAAGGTGGCAATGCTGTATAATCTCTAGAAAGAGGAAAGGAAAATGGCAGAAATTTAAGTTTTATCTGATCCAAAAGACAGTTTGCCATTTCAGGAAGATGCATCTACATTCAACAGGTGGAGATGGCAGAGATTTTTTAGTTTTCACAACTGCCATCTCTATCAAGACTTCATGCCCTTCATATGATCAGCATTTAGAGTATTTTAGTTTAATTTAAATATATTTGAAATGCAAAGTCGGCTTGTACAAGGAAAACAAAACAACTTAAGGGCTGTTTGATTTTTGCAACTGCAACTACAAAAGGATTCGCTGATAATATTACTGATATATCATAAGTAATATAATAGATAATAAATAATATATTCTATCATAATTATAATGATTATACAATATCTCTCCTTTTGCATAAAATATATTAAGTGATTATTATAATATATTTGTATATTGCATGTAAAATCTATAATAAAGGTTTGCAATTTCGGTATCAAACCTCATGTCAATACGGTGTTGGCACACCCAGACAAGACTAGTATGGCAAACCTTGACTATAATAAATAATACCTAGTATAATATAAAACTATTATGTACACATGTAAAATTAGAATAGAATATTATGCTGCAACTATGATAATATTTTAATAACTTATCATTATTTTATAATATATTAAAATAAAGTAAAATATAATATACTGTAGCATGATATATTTTTGATTGCAGTATGAACTACATATTTTATCACATAATATACAATTATATTATATGATATAATGTATATTATTCTAATAATTATTTAACACATTGTTATATGTAAGCAGCTTACATATTTTATAATACATTACTACAATAATTAATTGAAAAGGAAGGAGAGAAACAGAAGAAAGGGGAACACTAGAGGGAGAGGGAGAGCAAGCACAGGTGGGAAGAGCTCCACTTGGTGAAGATCTTAAGCAAGGAAGAAGCGAGAGGATGCAAGATGGGTTGAATAGAATTTGAAGCGAGAGGATGCAAGATGGGTTGAATAGAATTTGCAACTTAAGTACAAAAGGAAACAATTTTTTTTAATACAATACTAAATACAACTAATGGCACTTCTTTTGCAAACATAATTGCAACTTGCAAATGAGATGCAGGCAGGTAAGTAGCTGGAAAGAATGCCTGCAAAGCTGCAACTCCATTTGCTGGAATTGGTTTTGAAAGCAGCCTAGTTGCATGGAACCATGCAGCCACTTAGCTACGGCTTACCTTACCATCTCAAAGATGGAGTTGAAAATAGACGAATTTGAGAATGAGAAGAAACTTACTCTTGCAGAACCGGACATGTAAAAATAACTTGTGTTTGGGTAGCAAATCCGCCAAGCCATTAGCACTTAATGAATCAAACAGCAATAAGACAGGAGCATCACTTTCAACTCCTAGAACCATAATGCCAAAATCCTAAGCATAATTGGATATGGAATAGCTTAAGATAGTTTTGGAAGAAAATACGACTGCCATCACATTGTTCATTTGTTTTTAACGCATTAAATTGAATTCAAATAGTAAATACATAACCATCCACCAATACAAGCACCACTGGGTTAATGTGATGATTGACTTGGGTGGGCATACCTTACAAACAACAAATGTGAATGCATGTTAACAAGAGACCATTGTAAAACACAGACCCAATACATAAAACTAAGCTTTGCCATACTGGTATGTAACCCTCTATCGAGCATGCCATACCATATCTCTACCAAACCAAGACTCAATACAAAGGGCGTACCGAGTCTCAGCATCCCAAAATAACCCCCATACCAGAAGCATCGATGTAGTACCAGAATGGTACTCGCACGAGGTCCAATACCGAGACTGTAAACCTTTCTTCAAGCTTACATATGCTTATCAGGATTGCCAAGAAAGGATAAATTCATGTCCATTTTGAGAAGTATTGCATACAAACAACAATCTTCATGATTTTGCATCTCATCAGCCAACCAGAAAAGGCTTTGTAGTTAAAATTCGACAAGGAAAACAGCAAAATAGATTGAGGGTTCTCCATATAATAGGAAATTTAGCATCCATAGCCTTATTCTCTATTTCTTCAAAAATAAATAATCAATGGAATATTGCGAAAAAGTTCAATGCTTTAAGCCTAACATAAAAGCATAAATGGACAAACATACTCTGGTATGTGAGAATGCATTAGAATACAAGCAATACCACAGTTCCAAGTTAAAAGCATCTCACCACGATGACCCGACAATGTATGAGTGAAAGCTCCAGAAGCAATATCACACAGACGAACTTGTACATCTGCGCTACCTGCAGCAATAAGCATATGTGCTGTGGCTACTGATGACATTGCTGTGCGGTAGACCTTTCCAGGCATTTTGAAATCCATGACAACCTACAATACTCAACTTGCATTAGACAATAATATCTCAAGTTTACATGGAAAGAAATATATGAATGTGTGTTTGTGAGTGTGTGTGTGTGGGGGGGGGGGGGGGAGGGGGAGATGGACTAGCACCTCTTGAGACGAGAGTACCTACTCCTGTCGATTCTAAAATCAATAACAGGGCATCCAATCCAAGATCTACTCCGCTAATTATGACCTATATCATTAAAAATACCCATAATCTGGCGGTCTCTAACCTATGAATCATGACTAAATTTATAGTTTCTATCATGCTAATATGATAAAGTATACGATAAAGAATTAAAATTGAGAATCCACTTCATCAATCATGATCTATACATGTTAAAACATATATAAATTAACAATCAATAGATTTTAATGCTTGGATTATAGCAAAACATAGTTTCACATCATTTTAACTGTTTATTTTTGCACCCATTTGATGCATAGGTTAGAGACCACAACAACATGTGAGTTTTTCTACCTAGGCAGTTTTAGTGGTATAGATCATGATTAATGACATGGATCTTTAATTTGGATGTCCCATTATTAATTTTGGAATTGATAGAATTATATACTCGCTCCTCTTGAGAGAAGAATAGTCCATCCCATGTGTGTGTACATATAATGTATATTTTACATATGTATACATTATATATGACTATACAGGCATAGGTATGTGTGTATTTATATATATGGGATAACTTAACAAGAAAGACAAAGTCACCTGAACCGTATTTGTATCCCAGACTTTGATATAATGATCAAAAGAACCTGTGATAAACAGCCCTGTGTCCACTGGATACCATATAGCAGTTGATATGGCATATCTATGTCCATGATTGTGTTGCTTGTCAACAATAAACAGACTCTTGTGCTTCGCAATCAATCCTCTCTCATAATCAGTAGTATGTTGGATATCATAGACAGCAGCTGATCCATCCGATGCTCCAGACAGCAGATATCGTGCCTCTGTCAAATCGACCTAACCACATTGTGAAATATATGAACCCTCAACTATCTTCCAAAATACAGAGAGAGAATCTATGAATCTTAAGGGAATATTATACAGTAGAGCGCCTAAATAACTTTTGTGAGTTACAGTAGAATACATGTGACAACTGGATTTACTGATGTCCTCACTGTAAAACATACCTGCCCCAGACACTGAATCACCTAAATAGCAGAGAAAAACCCAATGAAAAAATGCCCATGAAAGAAAAAGCTCAAGCTCCACCACCCAAATACTATACGAGAGACTACTTAATTCCTTTTGAAGTTCACTCTGCGTTTAGCTTGGATGACTAGTGCCTAGTGTCCCAGAAAAGGTAAGAATCCAGATGCAAGCACATTTTATGTGCTTCCAAAACTTGTAATTGAAGCCCAATCACACCTCTCATGTTGGCAGAGTTGAAGTTCATGCTTAGGGCAATGACATCCAAAGGATTAAAGGATCAAAGTGTACTTGAATGTACATTTAACTCCAGCAACAATATAGACATACAACATTCAAACTCTGTGAACAATAATAGATTGATACATCATGACTCACCCTGACTAGCCACTTGACTCTTGGCGTTAAGAAAGGGACAAGCAGGGCCAATGTTGTAAGACCTCTAGGCCAGTCTACTTATATCTTCTCACATAGTTTTAGCATGGATGCTAGTTTCCGAAGGGACAAAGCACAAATATTGCCCCATCTGCTCGGTTTTATATTAATCATCCTTGATCATCACTTCTCTCAAGAGTGCATCCTTTGCTAGATTTTTCTTGATTCTTTAAATAAGTCACAACTTCCTTCAGATGATCAAAGAACTAGTTGATCATTCCCCTTAACAACTACAGGCAATGGTTTGCCCTTATTTGTACCATAGCATCTTGACAATTTGTTGTAACTGAACATGCGATTTATATAACCCCTTATCTGTCTATCTTTTTTGAAGTAACCCTTATCTGTTTATCATACATTCAAATAACTCGTGCACTACCTAAGGGTCCCCACCCCCAACTTGTCAACCCTCTAGAAACTCAATGATACATTCACAAAATTAGCTTAAAGTTTGTTTTGCTGGTCCTTCTTTCCTGTTCATTTTTCGATCTTTGGTGGGTCCTTTTAGTCCACGGCTATGATAAAAACAACCCACATCTGCATGAGCAGTTAAATGGGCAACAACGTGGCATCACTTAAATTTATGGATTAATTTATGGATTATTAGAGAATGGAAAGCATCAAAAATTTCTTCTGTATCTATCAAGCCTCAGCAAATCTGATGCTCTCTTTCTTCTCTCATCTCCATCTTTATTTCTTCTCTTCTTCCCACCATTACTTCTTTTCTTGTTTTGCTGACTTGCATAATATTTTGCTGGAAATTCAAAGTATTTCCACTATTATTCCTCAGATAATACCCATATTTTAGTCATTTTACATATAATTGTTCAATATTCAAATTAATCTACCTGTTGCCCATTAGCGCAAATGAAATTATTGATCATTGACTCATGCTTCGTATAATTGTTTTCTATCTAAACTCTTTGTGCAGAAATATAAGGACAGCAAATAAGATTCTTATTCCTTTTACAATTGTGCAATGTAACCAAAGGAAATCCCAATACAATGGTTCCAGCACTTTAATTGGGGCTTATAATTTTGTTAAATTTCCAGATATCACAGATACTTTCCAGAAGCCTATTTTCCTTCTGGCAAATGGCTGTATCGCTTGATTAAAGATGTGCACACTATCATTTTTTTCAAGTGATTTTACTAGCTTCAGATTACATTAAATGCAGTACTTAAATTTTGTGGGAAATTTTGGAGTGTCAAGAAGGTTGTGTAACTTGTAAAGAACATTTACCATTCATTTATATGCGCCTTAAAATTATACCTTCCCACCCTCTTCTTAATTATTAATATTAATTCTTTTCTTTCTTGAAAATTGGACGCTGAATTTTAGCCTTTTTTTTCCTAGCTTTATTAAAAAAAAAAAAAAAAAAACAGAAGAAACAGAGTGCAAAACACATATTCCGCAATTGGTTATTGTCAAGGTAATCAGAGAGGAAGCAACAAAAAAGAAAAAACTCAAAAATCCATCTTAAGGTTCCAGAATGAACGATAGGAAATGAAATCTTCCTCAATCGTACGATTCCTCAACTTTAGGGGAAAAATAGAAAAAGAAACAAAATAAGATACAAAAATGAAGGTAGTCTTCATTTTTATTTGTGGAGAAACTGGAGTAGTCAAGAGTCAGGAAGTTCCTCCTCCCCCGACGCTTTAACTTTCTGGAATAGATTGATGCCAGGATAAAATTTATTCTTATCGGAAGCCCATCTAGAATAAGAAGGAAACCAATCATTAAGTGAACTTCAATGAAGAATTTGTTTTCATATAGCCTAACATTCTCGGTAGCACAGGAAATGTCCACCATCCAGATTTGATCCTCTTTCTACAAGACTGTCACGGGATGAATCCTGGCATTGACTGACAAACAAAAAACAAAACATAAACTTTTGCCGGCACTGTTTTTCTCGATACCCTTCTCACCCAAGCACAAAAATCTCTTCCGCCTACCGACCTCACAATAGTTATCATACAAACCCTCACGGGCATAAACCAATCCACGAAAATTTCACTCACTTTGACGATTTGGCCATGTCAAGAATCCATCTAAAAAGTCAAATTCATTAGGCCGCCCGATTATCCTGTCCAAATGATTCTCGAGCAGACTATAGTGCACACCCAGCCTGGGAAACCAGTAGGAAATCCACGGCTCAGAACTCAATTTCTACTCATCATCCTGGTCTCAGGTCTCTAAAAACCCCAATAAAACTTCAAAGAGATCGGTTTATAACCGAGACAAATGGATAAAACTAGATCCAGAGAGAGTGAGAGAGAGACCTGGAGAGAATTCACGGCGCCGTTGTGGGGGCTGACGATCTCTTTGTGGTTGGAAAGATCGAGAGAAGCGACGCGACGGGAACGAATACGGCTGGCGAATGAAGAGGGGAGAAGGACGTTCGCTTCCCTGTCCCTGACCGCCTTCCACATCTCCTCCCTCGCATCTTCGTCGGCGATCTCGCCGCCGGTGCTCAGGATAACGGACGGACGGACGGACGGACGGACGGACGGACGGCTGGTGAAGTGATTCCCCTCCTTCCCCTTGCCCCTCTCTCGACTGTCGCAGATCAGTCCGAACGAGCGAGAAAGCAAGGAAGTTGGCCCCTTTTTCATCTTTTATGGCTTCGTTTTGTTCCTTCGTCACAGCGTTTGGTATAAAAGCCCTGGCTGTTTTTTTCCCCTTGCCATTGCGGGCGACCCTTGGTCTGATGATGGTATCGATCATTTCCACATACCCGTCTGATGAGCATCATCTGGTTGCATTCCCGTGCCCTCTCGTAACATGATGCGTTCCGGTCTCAAATCAAATCAAGTATGTTATAAAAACTGGGCTTTTACTAAAATAATTTATATTTTAAAAATAAAAATAATATTAAAAATTAGCTATCTGAGATTTGTGACACAATCTGAGCAAGCTTCACCATATCTCATCATCATTCATGGTTTCTCAAATGGAGCTCAGCAAAGGTTCCATCATCCTATGGTTTGTTCTTGAAATAAGCTTTCAGGAGCCAAGTAAACGCTTGTACAAAAACTACTCACAGGATTTCTTAAACAGCTTCAAAACTCATTGAAAAAAATATTATGGAAAGAAAAAGAAGACTCTTCGTGTGAAAAGAAAGGAAAGCAACATTTAATATAAGTAGACATTTAACAAAAAAAAAAAAAAAAAAGAGTAAACCTGAAATGCGTATTAATTTTATAAAATTATAAATATTCAGTAAGCTTTTCATACCAATATTCTTTTTCTATCTATATCAATATTAATTATTTAAAAAGTTATATTTAGCTTCCTCAAAAAATTTTATTTTCTTTCACTATAAATAATCCTTAATTTCTAATATTAATTAAAAAATTTAAAAGTCATATTTAGCTTCCTCGAAAAATCCTCTTCTCTTTCACTATAAATAATCCTTAATTCTTCTCTTATCTCAAATCTAATGTCCTCTTTCTTCACACCTCCTTATTTTCTTCCTTTTATTTTCTTTTTTCAAACTACATTATCCCTTTTTTTTTTCCTATCAGCTTACATATACGGCTAATGCTATACTTTCTTCTTCTTCTTTTATTTTGATTTTTTCTTTTTTCCTACAGGCATGGTCGGTTTATATTAAAAAACCTATTACATCCAATAATTTATGTCATCATTAATTCTATCTTCTTTCATTATTAAAAAAAAGAGAGATAACCATTAATCCTATATATTCCATGGGTTACATGCTTGTCAGATTATAAAAAGGATTGTTCTATGCAATCATGCAGCAAAATACCTTGTTTGGGTTATTATTGGAAATACCTCGCTTATATAACGTGAGAAATAGACTTTAAATGAATTGAGAAAGCCATAATCTATTAGAAGAACTTATATAGTTCAAAAGGGATAGCTTCTATTTTACTACATGCTGCTATCTAATTAACCAATTGTCTTTATAGAAGGTTAAAATTCCTTCAATTCTTGTACTACATCAAAACATGCCAAATGTTGAGATTATAAAAGCAAAGATCGATTATCATCAAAAGCATCAAAGGATGATTATTGTTTGATCCGTTATCATGTTTTTCATAATTCTATTATAGAAATAGGGATATTAAACAACAGTAAAATACTTGCGATTACAAGTATTCTTTTATAGGTCCTAATGATTAAGGATGTATTACAGCTCTTTCTCTATTTATCACTTCATCAACAATTACTTCATATACGAGTTCCATGGGGACAGATTAATTGTATATACCTAGGGAGTATCAAATATCACATATGCACTCCATCTTGATTAGTTTTCTCTCACTTTATCCTTAATTTTTGTAGCTCCTATAAAACTTATAATTTATCCATTAATTATTTTACCTTCTTCAGTTTTATCATTCATCGATCTTAATATTTTCATTTATGTGAAATTCAACTTGTTTTACATTCTTTAGCATTAGTATTTTAAGTCATGCAATATAATAGGCCCCGCTATTTTTTTATAAAATTTATTTTCAATCTTATACTTGTCATTTTATTATTTAGATGTCCATTCTTTCAAAAGGAATAAGACTTTTAGATGCTTAAATATAATATGACACAACCAAACACTTTGTTTTAAAGTATTATACTTACACCATCATGAGATGTTGCATATTTATTAAGGATATCGTGTGAGTGGCACTTGATTTTTAATGTTCTATAGTTTAGTTTTAGTATATTATATTTTTTTAAAAAATAAATTTTTATAACCTCTTTTTTAAGTATCTTTGTGATAATTTAGTTTGCCCCATTCCATCCTCTCTTTTGCATCCTTATATATATTACATAGATGATCAAGTTATGATTTAAAATTTACACTATTCTAAAAATTTAGATCCTATGACTACTATAAAGCATTTACTATTTTGATTGTATTATAAGGTATAAATTAGACAAAGATAATTACATCAGAAGTACATCAACTTATTTGAAATTTTTAATTAAATCCTTGTACTTTTTTTTTAATTGAGTGTATCAACTGATAAAAACTTTT
Organism: Metroxylon sagu; assembly: GCA_017589505.3. Lineage (NCBI taxonomy): Eukaryota > Viridiplantae > Streptophyta > Magnoliopsida > Arecales > Arecaceae > Metroxylon > Metroxylon sagu. The sequence continues at coordinate 550,321 of JACVBY030000586.1, forward strand.
TAATTACCATCCTAGTTAGCATGATGATGAGAAAAAATGGTAATATAATGCCAACAAGGTGCTAATGCTAGAAAAAATTGTCAAGCTAAGGTAACCAAAATAAAAGAATGATAAAAAGGAAAGGGAAAAGCAACCCGTCTCTTTTCCATTCCTTTACTTGTTGAGGATTACTTTTTAAACAAGTACAAAATGAATAGATTTCTCTTCCAATGATCTTCTTGGATCCAAGGGCACAACATGACCTTCTTGTCTTTCTCTATAACAGAGAGGATTTTTCTTTCGATAAGTACGGCATAGGCCTTTTGTTCTTTCTCGCGGTATGAGCTTCTGTCCTTTCTTTTCCTTAGAACATAAGATGAGATAAAATCTCTATCTTTCATCTTTTTAATTGGCTCTTCCATTTCTTCCAAGAAGTTAGGTAGTCTAATTGGTTCTCTAAATGATTTGGCTCTAAATTTCCTTTTGATTACTCCTCATTTTGAGCTAGAGGATTTGCATTTTTGCTAGATTTCTAGAAATTTTGAACAAAAGAATGTTATAACCATGGTTTTGTCCTAAGTTTTCTGGATGGTTGATTTGGATGTGCCTTTTAGTTATTGTTGCATTATATTTTCTCATATAAAGGAGTTCTTATCTATCTCAACCATTAGGTTCCTTTTCTTAAGCAACTACTCCACCTTCCTTGATGGGCTCTAATTAAGAGATCAAGGCTAAGAAGGTTGACGATTGTGATGTAAGATATTCTCATTTCTTATGCTCATAATATTTTCAAGTGATTAAGAGCGAAAGGAATCACTTCTTATGGTATTTCCAAGTAATTGGGAGCGGGATGAATCACTCCTTAGTCCCCCATCACTCTTATTAGTAACAACAGAAGAGACCTTTAGTGCCTACCCCTCTAGCCTCACTAGTAAAACTAAATAAAATCCGATCAATTTTACATGATCATGAAAGATACAAATAGATCCGCTATCAAGATCTAATCAACTTCATATGGTCAAGAAAGATACAAACATATATGTTACTAAAATTCAACCAATTTTATATGATTAAAAAAAAATACAAATGGACATGCCTCCAAGATCTAACCAATTTCATATGATCAAAAAAGATACAAATGGATATGCTTTCAAGATCTAACCAATTTTATATGATTAAAAAAAATACAAATAGATCTGCTACCAAGATTTGACTAATTTTATATCATTAAGAAAGATACAAATAGATATACCAAAATTCAACCAATTTTATACAATCAAGAAAGATATAATGGAAATATATCAACCCTACATCTCTCTCTATTTCTTTATTATTCTTGTAGCTACAAACTCCCTTACATAATGCCTCTCTGTTTATTTTTTTGCATTCCTTCAAACGATAAAAAAGCTTGAGGCTTAGATATCTAATCTAAAGTTCTCACCTTTTAGCCTTATGCCTAAACATAAAGTGCATGCTTTTAGGTTTGCAATATATCAATTTCTATGAAGAAATAGGTTTGATGATTTTGCACCATATTATGTATTGCTTTGTCAATTTAACATGGTGGGTTATATTATAATATATCCAACTATACATTTTTAAAACTGGGCAAAATAGAACTAGATTAATTTAGTCTAGAATATGCACACATTAAGGAATACTATATATTATGATTTTTAGTTACTAAAGTATAATTCAGGAGTGTATGCTTTACGTTATGATATATCTTACATGTTTTCTAATCCTTTCTATTTCAAATGTTTAGCCCTTCTTTATTCTATTTTTTGAATCTTATAGCTTGACAAACATATATACTATATGGCATTTTGTTTTATATGATGTCATCATAAAAAAGAAAAAAAAAAAAATCTTACATTTTATATATAATACAGCTAAAAGGTATCTCTTGTAATGTCCTTCTAGATTCTTTAGGGTAGCTTTAAGAGTGCAAAACATTAAAAGGATCACCTTCTCCTAAGATGATAAACAAACAATATGATTCAAAGAAATTTAATAAGCTATAGAAACAAAATTGTATGGACAAAAGGCATGCAACTTTCAAAAAGGTTGTTATAACGTCCAAAAGCTTTTCTTATTTACCTTATAACTAACATAGAAATTTTAGACATTCATATGCTAAATAAAACCAACCCCGACCTCAAAATTCACCATTAGAATACTAATTAATATGATGAATGAAAAAGGGTGCTCTAGCAACAACTTCTATTATCCACTAATTATTTTTATTAATAGCTAATTTGTTATCAAAATTCTTTTTGACAATGGTTCAAATGTAAGAACTTAAGCTTTTCTCATTTCTTTTCTTTCTTTATTGCTCTAAATTGGTATGCTTTAATTTTGTATTTTGAATTTCAGATTTGAACCCCACTTGTAGAGATCAAGATGAGTATGAATAGGGTCTAAGTTCTTTGATTCATTTTTTTTCCTTAATTTAAAAAAGGTAGCACGAAGATTGGTATATTTTATCTAAGTTTCTAATTCATTGTGCTTGGGACCATATTTGCACTTAGGTAAAAAATTGGTGTCATACTATTGTTTTAATTTAATTTTGTGAAAATATGTTAATATTAGTAGAATTGTTTAGTTGTATATTTTAGCTTGGGATGGAATGCATAGGTTACTATGTATTAGAATAACGTGTTTTAATATATATGTTTTAGTCTTGGATGCATGAGTTATACTTATATTATAATAATTTTTTTAAAAATTATTATTAATTTTTTTTTTTTAAGCCATTGTAGAAGCACGTAAGTATACAAATAGTTTATGTAATTAAATTAATGGCTTCTTTAATGTTTACAAAAGACTTTAATCCATATTTTTTGGACAACTAATTTTGCTTCTAATGTATATTTTCCTTATATAGTTGATCAATAAAATAAAATAAAAAAAAGAAGGCTACCATCATGTTACAACATATACATCATTTGGCAATTGAACATGTTATTTTTTTTTGTAATTTATTGTTATGCATTACAAATTTAATGAAGTAAATTATTGGCAACAAAAGATATTATGGTATTATTAGAATGAGTCCTACAACCTTTTCAAATTAGTTGAACATGACGTTTTTAAGTTTTGGCAGACATCTGTTAATGGCTATGAGAAGTTTTTTTTTTTCTCAGAATAAAGTTTGATTATGAGAAGTTTTCTGAATGAATGAAGATTATTGTTTACTTTAATAGAATTACTATATAATACCAATCTTATCATAGTTGTTACATTTTTATTATTGTTTATATTTGTTAATCATTTGTATTTGTAAATATTTATTAATATTATAGTTTATATTCATTAATCGTTAGTATATGTTGACCTTTTATTACTCTATCCTGGTTGAATATGTGTATTACTAAATGACAATAATCTATATATTGGCTTAAAAAAAAATGTACTAAATGAAAGATTGCAAATCATACAAACCTTATATTTTTATACCAAAATAGATCACCTATCTGCTAACATGTAGAGTCATCTTAAATTCTTGCAACCTTTCAAACATATATTTTTTAAAGTATTTTGCTCCTTTAAAATATTTCAAAACATGGAGAACTAAAGTACAATGAAATTGTTAATAACATTGTAGCCTCATCGGATTGCATTTATTGTCACAGAGCTAAATGCGACACAATATTAATAACTAGTATAAATTTTAATACAATAGGCCATTTTTATTATGCATCAAGGAAGAGGAATATTCAACACACACATAGAACACAAAGGAGAAGATTAGAACACAAAATAAGTAGCTTCGATCATGACTTAATCGATGATCAAGTTCAGGATATTTTTTTGTGCTTCAGATTATAACTTAAAAAATATACTATAATTTTTTTTTTTTATTCTCATAGCACAATCTCTATCTTTTTATTTTTTGATGCTCAAGTATTTTGGATATTTTTAACTCGTGCAATACACAGGCTAGTTATGGTTTAAATATAATGATCTTTTAAACTTAGTTATCATGTAACGTATATGAATTTTTATATGTATATAAAATATACATAAAAAGTAAATATTACTAAAACCTTGTCACCTAAAATTTAAGACATCTATAATTTCTAAAAAAAATGGAAGAACCAAAGTATACAATGCTACCCAAGACCTTTACGTTTTGTTTACCTATTTTGTTTTTGCACTTTTCCTATCTCATGTGATAGCTTTTTCTCATCAAAAAAATATGTAGGTTTACTTATATACGAGTAATTTAGTATTAAGCTATAACTATTTTTGATCTAATATAGAATTGGAAACGGCTTTGTGTACTTAGGTAAGCAATGGATTTTTATTTTTATTTTTATTTTTATATTTTAAAAATAAACTAAAAGTTATGAAACATTTATTTTAACAAATAAGATAAGAATATATTTATCATATTAAATTTATAACTCATCCTTTTACTTTATTCTTTTATCTTTTTCAATTAGTCGGGCGAATGATAGAGATGAATTTTTTTTTGATTGAAGGAGAGAAGAAGAGAAAATTATATGGCTCCTTTTTTTTTTTTTTTTTTTACTAAGAAGTAAATATTATGAAAGTGTTATTTATTTTTCGATGTGGTCTTTCGAAATAGAAACCAAACGAGAATCTCGCCAGATCAACGAACCATTCGGTCCGTTCTCTTAAATCGGAGCGCAACTCCAAAGCGGGACGCATGCATCGAGGGAAGAAGGAAAGCGAAGAATTACGGCCAAACCCAACCGGTCTGGTCCAAAATCAGAGAGTCAAGCCTTCAACCCAGGGGTCGGAATTGCTATCCATCCAGATTCCAGATGGCATCGAGCCAAAACGCAGCGCCGTATCCAATCCGGAACCGTAACGCCGCACCCTCGCTCGAAGGCCGCAGGTTCGTCTATATATGCCGCCCGATTCGTTCCCACGGATGGAGAAAGAAGCCGTCCTCTAGGTGCCGCTGCGGGTGAAAACCTCGCGCTCTCCTCGGCCAACCTCCCCCGCTCTCACACTGCCTCTCTCGCCCCCGTTCCTCTGCTGGTCTCGCCTCAGGAAAAATGGCGAAGCCACGGAAACAGAAGAACGAGGAGCAGAAGACCGAGAGCTCGGGAGTGGTCGTCCTCCACCAGAAGCTCTGCGTCTCCATCGACATGGAGAAGCGAAGGATCTACGGGTATGGCCTTCCTCCTCCTCCTCTTTCCCTCCTACCCCGCGTTCACAACGGCAGTGGTAGTTCTTGAGGATGGAATCTCGATCTCTCTCCACCTTTCATTTCTTAGGGTTTCTGGTGGTGCTTACTCTGGTTGCTAGGTTAGACTGTGGTGAAAAATTTGATCTCTAGGATTCAGTGAGTGCTTCGTGGTTGGGTGTCTATTGCTGTTAGGGTGTGCTTGCGCTGTTCAATTTTCTTAGTTCTCTTCTTTCCTTGGGAGTGGAAATTGGGTTTCTGGGTGGTGCCTGTATGATGAATTAAGGTTAGGTTTGAATGTCTTTAGTAATGTGTTCGATCTGCATGCTCGTTTAAAGTGGCCTACGGTTCTCGATTACAGGGGGAAATTTTTGACTTCTTTTTAAATACTAAAATGTGGTGAAGATAAATTGGGTGAAGTTGTTGAAGTTAGACCATTGAATGGAGTCTGAAACAATGCAGTGGAGTGATGTGAGGGGATGTGGGAGCTTAAACGGATAGAATTTGCATGTGAATCTCGTTCTTTTGATCAATTTAGTGCTCACAGTAGAGTAAACTGAATGCACAACAAAAACATTTCTTGAATTGCTGCAACAAGAAGTCCATGTGTTGGAAAACCTACACACAGGGCTCATTCCATGCTCTTTAGTTACTAGGACATTAAATGCTATGATCACAGTTATTTAGCATACTTTGCATTCTTTTTCATTGTGAGATATTTTCAACTTTGTGAGAAAGATGATCTTTGTACGCTTTTTTCCCCCTTCTCTCTGCCATATGTATAAGTTAAGCAGCTACTATTTCAATCACCAAGTCTTATCCCTTTTATTTAGGCTTGAAGATTATTCTAGTGCAGTTATGTCCTCAAATACATATTCTTTTCTTGAATCCTTTTTGTAAGAACTCACATCCAGGTAATTGATGATACTGACAAATCTTGTTCTGGGGTTTTCAAAACCTTGTCTTGCATGCCAGTACGATCACTGGTTCTTTGCTACTTATCATCAATTAGTGTGTTTCTATATTTCTCTTAATTTGCTTTTTGTAATGTTTTTTTGTGATTGAAATGCAGAGCTTTATCATCTCATATTTGCAATGCAATATACGTACTTTTGTTCTTCTGATGGTCCAGTAGTCTTGTGAAGACACCTTTTTTCCTCCAAAATAAAAAAGAATGAAAATATTACGTGCAGCATAACAAACTTTAGGTCCAAAAAGAACTTTCCCTGAAATCTTAAAGTTATATAATGATAGCACATTGCAATAGATCAATCCCTGTATAATTCTATTAGATATTTTGTTGTTTGTATAACCACTTTCTTGGTGGCCCAATGGGGGGTAGTAACATAACACAAGGAGATGAAAAATGAACACATGAAGAATGAAGATTTAATAGCTGAAGATCCATGCACAAAGATCCCACTATTGAAGATCTACCAGCAAAAGATAGATGTGGAAAGTAGAAGAGACCATTCTGATCCAAGAATTGTCTATCAGAAATCCTGCTAATGATCTGATCTTAACAAATTTGGTCAACATGGAAATGAAGATTATGAAGGATCCAACTAGAGAAGAATTGCAAGATGAGCAATGAAGCACAACTTCAATTGTTGATCTAATCATGGAGGGTTGACCATTTTGATCTTAATTTGAAGATTGCGAGGAATGTCCCTAATTAGTTCACCATCATGCTACAAAGGAATATCAAGGTTTCATGCATTGTTACTTGGACACATTAATACGTGAATCCATGATAGGGTGTTGTCCACATGTCTAAAAGAATACGAGGAATAAAGAAATGGGATGTGACTATATTTTATACATATTTATGTAAATATGTTTCAACTTTTGTATAAAAAAAATAATAAAGTCACGGTGTGTTCTTTTAGTATGTACTGCCTCATATTGAGCGTACTGTACCATATCAGTATCAAATCAAGACTTGAGATGGAGAGTATACTGAGTTTCGATATGTCAAATTAATTTCTACCAGACATATTGGCACTATATTAGTATCGTATCGGTTCGAGTTTTGGTACCGAGATCATGAACCTTGAATGAGCTTTAAATGATGATCATCACATTGCCTAATGATAAAATTTGGTGTATGTGTTGACTGTTTGTGCCAAACCAAAATCCGAGTTGTAGGTGCATGATCAACTAGCCAATATCAGGCATGAAATGATAATCAAATGGCATACTCTATCTGGATAATCAAATGGCGATGCTTCTAGATTGGTATAGAAAAGCCAATTCTTGAAATACATGAACACAGGAGCTCCAAAATCCATCATTATTTGAGGAAGAAATAGAGAAAAGGTAAACTTTGCTCTTGGAAGTCCATTAAATCTTCATTTTAAGTAAATTATGACAGCTGGAATATATATGTTGTGACAAGTAAATCATGATGGGTATACTTATATATTTGGAGACATACACATATGCATTCTCTTTAAAAAATATGAGTAGGTTTCTTTTGTTGCTGTTTGCTAACTAAATCAAATAGATGTGGTCATTGATGCATGCTGTTGGTAAATTGACTATGTAATATGTGGTCGGAGGAGTGATTGTGTTCCAAAGTTAAGTGATTGAGATAGAAAGAAGATTGAGGGAATTTAATTTATTCTGTATTGCTGGTTGTTTGCCCCTCATGTATGTGTCATATTATTGGGAAGAAGGTGCAAAGAAGTTATACAAGTTGGCTAAAGTGAACACTGAGTTTGCTGGGTTATGTGATGGTAATAGAAATATCGGTGACAAATTGTGAACCTTAGTGGATGACTTAATCATACATCTAATGTTCTCTCTTCACATTCCTACTTTTCCAATCCGATTCTTATGCCCAACCCCTATTGAGGAGAGAGATTGAGATGTTGCGAGGCACTCTTACTTAGAATTGTGGCAACTAGGATGGTGGCAAGCTACAAGCCTCATGGTACTTTTTTACTTCCTAGAAAGCCACTTGTTTCTATGTTATTTTAGATCACTTTATTTCTATCCTTATAGTTTTCTTGTATTATATTTCTTTATGGTTTAGTTCATATGGAATGCCCAATTCCATTTAATACCATGCATAGTGGGTGTATCCAAATAGGCCCAGTAATAAGCTTGGTTTATGGGCTATCATTTGTTTACCGAACTTAATGGGTTATATTAGACATTGTTGTTAAGGGTAGCTGCCTAGGCATGTAGGCACTTAATTTGAGCACCTAGGTTAAGCCTGCTTAAACCTTTCACATTTTCTTTCAGGTTTCTTTTCACATTTTCTTTCATTATCCGAGCCCCATATGGGACATGTATGAGGGCAGCAGAGGATATGACCAATGTAGTAGCAGCAGCTAGCGAGCTTTTCAATGGCTACTAGCAGGTCAACCATAGATACAAGTGGTGGCAACTGTCGAATGGCCCGCACACCAGTTCTAGGTTTACGTTTTTTTTTTTTTTTTCTCTTTCTTTCTTTTTCTTCTTTCTTTCATTTTTGTTACTCTCTCTTCTATGACTTCTTCATCTAGCCATTCCTCAGCCATTTATTCTATTTTTCCCTTTTGTGTTGCTTGCCTCCTTGATGGTTGGTTGTTGGTTGTGACCTTGTAACTTGTTGGCTGTGGGATCCTACCATTGTTCTCCTCCTCCTGCTCTGCCTCCTCCTTGTTTTTCTTCTTGCAATTTCCAACTGCCTGGTTGTGTTGTGCAATTTGTTGGTTGCTACAGCAGGAGTAATGTGGTCGCTGCTCTCCTTCTTCTAGTGAATTTTGATCTCTGAACTTTTGAAGTGTGAAAACCAGGTTTTGTGATGGTATATATGGTGAATGAAAAGTGTATATATGATGTATCTACATGCTTATTTATTCATATGTTTGAAGTTATGCATTATAAAAGCTTGGAGGGCTTTTATCCCTAGATGACTACCTAAGTGTCTAGGCAACCACTAGGCCAAACAAGGGGTTCACTGCCAAGCCTTACCTAAGTGGTTTCACAACCTTTGATTAGGGGTGTCAATAGCTTGGGTTGGGTCAGGTCGAGTTTGGGTCAAAACTTCTTTGCCCATACCTTACCCATTTAAATCATGCTGAAAAAGATAAAGCCAATACTGCAGTTATTTATTTTGCATATACTGAACCCAACCTGCCAACCCAATTTAGCATGAAACCCAATTTAGCATGAAGGTGGTGCATCCAAATAAAGTGAGGAAGTAAGGATAAGCAATGTGGAGAAGAGAATATGATAAATCAAATTCATGCTGTCTCCTCCATTTTTATCCTTTTCATATCTTATTTCTTTAACCATCAAGCCAAACCAATCCTTCATTAAGCCATGGTCCATGGCACAACTACACCTATTTTAAAGGTTTTGGGAAAGATTTAATCAACCCATAGCAATCGATTAATTTGGAGGGCCAAACCGTACCCGATCCTTTTATAATAGTTAGTCTTTTCTAACCTAAGCACGATCAATTATTAAAAAAAATCCTTATCTCAATTGTTTATTTCTGGTGGGTTTGAGTGGGTTGGTGGGTTCAGGTTAAGTCTTGACTTAGGAAGGTTTGGGTTATTTTGGCCTATAGATGTGGTGGGAAGGTCTTCCCTGAGATGTTGAAGATTAACTTCTCCTCCTAAATCTTTTCATTCATCCCTTTTGGCTCAAGGCCTTGAACATTCACCCTTGGATCGTTTGCGTGAATGGTATGTTTATTTTTCTTTTACATTTTTTAAGAGGGATAGGGGGATATTGTGGATTGGTGGTGTTTTAATGTGTTTTTTCCTGTTAATGCACTTTTTATACATCTCTCTCTAAAAGATATCTTGAGTGCCATAATCAAGACGGGTATACCTAAGTAGGGAGTTTATCTGTAGAATATTCAAATTTGTGTATCTAAAACATGTAGGTGAATTTTCACATTTGCATTGTATTGTATGAAAATCAAAATGAATATATATGTATGTATGTACATACATACGTATGTACAAGGAGTACCATACGGACATATAGTGAAGAAGTTTGCACATGGTACTGAAATTACCTTGGTACTCCTTTTTTTTTTTTAATTTTATTTCCATTCACTCTAAGGTGTGTTTGAAAGCATCTTAAAAAATCCATAATAGTTGGTTAAATGGAATAATTGGAAGGGCAAGGGGAGGATTAAATTATTCCACCTCTTTATTGGATCAAGTTATTCTTGGTTTAAAAAGGGTAAATGGGTTAGTAGAAGAAAAAATAAAGCATTTATGGTGATCCATGTTTCTGAAATTCCCATTCTGCCATTCTAAAAGATTGGTTTATTTCATGTACTCAAATGACCTTTCGGCCGAGAAAATGTAGAATAACTGGGTTAAGATACTTCTACTCCTCTTTATTGTGTGTCCAAATGCAGCCTAACGTACAGAGTGATGAATTTGTAATATCATTGGTGCATTAAATTCTTGGAAATACCCTTTTATTTAGTAGGAAAATGGAGTAAAAAAAGTAGTATATTGCTAATTCTGTTGCTGTGTCCAAACCTCTCTAACACACCCTTATATATTATAACCTTGAGTTATACATTTACGCACGCACGCACGCATGCATATGATATAGGAATCTAATGCAATCATGAAGCAAAGAGTTATTTATATGCATGTTTTGTCCTTAAACACGCCGTTGGGGGGTCATCATATAGCATGCAAATAGGTTTGGAAACTTACTTTAGGTCAGGTATTAGGTATATGGATTTTCAATTTTTGCAGTTTTGGTGGTTTTAAAATTGTTGGCCCAAGCTTCAAAGTTTTGGTCAAAAAATTAAAAAAAATGGAAAAAGGATAAGCTAAGAAAAATTATCATGCATCATTTAGAGTATATTATTTTCTTACAAGTTCTTTATTTGCGTCATTTTGACAAGTTAGGGTGGATGTTAATATTGCATGTAAGTGAAATCATTAAGTGTACTGATTCTTTGATTGTAAATATTGTTTATTTCTTGAACTTCAGTTGTTTGAAAATTCATTATATTTAGCAAATGAGAAGCTTTTTAGTGACTACTACATCAAGTTATTTTCCTAATATTTAGGACTCCCAGATATATTGGATTTATGCAATTCTTTTTCATACATTTGAGGTTAAAAGCTATATAATCAAATTCATGTAAATATAGACTATAGTGTTTATTATAAAATAATATATATATTTTTTTGTGAAATATATTGTATCTTGTGGTTTGCAATAATCCTTATGAAGTATTGTAACAGGAAACATTGGCCTCAGCTTGTTGAACGTTTTGTTTATTTTATGTTATGTATCCCTCTTTTTACCTAAAGAAAGAGAAATAAGAACAATAAAAAATTGGGGTCAGTTTAGGTTCGGTCTTAGTTGAAACTTCTTTTTATTCTTTTGTTGATATGGATTTGTTTCAGCCAAAATGTAAAACCTCGATGCAAACATGCTGGATGCCATTACTTTGTTATATATAACAAAGGTTTCTATGCTCGCATTGGCTTGCCTAATTTATGTGTCGTCTTCTAACTTAATAAGACTTGTTGGTAAAACAGGATTTTTGAAAATCTTAACCAAAATTCTCAGGACAATGCTAGATTACTTTGAACATGGTTATTTAGGGGCACATGTCATGCATAACATTACTTCACGGTTAGGCTGTTAGAAAGGCATAAACTTTTTAAGGAACTTTGCTATATGTAACTGACCATATGATCTTTCAATATGGACAAACAGTTGCTTCTTTCATTGATTGTTGTGTGCCTTTTGGATTTTACCATCAAGCCTGTACTATGGTACTAGTAATTCACACATCATTTTGGTATAAACTTCTCGATTAGTTGTTTAACATCTAACAATTTTTTTCCCCCTCTTTGTTCAATTTAAGGTACACTGAATTGAAACTCGTGGTCCCAGAGAGTGGTTATGTTGCTTTGCATGCTGATAATATGACAATTAGGAGTGTAACTGTAGATGGGGAATGGGCTGAGTTTGAGTATTCCCCACATTATCAAGTTGTTGAGGATGAAAAGAGGTTCTGTTCAGTATCATGCTCGAAATCAGCCGCTGACATTGCCTGCTCAGTATACATATCTTCTCTGGATAGAGAAATGATTCCAAATTTACTGATTGCTTGTCATAGATCAGCAAAATCAGTAAAAGAACAACAGGATCAAGAGAACGGGAGGAATATAGCACAGAACTCAAGTGGGGGGCAAGTTGTTAATGGTTACAATGGCCATTCAGTGGACAAGGTGATGCAACTAGATTCTGGCCATTTATCTTTTGTTAGACCTCATATGAAGTCCTTGATTTTGCATGCTGTAATTATTTTGGTGGTTCATATTTTAGCATTCTGATGTTGGTTGATTTTGGCCATAGAATGTGAAATTGGTCCGCATTGACTATTGGGTAAACAAGACAGAAACTGGCATCCATTTCATGGATAATGTGCTGCATGCTAATAATCAGATTAGGCGTGCACATTGCTGGTTCCCTTGCGTGGATAGTATTCTGCAACGCTGCTTGTAAGTTCAATTTTCTAACTCACTAACAATTTTCTGTTCAACCCCAGTCCATTTGTAGTCTTTTTGGACATCCTAGAGTTTTGATATCCATTTTAATTTTTTATTTTCTTGGCCAGCTTTGATATGGAGTTTACGGTTAACTCTAATTTTGTGGCTGTCAGCAATGGGGACCTACTATATCAGGTATGAATTTTTTCTTTTTTCTTTCTTTTTTTCCCCATATAAGCTTGGAATTATGCACCCTACAACTTTTTAAACGAGGATTTTTGTTTGCTATTTGAGAGGTCTCTAATGCTTGGTTTTTGTATTCATGAGAACTCATGTATTTCCCTCAAAAACTAAAAAAATAAAAAAATAGAGAACTCATTTGTAGAATATAGGCTGTAGATTTTTCCTTGCAATTGTATGTCTTGGAGTCCTCAGCCTTTTCCCTATTTCAGTGACCAATATTCATTGAAAAGTTTCTTGAGGGTTCCCAGAATTCTTGGGACTGCAATTTGCTCCTTTGATGCACTGAAGTTATATATCCTTACCATGTATAAGGCATCATATTGACAACCTTTTAAAGTTGGAGCATGGCACTCTCTCAGTTTCTTGAAAATAGAAAAGCTGAATATGATTTGTACTTTTGGGCTGTAAGGCGTTTATATCACGTGGTGTTATTTTTTTGAAGAAGTAGTTTTAAGTATAATTATTAATTACACTTAGGTTGGTTTAATTATCTGGAAGCTACATTTTGAAGCATTGAGTGAAGATAAATCATGTAGGGGTAAGGCTGCATATATCTGACCTTTTTTAGACTATGCTGTGGCAGGAGCCTCGTGATGCTTTTTTTGCATATTTACAAACCTGCTTCTATTGTACATACTACACAGTGTATCAACTACAGTTGAAAATTCATTGACTTGTAAAATATAAATAGCACCATGTTTGGTTATCCTTTTGCTTAAAAAATATAAATAGCAAAATTTCTTCAATAAAAGTAGAAATCATCAGTTCATTTGATTAAATCTCTTTCTATTAAATGAGTCCACCTAAAATTCACTTTTCTTAAAAAACTTCAAAAATTTCCCTGAGTCTTTTGTTGGAGCTATCTATTTTATTTTTTTGTTTGTTAATGTGAACGCACATAACTTGAACTATTTAATTTATATGTTGTTAGAATATGCTTTGAGCACTAATGCTGAAACTATTTTCTTTTGGTTTTAATTATCTTTTGAGATAATATTAAAATGAAACATGAAAATCATTACTGTATGTGTAAGCCTTTATAGATTCATAAGCCACAATCCCATCAATTAGCTTTTGCTGTCATTAAATGGTGGATATATTTCAACATCCCTTTTCTTAATGTTATTGGCTTATTGCTTATGGAGGGAATAACAATTTGTAAATTACAATGCAAATAATAAAAATCTTAGCTTATATCCAATGTTATAGTAGTGGACTCTTGTCTTTAAGCTCAAATAATATTCGGTAATGTAACTGGACCATGAACGCTGCTAGGGTTTTTCTGCAGTAAAAGATTTAGAAATCTAATCAATCTCAAATGTTTCCTCAATTGAACAGTACTTTTATGCATTTGTGATAATTTTAAAGGATCTATGATGTCCTTCATCAAGAAAAAGGACATTGGTGGTATTAATTTTGTCCAAGGATGGCTGAATTGTACTGAACAGGCCCGAAATCAGTACAATTCTATGGTTTGGTTCAGTATAAGGGCTAAATCACCCTGTACCGCCTTGAATAATTCCATATCGATTGCAAATCATGCCGAACCATCCCGTACCATGCTGAAATGCCTGATTCGTCTTGACACAGCGAGGTTCATGGGTTGGGGCTTCTAAGTCCATCGGACCGGTATGTCTTGTATCGAATCATACCGGTCCGGTACTGGAACGGTATTGGTTTTTGATACGGTGAAACTTGATTTTATCAAAGATTGCAAACTTTGCATTGCTTTTCAAACATTAGCTATTTCAGCTGGTGCTATTAGTACACTTGGCAGATCTTGTCCTAATTGATTTGCCTTATCTGATTTTGATGACTAAAATTATCTTGTAGTTCTAGCTTGTTAATTTTCTCAATACCTCGAATTCCCTTGGCAGTTTTTATCACCTTAAGCTTATCTTACGTGGAGAACTGATTAGCCGTGAACCTGCGCAATGCGTGGGGCACATATGAATGCTAATATGGCAACATAAAGTATAACACCAAAGCATGCTACTAATCTAAACATAGTTACTGCTTATTTAACCAAATATCTATCACAAATTCACTGGATAAAAAATAAAAAACATTCAAATACATACTTGCTTCAAGCCAATCGAAAAGTACTTCACCTTCTCTTTCAGCTCACCTCAAATTCAAATAGTGAATTACCACATGCCATCCTAGCTAACAATTTATCAAGCTCGATACCGTGTTCAACACTGCACTGCACTCTTTGGTTTCCCATTTTGTCATGGCAACTCTTTGGTTCTTCGGCATGTCTAGCCATGTGGATGACCTTTGGAATCCTTTGAATTCAATATCATGATGTTTCATAGTCCATGGTGACAATTCATCTGTTTGATTTTTCTCTGTTTGATTTCTTTATGCTTCCACTTTGTATATAACGCTGCCGTGTGGAAGCATGAGAAGGTTTCTCTTTGCTTTCGCTTTATATATCAGAAATTGAATATTATTTATATAATTCATCATTTTCCAATAAAAGGAATGATATACTTCTCTGCCTAATAAAAATCTTTTGTGGATGATGACAAAGACTTTATAGGTTTTTAAAAAATTGCTTCTAATAAAAAAAAAGATGATAAACTTCTCTGCCTAATAAAAACCTTTTATGGATGATGACAAAGATTTTTACTGGTTTTCAAGAAATTGCCTCACCAAAGCATTATTGCATCATCTTTTGAACTCACATGCAAGCCACTTCACCACATGTTTCCTCTTCCAGCTAATTAAATTCTAGGATTTAATGTCAATCCTGCTATACTTATGAGCCCTAGAAAGATGGGCTTGGAGGCCTATTCTAACAGGCTGCCATGTGGAAGCATGAGAAGATACATATATGCATATACATATACATACATATACATACATATGTGTGTGCGCGTGCGGACATGCAAGCCACTTCCCTATATGTTTCCTCTTCCAGCTAATTAAATTGTAGGATTTAATGCTAATCCTGCTATTTATGAGCCCTAGAAAGATGGGCTTGTAGGCCTATTCTAAGAGGCTGCCATGTGGAAGCACGAGAAGATATATATACACATTTATATACATACATATATATACATATACATGCATGCATATGTATGTATGGATGGATGTATGTATGTACATCTATATATATGTATGTATATATGTATATACATATTTATCCATGCATACAAACATATATAGATATATATACATACATTTGTGCGCGCGTGCAAACCCATGTGTATATAGATGCATGTGTGTGTGTGTGTGTGTGTGTGTGTGTGTTAGACTGTGTGCTGTTATATTTGTATGCATGTTGTACTTCTATTTACTATTTGGATGTCTAAAGAGTTTTGTCAATGTTTCTTTTTGCTATTCAACTAATAGTCCTCTCTTGCAGGTTTTAACCAAAGATGACCCACCCCGTAAGACATATGTGTATAAGCTAAGCACTCCGGTGAGTGCTGGGTGGATATCCTTGGCTGTTGCTCCATTCGAAATTCTTCCAGACAGTCATAATGGCATTATCTTGCACATGTGTTTGTCTCCAAATTTTTTGAAGCTTCAAAATACAGTTGGGTTTTTCCATAGTGCATTTAGGTATGGCTTTTATATTATCAATTTGTTATCAGTTGTTGTTTTTACTAATTTTCTACTTTGGTTGGTCTTTTAGTGTAGCCTATTATTTTGTTTATTGATAAATATATGCTTAATTTGTCTGTTTGTTCTACAGCCATTTTGAAGATTACCTTTCCAAGTCATTCCCATTTGGTTCTTACAAACAGATATTCATTCCACCAGAGATGGCAATATCTTCTGTCAGCTTGGGTGCCTCCATGTGTATCTTCAGCTCTCATTTTTTGTTTGATGATAAGGTTATAGATCAGGTATGCCCCTCCTTTGTATTTGCATCATGTGAATCACACTATTTTTTTCATGGACAATATTGCTATATTTCTTCTATTATCTTTGAATCCTTTGAAAGTCTTTTTCCTATTGTTGCTGTTGTAGAAAATAAAATAATTGTGCCATATTTGTACTACTGTTTTGTGAATGTTCCAGGCCTCCACTCCGTCCTGTCCACTCTTCCCCTCTCCTCCTCCTCCACCACTACCTCCTACCCCCTCCCTCCCCCCTGCCTCCCTCTGTGATTGTGCATGCATGTGTGTGTTTTGAATGCTTTAATGTTGGATCTGTTGTAATGTACCTCATTCATTCTTAATATTCCTTTAAACCTTCCATGTTCTATTCCTCATGTTTACTCCATTCTAACTCAGCTTTGAAACCTAGATCTAGTTCAACCCTTAATCTGCTTTATCAACGAGTTTGGTTTTTAAGATTTATCATATGTCAGATCTATTAAGATTTTCTGCTTTTAGCGAGCAAGCTAGCATCAAACTGCTCTTTATGCCCCCAATGGAGCCAAGATTTTCTGCTTTTAGTAAGCAAGCTAGCATCAGACTGCTTGTTTCAGATGTGTGCTGAAACACAGACTTAAATAGAGGATTGCTTTCCCACTAAAGCATAATCAGACTGTACTTTGTGACCCAATTCTTGATAATTATGCACCTTCCCTTATCATATATTTCTCATAGTTATCTTTATAATTTCTAGTTTTGCAATCAGTTGTATTTTTGACTCAAATATTTAGCCTTGTTGTCTTATAGGACCAATACAATTTTTCTTAAATGTTTTGGGTGAATATGCATCCCAGATTATGTGAAATTACTATGTCCTCCATTTGGCAACCATCAATGCAATACAAGCAGATTTGATATTGAAGATCTGGGAATTGCTCTTTCATTTGAGTGTTGAATTTATATATATGAGGTTCCCTTGCATTATTGATGGAAGATGGATGGAACTTGTAAAGCCCATTGGCGAATTGGGTAGGTTGCTGTGAGATCTAACTATTTCATTGGTGATTATAATGCTACATGGCATTTTTTGTGCAATCTGGATGGAAGTTTTGTGGTACTGGCTGCGGAACATGGATGATTCATTATCTGCTTGCCTGCAAATTGGGAAAACTTAAATGGGAGAGCTGGTTGCTTTCTTTTGAGTAACAAGGGCTAAAATGTTTTGTATTTCTTTTCTTCTTAAATGCACATTAACTGCAAAGGGGTTGCTTGGAGTGAGGGGTCAGATTCTCATGATAATCTTTTATTCATGGAATCAAAAATTAACACCCCTTCCCCTGTTAGTATTTTATTCCTAAAATTGAGGGCAAATGAGATTCGCACTTTAAATGTGGGAATTTTAGATGCTGACCAATTTGGCAGGAATCTGCATGGGAATGTTTACTCCAAACGGCCCTAAGGTGTTCATACTTTGCAGATAAACCCTACTTCACATCCTTTGCTGTCAAAAAAACTACTAAATTGTTCTATTAATATTTCAATAAGAAATTATAGTGGACAAGGTTGTATAACGTTGAAATTTAATAATGTTTTCTTTTGGATTTCTTGAGCTCATATGTGTAGATTGTGTTAATAAGAAACCTAGTTACCAGAATCAAGTTCCATTGTGGAGAAGTGGATATTTTAGAAACACTTTCAGAAATGAGGTGTTTAGGAAGCAGGTGTAGGTTCAAGATTCTGGAAAGTTTTAGAAGCGGGTGCATTACTCGTGGTAGAAGATTCTAGCTAAACAAGATTTGCATTCTTTGATAAAATAGTTTTGTTGTGGAATCAGCATTCTGATTTGAGTGTTCAGAACATCGTACTTTCTGTTAAAAAGTAGCTGTAAGTCTAAATGCCCAAAGAAAAGGTTTTTCCTGCCACTTGATATCAGACATTTGGTGTATCTCTAGACATTATCATATTTTTGCCATGTTATGTGTGCCAAATGTTGTTACCATGTGATATGGTAATCATAAAATGCCAACTCCCAATTGGCTTGGACACCACACACTATGCTTGTTAACAACTCTTTTGATATATTACTTTTAAGATGTTTAGAGGAATAGTGAAATACACATAATGATGATGTGTATTTCATAAGACGGTTCAATGTCCTCCAATTCAACTTGTGAATGTGTTCTTTACACGATTGCTTCTTGGTCCTTTTGGAGTCCAAATCTTTATCAATGATGTCTTCATTATAATAAGAAATTTTGTAAAACTTGCTTTTATAGCATATTGGTTTTTCTTGATCAACAAGTTGATTCATATGAGGGAAGCAACTAACCTGAGGAAAAAAAATGATCAAACAGGGCAGTGAAGGATCCATGTTCTAGAAGTAACGTAGAGTGAACAAGGGACCCATAACATACCTTAATGCACCATTGTTCTACTTCAACTAAATTTAATGAGAAATAAGTAAAAAAATACACTTAATTATTTTGAGGAATGGAAAAGAAAATATCACCAGACATCCTTCTTTATTAACATCAACACACACTAAAATAGTACTACATTTCTATAAAATCATTTCTTTCTATTTTCTGTATTCTAAGCAATGATTTAAGTCCCGGCGAGATGGGGTTTGAAACGTGTTATCCCAGGGAGATTCCGAGATCAATCCCTACCATTTCGTTCCATCATGTCTCGGCTATAATAAATTATAGTATCAATTTTAAATCAATTTATCATAAAGATTTAACTTTTAAAGTTTAAATATGTTTAAAAATTGAATAAAACATTCAAATTTTTTATATATATTTTTTTTAAAGAAAAAAAGCATTCAAAGCAGGTATTGGGACGCTTGATTGGATCGGGGATCGAGATGGGACGGGATGCAAAATGTTTTGTGAAAGAATCGGGATACCTCTATCCCACGAGATTTAAAACCTTGATTCTAAGCACATAGGTTTCAAGTAGGCTTTTAGAGAGCTAGTAGTAGTTTTGTACATCCTTAAATAAAATGTTTTACTTTGTATATAATTGGGATTTAGGAAAATTGTTTCATTTTTAAGTAGAATTTGATTCAGAAAAAAAGATATATATATATTTTCCTTTTGCTGCTGTTCTGCTGGTGGTGGTGGTCGTGTCATCATCATCATTGTGGTCATCATCATTGTTTTGTGGCTTAAAGTTTTTATATTGTTATTTTTATATTTATCTTTATAATGAGAGGTGGAATGTAATTTATATTTTTATTATAGATAAAATCAGAATATGTTTCTTTGGCACCTATCATCAAACCCTGTTTGATTCCTGAAAAAACACAATTAAACCTGAATAAAGTTCACTTTTTTTCAGTTTTATTTAGTTAGACAACTTTTTTTGGCTCCCGAATAAATCTCTAATAATGAGGGGTACTTTAGGGATTGTATAAAACTGAAAAGAACCTTTTTGGTACTTATTCAGTTTTAACCTGGTTAAAACTATTTGGGTGGGAAAGGATAGGGGAGGAGCCAAATGGTTTGGATGATTAATGAAGAATAAGTGCCTATTTAAATTTAAATATGCTGTTTAAAGAAATTTGTGAAGTAAACAAAGCTGTCTTCGCTCTTTGCTCCTTTATATCATCTTGTTTTATCATTTTTCCCTCTTCGATTTTGCTCCCCCCCCCCCCCTCTTTCGTTTGCTTTCTCTGTTGGCACACAATGCGTAAAGGCATCTATTGTCAACCAAGACGAACCTATTTCATTTCTTGTTTCTCACGTGTTCATAGTCCTTTTATCTTTTATTTTTATATAGTGCAACATCGCTTTTTGAGGGATGGTGATTCATCCGATGATATGAATGTAGTATCCTAAGTGGTGATCGTATACACAATCAACAAACTTGAGTCATAATTTTTATATTATTTTTTATATTTGAAGTTTAAAATATTATCTTTCTTATTTTTCAAATCATTGAAATATGATTTGGCTTACTAAAGTCTTCATTTGCTTGTCACAAGAGTCTTCATTTGCTTTATGCTTTGTTGGAGAAATCTTTGTGTTCGATGTGATTTTGGGGTTAAGGTTGTGCTTAAAGTGACTTTGGCTCCTTGTTTGCAAGGCCCTTGAACTGCATTTATCTTGTTGGCTTTCAATTGATCATAATTGTTCTACTTAAATTTCCTTAATTTCCCCTTCACTAGTATTCTTTTTCATCATTCATCATGCCTTCTTTGACCTTCATCTTTCTTCTGAATCCTGAATACTTTCTATGTTGTTTCTTAAACTGAAATGCATAGGCGTTTAAATTGTGCATATGCTGGGCTATGAGTTGACAATAGAATTAATATTGAAAAGTGTTTGGCATGCTTGATGGTAATAGGGGGCAAACTTGTTTTTAAAACTGACAACGATAATTATTCATTTGCATAATATTTCACAAAAGTTTGCCTAAAGTCTACACTAGTTGGATTTGCTGTTGTTGGTATTTATAGGGTATATTATTGCTTTGATTAAGTACATAGGTTTTCTTGTAAGAATGTCTTGCTTGTGCTCTATATACTAACTGCCTCAACCTTGGAAATGGGTAACAATCCTTATGTCACCTTTATGGATTCACTATAACCGTTCATCATAGTCTTAGATGTTTCTATTCATCATAGTCTTAGATGTTTCTTACTGTCTTTGCCAGACATCAGTCCTTTATGAATTGTTGCAAATTCATTGCTGTGGAAACTTTGGGCACCAAGAGGGGCTTAGCAGCTAGTAGGTTAGTTAATAGGAAGACAGACCTTATTGATTACACAGTTCAAACTCATGCAATTAGGAAGTAGCTTTTTAAGGTTCCTATGAACATGGAAAACATCAGATGAAGGGTGAAGAATGCAAGTTGAATATAAGTAACTGCACATATTGCTGAGTCACAAGTATGGGCAAAAATGGTAATTTGAAGAGAAGTACCTGGTGTCATATTCCTGAGTTTTGCTTATTTGACTGTGTTCATCATTTTATTTGTGGTATTCATATGCCAATTTCTTAGTTGATGCACTTGTTGCTTTTAATATTTCCTTTTTTTTTTTTATAGTTTCATGGATGAAACATTTGAATGCCTAATAAAAATATGAAAATTGACCAGATATGTTTCATACTACCTGTTTTTGTTGAGAAAGGTCCAACTTAAGGTTGAACTTTTTATCAGTGTCACCTCCTTCTTGGTACCTTATTTTTGAAACATAAAGAGCATGATGTATTGTAGGACAAGTGGAGAATTAATACAAGGTCATACTTACGAAGGTTTCTGTCATCCTGCTTTCCTACTTTTGCTTTTGCTTTTGCTGAAGGCTGTATTTTGAAATCACGCAATGCGAAGTGTCCAAATCAAATATGGTTTACTAATTTCATTGGCAAGCTGTTACTTGATGGGTTCAGCTATAGTACTTTCTTAAAGATTTTTTCAGAAATTGAGCTTTAATACGGCCTGTTGAAAACCCTTCATTCAATGCGTATAACCTCTTATGCCACCCTTAGGCTTTCCTTTATTTACGTCATGACCCATATACAGCTAAAAGCATCGTAGAAAAAGCCTACTTTGACACTTAAAAAGAGTTAAACTATTCAAATTGTCATTTTACCATGCCAATACAAATTCATCTTTTTATACTAGCACTTAGCTTTTTATAATGCCTCAAAATAGTCTCACATCATATGGGAAAGAATGGTTTGAATAGTTATAACTCAAGTTCATTTGCTACCAATTAACTTGCACTCGAGTTTTTAAGGCTACGGAGATCCGGCTTGCTAACAGCTTAATTGGGCCAGCAGGTAAGTTTGGGGTGTTACACTTTTCTTGTAAATGTAAGGTGCTTTGTCAGAATGCCGCTGCATTGCTTGTTTGGGAGAGAGCAATTATTATATAGGAGAAACTTTATCCATATTCAGACATGCCTCATAAAAAGGAAGACTATGAAAGTGTGTTGAACTGTTGTTTTCAGTTTGCTTTACACCCTTGGTTTAGGCTATGGATAATGTCATCATGCTTGTTACAAATGATTTTGAATGTGCGTATTTATTTTCTTTATTTATTCGCTCAAATGTCCATAACATATCTATTCTTCATATAAAAGTATATTAATTACATAAAAATTTTTCCTTTGATTGGCTTTTGTATATTTTTAGCATGTATATATTTTAATAGGATTGTTTATCATTTTGTATAGTGCATGCAATATGCAATGCAATAAGACATCATTCGGTTGGTCATTTTGGAGCCAACTCAGACTAGCATGATGGAAAAGAAAACTTAGGAAGCGTATGGTTTATGGATTAGAAGATTTCATCCTGGTATCATATTACTAGAAATGTGATTTCTGGATTTAAATGCTTAGGTATATAGGATACTTATATTTGGTTCACGTAGTAATTTGACCATAGAACATTGGGTATATTGCATCGACATATTTGGTTGACAAACAAGATTCCCAGGAATTCGATTGAAAAACATGTTAAAATTCTAAAAATACCCTTGTTTTGCAAATTGAAAAGAAACCAAAGTGGAGCAATATTTTCAAATATAATAATTATATATTATATAAAATATATAATAATTAATAATTATTATAATTAGATAAAATAGAATAATTATATTATATTATATAAGGTAGACTTAGCTACATTCGAATGTAACCAAATTTAGGATTTGGTCAACTTCCCATCCTTGGATCCGCATGGGTTCTGGAGTCAATCCACTTTTCACTTTTTTCATCTTTAGATTTGTAGATTCAAGGGTGGAAAATGTGATCGGATTTAGGCTTAACTACATTTGAATGTAGTTAAGTCTACCTTATATTATATATAATTATATAAAATATAATAATTAATTATATTATTTTTTATATAATATGATACAAATTATTATTAATGATATTATATAAAATATATAATTTGTGGCAATAGAATACATTATACATATATATAATGTAATTGTTATAATTATATATAATATTATTGTTTAAATATAAATAATTATTTAAAATATATTATGATAATTAAATATTTATAAATATAATATATATTATATTATTATGATTAGATAATTATTATAATTATTTAATACAATCAATTATTATAGGATATTATTATTAATAATATTAGTAATAATATGTATATAATAATTAATATATAATATTGTCATAATAATAATTATATATTTATTATATCAACAAAATATTAATATTAAAATATAAAATATTTATGATAAATAGTATAAAATAAATACAACATAAAACAATAATATAATATTATTACAATAATAATAATTTAATAATTTTGTTAAATTATATTAATTATATGAACATTTTAATATTATATTATGGAATATTTAATTTTATTTATATATCAGTATAAAAATAATATAATAATTATAATAATTATATAAATATAGTTACATTGAAATAATTAATTATTACATGTAATTTAACATAATAATTTTTTATTATTATTTATGTTAACGTATAATGAGAGATTAATTAAAATTTTAGTAGAAAATATAATGTTATAAAATTTTTTAATATTAAATATATATGTTCGCAACAATCTTTATATATAATTAATTATAGTTATGCAACATACAAGTTATTTGAAGGGCTTTTTTGTTTGAAAATTTTGGTGTTACTTTCACAGCAGGTGGCATTCTCATATTACCACCCCTCTTAGTGGTAATCATATTACCACATTTTGTGGCAATATGATTCTTGCGGGCATCTCAAATGCCTAGATGGATGCTTGGATTTGCTGAACCAAACATGAGGATCTTAAAACATTCCCACGGGATATCTGCGGATCTTTTATGATTTCATCAACCAAACGCCCCCTTAATTCCTTCCTTGTCTGTACTAATGTGTATTTACTTCAGTAGACATTGCCAAACCATCTAAATTTATTCCCCCTTGTTTCCCATTGATTTCTCATCTTAACTTTATGTTTATATGACATTTCATGCCTTTTGCAATATGTTCTTATGCAACTGCAACTCTTGATATATCAACCAGACGATTGACACTAGAATCAAACTTGCTTATGCCCTTGCAAGACAATGGTTTGGAGTATACATAACTGCTGAGGATCCGAGTGATGGTAAGTTTTACAGAGGGGTAGGCAGTTACTTTTTCACAGTAAGTTTAGCAAAATTGAGAAAAATGCAATTATGTGTCATTTGCAGAATGGTTATTAGATGGCCTAGCTGGTTTTCTTACGGATACCTTTATTAAGCGGTTTCTTGGAAACAATGAGGCACGCTATCGGCGTTACAAGGTAGTTGCATTGCTCTACCATATTTTTTTAATGGATTTTATGGAAGTTTTATTTTAGTATTACAACTCATCAATTTCATCAGAGTGTGTCATGACTGATTTGTACAGCAGTTTTTTTTTTATGAAACCAAGTAGGATATTTAGTTGGAGAATCCATGTGATTTAATATAAATCTAAAGTTTTTCTTCACATCTTACTTTTAGAAGCCCTCAGATTCATTATGAGTCTCTAAAGTGCACAACTTTATTGGTAAGAATCAATAACATGTGAAGAGAGACTGAAGTTAAATGTATCTAGATGGATTTTGTAATTAGTTTCTATATCAGCATTACATTAATATGCATTATTAATTATTAAAAATTGTAACTGAAATGATTGAGAAGTTATGTAACTGATCTGCTCTGATGAAAGAAATAATTTGGTTAAACTTTTTTTTTTTGTCAAACTAAGCTTGTTGATGTGATCTATTATATCTTTAGATGTAATGAAGTAATTTTTAGTTAATCTCAATTAATATAATCATAGAATATAAGCTATTCAATTTTCTTTTAGAACACGTGAAGCCCAAGGTTAGAAGGCTTGGCCATGCTGGACGATTTCTGAAGTAGGTTGTTTCTGTTACAAAATTATAGAAAAAAACAAATAGAATAAGTAAATAAATATATATCAGAAATTATTAGAGAGTAACGCACTAGTCTGTTGTTTGATAACAATATAAAACATTAAAATATAAATGTCTGTAGAAGTATGAGCCTATGAGTTATGAACTACAAATTATGTTTGCAGAAAACAAATACAAGACTTAAGCAGTTAATATTTTACATGAAAAGTTGCAATATTTGATTCTGAGTAATCTCTTAAAATGACAAGAAACTGAATTTTTGAAGAAACTGCCTTTATCTCTTTGTAAACACTAATGCTTTCACTTTTTGAAAATCAGCAAAATCTGTAGTTTAAACAATGTTTCTAAAATTCTCAGATGAGGAAATGGCCAAAAGATGGTACCAATTGTTCACATATATAACACATACTAAATAGGGCAACTTTTGATTTGATCTATGAAAATTTGAAAATGATCAAAATTATGGATCAATTTCAACCATGGTGTGTTGTACTAATATGTGCCATCCTGTATTGGACATATTGTACCATATTAATACCAAGTCGAGACTCAGTATGGGGGGCAAACTGAAACTAAATATGTTGAACTGACCTACATAACTGGTAATACTGACACTACATCATTGCAGTATCAATATGTGGTCTGGTACTGAGACGTGAACCTTGGTTTCAACCAAAACTAGATTGTCTCAGATAAACTCTTTGATTGGCCTAAAATTGAAATGATGGACAAGTCTATAAATTGTAGATTGCTTTGCCTCATCAACTAAACAATTGACTTGTTTGGTTCCCTTTGGCTCCAAATATGATTGTGTTTGCTATGATACTTTTGCTCTCTTTCTCTCTCTGAGACAAGATAGTTCTTGTAACTTCAGCATATAGTTTGGTTTTATGCAAGTGCAATATTTTCTTCCATGATAGTGTGATTAAAATCGCTGATTACTCAAATAATCAAAGTTGAAGAGAATTCACGTTTACTTTTTGCGGTTTTATCCACAAGCTGTCAACTTTATCCTACAATTTGTCAAATTGTATAAATTGGATACTTTTTGTGATTAGTGCTTTATTCCAACACTTTCTTCTCAATAATTACCAAAGAAAATAACACTCTTTCTTCTAATATTTATTTTTCATACACATACATGTATATCTATATCAATACATGTAATATAAATGCCTATATACATATTGTTGTATTCTTAAATATGCATATGTATTTATATATTCATAAATATGCATATACAATTTGCCTCTTGGCCTTATAACATCTTATAATTCTTTTTCCCAAATTTTAAGTCATAGTATTTGCATGCATCAAATGGATCTTGCATATGCTCAATCTTTTCTTTGCTTTTTTTTTTCTTTTTTTGATTTTTGTTGGCATTGCCATTGACAATTTAAATCTTCATTTTAAAATTTCCATCAACTATTCATTATCAGTTTGTATCAATAAGCTTGTTTCAATGTAGGCAAATTGTGTTGTTTGTAAAGTTGATGTTAATGGTGCAACTGCTCTAAGCTCTCCTGCTGCTTCAAGCGATCTGTATGGAACCCAAACCATTGGTTTATATGGAAAGATTCGTTCGTGGAAAGCTGTAAGTTTATCAAGCTGTTCAATGTGCCACACTTGAAGTTGAGTCATGCTCCTATTTGTGATTTCTTATTGCAGACAGCAGTTCTTCAAATGCTGGAGAAGCAAATGGGCCCAGACTCTTTTCGTAAGGTTGGGTTCTATGTCATTCTGTGGTGCAGACAAGCAAATAGCGATATTTTACTAATATTTTTAACTAGATTCTAATGTCATTCTGTGGTGCAGTATTGTCAAAGTTCACTAATCTTGGTTTTCTTTGCTAAAGTTTCATAGAAATGGTTCCTACTTAGTTTCAAGAAAGTAATCTGTCTCTTGCTTGTTTCCATTAAACTTTTAGACTTCTAGTAATGTTATTGCTTGATAGACATGCAAACCATGGTTTTAAATCTTGTAGGATAAAGGTGTCCTAATTTTTTTATGGAATGAGACGGACTGCATCCCATTGTGTCCTTATCCTCAACCCAATCAGGCATCCTGGTACTTGCTTGGGAAATTCTTTTTTTAAAAATATATTTGTGAAACTCTAGTATTTTATTTGATTTTTAAACATATTTAAACTCTAAAAATTATATTTTTATAATAAATTAGATTTATGTGAAATTATAGTGTCAATGCATTATAGTTGAGACAACCCCCATCCAGTTGAGACTCGAATCACTGATGCACCGACACATGTATCCTGCTGTTGAAGAGGGAATCTACTCCTCTTAATTCAAAAATCAATAATGGAGATTCCAAATCAAATATCCACATTGTTGATAATGATCTGTACCATTAAAAGTGCCTTGAAACCAAAAAAAAAACATATGTTCTGTAGTTTCTAACCTATTCATCAAGTGGTGCATAAGTGAACAGTTAAAATGATATGAGACCATATTTGTCTATGACCTAAGTATTAACTTTATTGATTTTCAATATATACATCTTTTAACATGTGTAGATCATGGTCACTAAGGTAGATTTAATTTGGATATTTTATCATGTACATATATGTATATGTGTGTATATATATTTGTATATAGTAGAGCTAATATGTGGGTACCCACATGATATCCATGGTGAGATTGGTCTTGAGCAAATGATCGGGGGCCTCACACCAATGATTTGAGTTGTTGGATGTGGCATACTATATCTAAACTGTTTATAATGAAAATAAACATATGATTTGGAGATCCCTAGCTTGGCATCTAGTGGTAAAAATGGACAGTTCAAATAACACAAAATAATGTTTATTTTTTTTGACCCTTGGATCAATAGGCCAAAGATCTTCAAATTACATGATTTTTTTATAATGAGCCCTTTAGAGATTGTAGATCACATTTAAGGGCTCGGATCATTAATACCAGGTTCATGCTGTCTGGACAGGACCAATGTTATTAGGGCTGTTGCATGGATATCCACATATATGCTCTACTCATATATGTACGCATGTATTTTTTGTATGTATATCTTTCTTCTTATTTTTGTTGTGGACAAAGACTCTGCAAACTGGCTTAAATTTGGTTCGGTCCATTCTATAAGGATTGGATCTGCCTTTAACTCGGTGAAACCTAGCAAACCTGGTTGGTTTTCACGTGACTTGGCCAACTTGGAGGATTTTGGTAACCTGAGATCAGCCTTTTTCTTGAAAAATGTCCATTGCTCATATGCATTTATGTATGTACATGAATTCTACAAACTGGGCCTAGTTCGGTCTGTTTTGGTCTCTAAAAGGGTTGGATCTGCATTTAACCCAGTGAATCCTGCCAAACCTGGTTAGTTTCCTCAAACCTGCTCAACTTGGCCGATTTAGATGGCCTGGGATCAGCCTTTTTCTTAAAAAATGTCCATTGCAGACAAACTCTACAAACAGGACAAGCTGGGCCTAAGTTTGGTTCGGTTAGTTCAGGTCTCTAAAAGGATCGGCCTACATTTGACCTATTGAAACCTGCTAAACCTGGTATACTTGATTATTTAATATGCTCTTGGCCAGGTCAATATTTGGTCAGTTTTAATAATTACAGTGTATCTACATAGTTATATATGCAGAAAATCCACTGAGACTTATTCTCTGCATTAGCAAATTTAAATTTGTCCCCTTCCTACAATGGACTCTTTCCTCTCAACAAATCTATCTTGAACTTGGATTTACTCACCTAGAACTATGCATACACATTTGCATGTGTGCATGTACATATGTTTGCACGTACTTGCACGTATGGAAAATCTGCGTATGTGTACTTGTATACATAGATTTCTAAGTAGAATATAGTTTCCATTTGATTGTTTTCAACTTGGTTATCATCATTTAATTATGTGGAATAATACAAACTGAAACAAAATAGAGAACATGCACATATGAATTCATTATGACCTTATATTAATGTTCTAATGGGTTTCAAGTTCGAATCCTTCTCTCCTCATTGGGTTTGAATATAAGTGCATCAGTTGGCTGAGGTGACTGAGGTCAATTAGGGTTAGGTTGTGCCATGTTTAAGCATGATTGAACCTGATTAGGCTGACTTTTTTTTTTTTTTTTTTGGTTTTGGATTTAAAACTTGTTTATAGAATGACAGATTTGTTTGTTATAGTTGCTAAACTTGGATCGACCATCGTTATCTTATCGGGCATCATTTGTGGTTTTATAAGGTTATCATTTCTATTTAGGTGACAAAGTTGTTTTCCTTCTGTCTCCCTTAATTTCTCTCTCTTGAAGTAGGCCTGCAGAGAGAAGCTCTAGGGACTGTCAGTTCCACTTGGTGTCTGGCCATGGATCTCTAGGGACTGCCAGTTCCACTTGGTCCCTCGTAACCATGTCCTGGGTGCCATTGTGTTTTGGTAAACTCTCTTTTAGAAGTGCCATGTTTGTAGCCTCTGCCATGCGCATCGAGTTTTAGAAGTTAGCTGTTGTCCTTGTGCTCCTATCCACGCTACCGGCCTTCTTCAGCTCCAACAATATCCTCCAGTTGGTTTCTATTGAAGATCCTCACAGTCCCAGTATAGAAGGCCAAGTGATTTTCTGGAGCTGTGGTTTAGGAAATGCAAGTGCATGACTTGATTGGATTGTATGTGAGGCTCAGGATGATTCAGCATCCAGACTAAAGAAAGCTTGCTGTATTCTGGAGTTTCTTTTGGGTCATTTATTTGTCTCCTTTACTCAGGTGATTTGAATTTTTATTTAGTTTTTCAGTTTTACTCCTATCTTTTGGCCTCGGGCTTGTATTGAGAGCCAGATTAGATCAGGATGCTATTACCTATGTGGTCTAGCCTATTGGCAAGGGAGTATCCTTCATCAGCAACTTGGCCCAATGATGCAGAGGTGGTGAAGGAGGACCAAGTGTTGTCCTGCATGGCCTGCTTTAGTTATTTCTTTACACGAAAAGCCGTTCTGTTTATAATATCTTAAATTTATCAGGACATTACATAAACCTCATTCATGAAATAATCTTTCTATCGGCAGGGCAATCGTGTACTGTCCTTCACTTGGCTTCTCTTGAACTGACTGTCCTTTCTATGTCGAAAAGAAGGCATATGGAATGTATTCAGTCTGTGCACCCTCTTGTTCACTTCTCTCTCCTTCTCTTTCTTCTCTAACTTCCATCTTTTCTAAGTCCTTTACTTATTTCATTGAATTATGTGTTTCATCTCTCAGGGATTTAGTTGCTGTATCATAGATTTTTCTAGTCCTACTGTTGTAAGACTCTTACTTGTCCCTTTGAGGGACTCTCCATCTAGTCACTTCTGTTAAACATGATCAACTAATAACAAATTTGATTACATTCTACAATTTAAGCATTAGAGATGCAAATTTTTCAAGGAAAGCTGTTAGTTTTTTCTTTTAGTAGTCCATCTCATCTGGTAGCATATGATGAGGTCATTTATATATTTATGGTCTTTTCCAAGCAATGAACTTATATCCTCGCTTGATACTTGTGATAATTCTGTTTCTTATTTAGCTAATTGATATATGAAAATTGATTGATGTATTCTTCTAGTCCAACTGTATTGGGAGAATCTAATTCATCTATATTAAAGTTAGTGATTTGCAAATTATAGCATTTCTACAAGTTTTTTATTTTTTTTATTTTATTTTACATAATGAATACATGTCGGGTATTTTAAATTTTCTGTGCTTTTCCTGATTCATTTGTATCGATGTTTCAGATTCTGCAACATATAGTTTGTAGGGCTTGTGATTCAACTCGCTCCATGAGAACACTTAGTACCAAAGAGGTTAGTATGGTCTAGTTCTTTTAATAATCTAATCAAGCATCCTTTCATAAACCGGCTAGATGGTCTTGATATTTGTTATTTGTATGCACACTCATATGCCTTGTTACATGATGGTGGGCCCTGTTATACTTTTGTAATGACAACTTTTGTGGTGTTAAGAGAGTCACCATTCATGAGAATGTGCATCATGCTCAATATTTCTTGTTTTATAGTGTACAGGATTTCTTAATTAATTGTCTTTTATTGGTTAGCTTTTTGCTATGTTGAGTGGATAGTGTTGGGAGATTTTATCAAACTGATTGAAATTGACAAATCCATTGGTCCAAAATTATTGGTTTTAAATACTGTCATAATGAGATAGTGTGGCTGGTATTATGCTGTTCTGGCCAAAATCTTGCTCCAGGACACCCCCCTAGTCATTGAAAGATGTTAAATTGAGGTGTCACATTGGGATCGGGTTGGTACCAGATATTACCAACTGGTACAAGCCCCATGTCAACTGGAATGATGCGTGGATTTTGTGTCTACTATCTGATTTGAATATTGGTTCGATTGATTTGCCAAGGTGTCTTGACAACTCTGCAGTTTTTCTTAAAAGATTTCTTCTTTTTTTTTTTTGATGTTTTGTGGGGGGGGGGGCGGGGTTTGGTTGGGAGAGCTGGGGGCCAGTAGTGTGTCTTAGGAGGGTGCATTTAGACATCTCGTGAGTGGCTAAGCCTCTATTTTTGTCCATGCCTGAGGAAGAGAGGGGAGAAAAAGAGGGGAAGTGAGAGGATGAGGGTAGTATGGAGGAAAGGGCCTTTGAATCTAGTAAGGCTCTTGTCCCCCCTTTGGGCCAAAATAGGCAAAAATCAGGAAAATTTGGGGAATTCATGCCAAAAGCCATTTTTTTTTTTTTTTGATTTACTTGAATTTGAGATATGTTGTAGGGTGACATCACTCTACAATATGGTGATTTTTGTTTTTCGCTGAAGAGTTTTATAAATTATAATTTTTGGTTTGGAATATTAATTAAAAATGAAGTATATGAAATTTGAGTTTGAAAAAATTATAGCATACTTGTATTTTTATGGTGTGCGCAATATGTAATTTTTTTGGCTCAAATTAGATGTTCATCAAGTGTTAGTACCAAAGGTAATACTTTGGTATCTCACAATTAAACACTAAAAATACAAGACAAATATGCAAATAAACAAATAAAACATTAAGGTTGCGTTTGGCATCATTGTCACTTTTATTTTTGAAAAAAATTTAAAATAGAAAATTTGTTTCTATTTTTTTTCTAAATTTCTAACAATAGAAACATGTATGGTCATCATTGTTGTTTTTTATTTTGCAAAACAAAAAAAATAAAATATGTTTGGTAGGCAAAAAATTAGAAAAATATCTAAAAGGGATGATCATAGACCCTACTGTTACTAGGTTAGATGATGCCTTCAGCCAACCTGAGAGCCTCCTTTTAGGAGAAACAGAGCTCCTCCTTGCAAGTGATTTTCTTTAGATTGGTTAAGATCTTGTGGGGTGGCTTCGATTGGGGACTGTTGGGGGTTGAAGGCTATGGAAAAGTGTCAATGTTCATAAGGAGAGGGTTAAATCGTAGGAGGGCCATCATGGATGGCAGAGGAATGGAGGGTATAGCGAGGGAAGAAAGAAGTGAATGAGTTGGCATGAGGTTCGATGGTGCTATGAAAGAGGGTTTGGAAAGGGTCGGGAAGAAGAGAGAAATAAACCATATAAGTTGGGATAAAGTTAGTTTCACAGCTTAATAAAATATTTTTGGAAATAGTGAAAGTAAGAATTTTTCACTTTCACTGTTTTTTATAAATTCTGAAAACTTTTAAAAATAAGAAATAAAAATAAGAAACTAAATATCTTTCTTGCATCAGATTTTATGTTTTCACTTTTAAAAGTAAAAAAAAGAAGAAAGTGATGCAAATGAGGCCTAAAAGAAACAAAAAAAAGGTGTTTGGATGTCCAGGTATGGGATCGCTACAAAGCTCCTGCAATGTGTTGGTATGGGATGGATTGGTACCATACTGTTCCAATTAAAAACTGATACAGTCCTAGTACTAATATCCAAATCCTTGGTTTAAGTTGGCAGAAATATATAGAAACATGAAATCTTGGTTTTAGATCATTTATTGTGAGGCTTAAGCTGGGATTTTTTGTTTGGCTAAAACTTGCATCCTTGAATTCCTGAATCCATACCTGAAATGCTAAGCCATTACTGAAAGTATATAATTCATGATTTTAAATCTCAGTTAGACATCCTACGGGACACTTAGATGGGGTGCCATTTCAAGCATCAAGATAGGACTAGGTCAAGATAAGACTGTCCTGACATGATCCCATCATCCTGATTGGCACGTTCTGAGATATCCGCTGATTGTGGCATGTCCTATCCCGCAGAAAAACTGAGATGGCCTGGTTCCACAGGATTTAAAACCTTGATATAATTTAAGGTGATTGAGCATCAAATGATACTGGTTCTTTCATAATTGGTTGGGTTCTATTGGGAGATTTAATTGCAATTTTCTTGTATCTAATTGCTTTTGCTAAACTGAAACTGGTGATTATTTTGGGATTCTTCTTTTATTGCTTACTTTCAAGTATGGGCATCAGGAGAAGTAATAGCTGTAAGTTTCCCTGTTGAGTGTTCCATTTTTAATGTCAAAATTGAATCTCAAGGATGCCGGATAAAATGCGTTCATCTACAGAAATCCCACTTGCTTTGCATGTATTTGAGCATGTAAAAATCATCTATGGTTGGCCATGATGATGGGGATTTATCGTCATCCAACTACCATTGACATTAAACTGCAGAAGTAAAATCATTGTATTTCCTAAGTGCATAACTGGGAAAATGCTTGATGTCCCTCATCATACTGTGCTAACTTGTTTAGCACAAGTAGACCAAAGGATGATGTCCCTCATCAGGTGCTGACTGCATGTAATACAGGCGAACTTAGAATGACATACAAGTACTTCCAGACATTGTCCAATTAGAGCAACAGTTAGAAGACTTAAAATCCTCTCACAAGTTCTCAATGGAGACATGGGGGCCTGTATACCACACAATGGCTAATGAATAGCCTTGTGGACCTAAAATTGATCATCTGTGATGCTGTTGCCCTGAAGAAATGTTGTGAAACCAACGCAATAAAATAATTATATAGGCTCTTGGTGAGTATGAAGTAGGGTTTTGTGCCACTCAGCTTATGTATGAAGCTGAGCCTTATTTCATTCGATACTAATTTCATATGAATTACATGAATCTTTACTACTGAATGAAAGTTAGGATTAAGCTTGTTGCTTTTTTTTTTTTTTAGTGGGACCATTCCTTCTTATTGCTTTGATACTATTTAAGTTACCACTTAGGGTATGACACTATATTGACACTCTTACCTTATAGTTACCATAAAAAATTGGTCTTTTGTTGAAGTTGATGAAGGAATTATGTTACTTATTTATGATTATTTTCTGGAATGCAGTTCAGGCACCTTGCCAATAAGGTTGGCAATCTGGAACGCCCATTCCTAAAAGAATTTTTTCCTCGATGGGTTGAATCTTGTGCATGTCCTGTAATGAGGTACACAGCCTTCAATTCCCTCCCGCTGTGTCTCCTCCTTCCCTGCTTTAATAGTGCCTATTTTCTATTTATCTTTTCCAATTTTTTCATTTAAGGATGGGGCTGTCATATAACAAACGGAGAAATATGATCGAATTGGCTGTTATGCGAGGTTGCACGGCAGAAACAGGTGGTGTTTCTAGTTGCAATCCTGATAATGAAATTCGAGAAGCTGAAACTAGTTGGCCAGGAATGATGAGCATCCGTGTTCATGAACTTGATGGAATGTATGACCATCCAGTTCTGCCAGTGGCTGGGGAAAGCTGGCAACTGCTGGAGATTCAGTGCCATTCCAAACTACTTGCAAAACGGTTTCAGAAGCCAAAAAAAGGTTCCAAACCTGATGGCTCTGATGACAATGTGGATGCCGTGTCAACTCAAGATATGCGCACTAGGTCTGTTCTTTAGTTGCCAAGTGCTCTCTCTTTCTGTTTAATTAAAGATTCTTAGCTTTTTTTGAATGGAAATTTCTTTCCACTTGCAGCATGGATTCACCTTTGTTGTGGATTAGAGTGGATCCTGAAATGGAGTACCTTGCTGAAATTCATTTTCACCAGCCTGTTCAGATGTGGGTAAGAACAAAAGCTTTTTTTAGCCGGTATGATTGAAGGTTCTCTTTTTTTCTGTTTTGTCTGATTTTATTCTCTACCTACCAAGGCTGCTATCTGTACTTTCTTAATTTTGGAGCAGCATTTGCCATCTTATATGGTAGAAAAAATGCTGAGTACACTAGCGTTTTCTTTTTGGAGCATTTTGGCATTTGTTTAGTAATACAACAGGACATGTTAAACAACATAGAGATTGAAGTGATTCGTCGAATATTTTATTCGACTTTTTATATCCTCTTTTTAACTAGATTATACATCTTTTATGTGAAATTCATTTAACTAGTGAAAATATTGTTAAAAGAGTTTAGTATGATGTTTAGAGGGGTCAAACAGGTTGCATTGGGCTGGCATGGCCCGTGTAGGCGGAGGCCCTTCAAGCTCTTGACGAGCATGGCTCCTATTATGGGCCATGCCAGCATGCCATGTGATAACTGGGGAGGCAGCCCAACATAGCCCATAGGCTTGTTGCCCAATCCACCAACACGGCCTAGTTATTTTTTTTAATTTTTTAAAATATTTTTTATATTAGTACAGCGGACTAAACAATTTTATTATATTTTTTAAACTAATTTTATGAAAATTAAATAAAATAAATTAAATATATGTACCTTTGTTCGTGGATGGGTGTGTCTTGCCATTGCGGTTGCATCGTCCCGTTACTATGTTGCTCGATTTTTTCTTCGTGATTACTCTTATCTTTCGTCTTTGATTTTTTAGTCATCCATAGAAAAGTTTTCATCTTTGTCTTTTGTCTATCATGGCTTAGGCCTCGAGTTGTCGGACCCGTAGCTTGCTAGACATTTTTTTTTTAATTTTTATTTTAAAAAGTTAATTTTATGGTAATAAAATAAAATAAAATAAATATATGTATCATGTTTGGAGGCTTGCTATTAGTGCAACCCATCGTGGTCACTTTTTTTGTCAGGCCTTGAGGACCGTGATGGTCACTTCCGTTTCTAGTCTTGTGCTCTTATTTGCTCGGAAGAAGTTTTTATCTTCATCCTTCGTCTAGCCTTGCATCTTGTCCTTTGCATAGTACCAATCCTTTCAATAGATTGACATCTTTGCCTATCGGGCTTCAATCAACTTCTCCTTTTGTCAAGTACTTAGCCTCCTAGATTGAAAGCAAATTTTGATGCTACTAGGGACACCGGAAAAGTTAGTAGATCACAGACTATGTTGGCAAGCTCAAGATAATTATTTTCATGCGTTCACTATTAGGCCAAAATGTCAAAGTTATCTAATTCTTCCTAAGAAAGTTTGTAAAATCATTATTTGCATAAAAAGAAAATTTATTGGATGGAGTTGTAAATTTTGGTTTTTTCTAAATAATAATATTTCATATTTTTTCTGTATTGTCCCTACTTCTACTACTTGAGGCTGCTCTTGAAGTAGATGACTTTTTACCTTTATTATGTTTTTGGTCATATAAAATACATATTTTATTTAATAAATTAGCAATTTCATCTTTAAATTTATTAATGTCATGCATCATGTTATTATAAATATCTTCTAAAATTGCTAATACACCATGTAATTTAAGTTTAGGACCCATAATGATCCATAATTAAAGCTAAACAATGAAAATATGAATTTCTTGTCAATATTTATTAAATTTTAATTTTATTGGTTCAATTATATGTTCAAAACCTTCTACATTCCTAAAGTTGCAAAACAATTGGTAATGTTATAAATTTGTCACAAAACTAGGGGAGAGATGGGTAAGAAGTACTAGATAAAATATTAGTAGCATCACAAAATTGTTCTAAAAATTGCATAATAATATCGCAAGCAGTCCAATGAAAATTTGGTACAGGTTCACTAGAGAAGTGAACATTATAAAAACTATTAAAAGTATCTTTATGTTCAAAGTATGATTATAACATTAAATATGCAAACTTCAATCTCTGTTTTACATCTAATAAAATTGTTTATATTTTTTTATCATTAGCAATTCACAAATTTTTAAAATCTTGTTTTTTAGCTCTTGAAGATATTATATATTTAATAGCATTTCTAATTTTACTTGTATGTTTTTTAATTACTTGTAAACCATATTGTATAACTAAATTTAAGATATGACATGCACATCTTATATGATATAATTTTCCATCTAAGATAGAATACAAGTACCATTTGAGTAAATCAACAACGACATTATTATTAGCAGCAATATCTAAACTAATTGAAAAAAAATTATCATGCATACATTATTCACATACCGTATGCATGATTGAACTAGAGATGTTGGAGGTATGGTGCGGAAATTCAAATAATTTAAACTTATAATTCATTTTTGCATAACTTAGTCGGAATTAATAAAATGTGTGGTAACACAAATATAAGATAACCCGAAATTGCTACTCTAGATATCAGAGATAAGAGTTATCTTACTATCAAATTTGAAAAAAAAAATCAAATTCTGTTTATATTCAGAAAATTGTCTAAAAGAATCAAATTCAATAATATTTTGAGAATTTTTTTATATGCTGGATTTAAATAGTTTTTATATATTTTTCAAAAACATGCCTTTTTTTGCTAAAGAAAAAAGGCATTTCAATATGTACAATTAATTTTGATAAATTTTTTCTATTTACCTTTTGGGAATAAGAAAGCATTGATAACTCAGCTGAAGCAAATTTAAGTTGTATCTGAGTAGAATCATTAGCATTTCCATGCTTTTTCTAGTGCTGAGCTAGGTAATAGGTTGCATCCCCTTGCTGGCGATCTCTTTGATGATGAAGTGTTTCTAAACATTAGAGGTCTTGAGTTTAGCCCTGGACTTGATGGTCGAGGTACAAGCACTTGTGGCAATATTGGTATGGGGTTGGGGACACTGGTTTTTATTTGTGATTGTGGTGTGTTCAAACTAGTCCTATAATAAGAGAACTCCTTCTTGTCAGTGTCAAGAGTATCTAAATATCTCAAATAACTTTGAAAACTGGCTATTTATAGCTTTTGAAAGGGCAAATAGGTCTTGTTAAGCAATAGATGAGAATTTCTTTGAAAACTAGCTGTTTATAGCCATTGAAAAAGGTAAAAAAATCTTTTTCTAAGAAAATTGACAAGAATACCCCTAAAAATAGTCGTTTATGGTTGGGAAGGGCAATTTCATAAAATGTGTGGCAGGCCACAAGTGGTCTGTCATGTGACATGTCGGCTCGGCTTGGCATGTGTTGTGCTTTGTCTTAACTCGTACTGGGCCATGCCACGGGCTGAGCTGGCATGGGCCTTGGGAGGAAGGGGGGGAGGGGGTTGTTGCGCTTGACTTGACACCGCTACCAGAGTAGCCGTGTCATGCCTGGCAAGGATGTTCCATGTGTTGCCCAGCCCGTTTGACACCTCTAATGATGTTAAAATCATAATGCAGGAATTTACTATTATATTAACTTAATTATATGACTAAACCACACTACTGTATCATGCTGCAATATTATCTGTTGTAGTCTCCTGAGGAATATTGCTGTAACTGTTAAAATATTTAGTGAGCTATACATCTTTAATAAGTCGTTTCCTGGAAAATAAATTTTGTTTTGTATTAACTAATTATTATGAATCAAAAATGAGTTTTTATGTTGTCTAATTAGTTCGTTGAACGATTTTTATGTCACCTTGTCCTTGGGCAAGGATTGTTTGCATAGTGTCTCTGACTTGCTGGGTACATTTTTTTCATTTCAGCTTTCTGCCTGACTTTCTATTTATTTCTAGTAGTTTGTGTTCTGTATATATTTCAATATCTGACTGAAGAGCTTCTAAGTTTAGCAGCTTGTTGAATGTATATTTGAAAGCCATAAACAACAGTAAGACGTAATGCTAACCTTATTTTCTGCACATCTTTTTAGTAATGCTCCTTGTTCGCTTTTAATCTAGCATTCTTGCTGTCTTTTTGTCCTTTTCCTTTTTCACTAGATGTGATTGCCACTTGATTTGGTTTGTTAGACCTATTATGTTCTGATCATGGTTTTCACTGCCGGTGCATATTGGTTTGTACCAGGCATACCATCTTATATTTTTAGGGAACAAATACTGGGTACACTCCCCATAATCTAGTGTTTGTCCCAGAAACTGGAACCAATATTGTGCCTGTTGGGTACCAGTGCAGGTACCAAAACTGGTACTGAAAACCTTGCTCCCGATCAATATGAAAATTTTCTTCTGTCTCATTTTGTCACCCTTCTTCGGATGTCTTATATAGAATGTTTCTAAATTATAAGCTGCTTTTGCCAGATCAATCAATTGGAGAAAGACAAGGATGTGGTTGCTCAGTCACAAGCAATTTCGATGTTGCAGAAACTACCTCAGCTTTCTTTCTCTGTCATCAATGCTCTTAATAGCTTCCTTAATGATTCAAAGGTTTTTAGCCCACTTTCAAAATACTATTCATTAATTTACTTGCGTTTCCTTATTTTATGGTTAAATACTATTTATTACAGGTATTTTGGAGAGTCAGAATTGAAGCAGCATATGCTTTGGCACATACAACTTCTGAGGTAGTTCTTCATAGTTTCGTCGATCTTTCAGATGGATTTTACTTATTGCATGCTATGCCTAGGTTCATGTGTTTGTCATGGATTTTTTTTTTTTTTACTTTTCTTAAAGATATCTCATTTATGTGCTTGACCTGGGCATTTGCATTACATGGTAGCTTGAAGTGGTTGCATCAAGTGAAAGCATGGTGAATTAAATATTCTTGTTAGCTGATTGGAAATAAATATTTTTAAGACTTTTTTTCTTTTGAGAGAAAAGGAGGGAGGCCCAGTTGCGTTATAATTATCTAGGTCTATATACTTGGGAATGCACCACCCAAGAATCAAATCTAGAACCTCTGATTGCTGAGCAGAGGGGTTAATATGTAAGTAGATTATTTTTTTGCTTTTCTCATTGTCTTTATTGGATGTGAAATACGAAGTCTCAAGAATGGTTAAGAGTTTACAGTTATAGAGAGGTGTATTGCATGGTTGTCTTATATATGTGTGTGTGTGCACGTGCGTGCATGCATGTGTGCATGGCTTTAAATTATAGGTAAATACCTGTTGTATAAATAGATGAATCATAAAGCTTCTTTTTGTGTAAAATGCTATTCATCAAACTTTTCCTGTTGTTTTTGGGGAACAATTTAAATTTCCGTACTTAAATTGCCTATGCAGTGTCCATTAGGCTTTTAAAAGAATATTCTGACATCTATAGTCTACCTGTTGTGTTAATTGCTCCACACACATATGCACACAGGTGTACGTGTGCTCTTGCATGCTCACGCATGCATACACACACTTCACATTGCCTCCATTATGTCTCTTTCACACATGCACTTAACATTGCCTTCATTTTGCTTTCATTTTTCATCTCTTAGTTTCTCAGTGCTCCATTTCTTCAGGAAACAGACCTAGCTGGCTTACTCCATTTGATTAAATTTTATAAAAGTCGAAGATTTGATGCAGATATTGGACTACCTAGGTCAGGATCTTTATCTTTCTTATCTCCAGTTCTGAGAGCTTGATAGCATCGTGTCGAGATATGTATAAAATCATACTTTTGTAACATTTGCATTTACAGGCCAAATGACTTCCATGATGTTCCAGAGTACTTTGTTCTTGAGGTAATGCAGTGAGGTAGGAATTGTTAGTATAACTTGAGAAATAGTATGTTGATTCAGTCCATGGGTGTGGTTTTTCATCAACATCTTTGGTTTGGTGTCTGGAATATGCATTTATAAAATGCTGTTGAGGATACCTTGCAAAAATGGTTGAGCGTTCCTGTGGAATTTTGATTTGCATTCTTACTTCTGTCAGAAATATTTGCTTGATTTGTAATGCTGAACACTGTGATGTGACAAATGCATATCCCTGGATAGGAAAACTTATATTAATGCCATGTTATCATCATATGAGTGCGTCACAATTCACAATTCTTTACTTTGTAATTTCTGTATGTATGGGCTAGAATTGGGGCCTCACCTTGGCAATAACTTATATCATGGTCAAATGCTAACCAACTCAATGCAACATTATGCAATGGATTTCCAAATTCTAGAATCCATTAAGCTTTGCAGGAAGCCCTTCTTGTGTTTCTTCAAACTTACCTTTTATGGGAAACCAAACAGAGAAAAGGGGGAGTATAAGATTGAGAGTGAAGGGAGTAAGATAGATGGTGGGAAAGATAAGAGGGACTGGGTATTGCCTCTCCCTATCTATTCTCAGGTGTAGGCCCTAGAGGGGTACACTTATGTTTGTTCCTCCGGAAACCTAGTCAGGAGATGGGAGGCACCTACTTCAGTTGTTGGCAGGCCTCAGTGGCTGGCTCCTTTCTTACAATCATTATGTGAGTGGAGCTAGTGGACGGATCAATTCTCAATCATTGATCTGTGTTTGAGATTAGAAGACCATGTGTCAACCAAGGCTAACTTGACCTTTTGCTTCGGGAATGGTGAAGGTTGCTAAAATGAGAAAATTTTGAAAAAAATCCAATGTGTAAGGCATATTGATGCGACCTCTATTTTGCTGATCCAGCCTGGGATTGCCTTAAGGATGAAGTGATGGTACAGATTCCAGGGCCTTATTGTCTCTTAACCATGATATGCCATGCCAGTGCCTACTGCCCTATATCGAGTGTGTTGTACCATACTGATATCAAATCAAGACTTAATACTTTAGCATACCGAGACTTAGTATATGCTGAACCGATCTGCATATTGGGTGTACTAACATTGTACTGCTATGGTGTACTAGTGCAAGGTTCGATATCACGATAACAAACCTTGCTGCTATCTATTAGTATGATGTCGAACATTGTACCGCTATGGTGTACTGTTTTGGGTGGTCAAATTCTGCATAAAGGGCCTGTGAACATATTAAAACTTTTGATGTTAGAAGAGAAATTCTTGCAATGCCAAATTTTGAGAAGACGGTTGTTGTGGGATGTGATGCATTACATGTGAGGATTGAGGCTATTCTCAGTCAAGTTGGGAAGCCAATGGAAATTTTAGTGAGATATTATCTAATTCTAAACAATAGTATTCTGCCTATGATTTCGTGTTTTGTGCTTTAATGCAGGCGTTTGTTCATTGGCAGCAGTGTTTAGCTTATTGGGAGTTTTAGTTTACTCATATCATCAAGCATTGCAGTATTTCAATTCTAAGAAATAGTTTGGTGACTGTCATGGTAGGTGGAGACGATTTTGATTTTTCTTGAAATACAAACCTGGAGAATC
This sequence comes from Metroxylon sagu, assembly GCA_017589505.3. Classification (NCBI taxonomy): domain Eukaryota; kingdom Viridiplantae; phylum Streptophyta; class Magnoliopsida; order Arecales; family Arecaceae; genus Metroxylon; species Metroxylon sagu. The sequence continues at coordinate 593,159 of JACVBY030000586.1, forward strand.
AAATATTAAAAGCAACTAATTAGCCTGACTTCTTGGATATTCCTATGTCAACATGGTAGCAACTCTTATCTAAATAATTGTAGCATTTAAAACTGCATGCTTTTGATTAAGTAGCCTTTAAATGTTAAAATTTTGTTCAAATACAATAGGTTTTATTTTGAATTTTCTAATAGAAGTTCAAGAAGTAAATTCCACACATGTAAGTCCATAGTAGAAAATGTTATTAAACTATAATTTGAATCATATGTAAGATTAACTTCAACTTGAAATTGTTGAAACTATATAAAAAAGGATCCATAATACACTATATACTCTAAATGTGTAATAATATTTCTTGATTTCTTTTATGTTCTTCATTTTTTCCGATTCTTTGAGTTTTCCCTTTTTTTTTTGGGACTGGAACTCTGAAACTTGTAACAAAAACTCTACAGGCATGGCTGAAATTGCCTAAACAAATAACTTGTAGACATGGCTGAAAGCAAAATCAAGGTCAAATTTTCAACCCTTGGTCTAAACTTGAGTTTTAGTAATTCTCTTTGGAGCTTGAATTTTGAGAACTTTGAGTTTTATGAATCTAGGTTAACAGGAGTTATGTTGTTTGTTTTGGAAGAAATCAATGCATAAGAAGGATAATTTTTAGACATTCTATTGCCTCTAAAATATTATCATACTTATAAATTGAATATTGTTTAAATATCTGATTTCTAGTGAGGAGTGAGTGTGAAGGCATCAAAACATCATTTATGCTCTGCTTGCCTACATGGAACTTGAGTTCAGAGCTCCTCCTTATATTGAAGCCAAGATGTTTTTATTGAAGTGAAAATCCCAGCACCTCACTCATGTTAGAGTTATGTGTCAACAAATGGCTTGAACCTCCTTATAACATAGTAAAATTTTGGTTGTTGACCTACAAATAAATAGACACACCTTTGGGTACTATTTAATTCTTCACTTTATAGACTTACCATAGCTCATCTGAATCCTACGCTAGTTTTGACCTTGGAAAACAATAACAAAATTCCTATGAAACAAAATATCGTGAGGTACTAGTCTGATCTTATGGTAGTGCCCCTCCATTGTATCCAATAGCTTGTGTTTGTTCTTAAGATATAATTGTATCGTTATTGATATAGGCAATCATTGAGCTTTGGGATTTTGACTAGGTATTAAGAAACTCTCTCTCTCTCATGGAAATACTCCTTACAAGTCAATAACTATATATTGTTCTTACATAAAAAGTATCAAAACTCTTTTTACAAACCATCGGTTTTTGGTTTTATTAGTCTAATCAATTATTTCCATGAAAAATAGTTAATCCCTGATTTTAGAAGTACTGTTTTCCTGATAAGTCACAAAATGTGAAACAGCTTCCTTGGTGTATGCAAGCTGATTGTCGAAGTTAGAAATACCTATAGAGTTCACATGAGTCTTTCAATTTAAGGGATATGCATATCAAGGATTGAAGTAACACATGTTGCCATGAAGCATGGGTTTGGATATGGGATATCGATATGACATGACACACATATGCCAATACATTAACGCTTGAAAAGGTAGATATGATACAATTAGGATACATCAACTAGTAAATATGTATATTTTACTATATGTGAAAAAGCATCTATAAATTTTATCGTGTTATCAAAATAACATAGTCCATACTTTATATAGAACAATGAGCTCTACAAATTCCATCACTTTGTCATCATTAAAATCGCTAAACTATAACTTGTAGTCTTTACACAAACGCAAACCTCAAAATTAATCATTCACTTATTGAGATGTCAACATTCATTAGAGAAAATGAACAGAAAATAAAACTGGTGCTGGGGAAGTACCTTAGGAGTATCTAGAAGCATCAAAATCTTTTTTATAAATTTTGATAAATAGAATACATAAAATAACTGTCCAAAATGTATCCTAGAAATATATAATTATCTGATACATATCCTAGAAATGTTTCACAAGTATCAGTGTTTGATATAGACATGACATGTAATTTGAGGCGCCCATGTCCCCTAGGCATTCTGGCTTGGCATGGGTATGGCAAGTGTCATGTCCCATGCCCATGCCAAGTCAAGCCATACCACTGCTTGACATGATATGCCATGTGTTGGCATACAACCTGTATGGTGCTAGAGTTTCATTCTGGTAAAACATTGGGATGGTACATATTTGTCCCTACTATTTTGTTTTTAGATCAATGACGCAAAGACCATCACATAATTAGGTCCTATTCTATTTGACAGTATGGGTTTTATTTGATGTGCTTTCAAGTTATCTTGTCAATGTGTTGTGAGACATCCAAGAACAACTGGGAAGCTCTCAACATCAACTTAGAAAGATTCTCATCATATTATGGTCATAATGCACAATGAGAAGCATATAGATTAGGTCTGCAACCTCTTTCATAGCTGTGATGATTTTAGGAAAATGGAATTGGAACCTTGCTTCTCCTTTGACTGCCTAAAGTAACAGATTGATTTTGGTCCAATGTCCTTCTGGATTCGGATATCCTATACCTTGTGCAATGTATACCAATTAAACTTTACCCAAATATGCTCAGATTAATAAATAAATGAACCTCATCAATCTGTTGAAGCTTGTCACAAACATTAATTTTTGTCTACTATGACACTATCTCCAACAGCTAAACATTGACGTTGATTGTAGTAATTAGGCAATCATTCATGCTAACAAAATGATGAGCTAGAGGAAAACAATTAACTGCAAATGTTACATATGACTGATGATATATCTGACATTTGTTTATTTTTTTTTCATCAAGTGATAATGGGTTCTGGGCAAGCTCTGTTTGAAAATAGTGCTTAGGCCACAACCTTTACTGTTTTTATGTAACCCTCCTTGGATCCTTTATTTCTTTTGAGTAGTGCATAATGACCCCAAATAGTCTCAAAGATCTTGAAGATCTCAATTACAACTGTGTCTGGGGAAAAAAAAGGAAAGAAGAGCATCTATGGATTTAAATTTAGACACAAACAATGGTGGGAAATTGCTTTCTGTCAAGATTTAGATATTAAGAATTCTTTTCCAGCATACTGGTCAAAGTTTTGTACATGCATTCTCAAAAAATATGTTGATCTATAACATAATTAAATACAAGCTCTATAATTTAACAAATTATGTTGTGTTTTATACATTTTCTCCATTGAAACTTAAGAAATTTTAATAAATTAACTAAAATCCATTTAATTATTATTTGGGTAATGATTTGCCATTCGATGTTGCATATTTTCTGACATCATAGTCTACTTTAAGAGTAGTATAAAAACTGAAACAATCAAATCCTTCTCCCAACCTTTGAAGGCCAAAAATTTCTAAGTCATGTAAAAAATTAAAATCATGATCCTTTTTTTTTTAAATCTAAAACCTCCAGATCAACCTAAGTGGGCAATTACTTAGGAGTCGCAAGTTGGATGAATTTATATTCTTCTTTGCCCACCTTTTTTTATCTGAAACTAAGTCTATCATTTGGCAACTATTTCTTTTGAATGCACATTGGCTTCAATTTTTTTAATCAAACAGGAAAGAGTTCCTTTAGTTGCAGTTTCTCATATAATGTAAAATGTAGTGTGCCATTATGTCAGGTTTTAGATGAATATATATTGATGTACTCATGGTGATAAATCTGAATCACTCATTTTGTTCTACTAATATCTTGATTTTCACTTGAATGCTTGCTGTTGATTTTAGCAATGTAAACCTTTTAAATCATGTTCCCAAAACTTGGGTTAAGTTTGTGGTAGAAATTTAAATGCTTCTGTTGTTTCCACTAGAGTTTTGGCAATTTTAGCCTTGATTTTGATATTAAAATTTTAAGAGGGATTTTTGACAATCTAGTAACAGAACTACAATGATATATTTATTTTTTGATATTCTAGCGCAAGGACCGACTCAGTGTTTGCAAAACTAGTATTGTGACCTGTACTGGTCATTATGGTACAGAGCAGTATTATACCAGCACACAGTACATAATCTATTATCGGTCAAGTTCTGGTTCACCTGATCTGGGGTTTTTCCCTAGATCTAGAGAGAGGGGATAGGAGGCTAGCCGCTTTAGGGTTGGGCTTAGATTTTGAGAGTGGCTTGGGTGCGAGGGAGATCAGCATCCTATCAGTGGCTAGCACAGCAATGAAGAAGATGGTGCCATGGTTGTGGTGAATATGGTGGAGAAGGCTGATGTCTGTTCGATGGCCCAGGTGGATGAGGATGGTGAGTTGCCAGGCCCCCTTAATCTATGGTTGGTGGAAGGAGCTTTGGTGGCATTCGGTTTTAGATGTGGGCGAAATGGAAAAAAGAAATCCAAAATGAATGAAACATTTTATTTTCTGCTGAAATTTCAAACCATTGTTAAATTATTTACATTTGCGCTTTAATTTGTAGTTCACACCATAATTGCGTTGCAAGTTAGTTAATGAAACTGATGAATTATTATCTTGCAAATTTTGGCTGTGGTTATTTGCTTGAAGTGCTACGTAATACATAGATTTTTTTGGCAGTGCATTAAAGTTTTACAAATTGTTTTAGCAATGAGGCGGAGCTTTACTCATTCTTCATTACCCTCTTAGGCTATCCCACATGCAGTATCTTTGGTTAGAGCAGCGGACAAGAAAAGCCCAAGAGAAGCAATTGAGTTTGTTTTACAGTTGTTGAAGGTAACTGAGAGAACTTACTGATGGTAGATATTTATTATATTTTATGAACCTTTTTTTGCCATTCGAACAATATTGATTAATGATGATAATCATCTGTTGTTTTAACATGTAATTGTGCACTTAAGTTTCTTTCCCTTTTTTGTGTAATCTCTTCTGTTGTCTTTTTTTGCTGAAACTCTTATGATAAACACTGTACTGTACCTCTAAGAGTTTGATCCTGTTGATATGCCATCATATCTCATATAGCCTTAATGAAAATATTTTGATAGCAGTTGAAAACTTTCATGATTTAATGGTTTCATTTTTTGTGGCTTCTTAACATCTTTGCTCTTTATTTATTATTCTCATGGAACTTAAAACTTGAGGAGAAAATTTTGGAAATTTTTTAGAATGTAATAATTCATTATAGGGGCAATAGGCCACGACATAAATTTTAACAGACGTAAATATTACATGTGAATGACTTGCTATTTTATTTTTATTTTTTCATTTCTCTAAAGCAATACACTGGTATTATGCTGCCCCCATGTTTTGAACCCTTGACCTCCCCCTAGTGCAGTTCGGGTGCCAGCCAGCTGAGCTAACAGCTGTTGACATGACTTACTAATATAAACCATCTTTGGCCAAATATTGGTTAAAATGGAAAACCCCTCACAAGACTAGTTACTTTAGGCAAAATGAGCAATGCTTGATTCAGTGTTGTGTTAAGTTGTCAACAGACGTCATAAGTTTTAATACATAATTGAGATATCTGATTTATTTAAATCTAACTTGCTTGATCTGAGCAACTTGATGCTGTGATTAAAGTTTTGGTTAAAGTCTTGTGATCCAATACTGATGTATCATGTCTCAGCAACCTTTAAACTTTGATTAACAACAAACCAATTTTAGTTGCAATAAGATATTTTGGGCACCATCGTGTCATTTATGTAAGCTCTGTTATATTTGTCTTATTGTAAGATGAGTCATTGATCACAAGAAAATCTTTCCTTCTTAATCTTTGCTTTCTTAATTTTCAATTTGTTATACTTTGAGTATCCCTTGGTGCTCGTTTAGTATTTTCTTGGGAAAACTTTTTTGAAGAAAAGTTTTTCGGTGGGAGTGGAAAGAGCGTGGGAAAATAAATACCACCTCTCCCGTGGTATTTATTTTCAGGTGAAAGGAGGGAAAAAGTATGTAGGCCCCACATATAGTTTTTCTTTCATCTTCCAATGAAACATGGGAAAATGAAGGTGGAAAAGTTTTGCACCCCTATTTTCTCCACAACCAAATGACCCCTTAGTTCTTACATCCTCAAATTATTATATTTAAAATCTGTGACCAATTTTGTGGTGATTGCTTGGTAACAACATGATATCTAATTTAACAACATAGTTGCTCATGAAATTTTTGAAATTGGCATTGTTTGGAAATTGCAGTGATGGGCAATGAAGAAGATGACTGAATTATGTAGACTGGCTTCATTTCAGTATCAAGACCTCAAAGTTTTATCCTGTTGTAAAATTCAGGTTTTCTAATACATATGGGCGAAGCTTCTTTCTGATTAGGTCCACTTTATGATGTGAGCTCCATGCTAAATGTTGCAAGTTAGGGGCTTGAGTTGTGCATCTCCATTTATTCTGACAATTATTCAATCCCTTATCTAGTTGCTAGTCAGCATCAATGGATCCAATTGGAGCACCAAAAGTTCAAAATGATTTATCAGCCTAAGTTGTTAGTTTATTAACTCTATATATTTATTTGATATTTTGTAAGTCTTAACCATTGAGTTACTTCAGCCCTCAGTTACCTTTTTAATATATTTTGCTAATTGCTTCTACATATTCTTTGTATGGAGTAGCTTAAAGGATAGTCTTGATCATGCATTCTATGAGTTTGTATTGTTGAGAAAGCAAGTTTCTCTCCTTTCTGGTGCTGCCTTTTGCTCTCTCTTTCTCTCTCTCTTATCTCTTTTTCCCTCTCTCTTTCCTTCTTTTTATCTACTCGTCTGTTAAGTCTCCTGAAATCTGAACCTTATCCTGAAACTAGGTTGTAGGTCAACACCATTCCTTTCATTTTAATTCTAAAACTTAAGAAAGTGTTTCCTAACACCAAATGCTGTTCCAAAACCCTAGGAAAGACGTCGAAGGTATTCCTTCTTCCTTCAATCTATAGTAAACTGGTCACTTCTCCTCTATTTTCTGTGATAGGGCAGCAAGCATAAAGGGGAGCAAAACCCTTAACTTCCTAATTGTTAGGTCCACCAACATATAAGCAGGCCATCCCCCAAGTTGTCCTATGTCATATATGTTATTTGTGGTGTTCTAGAGGAAGATACTTAATTGAAAATCTTATTGTACCTTTATTCATATCTTGAATTTAAGAGTTCTATCTCCGCAAATGACTCTTTGGGTGATCAAAGAGCTGCAAAGGGAGGATCAACATGTTACCTGTCTGTATGTTGGCCCCATTGTCCTATTGGACCTGATGTTTCTAGTGTCCTGTTCCTTTGTAAGTTCTGAAAAATCGTCAAGGTTGATGTTTGGGAAATAGAACTCCTCATTCTCTTAACAAAGATTTTGGAGGACTTAAATGGTATGTTCGTCGCCATTGTTCATAGTGTGGTTTTAGGTCCCAATGAAATATTTTATGGGAAGTTGGGATGGGTTGCCATCCTAAGTGTCGGGATGGGTTGCTGTCCTGCCATTGTCCCAACATCCCAATTGGAGCGTATTAGGATACCCTTGGTCCCAAATGTTAGGACAGGATGGAACGGCAGTGTCCTATTCCATGGAAGAACCGGGATGGCCCCATCTTAGGGGATTTAAAACCTTGGTTCATAGGTTAAGTGGATCTATATGTGATTAGTCATATGGTTTCATCCAACCAAGCTGCATTATTGAAGGGACACCTATTACTGAGCTTAATATGGTGGTTCATAAGCACAGGGATGCTAAGGATGCTTGCCTTTAAATGGATATTTAGGAAGCTTATGTTTGTGTACATCGAGACATCCTCTAAGACATTATGAAATGCATTTGTTTTTTGTATTGATATATGACCAGGGATTGGAATGCTTCCTGTACCATCCTTGTACTGGCCAATGAGTGGTGGAGGGTAATCCTGCATCTGCATTGCAAACTGATCCTGTACTGCTAAGTACTTTTTTTCCCCTCTTTCTCCTCATTTGAGTTGGCCTTGTAGCAGCTGATGATTGTCATGGGTCCATATCTTGATTTTCAAATCATTGGTTGTGATCCTTACATTCATCTTCATCAATGGGTCCTTGCTAGTTTGTCGGGAATGCAACATTCAACTTAGACAAGCTCATTCAATACACTTTTTGTTTCATTATTTGCTAATTTTGTGATTGAGTACTCTTTTATTTTCTTGGAAATTGATGTTGCCGAATGTCCCAATCCTTGTGACAGTTAGGATGGATTTTCTGTTTAGCCTTCAATTTTTGGAGTGGCTTCTAATTCTTGGAAAATTTTGTACCACTCTGTGATTATTAACAGCAATCTCATAATGATGGATTAATGCTAGTTTTGATTTTATTTGGTTTCTTTTCTGTGGATTTGTTTCCTAAAGATAGTATGCAGAGGAAATCTATAATATGGTCCTCCTTTTTTTTTAAGTCAAAATGGATATATAACCTGCCTAAATTTCTTCAATTTCTGCTGATACTAACAATGTTTAGCAAAATTGACATGCATAATGATGAAAGCCTTCTGACACTTACAATACAAAAAACCAACCTGGATCGAACCATCTTCATGGCTGGGTTACAGTTTGTTGGTGCGAGTGAGCCTTCTTTGCTTATTTTAAATCCCTTTCCTATCCCCATAATTTCGGGCATTTACATCCCAAATGCCCCTTTCCTTCCAAGATAGAAGTGAAGAAGAAAATGGAAGAAGAACAGGAGAAGGCCCCTTCGTGGATCGTCTTTTCCCAATGAGTTGACCAAAAAGAAGAGATAAATAAGGGAAGAAGGGGAAGAGGGTCTAGCTAACAAAGCTATTTTCCCTTTCAAACATTGCCAGTACTCCTTGTAGATCTAGAAATGTTAGCCCTCCTCGATGATGGCAACCCTTCTGCTGAGAAGTCAGATCTAGAATGGGATTCTGGTTCAACAAGTTGAGCAGGGTTTGAGAGATTCTTTGGTTTTGGCGTGACCCAACTTGCATTAAGTGTTGAGTGAGCAATCAAACCAGTCAACTCATTTGAAATTTAAAATGTTGGTTTCCATCATTATTGCTTGTTGTTGTTGTTGTTGTTCTTAATAACAACAACTACTACTACGGCAACTTGCCTTAAGTAATGTAATATGTTATAAAAAATAATTATTTGTGAACTTAATGAATAATTTGATCTTAACTTGTTGCTTAGTTGCTTTATTTTTCTAAATAAAGCTATGTTGTTGTACTTACTGTTATCGACTGTATAATTTGGGGGTTATAGCCTACTTTAAATGTATGTGTTTGTGCTCTTAGACCTACAGAATTTAGTTGCCACACCCAATTACACTGTAGCTTTTTCCTTTTTTTATAATCTTTATGAGTTGTGGTATTATTACAATCATTATAGCGACCAAATTTCTTCTATTACTCTATCTAGAATAAGGTAATGGCAGTAGTACCAGAACTACCTGTCCCCTAAGCTGCAAAGGAATTGATTTATTCTGATGGATGTTTATATTAAAAGTTCCATCTATGTAAAAAAACCGCTTCCATGCTTAATATTGAATTAATTCTAAGTCTAAATTTAGTTTTTAATCCCCTCGATCTTTATTTTTTAGAAGAGCATGTATTGTTTGATATTTTACCTTATCTTTGAACATGGCTTCAAATCCTAGGAGGACATCCTGTGGGATGCCAAGATGGGTTGCCAAACCATTCTGCCATTGTCCCAGTGTCCCAATCGACGCATTGGCTGCAACGGGTCCCATTTCAAGAAAAAACTAGGATTAGTCCTGTCCCATGGGATTTTGAAACCTTGCCTTTGAATTCTAAGATATGTCAAAATAAACTTTAAAATGTTAAAAATGCATGACTGGCAACTCAAATCTGTAATAAATTGAAGTACTAGTCTAGGACCTCTTTTTTCCCTTAAATTTCCATTGCCACTAACCAAAACAAGAAGATTTATTCCTTCTAGCTTGACAATAGTAATTTGCTTTCTAAAGTAAAGCATTTTTTTACAATATTTTGCATCTGTGCCTGTTGGGGAGGGTGGTTCTTTGGAATAAGATCCCTTCTACATCTAAAGATTTGTCTGCACAAAATATCTCATGTTTCAATCATATTAGTGTTTGATCATTTTTAATTCTCAATGGTCTTTGGCATCATTCTCAGTTGAAAGTTCTGTCTAGGTTTCGTTTTGTGGTTATGCTCCATAACTCTTTTACCCAACTTTCATTTAATGAACTTGTATGTCGGGTCATAATGCAGAATAATTTCATGTCTGATTTATATTGGAGTGTGAATGGTTGGATTCTCAATGCTATCATATTGCTTCGCTTAGTTCAATGTATTCCCATGATTAAATAAAACATCAAATTGTTTTATCTTTTAAAGAAATTACTATTGTGGTCACTGTCCTTTCTATTTATTTTACATCAATCGATATGTAAAGTTAATGATTTGGGCACTTTTGAGCTATCAGGTCTTTATTTAAGTAAATTCTGTTTATGGAATTAAGTTCCGAATTAGGATGCTGCACAGTGTGCCAGGGAAAAGAAAAGAAAATGGTAAAAAAATGCGCTGCCAAAACCTTCCCTAAAATGATAAAGATAAATAGCTAAAAGAACTGCCACAGAAGATTCTATTGCATCCTTCTGGTGGAGTCATGTATGGACGAGGATTCTTATGTGGAGTCCCAATTGTCATCTAAGACTTGAGTAGTGGTCCAACCATCATTTAATTTTTAATCATCGATAGCACCTGTTCTAGTTGTATCCATTTATATTATCAAATTATATGATAATCAAACTCTAGATTTGTCGTTCTTTTATTTGACTTCTGAAAGCAACCTAAAACAATTTACTTTGACCTTCTTTGTGCCTTTTTTCTTCATCTGAAAAAATTTTGTTTTATGGACCTTGTTGATTTTGTCAAGTGCTTGCCATAGGTTTAGACTGTGTGTGTGTGTGTGTGTGTGTGTGTTAAACAGTTGCAATTCTTCCCTTTCAGTACAACGACAACAACGGGAACCCCTATTCAGATGTCTACTGGCTTGCTGCTTTAGTTCAGTCTGTAGGTGAACTTGAATTTGGTCAGCAGGTACGTCTAGACGGTTATTCTTAATAATTGTGCATAGCATTTATCTTTCCTATTTTTCATTTTTTTTGTTTTTTTCCTGTGGTTGATGTATCATGTTTAGATTAATCATCTGGAAATTTTCTGATATCCATCGGTTTTTCTTGCTGTTCTTTAGTTACATGATTGATTTTATCCCACATAAAAATGATTTATCAACCAACAATTCTGCTTGTACATCTTTATTTCTTAAACGAACTTTTGTTTATAGGGGGCTGAAATGAGGAATTATTGGATCTGATTGTCCCTTGGCTTTGTTTTCAATGTGCAGGGATACTCTAGTATATATTTGACGTATGCGCCTTATGTATTTTTGCATATATAACACATTGGGGGAATTAATGATTTATAACACAGATTGCATATATAGTGCATGAATTAAAGAATTATTGATTTCAGCCAGCTGTATGTTAAGTATATATTGTATGAATCCATAAATCATTAATTCAAGCTGAGAGAAGTAACCTCTTTTGCAATGCATGTCAAAATATGTGGATGACTGTGATCTCCGAAGAAATTATGCAATTTTCTATCATTTCTGTGACTTGATAAACATACTCTCACTTCTTTTGTTGGTCTGTCTCTGTAGGCCAAACAGTAAAAGTTTACCTTGTGTGATATGGTAAGTAAAGTTGAACCTATAAAGAGTGGAGAGATATAAGTGGATGGAAGAGGTGGAAAAGAGTTGGTGGTCATATTTGAGTGACAACCAATGAGTAAGGTCTGTCGCATCAACCTGTACTATCTGTACTGTACCATATAAATAAGGTATTGGTGCGGCACCAAGTTTTGACTCTGTATGAACTGATCCAGTCCAAACCGAACCAAATCGTTTAGTATCGATCCAAACCGCTTGGTACCGAGCAATATTATAGTTAAGAGAGAAAAGAATGGGTACCCTGTTTTGTTATGGGGTGTGTATACCCATACTGTGCCAAATTAGTAATATACTAGTATAGATCTTAGTACTGTTTTGCGGACTTTGCTTGTGAATGTTGCATGAAATAAGTAGTGTTAGTGATTTGACTTCATATGGTTGGACTTGGATGCTTTCTTATTTCTTTAATTTTTAACACTTATTGCGCAAGGTTTATTCCCGGGTTTGCCTAATTAAACCGAACCGGATGGTTCAACCGCTTGGTTTGGTACAGGGGCGAACCGAACCACCTATACTGATTCGGCATTGGCGTACTGGGCTGCCTAGTTTAGTTTGATTTGGAGTGGTTCATGGGTTGGAGCTTTCTAGCCCACATGACTAGTATACCATCGATTCGGTACAGTATGCCCCATACCGATTTGTATCGGTTTTCGGTATGGCGAATCTTGGTTTATTCAAAAGAAGAGTGCAAAAGATAGATGGTTGTGAAATTCAATTTCATCATAAAGAGGGGTCCAATCACAAAATAGGAGGATTCGACTTTCATATATATATATATATATATATATATATATATATATATATATATATATATATATAGAGGTAGACTTGGTTATATTCGAATGTAGTCTATATCTAGTCAACTTTTCCACCCTTGAATCTATATAGTTCACGAATCCTAAAGATGAAAAAAATGAAAAAGGTGGATGGATTTGGGATCCGTATGGATCCAAGGGTAGGAAAGTTGATTGGATCTTGAACTTAGTTACATTCGAACGTAGCCAAGTCTACCTTTCTCTCTCTCTCTCTCACTCACACACACACACACACACACACATATATATTATAATACATATAAATGTATGGATATATTCATCCTATATAGTGTGTAGCACGTATGTAGTATTATGCATGGTATTATGGAGTAACATATCAGAAAGGAGAATGCTTTATAATGCTAATTTGTTTGTAGGGAAATGATATAGGATTACTTTTGGTGAAGGGTCTCCGAGGGTCTTTGTTGTTGCATTGTAATTTTAGCTTGGTGGAATAGGTACTTTAAATCTGGTTTTGTTTAAAACAACTGTAAGTCAAAAATTCTCAGTAGAACCTTATCATGCTACCAAAGAGCAGGAATAAATGGTCAAATTGGAATTTCTAGGGTTTTTATGAAAGAATTGAAAGAATTTAGGGCATGGCCCAATTTAGTAAAGAATGAGTTTCATTGAAGATTGCTATGATTAGGATCAAGGGTTTAAGAATATGGTACCATTGGTTGTTTTGACATGAATATTATATCGGTTGGAGTGCTGGGATATTGAAACCCTGTATAAGGTTTACTGAATCGGATACCGGTACTGAGCTGAATTGAACAAGTGGTTCGGGTTAATATGCCCTTTTTTCTAATATTTCATTTTTTTTATAGTTTCTCAATTTATTTTCCTTTTTTTTATGTGGTATAGGAGGTTGAGAGCTTTCTATGAGCTCTTATCCTCTCTCTCATTTCTTTTATTTGCATTCAAAATTATTAAATTAAATATCATCCTTTTTCTTCTTTCCTGTCCATTTACTTAAGATTTCTCATGCAAATAAGAAAAATATCCCTCACTTGAATTCAACAAAAATAATAAAAAAAAAAATCAAATTCCTTAGCTTCATAATTTTCAGTGTGTTGCTTTGGGTCGTGCATGATTTACTGGAGCATTGTAGTGCGTTTTTCTTATCTTTGATTTTGAATGATGATCACTATTGCTTCCAAAAGAGAGAAGATTATTGTCTTTTAGTTTGTCTTACAATATTTAGCATATTTTACATGTTAAGATACTTATGATCAAGGAAGGTAGAACTAAATCAAACTGGCCAGAAACTGGTTTGAAAGCCTGTTTTGGTTTGGTTTTGCCTCTGAATTGATCCAAACTGTGTTGAACCATTTGGTTCAGGCTGGTTCGAGTGTGAGATGGGTGGAGGGGGGACTGGGTAGCATATGGGCTCTTGTGAGTTTATTTAAAAGGAAAGCGGGAGATTGAGAGCCTCCCATGAGCTCTCATCCTCTCTCTCATCTTTTTTTTTCATTTAAGATTTCTCATGGAAATAAGGAAAATATCCCCATTTGAATTCAATAAAAATATCAAAAAAATTAAATTTCTTATGAATAAAGAGTAACACTTCTTCTCAAGAAAAATTTGAAGAATTTAGAAAATTTTGGTTTATCAAGTATCAAGTTAGTGCACTTCAATTCCAGATAAAAATCTTAGAAAGTCAATTTAACTTAATGAGAAACAAAATGTTAAAAAATTATCTTAAAATATAATTTATAAGCCTTTAGGCAATACTTGATCATACTTAAAAGGTTATTAGACTTAAATAGAATTATAGTAATAGTGAACCTTACATCGACCTATGCCGATTTGATCTACAGCTTATCAGAACTATAAAATTAAGCTTGCCATAAAATCTTAAGTTTAAAACGTATTCTTTAAGGTCCAAAATATGATATATCACTATACTGGAGGTTAGGGTATTTTTCTTAGTTTGGGGGGGGGGGGGGGGGAGGGGGGTGATTTAATACCCTAACCTCCGGTTTAGTGATACGCCATAGTTTGAACTTAAAGAAATACGTTTTAACTTTAGGATTTTATGATAAGTTTAATTTTATTGTTTTGATGAGCTGTAAATCAAGTTGGCATAGATCAATTTAAGGTTCACTATTTTCGTGATCCTGTTTAAGTTTGAAAACTTTGCAAAGCCTTATAAATTGTATTTTAAGATAGTTTTTCTCAATATCATCACTTCTAAGTTAACTTGGTTTTGTAAGATTTTTATATGGAGTGAAAGTATCCTATCTTTATATTTGCTAGATTCTCTGAATTTGTTCTTAGAGGGAGAGTTGACTTTTTATTGTTAAGGCATTTAATTTTTTCTGATATTTTTGTTGAATTCAAATAGGGGAATTTTCCTTATTTTCATGAGAATTCTAAGTAAATTAAAAGGAAAGAGGAAAAAGAATGACAACTACTTAAATGATTTTGAATACAAATAAAAGAGAAGAGGATGAGAGCAAGGCTCTTAGTCTTACTCTCTTTAGAGCCCACATCCCATCCAGCTCAACCCCAAAGCCATCGCATGCTCGAACTGGGCGGTTTGGCATGATTCAGATAGGTTCATAGGTAGAGCCGAATTAAAATCTGATTTTGAACCAATTTTCAGCTGGTTTGGTTTGGTTCTGCATTCCTTGGTAATGTGACATACTAGCCATTCCAGTTTATTTCAATAGTACTGTACTGATAGATACTGATGGTATTGCATTCTTTTTGATGCTAACAGTTTCAGGGTGTACTATTGGTACCGGTATTGTAGCGGAACCATACCATTTCGATGGAAAAAATTTAATGTTCATTCTAGCTTTAAAACCTTGGTTAGGATAATAATTAAATATGTTGGAAGGATTCTAGAGAATTGCTCTGTTGTTTTTTGGGAACTAAATGTTTGTATTCTGTATGAGTTAGATGATAAAAAGACTAGAGCAAAGAAGAGTGCAGAATTGCAGCAAAAAGTTTAAACAACCATGTTGATCTGAACCTAAGGATTACCGTTGAAGCTTGACAATGTCACACTTTTATTGTGGCATCTCACCATATCAATTCCTCTCCAAGAAAGAAGAGAACTAGTAATTGCATTAAGAGTGCTACAAGAAATCTGATTGTACATAAAGTTCACTCTATTGATGTAAGCTTAAATAATATCCCTAGCCTCTTCGATGATCTCAGAATCTGTCACTACTTCAACTTAC
Source organism: Metroxylon sagu (assembly GCA_017589505.3). Classification (NCBI taxonomy): domain Eukaryota; kingdom Viridiplantae; phylum Streptophyta; class Magnoliopsida; order Arecales; family Arecaceae; genus Metroxylon; species Metroxylon sagu. The sequence continues at coordinate 608,798 of JACVBY030000586.1, forward strand.
TGATAATTGCATAGTTCAAACTCATTAATCTCAACATAGAAAGTCATGAAAGTACTTAAAAAACAATACTGACATTTACCAAAATTTCTGGCTCAGCTGCCCCTAATGTTGGACCTCTAAACATTAACTCTACTCAAAAAGGTGTTTCTCTGGCAAGGTTGGCCTCTCTCTCTCTCTCTCTCTCTCTGTCTCTCTCTCTCTCACACACACAGATTTCTGCTGAATTTTTTCTTTTTTCATTATTCACTTTTCTCAAATATTTTCACCATGACCTGAGATTTTCTGACAAGCCAACCATGGAGCCTCCTAGAACCCTTCACTACCTTTAGAATTAGACTTATAACATTCTTAGGAGCCTTCTAAATTAATTTGCAGGTTGATAAGGCAGTTAGTTTATTCACGCTCAAAATACTCCATTTACCCTTTTCCTGTCAGACGACAGTAAGATAGTCATCCTTTTCATCAAAATAAGATAGTTAAGCGAACCTATATCACACCCTCAACTCGAAATCTTGAGCTAGGAATGTAGCCACCACCGCATACCCAAAAGGTATTATTACCTCATAAGTTTGCAAAGCGTTGTCATGATATTTAAACAAATAAACTAAGCAGTGAAATGTAACTTAAATTTGAACTTAATGATTTACCTGTCCTAAATAGATCTCCAAAACTCTTGTTTACATAACTAATATCAATTGTTCTGCAATATTAAATACTGTGAAATGTAATCAAATCATATATAGTATAAATTTAGCTGTTGTGACTAATCACTCTCTCATTAGTGCCGTATACTAAGCATATGAACAAATCATTATATTTAATAAGGTTAAGGTAAGAATATCCATAATTCTCAAATATTCAATTCATATTCATAATAATAATTAGATTTATTATAATCCTTCTCAACAACTAGTCTGATTATGCACTTAATGAGCTAAGAGTTAATTGAATGGCGACATACCTCCAATTGGTGAGGTATCAATCAATGTGCAATCCTCATTGGTATGGTATCAATCAATGTGTAATCCTCATGGGAAGGGTACTGATCAATGTATAACCTTCACTGTCAACTGAGTATTGACCTATGTATAACATCTATATATGTGTGATAAAATAAAGTAGGATAGAGCTACAAACAAGTATATAAGAGTACATGTATGAGTTAACTGGATTCCAGATGAAGTGATCAAGCCCCATTGAAACGGCATGGGCATGTAAAAGAGCAAGGGCCTTTTATAAAGAGATTTGGCAAAGGATTTGGGAGGAAAGGAGGACTTGTTGTAATGAATGGGGATTGTGAGGAAGTGTTTGAAAATATGACTCTGGAGATGAAGCTCGGTTAGTTGGAACCTTGATGTTTGTAGGGACGGATGGGTTAGCAATCTTCATCTCTGGTTCTGAATGCTATCTCAAAATATCAGATAAAAAAATGTCTTCAAAATAAAATATTCAGCCTTTTATAAATTATAAAATAATAAATGATGCATAATTATATATATTGTTTGAAATGTTGCTTGATGCAATTGGTTATTATTTTATCAGCTCTGATGTATAAAAATACATATTTATACTGCTTAGAATGCTGGTTGATGAAATCAGTTATTATATATCAATGTCTATATCTGTATTTTCAGGGTGTTGTCCTTTTACCATCCCTTCTCAAACGCATAGATCGGCTCCTGCAATTTGACAGGTATGTGCATGTTCGTTTATTGTGTGTCAAGTAATGAATAGTGCAGCCTGAGAACCTGCTGCTTTCAACTACCTTAACTTATATTGCTTATGAAGTCATTTAAAAGGCTCTCATCTGTTTCCTATCTTGCTTCAATCAGCCTTATGCCCAGCTATAATGGGATCTTGACTATAAGCTGCATTCGCACCCTTGCCCAGATTGCATTGAAGATGTCAACCTCTATACCTCTTGTAAGCAGTCATTTATCTTAATAACATTTCACCCCTTTTCAATGCATTATTTAACCATTTGGTTGCTTCAGGATCGTGTTTGTGAACTTATCAAACCATTCCGGAATATCATGAAAGCATCTTGGAAAATTCGAATTGAAGCAAGCAGGATACTTCTGGATCTAGAGCATTACCATAAAGGCCTTGATGCAGCGCTGCTCTTGTTCATGAAGTTCTTAGAGGAAGAGCCATCTTTTCGAGGTGTGGCATTTTTCACATCTTCTGTTGTTATAAGTTAGATGGTTCATACTAACAGAACGCTAACTACAGGGCAGGTGAAGTTGGCTATGCATGTTATGCATTTGTGTCAAGCAAATATTGAATCTCAAGCGGGTAATGAGATTGCTTGTCCAACTCTTGTTGCTCTACTTCACCTGCTTTCAGGCAGACAAGCGTTCAACAATGTGTTTCTTAGGCACCATTTATTCTGTATTTTGCAAGTTGTTGCTGGGAGGTAAGGAATATATCCTACTTGTCTGTTTTCCTCGTTCGTCAAGTATAGTAGTCTGTATAGCATTTAATGTTCCAGGGATGGCTAATGAAGAACAGAACTACCCATTGAAAGGATTCAGAAGCTAACATGAAATATCATTTAATAATTTTTTAGCCGTCAGAATGAAACATTTATAATTGATATTTGCTGCTCAGATGTGGAAGTTTGAAACTCACAAAGCAATAAGATAAATGCATTAGTACCTTTATTCTACGAATTTGTTACCAGAAAACCTTTTTCACCTAAATTAAGTTTTTGATTCTGTTTCAATTTCATGTCCTCGTGCTTTTTTAATTAGAAACTGCTGTTAATGATCAACTTAGATATAATGCCTCCATTTCCTGTAATGCACAATGTTTCTGATGTCTTTGTTTGGTTCTGTGATTTGGCATGAGTTCAGGATATCATGAAACAATCAATATTCCTAAATTGCTTCAGCTAAGAAAGTGTTAAAAGATTGGTGCATGCTTATTTTTTTTGTTTCCTGTATGAATTTGAAAAAAGAATTCAAAATTAGCCGTAAGAGGCAAGATAGTTTTGGCATTATTAATTTATTCTGTTCATGACGACAGTACCGCTTGTCATTCTCAGGTCTCCAACTCTCTATGGTGTGCCCAAGATCAAAGTACATCCAGTGGTGGCTGGAGCGACGTGTAGCGAACAGCTGACCAAGGCTGCATCCCTAAAGCTAAAGATTTCAAGACCCCAGGAACCTTTGATGGATACAAACCTCTCTGATGCTCTGCCCGCTGCAGAGACTGCCAAGGCGGCTGATCCTGTTTCTAATGCTCTGCCCATTGCAGAGACTGTCAAGGAAGCTGACACTGTTTCCAACTGCAGTGAAAGAAAAAATGTTGTAAAGATCAGGGTTAAGCAACCTGCGTCATCCAGTAAAGTAGATGATGTTGATCATCAGACAGACCACTCTCGAGGTGCTCAAAATGAAGCTGAGTTGGGCCCCTGCAGTTCTGTGTCTGTAGATGCACCAACAAGAGGAGCAAATGAGCCTTTCAACATGAGCAATCAAAACAATGAAGAGGTCAACTCTAATCATGGTCATGAATCTAGGATGACCTCAAGCATTGGGAGTGCAAAATTAGGTAACAAAGACGAGGCTGGCAAGGAATTGCAGTGCACAGCAGATTCAAAATTAGATGCTCTTCCCAGGGATCAGTTATCTCCTCTCATTAATGTGAGCGATGGAGAGGCAGTTGCCCCAAAAACTGGTAGCCTTCAAACAGCTCCACTGCCAATGGATGATCAGGAGGTGAAGGAGAAAAGGAAGAAGGATAAGAAGGACAAAGAAAAAAAACGAAAACGAGAGGATAAAGCCAGCAGAAAAGATGACCCAGAGTATTTGGAACGGAAGCGTCTGAAGAAGGAGAAGAAAAGGATGGAGAAAGAGTTGTCAAAGATGCAGAAAGGTGAAGAGGGGACTTTGTCTGACTTGCAAAACGTAACAAAACCAGTAGAATCACAAGTAGCGCCTGATACTAGGGAGTCGAAGAATGCAGAGCAAAGTGCTGACCCCCACGCTTCAAAAAGTAGAGAAACAGTCAGTGAAAGCACACAAGGTAGCTCGGCACCCAAGGTAAGAATTAAAATTAAAAGTCGAGTACTGGAAACGTCTAATCACTGAGTGGCACCATGAGGTGGTACATTGAGAGAATGTACAGAATGAAAGGCTTAATGAGATGTCTGTATTTCAGTTTTCCTCCTCCCCGGTTTAGGGTTTTAGTCAAAATTCTTCCACGCCAATATTTTTCAGGTGTGGAGAAGATGCAAACATTGAAATTGGCTTCACTGAAAGTGATGCTAGCTTGTAGTTTTGTAAGTGGATATTCACCTTAAGTAAAATCCTCTTCTGTTTTCCTCCCAACCGTTCAGTTGGAAGTTTGGTAGTCGTGGACAGGTTTGGTGGAATCTAGGTATTAGATTATCATGCAAAAATGGCAATACGCTCAGATAATTGCCTGCTTTTGACACCAGATTTGGGAAATCATTGTCGTGGATCACCGGTTAGACATCGGTTTGGCGGAGGATCCAGCCTGCCCCTTCTCCCTTGACCCGTGTCTGGTTGTCTTGTCACCGTCATGGCTGCAAGCATCATTGTAAAACTCAGCCCTAGGTCTAGATTTTAGATCAGCCAAACAAGGATTTAGGGTTAAATGGGCAAGATTTCTAATGGGCCCAAAATGAAAATTAAAAAAAAAAAAGAAACCACCACCGAAACAAGGAAATGAGACCGAATTGGGATCTCGTTCCCAGTTTTCCTAACGGGAGATGAGACGGAGGATTCGATTTTGATCGTCATTGGAGAAGATCAAGCAAGTCTTGCTTCTTTTCCATTCTTTCTATGCTTCGGCAAGCTGCAGGATGGCTGCTGATGAGAATTCAACCTAAAGGAGGGTCCGATGCCCTATATCTTGTGCCCATGCCCTCACGTCACTTGGATGGCAATTGGCTATGCTGAAGCAGTTAGAATAGAATAGCCAAGGTAGAATGGCGATTGACCATGCTGAAGCAGTTAGAATAGCCAAGGTAGAAGGTAGAAAGAAAGGATCGGATCACTGGTGACCTTTAGAATCTGATAGACATTAGCCATGAATCATAGGGGTTCCTCATTCGATCGTATCTCTTGTTCTTTTCCCTTGCTCCATGGAAGCTTGGTTCGTAGTTGGGCTCCAACGAGACCCTTTATCTGATAGGAAATCTGGCAGGATTAGTTACCTAGACTCACCGAATCGTGCGGAACATTGTGGCACCATTCTTGTTGTTCCATGGCTTGGTAGGACTTAGGATTAGTCGATGGCTCTTGCTGTTGGATGCCAATGTGGGGGTAGCTGGGAGACCATCAACCAACTAGCTGGTAGTAGGTAGGATCCCGGCCAACCTTGGGGACGGTCGAAAATGGGGAAGGGTCACCGGACGTCAAGACGAGGAACGAACCTGTCTCCTTGAAACAAGAAATGAACGATCCCTTATTCTGGGTTTGAACCGAACCAGGTTCGGTTGGGGACTAAACTGAACTAGGTCTGTGTAGCTCAAGTGGTTTAAGTGGTTTGATTCGTAAGTAAGGAATTTACTTAAATTCAAGCTAGGATTTAGGGTTATATCCATAGGTTGGCCCAATAATAAATCCCAAACTTAGATATGCGAAACATACCTAAAATCCTATATATTGTGTACCACTATCATGTTCATAGGGAAGGCTTAGTGATATCGAATTCATTAGATTGATGGAGAGAGTTTAAATTAACAAAAATAAATATAGCTATGTTCTAATTAAGCCTAAACTATGTGATAGGTCTTGAGGAGGGAACTCTGAGTTGATTTTGTGGACTGCCACTCGCATCTATCAGGTAAGGTAAGTAATGATTGGCTCCTTCTGAAACTTTATCATGATTTAAGTAATTAGATAATTACAATCCTTGTGATGCTTAAATTTATGAATATTACTAGATCATGTGTAATGATTATTTTTCTATAATGTGCATCCTGATATTAATTTATTTTGCTATGATGTGTCATGATTATTCAATGTATAAGAATGATGAAGAAATGATGAAATTTAAATATTTAAGACTCTAATCCTGCCTATACTGGATGACCTTTAACTGATGGGAGATGTATATTGGCCAAAATCCTACCAGTGAAGATTAAACGCTAGTCAATATCTATACCAATGAGGGATATGTATTAGTTTGCCTCTCATTAGTGGAGGTAAAATGTTGGTAATATCCATGACCTTGGAGGACATGCACTATCTAGACCCTATTTGTGGGGATAAAATGCTAGCAAGATGATTTGAGCATAGTAAAATTGGATGCCACGCAATAATGAAAACTGAAAATACATAAAAAAAATATAGTTCTATTGTAATAACTATTGCTTTTATTTATACAAAACAAGCATGTTAATAATATGCTATATTTTCTAGATGGGCTAATTATTGCTTATTAAACTACAAAGCTCATTATTGTTTCATCTTTTTTTTTCAGATTTCAAGTAGTAGCTGCGTCCTAAGAAAGTACTTAGACATGTAAGAATAAATAAAGAATTTAATATTTTAGTTTTGTTCATATCCAGTATTGAAATAGTTGTTATGTAATTAGGTTCTTTTATTATTTGAATCTTTTTTAATTTATAATTAGAACTGTATGCATTGCTGTATTGTGATATACTAAAAAATGTTTTTGATATTTGTAACAAATTCTCTCATGAGTATGCAGTGATTATCGCATGTTTTAGCTTTGGATTTTGAGATTGGCGCGTGACAATCATGTACTTAAAGCATGGGCAGTGGTGAGGTTTCAATGGCTATGAGGCCCTGTCGACGCCCGAGCAGAGGAAATAGGGATAAAAATAGGAGAGAATTAGCACATAAATTACAGGCTCTGTGACCAAAGAGACATTATTTTGTATTAGCCTGCACGCGTGAAAGCTTCGCAACCGCTTCCTCTTTATTTTCCCCTTTTTAAGATGTCTAACTCCTGTTAAACTTGTTTAATTATTTCATAATAACTAGACCATCTTCAACTTCGGTGCATCATTTGCATTATTAAGATTTATAATTTACTTTCACCATTAAAAATATCGAATTCGTTCTCCGCCCGTTCAAATTTAATTCTTGACTCTTTGGTGATGTATTTTATTCCTTATGGGGTCCACGATTATCGGCACTATAAATAATATAAGTTTAAGCATGAGTTCAACACACACACACACACACAAAATAAATGGTGCTTGAGAAGAAGTGCCTCAATGAGCTCTTAGGAAGCAGATGATAGTGAACAGAATCTAGATAGAAAGGAAGAGAAAAACCAGTTGATAGAAGGGAATGGAGGAAGATAGAATTAGTTGACTCTCATACATAAAGAGATGATTCTCTGCTCTCTGCAAACCTTACCTTCTAAGCTCTACAAAATTTCAACACCATTTCTTTCTTTCCAAGGTCTTATGTGATTAAATTATGTGTGCACTCAACCTCTAAACTACTTATGAACCAAAACTAATCCGAACCCGAACTGATGCGATGCAAAATGATTCGGTCCGACCGGATTGCCGCCCGTAACTCGCACATTAGAAAATAACCTTCGAAAAATAGAAGAAGAACCACCAGCCGCGCCGCTTCGCTTGGCAGCAGCATGCCTCTCTCCCAACCCATTCCTCTCCCACCCTCCCCTCTCCAGTCTCGCAGCACCGCCACCCTGGACCTCCGCCCCCAACAACCTTATCACGCCCCCCCCCACCCCCCACCTTCGCTCACCTCCAAACCTCCTCCATCTCCACCCCTCCACCTGTTTGACCAAACCCCTCCAACTTCCTCCTTCCACTACAACACCCTCATCCGAGCCCGCACCCAATCCCACCTCCCCCAAGCCGCCATCCTGCTGTTCCGAAAGATGATGCTTTCAGACTCCCGCACTCGTCCCGATAAGTTCACCTTCCCCCTCGTCCTGAAAGCCTGCGCCCAGCTCTCCGCCCTCGACGAGGGCGAGCAGATCCACTGCGTGCTTCTCAAATCCCACTCCGGGCCCGCCGACGATGTCTACGTCGCGACTTCTCTCGTCCGCATGTACGCGCAATGTGGCAGGATGGATGAGGCCCGGCGGTTGTTCGATAAAATGCCGAATAGAAATGTGGTTACTTGGAACACCATGATTGATGGGTTTGTGAAATCCAATGACATGAACTCCGCGCGTAGGGTTTTCGATGAAATGCCGGAGAGAAATGTTGTTTCTTGGAATTCTTTGATGGGAGGATATGTGCAGAACGAATTGCCCCAGGAAGCTCTTAAAATATTCATCGAGCTGCAGATTTCGGGTGTCGCGCCTGATGAGTCCACGATGGTGAGCGTGCTTTCGGCAGTCTCTGATCTCGGTCTTCTTAGTTCGGGCAGGAGGGCGCATGGGTACATAATACGTCAGAAATTCTCACTAGAGGGTGCTCTTGGTACTGCGCTGATCAATATGTATACTAAATGTGGAGATATTGGCGTTGCATACCGGGTTTTCTCAAACATTTCGGAGAAAAATGTAGGCCACTGGACTTCGATAATTGGAGGATTTGCAGCTCATGGTCTTGTGGACGCTTCTCTTGGATTGTTTTCTGAGATGCTTAGGTCGGGTGTTGAACCTAATCATGTAACGTTTATTGGTGTTCTGAGTGCCTGCAGCCATGGCGGGCTAGTAAATGAAGGCATAGAGTATTTCAATCTTATGAGAAGTTGGGGCATCAGACCAATGGCCCAGCACTATGGGTGCTTGGTTGATCTGTTAGGCCGCTCTGGATTCTTGGCAGAAGCATTGGAGCTTGTTGGCAATATGCCCATGGAGTCTGGATTAGTGATATGGGGCACACTTCTAGCTGCATGCCGGAACCATGGGAATGTTGAGATTGCAGAGATTGTGGCACGAAAATTGATCGAGGTCAAACCGGAGTATGGAAGCTCTTATGTTCTGCTCTCTAACATTTATGCATGCATGGGTAGATGGGAGGATTTCAGAAGAACTAGAAAGATGATGGAGGAGAAGGGGGTGGTGAAGGCTCCTGGCTTCAGTTGGATTGAAGTGGATGGTGGTGTTCAAATATTTGTAGCAGGGGACAGATTTCATGTGAGAAGTAGGGAGATTTATTGCATGTTGGATGAGTTGAACCTTAATTTGAGATGGGCAGGGTATGAACCAGTTTCAAGTGCTCCTCCTGCAGATTAGGACAGCACTGAGGAGGGGGAAGATTTGGAACATTGGAGAGTTTGTTTTTAAAACTTTGGTGATGAATGATATGGATCAAATCTTTTATCCTTCCAAGGGAAACAATCAAGTTGGACAAAAGGGTGTGGGCATAGAAGAAACATTGGGCCATCAGATGCTGAGGTACTTTAAGAATGCTTGCTTTTATGTTACTTAGGCTGCAATCTGGCCTCATGTGCTTACTAGCACAAAGTGCATTCAGAGTCCAGTGAAAGCACTCTGTTGAAATTCTTGAAGATATTGATCCCATTGTCATTGGCTTCCCCGTAGAAAATTCACATGGCATCAAAGGAAATACTCTCTTTGGCAGATCATTATTGCAGTTGGGTAGTGCTTGCAAGCAGCAATAACAAGTGAGACTGGCAAGGCTCATGCAAGTCCTATGGAGCAGGCTATCATTCAAATATCAACTGCAGGGTTCCTGCTGCTTTGACATGCCAATCAGTGTCGAGGGTAAAAGCTGAGACAGAAAACTAGTCTTGAAGCTGCCTGCTTCGTTGAGGTGGCAAGCCCAACTGTGGTGGTCTGAGAAGTAACATGCTGGCAGCATGAAGGAGATCCTAATGACGCATCACCATCATTTGTCTTGATTTCCCACCAACATAGACTTCTGTTACCTTTATAATTTATGCTGCAACCAACAATTTTCAAAAATTGCTTGGAATTAGTGGTGGCAATCCTTGACCTAAATTACATGAAGTTAGTGGGCGTCGGGTTGGATGTAAATGATTTTGGGTCTTAAATGGGTTGACATAACTGACCTGTTTATCAAAGAGGTCAGTTTTTTGTTTTGACACATTTGGCCTGGCTCAACACATTTAATTATCAGGTTGGTTCAACGTGATTACAATCTAAACCTATGTTGTCAACCCACCTTATATGGATAAAATTTTATATCAAAATAGAACATAGTTAATTAGATGTGAAAGTAATACTGTAGTATTGATTTATAAATTAATTAGAACATATAGATTAATTGTATCAGCTTAATTTTAAGCATGTTAAGTCATTTTAGCAAGTTAGGGCTGATTTGATTTAACCTGTTTATTATGAATTATTCAGCATGCATATATGTATACATACATACAATACTTACATACATATAAAGAGATTGAGAAACAGTGCATGTGTTTGATTTGTATAAACTTCAGTTAATCTCCATTCAAATCCATCAAATGATGCAGGTCCCACATTGATTACCTAAGCAATTGAATGTAATATATTATTTATAAAAATAATGTAATTTAGAGACATCTAATATAAGCATCAAGTGAACGAACAATTGAACAATTAAAATAAATATAAAATAATACAATTTTTTTTTACCACTTGCTTTATGGACCGAAGATTTCTAAATTATAGGATTTTTTATGTATAAAATATTTTAGAGGTGATGTATCATATTTAATTATTCTGATTATTGATATGAGTCCTTAATATTTAATTTAAGATTTGATTGGATTTGAGTAAATATTCGCTCAATTGTACTTAAGTCAAAATACACAATACAAACACTCAAATATATATATATATATACACACACATATATACATACATATATGTATGTATAAATGTATATATATTTCTTTTGAGTTAGTAATTGGTAAAGAGAATGAGATTTTTGTATAAAATATATTTTTAAAATAAAAAAATGTATTGATATTGTGATGAATAACAATGGGAGTATCCATTTCTCACAAATGGGAAGTTTCTCTTGCCATGAGGCCTGAGGAGGGATTGCGCATTGTATTTTGCAGTCAAGCATGTTTTCAAATTCTTTCCATTATGAACAATTTGCTTCTTTATTGCCTCTAATAAATTACTTTTAAAATGAAAATTATATGTATTACCATGATGCCTGATGCTTAGGAGTTGTCTCCTTTGCGTACTTGAAAAATTTCTCTTGCCATGCCGCATCAAGGGGGTTTGAGCAACGCATCTATAACCAAGCTTTTTTTTTTTTTTTAATCAAGTTCCTTCCACCATTAACAATTAACTTTGTACTTTTTTAGTTATTTTGGATAAATTACATTTTAAATTGAAAAATGTGCCATGATATTGATGAATAATGCTAGAAAGCGTTTATTTTGGACGTGCAAGAAGCCTCTCACCGCATTAGCAATGAAGAAGGAATTGTTTGATTCGTAGGCATCATGTATGGTACAAGGAAGTTGTTGAATGCTAAATAGCCAAGTCAACATAGTTGAGGCAAGGAACTCACCTGGCTCCTTTGATATTTTTTTTTGAAAAATTTTTCATCAGGCATCTTCTTGTCAAATATTTTATAAAAAAAATAAATTTTATTAACTTTGATTGATAAAAAATTTGTACGAAAGAATAGTTATGAAAACATATTTTTATATTTTTTTGCATGAAAAAATAGTAATTTAATTATGGTACCCTTGAAATAAAGATGGATGAAAGTTAATAGACTCATAGAAATATAGAAATAGTTCTGATTTTTTTTTTTTTTTTGTGTATAGTTTTCTCTCTTCCAGCCAAATGTAAAAAAAATATGAGAGTCAAAAAAAATTTCTATCCTTTTTTTTTTTTTTTTGTTCAACCAAACAATCCCTGGGGCATTTGTGCGCCTCAAAGTATTTATTTTGATAAAAAATATATTATAATAAATAACTAAGAATAGAATAGATCATAATAATATTTTTCAAAAATAAGTAGTTATCTAATTTCTAATCTTTTCTAAAATAGTTTATACACCCAATCAATTTTGCGCTCAACCAAGCTCACACCAACATGCTCAACTCCGCCGCCGAACTCCCATCGCAATGGATGTTGCGTCCGCTCATCAGAAGCTCGTAACAAGAGCATAAAATCTTGGCAAGGGGCGGATGGTAGACGGAATTTCGTGGTGGGAATCCATCTAGCGGATTCGAACTGCTGCTGTGCTTGGCGGGCAGCCGTCGTCCCCGGCATGGAGCTCCTCGTCCTCCTCCCGACCGCCGGACCACTCCCGCTAACCCCTCCTCTCGCCCGCCTCCCGGCGAACCCCCTCATCTCCCCCGCCAAGGCGACCAACCCCTTCCCTCGCCTCGCAACCAAGCCTCGCAGGGCCGTCCCCGTCCGCGCCTCATCCTCGCCATCGTCGTCGTCGTCGTCGCCGTCGTCGTCGTCGTCGCTTTCGTCGTCGACGGCCGCGGCGTTAACGCCTTCTCCTCCCCCCGCCTCTCCCTCTACTCGGTGGGTGGTGGTGATGGAGAAGCCTTGGAACGCCGCGCCCTCGAAATCAGAGGTTATTGACTACTATGTGGGAACCCTAGCTAGGGTTTTAGGAAGGTAAGCATTACATTTTATTTCCTCTCCCGTCATCTTCCTTATTCTTGGAACACCTTTGGTTTCCTTGTTTAAATCTGTTTATCTTTTGGTGTTTTAAGCAGTGAGAAGGAGGCTCAGATGTGCATCTATGACGCTTCATGGCAGAATCAATTTGGCTTCTGCTGTGAGGTTGATGAGGAGTTGGCTCGTCAGCTCGCCAGTGAGTTCCAAGATGAATTGCTGTTTTTGATGGTTTTTTTTTTTCCTCTTGGTAACAGTGTAATACCAATCGATATGCTCCTTTACTTATGGGTGAGAGGATGCCGTAAGCAACGCATCGTACTCTATAATTTTGACAAATTTTTTTTTTTTTTTTTTTCACCATAGGAAGCTGATTCTCTGGCTTCCACATCGACTTTCCAGTCTTGCTTCTTATATTGCTGATTAGAGTTAGCCAAAGCAATTTGTACCGTTCTTCTCGTGTTACTAAGGTGTTCTGGGGTCCTTGAATTTCCCTGTCTTATGGCTTCCACCATGCCAATTGCCTTGAAGACCATCAGATATAGGAACCACCCAATGGCAAAGTTTGTGAAATAACAAACTATCAGATTTGCTCGATGTAAGATTTATTGGAGTTTGGAAATAGCACGATCTGGACTCGGAGCACATTGTGTATTCTGCTGGATGCTTAAGATACTATCCAAAATTTGTGATATTGATTCAAGCCAATTAAAATCTTGGAACTCTCAAAACAGTAACTTTGAAGTGTTTTTAGTAATTTCGGGTCAGTAATTATCTGATGAGTGTTGCGCTCTTTTGTTGCAGGACTGCCAGGGGTATTATCTGTGAGGCCCGACAGGGATGAAATAGCTGGAAAGAAGGATTACAGCTATTCAAACATCTCATTAACTGATCAGCTCAGGGCTGATGGCTGTGCTTCTGGATTTTCTCCATCGGCGCAAAATAATGAGTACTGGCTAATTCAAATGGAGAAGCCTGGTGTTGAAGTTGTAACAAAGGCACAAATGGTGGAGTATTATGTTCAGACTCTAACCAAAGTTTTGAGGAAGTGAGTAGTGCTCTTCCATGTCATTTCTGGCTTTTACTTCTCTTTAGTGTTCTTTGGAAGGTTCATTGGTGAATTTTTGCAGTGAGAAGGATGCACAAGTGTGCATATATGACATCTCTTGGGAGAAGGATTTTGGATTTTGTTGCCAAATTGATGAGAAATGTGCACAGGAACTAGCTGGTGAGTTTATGCACAAGCATACATTTAGATGTCCCTCCATTTAAGCAGTCTAAGTGAATTTAATTGCATTGCAGATGTTCCGGGGGTTTTATCTATGCAGCCTGATAAGAATTTTGGGTCAGTTAACAAAGATTACAAAGGTGACTCATATTCATAGTTGGGCTATATGTTATTTACGTCCAGTATTTTTGATGTTTATTGTAATACTTTCATGCATTTTGCTTTGATGTTTATTGTAATACTTTCATGCATTTTGCTGCCCATCTCCTACTGTATGTTAAGCTATATGCTGTTTTTATTTAAAATATAAATTCTTGAATGAGCCATTACATGCCCATAAGACTTTTGGAAAAGCTTTATGTTAATTTGTGCACAAGCTGGGACCATAAAGAAATTAAGAAGTACCATAAAGTATATTTGGACATATGTGCATAATGATAGAACAAAATTTTGTAGGATAAGGTATAGTGGTTCAAATGATATAATTCTTCAATGGTTTATAATTCTTGCATTCAGAAAAGGAACATAATTTTTCAAAGTTGTAGGAAAGTCTGGGTGTGTTTGGATTAACTATTGGCTAGCAGCTATCTCACATAGCTTTTGCCCAACAACCACTTAAAGGTACCCTAATAACCAATCCAAACAGGGCATTAATTGGTAAAAAGCTATTCAAAATTATAATTAAAGGTTTTACAGAAGCAAATAAAAGTTTGCAATTTCTGATCATAATATGAAAATTGATAGTTTATTAAACTGCTGAACTTATGATGGGCTAGCCACATGGCAATTACAGCTCATTATGTGTATGAATGAATGTATTTTGTCCCTTATAGAACACTACAGAAATGTAGAGTCTGTAATGCTGCTTCCTTCTTGTTTAGACATTCTGTACAAAACATTGGTCAAAATAAATTTGGAGGAAACTTTTAGGCATATGTTTCCTTTCTCCAAGTTGCACTTATGGGATAATAGCATGAACTCTAGTGAAATTGATGTTGGTTTTATGACTTCATGATAACAAGTCACTGATCTTGCTACCATTGATTACGGTAGTGGTACATACCTGTTGCGAGGGCAGAATCTACTGTGGTCTACTATGAAAAAGAATCTAGGGTTGATGCACAAAGACAAGGTATAACACCAATGAGTTTTTGCGGGCCTTTCTAGAAACACTTTGTGGACATACATGCTATCTGATGCAAACCTAAAATATTTGTCATGGATGGACAATACTACAAGAATATCAATGGGTTGTGCATGATTTGCTGGAGCATTGTAGTAAATCTTTGTTCTCTTTGATTTTGAATGATGATCAGTGTTGCTTCTAAAAGAGAGAGAGAGAGAGAAAAAAAAAACGATTCCTGTCTTTTAGTATGTCTTACAATATTTAGCATATTTTCATGTTTCATTTAGCATGGCATGTTTAATTTTAAGGTGAATGAATTGTGACAGTAATTACATATTTAGTTACAGGTGATGATTGCAGGAAACAGACTTAAATTCACATATATCTTCATATATTATGCGCGTGCACATGAATATTTGCATGCATGAGTATGTAAACTGCCTTGATAATAGACTCGGAAATCATGATGCAGGTGATGATAAATCGAAGGAACTGCTTGATTCATCAGGAACAAATAAGATGCCTGATGTGAAAACCAAAAGACTTTTTGTGACTGGTAAGATAACTTCTTTATTGTTTTTAGTTTTCCCCCTGCCATGCTTTCAATAATCATCTTTAAAAATTGTTATTTCATTTTTCCTGGTAAGAATTATTCATACAGAAATTTAATTCCCGACAATAACCATGATGTTCCGAATTTTAGCTTACCAGTCAGTTGAAGAGCTAGAACATGGACAATTTATGTATAAGAAATGTGATCGATGCTAGACACAGCTTTCTCTTGTTTGCTTCTTATCTGTAGCCTTAATTCTCCTCATGATCATTAAGATTTTAAAGTTTTGGTTCAAATTTCAGACTATTCTATTATTAAATCAAGAAGCCTTATCCAATTCATATGGGTTTGCCTGCTAGGAGTTGCATCCATCTTTTTGAGCCGCCCAACGATAAATCATGGTGTTGGATCTGTTAGAGGCCTGTGCTGTCAACCTCTTCTGTTTCTTTTCCTTGCTCCACTTTGAACCAAATGGAACAGATGGTTGTCAGTTCTCTCCATTAAATTTTGTGTCCTCTTCTGCTCCTAGCTTCTAAAATTCATTTTAAGGCTCAAATATAAGCTAAGCCAAATTAGAAGAAATTCTTTATCTTAAAAAATAGTCCAATGTTGCGATGCAATGACATTTATCTACTTTCTTTTTATTGTATTGGCTTCTTGAGCAGCTCTTTTCACTTATCTGGATTCTTTATTTGAAAAGCAGCATTCTTTTCTGAAAATTCTATTCAAGGGATGCAACTTTAGTTCTAACTTCTAAATACATGATACTGCATTTAATCTTACTGTTACTTACAAAAATTCTAACAGATTTAGTCCATATAAAAATCCATTCTATCTTTGAAAATTGGAGCATTTATTTTGTCTCCAAAATAGCACCAAATAGGAACCAAGATGTTATGCCTTTTTGCAGGATTGCCATGGGAATCATTGAAAGCTTCATGATTATGTTGGCTTGTCATTGAGCTCAATACTACATTAAGTTAATTGGTAGGGATGCAGTACCACATTGGGATGTTTTGCTTATGCTAATGTGGACCTAATGGGCTATGAAATTGAGGGTGTTGTGCGTTGTCTCTTCATTATCCTTATCCTCCCACCTTGCTAGTCTTGTCGTAGTTTGGTTTTTGACTTTCCAAAGGTCCCTAAACTTAATTCTACTCCTCATTGAAGATCTTCCCAAAGCATCGATCTTGGAGCTTATTGGCTCTCTATTGATATTGTTGTTACCATTTTCATTCATCTTGAGGACACACTGCTCCTTGGGAGGTTTGGAGGTATATGTAACAACTCCTTTAATCTTCTCTCTTTGCACTCACCTTCTGTTTCTATCTATCCCATTGCTGCTACTTTATTTGATTGTAGCCTTGGAATCTCCATGTTTGATGCAGTGTTTCATTATCAAGCAGGTATATTAAAAATTTGAAGAATTTGGAAACTGGTCTTTTGGGTTGTTTATTCATGGATGGGGTGGTGATCAATGTATTAGAGATGAGATGTTTAGGGAGCCGACTTGAGTAGGGGGATCTAAGTTGTAACTTTGGAAAGATGGTTATGGCAGAGTAAATATCCTCTAGATGGATCCATAGGAGTGTTCTCTCTAACAATACCTTGATTTAATTTTGCCAACCTGGCTGGCAAACCAGTCAGCAACCTTATTTGATTTTCCTTATGAATTTGCAAGTCTTGAGAAGCTCTCATCTCCTATCGAATGTCCTTCACTGGAAGCCTTTGGACCAAGGACAATTTACCAAAGTTCACTGACAATTTGGACCAGCCTCTGCTTGCACCTTCTATAACCATAGTCCAACCGTGTAGGCAAGAGAAGTGCTGGCTCATTGGTTGTGCCTTGATAACTGGCTGATTAAATTCCCTTTGTTATATTCATTTCCTAATAGCAAGGACATGATGTATCATGCACTTTCTATCTGGGGCTGAATGTTTATTAAAAGCAACAATTATCACCCACCTGTTTTGCTTGTTATGTCTAGTCCACTTTGTTGTTTAGTGATAGTACTGTGATATGTCTCCGAAATCTAGAGTTACATTATTCCTTCACATTTTGCTCGACCAAAACTTAAACGTTTCACATCATTTCTTTCATTTCATTTAGGCATTAGGCACTTGACCTGTCTCATTTAAATGCTGTAAGATGGTTGCCAAATTATTTGTTGCAGGACTTTCATTCTATACTTCTGAGAAAACCTTGCGTGCAGCATTCGAAGGCTTTGGTGAGCTTATTGAAGGTAAAGTAGTGAACCTCTTCATTCATCATCTAACTGGCGCAACATTGTTGATGCTCCAGTTGCCTTGCAACAGTTAAGATTATCATGGACAAGATATCAAAAAGGTCCAAGGGCTATGCCTTCATAGAATACACTACCGAGGAAGCTGCAAGTGCTGCTCTGAAAGAGATGAATGGGAAGGTATGACCAGTCCAGTCTCTTGTTGTACCAATACCCAAGCATATCTTAAAGATTATGATCCATCCAGTTCTGATGCTTGCAGATCATCAATGGCTGGATGATAGTTGTCGATGTTGCCAAAACTAATCCACCAAAACACAGCAGGGACCGCCAGAGGCCACCAAGTTCATCAGCTTGGTCAAATTAAATGATACCGAACGCAAGTTGACAACCAGAGATGGGTGAATGTTTAGTTGCCTGGTCCGAGATTTTAGTTTTGTGAATTGCCTCCCCAATGGAGTTTTAGGGACTGTGGGTGCCCCTTTGTACCGATCATTCCTCACTTTTTAGCGACCTATTAGGTGCCTTTATTGGGTAGCGAGCCTTCTCTAGCATGCGTAGATGGCAGATGATATCATTCATTTTTTGGTTTAGAGAAAGGTCAATTTTATGGGACGCGCTTTGGTCAAACGACTCTTTTTAAATCTTTAGTCATTAATTCATTTGGACATATCACTATCTTATCTTGTGTTGGAAATTTTTACGCAGAGTATTGGCAAATTAAACTACAAATAATGGTGTAAACTAGCTCAATTAAGCTTGAGTTCGACCAAGCTAAGCATGAAATTAATTTTGGCATCAAAGTTTAATATCAAGCTTGATTTATTGTTACTTGGCTGAGCTTAACTTCAGATCATGGCAAACGATAGTTTGCTTGGATCAATTCGTCAGCCTTACGAGCTGAAACCAATCTGGTTTGTATTTAGCTTGTTTGAAGTGCTTGAATCAAATAAAGTTCAAGCTTTAGTTGAAGCTCATGATTTTACTTATTTAAACAATTAACTAAACAAAACCTTGGTGAGAGCACTACTAATCCTGTAATGAGCCAAAACAAATCAAGCTTGTATCAAGCATGTTTCAAGAGCTTAAATCATATAAAAATTAGTGCTTGAATTAAAGTTCATAATGAATTTACCAATTTAAACAATAAACTAAATGAAACCTTAATCTGATCCCAAGTGCTCTGAAATTTAGTAGTTGGATCCATTCTAACTATTCATTGCATATGTACCTGTACGTGTTACAGTATATTACAGATGTACGTGTGTGTGTATTAAATAAGCTATACCCAATTTCAAACGTTATTAAAAATAGAGCTAGGTTTCTTCTGAGGCTTGTCTTGAAATTAATTCCCAAGTCCATTTGTGGCTCTAATAACTCCAAACTGCGCCTGACTAAGCGCTGATGCCAAATATGACCTCAAAATGAGTGATGCATTGAGAGATGCCTAATATTGGTTTGTCTCATGGAACTCATCTTATGGTACAAAAACCAAACAAGATCACTGAAGCTAAGATAATTATCAATAACTACATTTGACATACCGTTCTAATTCTACGAATCAGAAAAATGGCGATTTTGTAATGCATAGAAAAAATAATTTTAGAGGCGTGATTTTGGGTTTAAAGGTTCTACGGCGCAAAGTTTAGAGGATTTTGATCATGGTCAAACAGAACCAAGCCAGGTTAAATGTGGTCAAATTACGAGCTAGTTTGAGTTCAAAAGATTTATATAAAGGCTCAAATTGATATAAAGTTTGCCAAAGCCTCTAATAAATTCCTAGGAGATGTGCAGGGTGTTGGGAATAATGTTTGAGACTGGTTAATCAGTATGCAAATAAGGTCGGTTTTGAGACTTCACTGATGGAATTGATGATATTTTGGGCCCGGTAAAGGTAATTGGTCCTGGGAAATGTGTTTTGGATAAATGAGGGAAATCCCCAATGTTTTGGATGAATGAGAACAATCATAGGAACAAAATGTGCTTTAGAGTAGGAGCGAACATGGGCGGGTTGGTTTGGCTTAAGAGTTAAGGGTCAACTCAAGATTGACTCAATCTCAATTGGTTCTATATTCATTCAATCCGAAACTGAGCCGAATAAAATTGAAACCAAACAAAGCCAACCCTACAGATATCTGGATGGTTTGAGTTGGTCCACGGTTACCCAAAAATTTAAAATATAATATAATAATATATTGATTTTATTCAAGAAAATTAATATAGAACAATTGGTAGACAATATAAATAAAACACAATACTGTAATAAAATAAAAATAAAAATAAAAATAAAAAAATCCAGAAGTTAAACTATATGGTAGCCGGGAACGTAACATATCACCACAAGAAGGAAATCCATTATTCTATCTACTAAAATAAAAGTTAACATAAACTATGAACCTCCAATACAGTGAACAATGAATTAATATGTGTACCATATTATAAATTTTATAGACATAACATAATATGATGTAAATCAAGGTCCAATCATATGATTTTAAGATGCCAAAATAAGTTTTAGATAAAAGAACCTCAAAAAGCCTAAATATTAGGTTTGATGAATCCTTTTGTTAAAAGTTCTTGCTAAAATGCAACCTCATCTAGTAAGAGTAACTCCCACTTCATTGCCTCATTCTCCATCCATCCTTTTCTGACAACAGGTGAGCAAAATATATCAGAATCATTTCCATACTGTAATACATTAGTATTTGGCTACAAATTTTAGCATTTGACTTATATTTGTGTCCAGGTATCCAGAATTGGTTTCAGGCACATTTATCTTTTATCTCTCTCATAAAGTCCAAAAATTTTACAGGAGATAGTGACAAATTTTCAAATTTATTTTTCTTTTATGCAACATCTGGCAGCATACGTATTTTCATTTTGCAGACATTCTGTGACAACAGCTAGGTAACTCACTTGAGAATCCACCACTTGATGTATTAGAAATACTAAACAGTTCCAACAGTACAAGACAAGAATTATAATCTAAAGCAGTTCTAAAGATGCAGGACAGTCTTACGATCAACAATATCCAGATCTATCCTCTCAACCAAGTATTCCGATAGGATGAGTTATCACGCAGAGAAGCATCATGTGCCTTGTACTCCATCAGGTAGCTATGGGGTAACTTCAAGTGCCGCTTAATTGAGTCCCTTAATGCCATCACAGCCTAGCAATATCAAAACCAATGGTGTCAGCATTAAAAGTTTGATTAACCATCTGGTCAAAAATGTGGATTAGGTCAGAAATATTAAACCTGGTGGTCTGATGCATTACGATTCCATACACTCAAGATGTCTTCATTAAAGCGAATGCTTAGCACTGTACCACAAACGTCATCTCCATGATCAAGTTGGTCACCAACTAATGCCAGCACCTATAAACAGTACCACTTAAAAATACTAAGGTAAAATATCCAACACTGTTGTCAAAGAAACTGTCCAATTAATTGACATCATTACAGCACTATGCTATTCTCCAGAGATAAATAGAGCATTAAGCGAAAATTAAGCAATATACAAATTCTTGCTATATTCTAAATAGATAGAGAAGTATTGATGCTAGCACAAGTTATTGTGAAGTGTAGTAAAATTTCTAACCTATGCCATGTTCCTGGAAGCAATTAGCTGAAAGATGCAATACGAAGATCATCTGTTAACAAAAACTTGTTTGAGCAACATTATCAGATTCTTGCTTGTCATAAGTTTCACATTTGTCCTTGAGGGGAAAAACACAAATAAAGTTACTCAAGGTCAAAGATTCCTTCTCAGCATGCTCACACCCATAAACCCCATTCTAATGCTCACACCCATAAACCCCACTCTATCTGTTTAAAGCCAACTATGCAAATTCTCTCTCCATATTTATCCATGGATATCCACTCCAACCTATTGGATATTATCAATAGACAGTAGAGATGCAAGGGGCTGAAGTAAAGAGGCAGTGCAACTGAGAGCCTGTAAGGCAGGGACAAGGCCAACAAATCTACAATCCTTAGATCTTGGGGACAGCAAAAATTACTCTTTTAACAATTTTCTTATCAAAAAACGTCAATATTAATTTCTCTGAAGTCTACTACTCTGTTTCGCATGATCTCCCCCTATGTTGAACCATTTTAAATCGGCAATTCCTGCTCCAGTGGGAGATTGCACACAGAATGAGTTGCCAGTGGCCACAGAGGTCAACTGCCAGGTTAGGAATGGAAATTGTGAACAGTTGTGCCACTCCTTGGAAATCTATATCAAGGAATCATCGAGATCGACTAATTTTGATTTAAGACTGAACAAGTTAGGTAATCTCAAGCGAATGAAGCAAACCTTCAAGAATATTGCAGTTTGTATAACGTTATTATGTCACTGCAATGATATACCAACTAATAAATATAATTATTATATAATAACATTTTACATAATATTAAAAATCATAAGATGTTAGAATTATGGTATTGCTAATATAATATTATATCGCAGTATCTTATCTTCGATATAAATGTGTTTTATATCATAATTATATTATTTAATATATACAATAAATATAATTCCACATTATACTAATCTTAATAACTATTAGCATTTGGGAAATTACTATTACACAATATTCACATTTGCATAATAGCATACAATATTCTATAATGTTATCCAAATATGCAAATAGCATAATATTTACTTTAAAATGTTACGTTATATTATTATAGTTACTATCTAATTCTTTTTGCATTCTTGGCAGAATGGTAAAGTTGTTGCATTATGGCTTGGGTTTCATAGTTTCAAAACATAGAAAAAGCCTTTCCACTTGTGGGGTTAAGGTTGCATACATCTAATCCTCTCCAAATTCCACAATGACATAGAAAAATTATATAATATAATTCTTGTGCAACTATATTTAAAAATAAATGTAATAAAATAATTATATACTATGCATGTTGTGATGTTAGATCAAATTATTATATTAGAATTTAAAATGATCATAATATTTTATTGATGCATTACACTATTAATATGTTGAATAACTATTATAATTATAACATAATACAATAAAGTAAGTTGTAACATAGCATCCTTACTTTAAATTATAAAGCTCCTCTAATTGTTTTAATGCTATATTATTTTATATAACAAATAATATATTATTATATTATGTTTTGAAGGTATGGTTTGTATTATTATATTATGGTTTCGAAGGTATGCATTTTTTAAGGGAATGATACCCACTGAAATCAACATTCTCATGCCCAAGTGAGTTATCAATTATGGGAATGGGTTGGAATGGGAAATTTATACCCATTCCCACCTTCCATTCCAGCAAACAAAACATGGCCTTATAGTTGATTTTTCCATTCCAGCAAACATTTTTTTATTCTCCATTCATTTACTTTATAGTTGTTTCATACTTCAATTTTTCACATTTCGTTTACATTTTGAAAATTCTTAAAGAATCAAAACATCTTACAATCTACGGTCCAATCTAGGCCCCTCTAATATTCATGACTTGATCCTGATCTTAACAACATTGCTCTCAATAGCTTAAAATTTTTAGAATAGAAGGAGATTGCTATACTCCGTGGTGAATGGCACTGCAGAGCTCATTTGCATGCATTACAACTTCTGTTTCATATGCTCAAGTGCAAATGGAACAAGCCATCAAAAATTGTAACTAAAAAGAAAAACTTGGCTCATTTTATCAATTCTTCCTTTTGCATCAAAAGGCAGGACCCATAGTTTTGTGAATATAAATTTCAGTCAAGTACCTGGCTAGAATGAATTATGTAAGTTCATGGTAAACAAGCATTCATCAAACTAGCAAGAGCAGGATCCATAGCTTTCTGAATATAAATTTTAGTCAACTACTTGGCTAGAATGAATTATTAGGTTCATGGTAAACATGCATTCATCAAACTAGCAAAGGCACATGTTTTATAGTTTTGTAGTGCTGGTTTGAAGCCTTGATAAAAAAAGGTATGAAGAAATATCAACTAAAATAATATTAAAGATATATTTTAAAAGCAATATAAACAAAACTTTTACCAACATGATGCAAAAATGCTATTCCCGCTGTGAACGGCTAGCACAGACTAGTATGATATTGTACTTCTAATCCATGGTTTAGCATTTTGGTCAAGCAACGAGAACCAACCCAAGGTTGCATTTGGAACAATAATAAAGCAAAGAATAAGGCTTGAAGCCCTATTTCTGGCAAACAGTTATAAATAATATGACTGAGGGAGGAAGAGCTATTCCAGTCAGACTTGCTTATTCCCAGAACCATAAGAAGGGGATGTTGGGGTAACTTTATTCCTGGAATAAGGACATCTTTCGTTCCTGCCTCCTTTTCTTATGAATAAAAACAACCTCAGCCTAGATATTTTAACCAATCAAAAGAAAGATTAATTTTTGGAATAATTTATCTTCCACTTTTCTCATTCCCATACCAAAAGCAGCCCAAAAGGATATGTGCAGTTAATGTAGGACATCAAAGAGGATTTTTAGGAACTCAGTTTTTTGGCTTTGAACAACAAATGGTGGGGAAAGCACGAGAGGTTGATAATTCGGAAACAACAAGCATGGGAGATTAACAAAATGAAAAACCAAATTAGCAAGAAAGCACAATATCCTTTCTGCACAATGTGATACTTAAGTTTCATAGACTCAAGGTTTATAGTGTCAAATTTCTGATACAAATTCTTCTTCAGGCCGGCTAACAACATGCAGAAAAAATATCTGGTATTGTTTGTTTACCATCTCAGATGTCTTCAAGACCCAATCTGATCTCTCTTTATTTTTTTGGCGCCTGGGAAAGGCTTAGTCCTAGCATGTCTCTGACTTTCATTCAGAAAGATCAATGGAAAGGATGACTGCAAGATCTGGTGATTTGATCGCCAAAACAAAGCTCTGTAGGAGATCAGCTGGGAATAATTTGCTGCAGATCAAAGCAGCAGTCTACTAGAAGGAAGTCTGCAGCAGACAGTCCATGAAAAAGTCTGAAGTGTTGGATGGTTTGGATCTCAAAACAGATCAACAGATCTGCAAAATTTGGTAGAATGGCTTGGTGGTGCAGAGAAAAATACAACAGAACAAGGAAAAGGGAAGGCAGAAAAGAAAGATACAGAGGAACGTAAAGGAGGAAGAAGATAAAGAAAGAGAAGGGCTTCTGTCTCACATAGAAGCAAAACTACATGCAAGACATACTCATCGATAGAGAACCAGCAATCTCCATTAGCTCATTCATAACCAAGAAATAATAAATGCATGGTCTTCAGAAGGGCCTGCTACCCCTAAGAATCCATCTATAAAAATAAAATAGCAAAATAACTTAAAATCCAATGATTCAGAGTAAAAGAACTTAAGCTATTAAATAAAGGCCAAGATTATAATATCTTGATGATAATCTAACAGTGTGAATTAATTCACCCACAAACTATCAAACGAAGAAAAACACATGAAAACTAGTAAGTTCTGCAATGAATTTGATCCTATGAAAAAATCTGCAGCACAACTGAAAATCAGTAGCAAACTCAGCCACATCAAATGCCATCAAAAGTTGTGAACAAAAGCAGGATGATCTGTCCTTGCGCATAAACTTGAAATCCACCATCCAGATATCTAGCAGTGGCTTACATTACAATGACATATCATACTACTCAATCCTTGTACCTTCCAATAGAGGAATCAACACCCTCGTGATCCACAGTTTGTCAATCATTACCATGCAACCATGCTAATTCATAGGGATGCTTGTTTAGTTTGATCTTGTGTTAAGCTTTTTCCACCACTTCCACTGAAACAAAATCCTCAATGCTTCCTCATCAATGATCAATTTAACCAATTTTCATGGAAATATTTTCAGCTCTAAAGACACTGCATATTAAATCTAGGCGACCAACATCCTTGCAGCCACTATAGTTGTTTCTTGATAAGAAAAAACTACATCCTCAAAAGTATCAAGTGGAGCAGGTTGTCATTCAGATGGGTTGCTCCCTTTTTTCCGGTTGTTCTTGTCACATCAGTAACACTCACTCAATTCTCCTAATGCACTAGAGTATTATGACTAACTTAATCCACCTTAAGAGTTGGGAAACTTTTGGATGGAACATCATAAAATTATGATGCCAAAGTTTATTATTCTTGCAAGTGAAATGGTTGGTAAGCTGATCAGGAATAGTAAAATTTTAAAATGTGACTTACTTGGCTTGCTAGGTGAACATGCTGATGTTTTACATCATGTTTCAGCATGACGAATGAGACTGATTCATAAATCAGCACTAAATGTTGCTAATTGGCCATCGACTTGCTGCATCATATTTGATAGTTATCTTTCAGCATTTAAAGTAACATCTTTTCTTTATGATTTATCCTTATATTTGTTAGTTTCTCAAAGTAGTTGTATCTTCTGCACTGCTTTGATCTCTGGCTGATCAACTAAGCGGCACCTTGATCACCTGTCTACTGCTTAAAGTCCTTAAAACATCAACAAATAGATGTTATATGACTTGCCATGCATCTGCATCATTTCTGTGAGCAAGTAAATGGAGTTCAAAAATGTCAGAATGCTTTCAACCAGCTGAAAACTCAACAGTACTGCCCATACAACTGGAAGACATTCTTAGAGGGTTTTAATTCTAAAACTTCGATTCCCCTATTCAGCATTATAGACTAGATAATGTATGAGTTGTTGCACATCTATATTATTTTTCTGCAAGTAAATGGTGTTCACATGTCAAAAAGGCTTTTAACAAGCTAGAAGACAGGAGTACACGACTTGTCCCACAACTGCATGGCATTCATAAAGGATAGTTAAATGCGAAATTTCCATTCCCCCATGTTAAACAATATGGGCAAAGCTTACAAAGACAATCAAAAGCCAAACCAAATTAAGAAAAACAAAAATTGGAAGTAAGAAAAAGTTCTACAAAAAAGTAAACGGAGAGGTGTTGACCAATATAAAGGAGAAATAACAAGTGACTTCCTTTGCTTACCAAGTCTTCCCAGAATCGACCTGAAACAGCCTTTTTGAACCGTATTATCCACTTCCCACCATTGCAATTGGCAGCATCCTGCACAATATCACACAGGGTATGTTTCACTTGTCCTAGCTGAAGATCTACAGTGCCTTTTTATTTTCTTCTTTGTTTTTCTTGAATGGAATAAATAAGAACAGATTCCTGCTAGCATAAGTATGGTACAAAGAATTACCTCCCACAAAGGCCGAATACCCTCTTTGAAAAGATGCAGATCTGTTGGACTTGGTAGAGATGAAGGGCGTGCCAGATGACAATAGCAAACCCAAAAACCTTCAACCTATAGATATATCACATTTATACGGCATCATGCCAAAGTCTGAGCATTGGCATTACCGAAGAAGAAACGATAACTAATTCAAAGAAACGAAACAAAGCAGCATACCGTACTGAACTCGACGATTTTCTTGATGTTGTCCTCATATGATGTCTGTGTCCGTACTCCAGGTGTTCGACGTGTATACCAGAACACAAACTTGTGCTGAAGATGCAAAAAATAACTCATCCATCAGAAAAAAAAAAAAGGAGTAGGAACAATAGCAGTGAGGAGTTGAATGTGAAAACTCACAGAGCACTGTCATAGTAAATCAGCATACATACATTCAAACATTCAAATTTATCAAAAAAAAGGAAAAAAAATAGATTTTGAAATCACAATACAGTTAATTTGTCAAATGAAACCACGTTAATAATTCAGAACTGGAAGCTTTTGCATAATTGTAATGATGAATGTTAAGCAAAAAATTGAGGCTAGATTTCTCGTAGCCAAATTCGCTAACTACCCACCATCCCAATTTACAGGAATATATCTCCCATCCAAAATCGATCCATCAAAGGGCAGCAACTAGCCATCACAATTAATTTTTGAAAAGGGGAAAAAATAGCACACTCTTAAATCTTTATAGTTTAAGATCCTCTGGATAAACTATTGAACCATAAATTTACCTTAGCATAAGGTAGTCAAAGACGGGAAATGACATCTATGGCATCTAGAAGGAAAAGCTCTGTCCTGTCCCCTAACATACGAGTTCTTCAGGTTGAGAATGGCCTCCAATTTAAGGGTTGTTTTTTCTTTCATATTTCACAGTTGGCAAACGTGACATAAGAGAGAATCATCTCGCATTTAAACCTAGTAATAAAGGCTAATTTATTTAGCAAAACAACCAGTAAAAGGAGCAGAATAAGGGGAAACGAGGGAATTGAGAACGAATGCAAGGTTTCTAACGAAGACATCATCTAAAACGAAGAAACGAAGGGCAATTTGCGTCTTTCTGAATCAAATCCCCGTCTAGGGCAAAGGAAATTGGAAGATCAAGGAAGGAAACGCGACAATTGTCAGAGAGAGAACAAGACCTTTAAGGGATGGAGACCCGCTTTGAGCTCGCGAGCTTGGCGCTCCCGCTCTTCTACGTCGCCCTCGGCGGCATCGGCGGAGGCGGCGGGCGGAGGAGGGGCGGCAGGACCCTTGCTCTCGACGTCCTTCTTGTCCGCAGAGTCCATCATCCCTTCCTCACCCAATCTCGTCTAAAAACACGGACCGAACAGCGCAACGAACGACCGCGGACACGACTGGCAGCAGGCCGCGAGGGTTCTCGCCGGGACGAAGGACGAAGTCCGACGGGGTGCGCGCGTTGAGCACCTGAGATGCACGTGACCTTATCCACGGTCTGCGCACCTGGCAGCACTACCATTTTTTTATTTAAAAAAATCTAAGCGGTATTTTTAATAAAAAATTTTAATTTATTATGGTTCACCCAAGCAAGCCTACCCCTTGCCTACTAATATCTGTAACGAAGCTTATCTGCAGTTCTTTAGGTATAAAAGGAGCCATTAGAGTCTATCTCTATAACTCTTCCTCCTGTATTTAAGTGCCATATATCAGTCTTATGTTGTTAAAAAGTTAAAAAAAAAAAGAAGATAGGCTTCAATTGCATCTCTAAGTTTCATCTTCTTATAGATGCATTAGATAGTCTTAAGAGCTATTCTTACAAAAAGGTGATCAAAATGCTTGTTAACCCTTCCTCACTATTAAATAATATCCTTAGATATAAATCTTATTTAATTAACGTTTCTAATACCTTAGCTACATTGTGGTTCTAATGAGATCCCGCGTTCTAAAAAGAGTCTCGAACAAACTGATAACTCCATCGAAAATCCCTTGTATATAAGTCTAATGTTATGTAGATTAGATTTTCTTTCATTCATAAATTAGGAGTTTTTTTTTTTTCTTTTAATCATAAATTGTAATAGCGACTCCTCATACTCTTTTTGCTTTATTTTGTTGCAAACTATCTCTGTTTTATTTTGAAGCTTGAAGAGGCATTCAAGAAGAAGTAAAAAACAAAGACTAAGGTAGGAGAGATAGGTTTAAAGTCCCTTTCCGATCTTATAAAGTTAGATGGATGCTTAAAGTAATCTATGCTTTAATATATCCTATTTAGTCATTTCTTTTCTTGTCTAGTGATTGACTTTTTGCTTTGTTTAACATGGTGCCTTATTTTATGCAGCACACTCAGATTTTATTTATGTTTAATATTTAACTTTTGCATAATAGCATCTTATATGTCATATGAGAGATAAATTTGCTACATTCGATGTCATAGTTCGTCATAGTGATGTTATAGTTCTTGCATAATAGAGTTCTTAAACAGTGACATCATGTCACCATGTTAGCTTGATATATGTTTAGGTTCATAGCATGATATAGCATCTAGCATCTAACATAATGATGTGGTTAGCATACCCATGCACCATCATTGATATATGCCTAGTGTAGATGCGCATGTATACTTAGAGTAGGTGATTATATGCATAGTTCATGCTTTAGTTTAGCTTTTAGATTAGTTGCTTTGTTTGCTTGTTTGTTTAATTAAACACCTAAAATATCAAAAGCATAGTAAATCATAAGTTGATGCATCACCTCTTGTATTTATATTAAGTATCAAACGGATTGTACTAGATCGGTACGACCAACAAAGGAGGTAGCCTACTAGGCGGTTATGTTGTGCTAGCATACATGACAGTTAGGTGGTGCTTGGCACAGCCTGCAGGCCCAAGGTTAGATCGGGCTAGATATTTTTTATTTTTTAAATATTTTTTTATATCAACATAACGAGCCAAGCAATTTTATTTGATTTTTTAGACTAATTTTATAGAAATTAAATATATGGATCTTTGTTTATGAGTGGGTAAATGGCTTATCATCGCATACCTCACAATCGTACTGCCCCACTGCTATGTTGCTCAATCCTTTTCTTAACTTAATTATATAAAAATTAAATAAAATATATTAAATATACATATCATTTTTGAAAATTTGTTGTTGGCAAACCCATCGTGTCACCCTTTTTTGGTCTAGCTTTCAAGACCTTTTATTTTTATTTGTTTAAGAAATTTTGAAATGTCCCATTTTTGAAAATAGAATTTTATTTAAGGATTGTAAAATTTTCTTTAAATATTTTTTATAGTATTTATATAGATATTTTAATATTTACTAAATATTTTAATATTTAATTTTTATTAAATGTTAATATTTTTATTATTAATATTAAAATATCAAAATATTTATTATCAATATTATTGTGCAAATTAATAATATTTATGTAATATTGATATTTTTATATATACTTACTAAAATTATTAATTATTATTTTATGTAATTATTAAAAATGTATTTAATAAAAATAATTATATTTATTAATATTTAATTTAAAACTATTTATTTAATAATAAAATATCGATACAAATTACAAAAAAAATTTAATTAATTGTTAATTAAAAAATAAATTTTATTTTATAAAAATGCATCAATTAGTGATACATAATTTACAAATATTTATTATTATAAAATAAAAAATTTAATTACATAAATTATAAATTTTATATCAATTTAATTGAATAAGTATTTTAATGTAATAATATTTATATTAATAATTAACACTATTAATAATATTAATAAATGTTATTTTTATCTATGTGATTATAAATGATCGTTTTGACAAAATTTATAAATTTAATGAATTTTAAAAATTTTGTTTAACCGAGTAGTCAAGCGAAAAAGTTTTGATTTGAAAATTTTAAAATCCAGAATTCAAATGAAACGTGCAACCTAATTGATTGGGTTGTTGGCTCTGATTTGAAATCCAACCAATCGGTCTCCATTAGCGTGGTCGGGCTCGTGGCGTTGACCATCGGGGGGGCGGAGATTTCGGCATGGAATTCGCGGGGCTCTCCGGTGGTGGGAGACAGAGACAATGGAATTGCTGAGGCGGATCCGCAGAAGTGACAATAAAATAAACACATCCCCATCCGTGGCCGTTGGCCAAGATGCTGAAGGATTTTAACCCTCTTTTTTTTTTTTTTTTTTTTATCAACTTTCTTACGGCACTGAGTTTCTCATCCTTGAGTGCCCGGCAAAAAGAAAGAAATTGTCGGTCACGCCCACATCAACGCGCGTGGCGCAGCCATGGATCTCTCGAGGCTGCTGTGGGGCCGCATTTAGCGGACGGGTGGGTGCTCCTGCCCGCAGCTGTGGACCTGTTCTCAGAGATCGGCCGGCGATGGAACTCCAATAGCGTGGCGGTCCTCGCTTATTTATGGAATTTATCCTCTCTCTCTCTCTCTCTCTCTCTCTCATCATTTCACCCTTGGCTCTCTTGAGACGCCAGTGCTTTCCTCTATTTCTCTAGTTGGATTCTGCCTTGCCTCGGCTCCTGAAACATGGGGCTGTCTCTAGTCGAGGTGAGTTGTTGGACGAGGGAAAAGCGAGCCTCCTTCTGGCTACTTTCGATTAACGTTTGATTGTTTTGGTGTCACCGTTGAGTTGTGATTAGGGCTTTACCAAATCGCTTGCGATGACCGTGCTATCAGAGATTGGCGACAAGACTTTCTTCTCGGCTGCGGTAAATCCGTCGTTTATTTTATTTTTTTTTCCTCTATTTTTCTTTTTTTTTTTTTTTTTTTGTGAGCTAGAATTGAATGGGATCTCAAATTAGTGAAGACTAGAGCTACATAAAATTGGATTCCGTCGGGATTCGGTCACCTTTAAGAGTGTGAAATCACTTTACCAGCACTTATATATATAAATAAAACTTTTATAGGGGTGTTGCTGCATGCGCTAAGTTGCCAGAGTTAAACTTAGATTTAAAAGCAACGACTTAAAGCTTCTTTATGCCAAAATCCAAGCCTCTATGATTATTATGGTTTACTTCATAATTTATGAGTTAAAAAAAATATATATTTTTATATTTATGTAGAACTTTAGTTTTTATTCCTTGTGTCATATTATATATTTCTCTTATATATATATATATATATATATATATATATATATATATATATATATATAAAGAAAACTTTTATGGGGTGTTGCTGTATGTGCTAAGTTGCCTGAGTTAAAGTTAGATTTAAAAGCAACGACTTGAAGCTTCTTCATGCCAAAGTTCAAGCCTCTGTTGTCATGGTTATTACGGTTTGCCTCATCATTTACGAGCTTAAAAAGAATATATTTTCATATTTATGTAGAACTTCAGTTTTAATTTATATAATTTGATAATTTAAAAGCTTAAAAATAACATATTTTTTTACTTATGTAAAACTTTAGTTTTTATTTCTTGTGCCATACTATATATTTCTCTTATATATATGTATATATATATATAAAGAAAACTTTTATGAGGTGTTGCTACATGTGCTAAGTTGTTTGAGTTAAACTTAGATTTAAAAGCAACGGCTTAAAGCTCCTTCATGCCAAAGTCCAAGCCTCTGTTGTCATGGTTATTACGGTTTGTTTCATAATTTACGAGCTCAAGAAAAGTATATTTTCATATTTATGTAGAATTTTAGTTCTAATTTGTATAGTTTGATAATTTAAAAGCTTAAAAATAACATGTTTTTATATTTATGTAAAACTTTAGTTTTTATTCCTTGTGTCATACTATATATTTCTCTTTTATATAAGCATAAATAATCTGTGATGGCTCCAAAAAGACCTTGATCTTAGGGTAACACAGGTGACTCAGAAAGTAATTGAGAGAGTTTAAGAGAGGATCTTATTGGGTATAAGTAGGTTTAGATATTTGTGAAAGAGAGTTTCTGAGAAACGATTCCTATAATTTTAAAGTTTAGTGGAAAATAATTTTTGTAATCTCCAAATATTTTCTTGATAGTGAAACTCTTTACTATCCTTTGCCCATGGATATAGGTCAATGGGTTGAACTATATAAATATTTATGTTTACTCTCTTATTTAATTTTGTTCTTTACTTTTGTCACTGATCTCTCATCCCTGCATGTCTTTTACACAAGTGGTATTAAAGCTTTTCTTGCATATCGCCTATTATAATAAGTAGTATCAGAGCTTCGTTCTCAAGCACATGCAAGGAAGTCACTTGGTGGTTGCAACACAAATCTTGTGGAGGTGCCATACAGAAGTGGCATACATATTAAAGCACTGTAGTTGATCTGCACAAATCCAAGGCAGCATAAATCCTAGGGCAGCACCCATCTTAACGCACCTTAACCTTGTTCATGACCCAGGAAATATTAGTGTTCCTAATTGAAAGATTAGGCCGAGCCCCATATTGTTCACCAGCGCCAAAAAGAGATGGTCTCTAGTCGGTGGCCATTGGAGGGGCTTTTGGAGGATGGCGTCAACGAAGCATGAGGTAGTGAAGGTCTGCCATTAACTAGGTGAGGCAACTTATGGGAGATCGGAAGAGAACGAGGCAAATAGGTGGTATAGTGGCTTTCTCATACGATCACTCATGCAAAGTTTCTAAATATTTTAAATAATTTTAAAAATTAATTATTAATATTAGTTGAGAAAGATAAATAGATTTTTTTTTTAAGTAATAGACAAAAATATTCTTAAAAACTAACTATTTATGTCTGTTAAAAAAATATTTTTTTTATAAAAATAATATATATATATATAATTATTTATAATTATTGAAAAGAAATATTTGTTAAGATATATGGTGAGCAAAAGGTGATTCATTGTGTGCTGTATCCTAGGTTGTGCCAGTCTAACCTATCATGGGCTATCATGTCGGTAGGACCCGTAGGTCAATAGAAGGTGTCATGCTTCGCATGGTTCACTTTATGTTCAGTTGGATCACGCCACTCAACCCATTTTACACCTCTTCTTATCTTCTACTCTAACTCTTTGTGATAAGCGTTATGTATTGATTTGAGTCTATAGCTAAGTAAAAACATTAGAGGCCTCAAACCTCCTTCCTACCCAAATGGAAAATACTCTCACACACACACACATCATATTAGTAAACGAGTCCAACCGCGGTCTTGGTGAGTTTGCGGCAGGCTATATTTGGCTTGAAGCCTTCTTCTCCGGCATTTGATGTGGCAACGGTTGCATCACTTATCAACAAAATACCAAATCAAGGTTGGGTGCGACTCTATGTGGCCTTGGCTTGATGGCTTTTGATTCGATGCACCTTAGAGAGCACACGGGTCATTTGGTCAATCTTTGATTATTATTATTATTATGATTGTTTGGGCTTGGCGCTCTTTGTGTGTATTGTACTTTTGGCATGACTATTATTCATGCTACCTTATTATTTTCTTATATACACATACGGTTCTAATACAATTGAGCTCTCAAAAAGTTTTGGTTGATTCCCAGCAAGGGAGAAGCCCCAACTTGAATTAATTTCGAGCCTGCTTGGCTCAAATCATGGAATCCAACGTAACCCATCCTTTGACTTGACTGGCCTCTCCTATTCATTCTAGTCCCCCTTCTATTTCACTTTCTACATATATTAATCATAGTGTCCAACATCAAAAGGCTCCCATTGACTTTATACTTTAACCCTATCTCTATCGCCATACCTAAGCTATAGCCAACTACAACTAATCAAACCATATGACAACCATCCTCTCTCTTTCTCTCTCTCTCTCTCTCTATATATAAGAAAACACTATCACTTTCTCAACACATGACCAACCATGGTTTATACCCAAATATTCCTAGTTCAAACCATGACCTTGTATCAAACTTAAAAAACTATCATTTTTGTAATCAATTAATGAGGTGGGGGGAATGATAGAAAGTCCCTAGCTACACCTCATACCAAATCTTATTATACCCAAACTTGCTAATGGTATCAATGCCAAATTATACGGCTTATCATGCTCCCAATCATCGACTCATCCAAACTTCACCTTCTCCCTTGATCACATCAAAATCTCTATTCAAACCCATGATCAATATTTTCACTTGCGTGACCACATCTAGCACTTGAACTAGTAATCTATTACTCTTTCTATTGTTGTGCTCTCTTTAAATATAAGGTTATGATAAGACCATATATTTTGAGATACATGATGGCATCATATGCACTCTCGAGCATGCTGCGGGGATATGGCTAAGGTTATTCATGATCAACGCCTTATGATTTTTTTTTTCCTAAGAAAAAAAAAAGTCAAACACATCTTGAATTAGTTAACCTGTTTGAAGTATTCAAAGGTCCATACCTTTCAAGACTTAATCGGTTCACTTGAATCTAAAAAAGTATTTTTTAAAAAATTATACATATATATCATTTAACGGTATAGTACCTAAACACCAATTAATCATAGCTTAGTTGGCTATTAAGATCACCACTTTGAGGTAGCAACCAATTTTTTTTTTTTTTTTTTTTTTAGCACTTTTTTCTAACTTTTGAGAATAAGGATGGTTGGCCGGACGAGATAAACTAATTAGGAGTAAACAATGGATTGAGATAACCTATAAACTGATAATAATAAATATTACAAATATTTTTTATTAAATATAATTAAAAAAATTTCATCCATTATATATATAAGGCATGTGTCAAATAATAATAATAATAATAAAAAATCGGCTCTATGTTAGAGCTAATCAGGAATCAAATCAATTTAATCGGTTTAGTTTTGGTTAGTTTCGATTTGATTTTAGGTTTAAAAATTTGAAATCGACCATAATTGATCTGGTTGTAGGTTCTATTTCATGCTCGCTCCTAGGATCAGCTAGCCCGTGAATCCTTATGGCCGCTGCCCCAGGTGGTTGGGACCCAAGGCGATGGCCATCCAATGGGGCGAGATCTCGTCACGCTGTTCGCGTGGCTCTCCGGGAGCCATCGGCTAGCAGTCCGGATAAAATATTAAAATAAACGCTCCCCATCCGGTACCGTTGGCCAAGAATAACGCTGGAGAATTTTATTTTATTTTATTTTATTTTATTTTATAATCCACTTTTTTACGGCATTAGGTTCCTCGTCCGTTAGTGACCCAAAAAGAATAATCACACGCCCACATCAACGCGTATGCGGGATCCGCGTGGTGTAGGAGCCGTGGAGTCGCTCTCGGAGATTGGCCGGCGATGGAATACTACGTAGCCTGTTAGAATCCCCAATGACGTTACGGTCCTTACTTACCGAGGAAATTTATCCATTCTCTCTTGAGACCCCCTCTCGACCTTTAAATTTATCCTCTATCGATTGAATTTATCCTCTCGATCTTTCGCCCTCGGCTCTCTTGAGAGCACCGTGCTTGCCTCTCTGCTGTTGCATCCTGCCTTGCCCTCGGCTCCGGAGACATGGGGCTGTCTCTAATCGAGGTGCGCTGTTTGACCAGGGAAAATCGAGCTTCGTTTTTGCTCCTTTCGATTAATGTTTGATCTTCCTTTTTTTTTTTTTTTGTTCTCGTTGAGCTGTGATTAGGGCTTTACCAAGTCGCTTGCGATGACCGTGCTATCAGAGATTGGCGACAAAACTTTCTTCGCGGCTGCGGTAAATGGATCGTTCCTTTATTTTTTATTTTTGTTAGAATCGAATGAGATCTGAAATTAGCGGGACTAGAACCATGGTTAGTGAAGATTGGATTCCGTCAGGTTTAGAGTCTGACATCGCTTTACCAGCACTCTGTCTTTGTTTGTTTTTGTTTTGTTTTTTTTGTTTTTTTTCTATAAAAAAAAACGTTGCCTGAGTTAAACTGAGATTTAAAAGCAAGGTCCCGAAAGCAAGGTCCCGAAGTTCCTTCGTTTCAAAGTCCAATGCCCTGTTGTCGTGGTACATAGATTGAGGCATTGGGTAGGTCAACACTCTTTTATCGATTTCTATGTAGATGCGTTAATTATTATTATTATTATTATTATTTTGGGGTCTGATAGAGTAATCAGATATATAGTGGGTCTAGAAGTTGCTTTGGTTTCATAATCTCTGTATTGAGCTCACAAATATGAATCATATTAAGATTTTTTTTTTAAAAAAAAATTGGCAGTTTAAATTTTGTAGGTCATGGTTAATGCTGTTGACTTTAGAGCATAGATGGCCAATCATATATTTTCTTAATTCCTACCATAGTTCAAATTTGTCCTTAACATGCAGTTATATCTGTTGCCAATATGTATAGTGGGCTATTCTAAACTTTTCATCATGATCTGCACATTGTAAAAACTCATAATAACTATTCTTAATTGATTTCAGTGCTTTTAAACTTGGGTCATAATGAACTGTTTTTCATGTTACTGAGAAGTTGGTTATGTCATGAATCGTCATGTTGATGCATAAGTTGAGAGCCCCTAAATATTTGTTTTGAATATTTTTGTGACTTATTTTACATCTATGGATCTATAAACACACATTGGTTCAACCTTCACTGTCATGTCTACCGGAAAATTAGAGTGCTCCTAATGTCTTGAGAAATTTCTGAGAAATGAATGCCCTTGCTGCCTCGGCATCACATTGTTGTTGTGAAGTATGAGGTAGGTAATGCTTTTTTGTACTTATTAGCATATCTATTATTTATTTTGCCAATATTCTTCTAGCATAGCTTCTTGTTGGTCACACTTCTGAGGACTTGAAGATGCATTCTAGTTTTCCTATGATAGCCTGAACATTATTTTTGTTTCACCTGACATATGGGTTGCTCTTCTTAAGATCTTGGCAATGCGTCATCCAAGGAGGATTGTCTTAGCAGGATGTTTAATGGCATTGATTGTGAGTTCTCTTCTTTGGCCATTTACTTTTACACTAAAGCTGTTTCTTTGTCTAAGACATAATTTCATCTGCTTTCACATGTATATTGAGTTGAACTTTAGGTAATGACCATTCTATCTGCCTTTCTTGGTTGGGCTGCACCAAATCTGGTAAGCAATTGCCTTTTCTGATTGAGAAAGTACTGTCTCTTTGTTTTGAGCTTATTGTATTGTCTTCTTATGAGTTTGAAGTTAATTTATTTTGTTCATTGTCTGTGATGTTTGTAGAAATAAGTACTGGTTATGGAGTTATGGGTATATACGACATTAGAAAGGCCCATGCCAGGAAAATAGAAGCTTAATCTGACACATAAACTCTATCTTAATATTTCTGTTAAATGATTTCTTAGTATTCCCGTGTCACTTACTTATTTTTATTTCGGTGAATATTAGAGTCTAAATATAGTTAATAACTATTGTGGAAAATGAGTATTAGTTGATCCAACATATAAAAGATTAAGTACATAAGATCATACAGTGGAAATTTTATGAATTTCATGCAATTACTACACCTGCTTTGATGAAATTTGGCCCAGGCAAATTATGATGTTCAGATTTTCCATATATTGCAATACTTTCTCTGAAAAACATGTGTATTGGCCTCGAATTCAAATTACACGGCATTACTAGGTTGCTTCTCCCCCGCCGCAACCAAACCCCCCAAAAAAAAAATAATGTACTCATATCAGAATTTGCCTTTTCTTCTGAAATTAAGTTTATGATTTTATATTGACTGATGTTTGGTCATGTTGATAAAACTCTATTCAGAGTAAAATTTTTCAAGTTCATAATATTTCTTTTATCTTCTAAAGTTTTTGTTCTTTTAAATTTCAATTTTCAACAAACAAGCACTTGAAAACTCTTTAGATGTGTGGGGAAGGAGAAAAATAAATTTTATGATTTTGAAATCGAAAACCTTAGAACATATAATTAAGATTAGTTTTTTGATTATGACTTCACAAACATGTGATAATGCTACCTTCTTGTTCAAAAGAGGTATTTCTAATGAGCAAAGAATTGCTAGCTATTATGGTGCATTTTTTTTAACCAAACAAAAGTGGCAGGTTTATTTTGTTAAATGCTGTCACTTTGTAAATGAAATCATGGCGCAAGAATATGAAAATGGGTTGCCAATTCTCAAGATTCTTCGTTGGTCAACTTTGAATTAGAATCATTATGCTATTGGTTTCACCATAACCATGTAGCAGTATCTGGGATAATTAGATGGATTACACTTCATGCACATTGGCAAGGAGACCACCATGCATCTGAGCTAGGTACCCAACTTGCTCAAATAAAGATGTTGACAAGACATTTGTGGGCACCACAGCTAGGAAGTAGGTAGACTTTAGAGAGGGAGTATGACCATGTATATTCTGTGTTAAGGCATCATTTTTAATGCACGGACTGCTAGTGGATGCATCATGGAGTCTCAAACACTTTTGTATGATGCTAACAATTGGATGCAATAAATAGACATATAAATTTGTGAAAGAATTTGCAACTTGCATGTTAGAATGGACTACTTTATTCAATCATTTTAGCATAGACAAATTTTGATGCCTTTATACTAGTATATAAACATGGTTTTAACTTTAAAAAAATAATTACACCTTTGCATCTAATCTATGAGAGATTGTGAATCATCCAAGGGCTGATTGCTTTTTAACAGGATGATTGCATAATTTTAAATAACTTGCTTTTCAAACAAGCATCTCATTGCTGTTTGAAAATTTATATCATATGTTGTTTTACAATCATCGCTAAATTTATTCAGAAATTATATTACTATTACTTAAGAAGAGGGCGGGCCTTCGCCTAATGGTAAGGTTGCTCCACTGTGACTTTAGTGTCATGGGTTTGACTTATGAAAATAATCTCTTTGCATGCGGAGACAAGACTGTGTACATCTGATCCTGCAATGGTAGGCGCTTTGTGCACTGGGATGCTCTTTTCTTCATATAACTATACTTAAGAATACATTACAGGTGTTGTACACATATTAGTGATAATTAGCCAAACTCTTATTCCAAGTAATACTGCTAGAAGCTTATATACCATGCCTGATCTTGATCTTTGACCTTACACAAGGTTTTAACCATGGGCTGCTGACAACTTGTTTTGGCCAGCGCTTACCATGCTGGGCTTGTTGTGGCCATTAGATGCTGGATGGGCACCAAGCATTGATTTAACTGCTTGGTCTCACATGGTATTGAGCTGTATCGAATTGTCATTTCAACTTGATTCGACACAACATTTGTCATCTAGTACCTAGCTTAGCTGGTTTTTGGCCCTTTTTTTTTTTTTTGTTGACTATTTTAAAAGTTGGTGGTGCGTGTAAATTAGGTTAGCACTGTGGTTTAATAAGAAGAGAACAAAATTGATTCACATGAATATTATTTTCTTATGATATCACATGTAAATAAGGAATTGCTTCCATTTGATTTGACTGAAAATATACCAGAATTCAACTTACATCAAAATAAGAAAGAAAACTTTCCTTCTCAACAGCGATACCCAGAATTTTTGGTTTAGGTCAAAATAGTGACTTTCAAATATTTGACAGTATCAAACCATAACAGCTTATAAAGTTAATAGCATTCAAACATAAGTTGGAGCCTAAAGTTCAGTAAGAAAAGGACCAGATCTTAGTCTCCAGAATTTTTCATCTAATTTGATGCATACGTGCCTTATTCCTTTCAAATCTTGGTCTCCAAAGATTATTGAATACTAAATTTTACAAATGATTATTGCCTATTCTATCCTTGACTGCCATTAAATTAACATAAAGCAGTTTAGGTTGTTTTATTAGCTGAAAAGGCACATTTATGAGTATTCAGTACACATGCATACCCAGATTCCTATTTTTATGACACTTCATATGGTTTCAAATTTTGTTTTCATGCATGGAAGCACTGCATCAGTTGTTGAATCTTGCTTTATATTCTTATATCACTGGGATCATTAACTAAGGAGTTAATAGGTTTTTTCTTTGTTGCTCTTCCAACACTGCTACTTGAAATTCTCTTCTGGTTTGAGCAGTTATATAAATTCTCTTCTGAAATCCTATAACTAATTCATGGTGTCTTACTAGAAAATAATTGAATTGGACTAGCAGTGTCTGCATTTTAATTTAGCATTTCTGTTTCCAAATACTCTTGTGCTGTGTATATATTTTGAATAAAAAGGTGATGAAATGGAGCAGATTTCTCGCAAATTGACGCACCATGTAACAACTGTATTGTTCTTTATATTTGGATTTTGGTCTTTATGGGAAGGAGTTACAGAGGATGGGTATGCTTATTTGCTCTTTCCTTTTTTAAATATTCATCAGTTTGTTTTCTCATTCATATCAGGTTTCGTTACTTATTTATACTTAATATTCTCCCACAGGGAAGCTGAAGAGCTGAAAGAAGTAGAGGCAAAACTGGTTGGTTAAAATCATCTCTGTTCCATTGCTTATTTAATTCTACATATCAGCATCCAAGTTTCAGTGACATGGTTATTTAATTCTATCAAATTAGGATGCTGACTGGAAAGCAGAGACAGGTGGCTCCAAAGG
Source organism: Metroxylon sagu (assembly GCA_017589505.3). Classification (NCBI taxonomy): domain Eukaryota; kingdom Viridiplantae; phylum Streptophyta; class Magnoliopsida; order Arecales; family Arecaceae; genus Metroxylon; species Metroxylon sagu. The sequence continues at coordinate 650,043 of JACVBY030000586.1, forward strand.
AGCTTCTAAGGTCGGTTGGCATATGGTAACTAGTCTCTGTTTGTCTTGAATTTTATTTCTTATATCAACTTACTTCCTGTTTACTGAAGATTTCTCACTGTTCCTGGTCTTCATAAAGACAATTAACTCTTCATAGAGAAAAGAACTTTTCATTTAAATGAAAACAATGATGGCTTTTTTTTTTTTTTCCCCAATAGATTTAACAAATGTTTAGTTCAAATGGACCCATAGGCACCCATTGTCCCCAATTTACTCCAGTCGCACTGTGGTTAAGGGTGTGTTTGGTTGCACCAAACTGGGCCACCTTCCCCACCCATTGTCCCCAATTTACTCCAGTCGCACTGTGGTTAAGGGTGTGTTTGGTTGCACCAAACTGGGCCATCCTGTCAGTGCCTTTCCTGTTGTCGTGGTCCTGTCCCATGGTCCTCTTCCCTTCCCCATGCTGGCTTCTTCCATGATGCTCCCATGTTTTGCACTAGTGGTAGACATCTTCGGATGTGAACCTCTCTTGCTGTTTTCTTTGGCAATCGATTCCTCTGATCCCCTCTTAAAAATTCATTGGAGGTAATAGCTAAGAATCCTAAAATAAGAATTTTCTTTTCCCTTCAAAGATCTATAATTTCTTTGATGTTGGTTATTAGATTTATGATATTCTTGGTACAGAATACCTGGATTTAAATGGATCTTTAGGTTTACGTGTGCTCTCATTCTCTCAGTTATTTTTCCAATCTTTTTTGTAAAAAGATTATATGTGCTTCTGCATTACTGGTTAGATATGTGATAAGCTCTCAAGCTCTTCAATTGTATGCATGGTTACATGAATTGTTTGAGATAAGTTTTTTTTTTTTTTTTTGAGATTTTACATTTTAGTGAAAAAGAATTGTTTTGGTTCTTGATGAGTTAGAACCCTTTAGTTCTTATTTTTGATCCGGCATTCTTGAAAATGTAGGATTTACGTATAAATTTATGATATTTTTGGAAAACTCCACATCTCTATTTGTATTATATAATATTTTTAATCGAATAGTTTATTGATAGGATTTATGCATTCAAGATCTAATTGTTGTTTTGGTTAGAGCTCCTCCCTATTGCTTAAAAAAAAGGAAAAAGGAATCAATCATTGTAGTTTGGAGAAAAGAAATCAAATTTCTAGTAATATCTAATTTGATATTAATGTTTTGAAATGACTAAATCTGGAGGTATGCTCTACCATATATATTTTCTTTGATTACTTTCTCACATGATCCTAATAGATTCATAGGGATTTAGCCCTGGACTCTGCCAACTTGAGCTTTTTTGGTTTTGTTTATGGTTTTGATATGTGATTATTTGTAGTTTGGAGTCTAACTAATGTTTGGAAGAATGGCCCAATTTGTTTGCTCTTCTTTCCTTTCCTACACCATATTAGGTGGGTAGTAAATGAATAAGATATACATACATGACAGTTCTTGGACTAAGCTACATTTGATAAATTTTGTTTCTTATACCTTTGTATGATATGTTTGGATCATGGTTTGCTGTTTCAGTATCGAGGGATGTATTGATAAAATTCTAATATAGTGTTGGTACTGAGGGATGTATCGATAAAATTCTAATACAATGTTGGTATGTTTGGTATGCTCAGTACAGGAGATACCGAGTGTCGGTATGAGAGCGTACCGATCAATACAACATGCCATGGTTTGGATATGTGTCTTTGTGTAAGTTCTATAGGTTACCGTTTTTCTTATATCTTTTTTAGTAATCATAATGTGCTATGAGGTTTGCCATCAACTTAGCTTCGTTCTAGTACGGTATTGATCAGGGTCTGTAAAGCTAATATGGAAAATCATACAGTTACATTACTGGTTCAGTATGATATTTTCAATATATTATATATGCTATATCGAGATAAGGTACCAATACTTTCTTTCACTCCAGTCCAAAATCGGTTAGTATGGTTCGGTATCGAGTGGTACAACATGGTTTTGCTCAGTTCGAACTGGTTTGGTTATATTGAACCGAATCTTAGTATCATATCGATTCTTTACTGGTATGGTACGGTATTGTTTTCCATCTAGCACCCAACTACATCTTGAAATTGAAATGAATCCTTATCATTTTCCATGCTTAAAGATAAAATGAGCATTACACTTTTTTTTTCTTTGTTTTCCATGAATTTGTTGATTGACAATTGGTAAATATTTTGAAATGCTGGCCCCATAATTGCATAGGATAATTGAATGGTACACATGTGGAGGAAATAATGCCTGCTAATAATATTGCTCGGTATTGTGGTAGAAAAGGTCCAATTCAGAGTGTACTGGTGGTGTTCAATCTTGATATCATTTCATATATGTCTCTATCTGATGGGAGGGCTTTGCAAATGATTTCAATATTTTAAAGATCCAAGCATCCGTCTAGGCATTTAATTTGCATATATGAATCGCATTACCACTAGACTGGATGGTAATGTGAGATTGCCTTGTGGTGGAAATTTAACACCAAAATTCTTATACAGAAAAGCCTCTCAAGTAACTTATATGTTATATAACTATAAATTAATATTGTATAAAGGTTGTTGCGAAACATATATAAATAATATTATAAGTTTTTATAATATAATATGTTATATTAAAATTTTAATTAATTTTTATTATATATTAATATAAATAATAAAACTTATTATGCTAAATTATATAATAATTAATTATTTAAATATAATTATATTTATATAATTATTGTTATAATTAATATATTATTTGTATACTAATATATTAATAAAATTTAATATTGTGTAATAATATATAATTTAATAATATTATTAAATTATTATTGTAATAATATTATATCATTATTTTATATTGTATTTATTTTATAATATAATAAATAGTATATATTATGAATATAAATATATATCAGTGATTTAAGTTTCTACGAGACGAGGACTGAGACAGCCATCCTGCCTCATCCTAGAGGGATTCTGGGATTGATCTCGATTGTCCTATCTCGTTCTGTTTTGATCATAATACATTATAGCATCAATTTTAAATAGATCTAATTTATCATAAAAATATAACTTTTAAAGTTCAAATATGTTTAAAAATTGAATAAAACACTAAAGTTTTACAAATAACTTTTTTTGAGAAAAAAAAGCATCTCAAGTAAGTACTAGGATACTTGATCAAGTTGGGGATTAGGATGGGATGCGCCGCGAGGCGTCTTGTTTTATAGAAAAACCAAAACATCTCTGTCGTATGAGATTTAAAACCTTGGATAATACTACATTGTCACCACCAACTGGACAACAAGATTAATCTGTCTGATGTGCTGTATGTCTAATTTGAACCCAGTCCCAATTCAGGCAATTGGGCTTCTTTTGGTGTTAGGTCTTCAGCCAGTGGGTTGGGGATGGACCTGGTGCCAGCCATTATGACCAGTGTAAAGACCTCAATTTGCATAATGCCCTCTCGGTGCTTGGACTCATTAAGGTAAGGAGCCTGGGCTGGACCCCTTATGATTCATTCATACTAGGTAGGCTTGGTATATGTTATGTATTAAATATAAATAAAATTACTCCAGGGAAGTATCCATGGTTTATAAAAACTTAATTAGCCTTATTAGTATTGGAGTTCCAAGGTCAAAGGTTTTTTCTGTAGCTTCAGAATCATCCACCAACTCCATAAAACAAAACTATCACCAGCAGGGCCATCCCTTCTCTTGATAGATGTCTTCAGCTATTTTCAATTTTCTCTAAGAGTGGCATATAATGGCTGCATGAACTTCTAGAAGAGAAGTCTGAAATGAGTTAAAGATTGTTGTGTTATTGTTGTGGCTGTATCTTAGTAGGAGGAATCTTCTGCCTAGGGTGCCAGACCTGCTTTGGGATCTCCCTAGAAAATCGTCCTTTTGTTAAGAACACTGGTACGGCTAATCTAGTCTCATTTGAACTAAATTATTTCTTTTAGACTTAAATAGTACATCATAAATTGACCGATGGTTATGGAAATTTCTGTTTGTGAGAATATATGAAGAGTTACAAATTTATAAAGTCAGAATATCCATGCTTTATGGGGAACATATGAATGGTTACAAATTATCAAGTCAAAATATGCAGCATGGTTTGGTAAGGAGTCACATTGGTACTCTAAACACGTCTGCATGTTAGGGCCATGCAAGGTGCATCAATGCTTGCTTTCTCTGTGCTGGACAATTTTTTTAACATTGGAGATTCTAGTTTAGCAATTGCATTATAGTTGCGATGCATATGTCATGTATATTCTCTTTGAACAATCAATGTTATGTATTGGTCCATTGTTGAATCAAAAAAAGAATGACAATGCTTGATAATCTTCTTATTATCCAGTATTACTGAATTGGTCCAATTGATGGTTGAAAAATGTAAAATTGTGTCAAAAGAATCATACAGCCCAGGTCAGAGATTTGCCATCTTATTTTTTTAAATCAAATCCTGGGAAGAAACCTTGAGTGGCTGTTTTGTTTGTAATTTATATGAAATTTTAGAGTGATTATGGGTGTTTAAGGATTATTTGGTTTAAACATTTACAGCATATATTGGCAAGATGATTGATAACTTCCTCTCCAATATTGTTCATAGGATTCTGAATTTTGAACTCTTGGTATTTACTAGCTAGATGCCCTATACAGTGTAGCTTCCTACCATAAACACCCATCTCTTTTGAATTAAAAAGGGTGGTCTGGTGGGGTGTGGGGATAAATTAGATGTATGCAACCTTACCTTCCTGCATGGAGAGGCTCCCCATATGGAGAGGCTGTTTCCGTGTAATCTTCCATCTCTTTTTTTTGGCTATGAAAACTATGGATTATATCAGCGGTAATGGCTTTTTCTTGTTGCAAGGTTGCTTAGCTATTAATTAAATTACTCTATTCATGCTTTGTCGATAGGGGGACAATGATTTGAAGAAACAGCAGAGACCATTTCTGGTGCAGTTTTTCTCACCCATTTTTCTGAAGGTAAGTCTTGTAGAGTCTACAAGACAAAAAGGTTAGATTATTGTTTTTATATTATACATAATTTGATATGTTGTTCTCATGTGTACTGCTGTAGGCATTTTCCATTACTTTCTTTGGCGAGTGGGGTGATAAGAGTCAGGTAATCTGTGGGTACATAATTTCTTTAAATCCCATTGGTTGCTATTGTTCTGAAGTGTGGGCCATTATGATTACTAGCTTTTTCTTACTCCTCAGATTGCTACAATTGGTTTGGCTGCTGATGAGGACCCATTTGGTGTGGTTCTTGGAGGCATCATGTATGACCTGGACCTCATCTCTATTTATGAATGTCCCTTCTATTTTAATTGTTATTTATTTTAGCTGAATACTACTGTTTTCCTTGGTTATTATATCTGGTGCAGAGGTCAAGCATTGTGTACTACAGCAGCTGTTCTTGGAGGAAAGAGCTTGGCATCCCAAATATCTGAGAGGATGGTACAGAATAATCCTCTTATTTTTTTTTTACCCTAATGCTTCTATAAAAAATGCTGTTATTGACACTGATGCCACATTAATCTGGCTTTAGGTTGCACTCTCCAGTGGGGTACTTTTCTTAGTCTTTGGGCTTCAATCCTTCCTATCAGCGGCGGGAGAATCATGATATGAATGCTAAAAATGGTTGAATACGAGTTTTGCGTTTTCTATTCTTTCCAATATATTTAAGTCATGGGATGTCATTGGCACCAAAACCATCCTATGCTTCTAATTTTACGGAAGGAATTACTCTCGTAGCTTCATTTATTAAATCTGTACCATCGCTATAAACATTGTCAGCTCAGCGACTGTGGATAATCTATTATCATAACGATCAAAATGATATTTTCGTTGTGTTGAGATCTCTCTCTCTCTCATTGATGAAAAAAAAAAAAAAAAGGGAAGACATTGTATAGCTCAGTAAAATTTGGATTCAATCATTTCTTACACTAGGGATGATTTTATAATCAAGAAACGTGACAACATAAGATTTTGAAAATTTTTTAATCGGAGGAGATTGTGAGCAAGATCCGTTGCAAAGGCGGGCTTATCTGCAAACCTGAAATCATAAGCCAGCCTTTCAGCAAACTGGCAGCCCTCCCCATGGGGAGGGAGGGTACTCCAGAAGTTTTTTTCTCACATCCACAACTGTGCTTGAACTTGGTTTAACATTAAGTGCAAGAATTGAGAGCAAGTGTTACATTCTCTGAGTTGCATTTCTTGGAGATGGGTTGAAGCGACGGACAAATTGAGAAAGTGTTCCATGGGCCGGGCATGGCATGGGCCGCTACGTAGATAAGGATAAGGATATCGACAGTTTTGAGTGAGGAAGCTTCGCACTTGCTTCAGGGTTGTCGGCATGGGCATGGATTGCCAAGGGTGAGAATTGGCTGGAGGCTGCTTGTCCATAGGCCTGCTTGGCTGCAGGTGGGCCGTGGTCGCAATCAGTCGGTTTGGTTGGTTAGGATTTAAAATTTTATAAAATCAAATAAATTAAATTTTTTGAAATTGATAACTAAGCCAAACCAATTTTATAAAAAAATCAAATTAACCAAACCAAAATATGCTAATTCAATTTGACCAGTTTTGGACCTATTATTTTAGACTTTAAGCTTAATAATCTGAAAATAAAAGAATTAAGGCCTTTTGTTTGGAATTTAAACCTAAAAACTTTAAAGAAAAAAAAAAAAAAAAAAAGACTAAAGACCTATTGTTTGGGTTTTAAGCAAAAAATCGAACTGAGTTGATCGAATTGTATCGGTTCAGTTCAATTTTTTGATTAATTTAAAATTATGCTTAGATTTTTTTGATTAATTCAAAATTATGCTCACCTTTCGTTGTGGCAATAGCAATGCATCTCGATACTTTCTTCATAATATTTCTTATTTATATTATTTATTTTATTTATTGAGTGTTTTCCTTCTACCACATCCAAAAGTTTACTAATATTGTATATTAACAATTTTCTTATTTTTAATAGCAAATCAACCTAGATAATATTTTATTTGCAAACCCACCTTGGGTTTACCATCACTCTAATTGATGAGTCGACAGTCATTTTCTTCATGATTTGGTGAGTAAATTACCCATTCCTCATCTTAAATGTTATCTTTTGAATACCTTTCCCTATCTTTAAATGCTAAGAGCACAAAATTCCTCCCACCTCCGCTAGCCTTCTTTGCATTTTGCAATTGAATAATGCAAGCACAGCCCCCACAAACACCTCTGCATAGATTTAATCTACCATATGAAATGTAGGGTAACCAATAAACATCATGTTAGTTTTTTAAATTAAAATATTTTATGACAAAAGAATGATTTAACTTTAATCATGATTTAATAAAAAGTCAATTTAGTTATTAATAATTTTTTAAATTAAAGCAACAAATTATCAAAAATAAAATGCCACTCATTAATTGGCCTAATTTATATTCTATATAATAAATTAAAGATATTTAAGAATTTTTCAAGTGTATGATGCCTTGCTGTAATTGTAATTCTCATAAAATTTTATATTAATAATTATTATTTTTAAATTACTTACATAACAAAAATTATAATTTAAAAAACTTTAGCTCATATATTAAGTGAACAAAAATATATTATTTAAATTATTTATATTTTTTGTCACTTACACATAAGCTTGGAACCTCTGAATTACATCAATTTTAGTAAGCATTTTAAAATCAATAAGTTACAGTTATGGGTTCAAATGTTTTTTTTTTTAAATAGAATTCAAATATAAAAATAAAAAAAATTAATAAATATATTTTCTTAGATTTTTATTGTCAATTATATCTTTCCACCTTTGAATTCAAAAATTTAGATGGTACTGCAAAGATCGAAAGCTGGTGCTTGTTTCTTTCGAAACATAAAACAACTCTTTTTTTGCATTAATAGCTCTACGCATATTTTGCAGTTGAATATGGTTTACATGCATCGTTTGTGTTAAATACTTTTTCCCTCAAAAATATACTTTTGGTGGCTCTCGAACTTTTTATTTAAAATTTATTAATTATTACAGTTTAATCTAATAGAATAATTAATCTCGTTGCAACATCGTTATGAAACAAATGATTTAATGTGAATCATTATTTACTTAATTGATACACCATCGATTTACTACGATATGCTTAAGGTGACATATTAAATATTTTATTAATTTTTATTAATTTTATGTAATAAAATATTAAAAATATGGTATGCGTAAGGTATGAAAGGTTGTAACGTAATAACTGTTGAAAGTTAAAGATTAAAATGAATTTTAAGGCAAAGTTTGAGGGCCGAAGTATATTTTATTTTATATTATTTATTTATTTCCCGACCGACCGAGTTGCCGGCGGATAAAGCCCAAAAAGGCTCTCCAGTCGTAAGCTCTCAGTGGCCTGCCTCCCAACCTCCCAACGATGAGCAGTTCATGGGGTCCTCCCTTATCCTCCACATTCTCATCCCCATCTCTCCTTCCCACCCACCGGATCTCTCCATCTCCTTCCCTCCACCTTAATTCCAAGTGCAAAACCGTTTCCCTTCTCAAGGATAAGGTTCTCTCTCTCTCTCTCTCTCTCTCTCTCTCTCTGACTTCCCGAACAAATTGGACAATTTCTCTTTGCAACTGCAGGAGGATGCTTGCAATGTCTCTGCAAAGCCTCTACGATCGCACCTTGAAAAGATCAGTTCGATGCTGCAATATGGAGCTATTTTGGCCTCTGTAAAGCCGCCCTTTTTCCTCTTTTTTTTTTTTTGATTTAAACATTTCCATCTAATGGAAATTTCATTCCAAATGGGTATTCACCTCCTCAGGTCGAGGCGCCAACTGCAATGGCCGTGACGGGAGAGAATATGAAGGAGGATTTTATGACGACGTTGATATCGGGAGGAATCGTCGCAGTTCTGTATGTTCTCGTGTTTCCAGTAAGTAATGGTCACCTTGCTGTTTGTGGGAGAATGGCCATCAAAAACTGAGGTAGTTGTCTCTTGGTGATTTGTTTTGCTTGAATTGCAGCCCATCATCATGAACTGGCTCAGGCTGAGATGGTATAAGCGCAAGTTCTTAGAGACATATCTGCAATTCATGTTTGTGTTCCTCTTCTTTCCCTCGTAAGTAGCTTCAAGAATGCTTGTTTTCCTTCATGAAAGTTTTATTTCTTGGAACGCTTGAAGAGTGTGTCTACTGATAAAAAAAAATGTGCATGTACTCCTTGATTATGATTCACGGATATTAGATCAAAAAATGTGGACTAAATTAAGTGGCTTTAGAATTTTGACACAAAAAATGAAATCATTCATTAAGCATGTTAAGAAATGTACATCTTATAACCATTCAATATAAACAATGTATGAATAAACCTGCAAAATCTTGAATTTTTTAAAGGATTTTAGATGTTTACTTTACTTTGTAGGCTAAACATTTTAGATGTTGTCAGCTATGATTAATGATGTGTACTCAATATGAAAGTTAAATTTTTGCTGTCAACTTCATATTATAAATAAAATGATAGTTTTACCTTACAAATACATGTAGTCATATGGCTCTGTTATAGATAACTGATTATCTGATATTTATTTATTTATTTATTTTTTCTGAGAGAAATATCCAGTATTGAATAAATTGAAATGCTTATTTTGTGAACTAGCACAAAGTTCATTTATAGCATGAATTAGTGACTCACCAATACTTCCATTAAATCCTTTGGTAGGTCATCTTTGAGTTTACTTTTGATGGTAATGTTGTTAGTTTGAAAAATTTTGCCTACTACAGAATGAAGAATCATGGGGCAATAAGAAAGTATACACCAACAAAGCCATGATTTTCTGTATAGTATATATCATAAAGCATTCATGACATGTTATCTTTCTTCTTTGTGTTTATTGGATTTAGTTATTTAGGCATGAGTTGCCTAATGTGATATAAAATACCCAAGATCGGTAGGAGTATTTTACAATACTAAATTGTCTGCTTTGGGCAATGAACCAAGTGTGTAATTCCTTCATTTAAACCAATCGCCACTGGGATGATTTTTGGTTAATCACTTAAGTCCTAAAAACTGTGCATTCTGAGCTCAAAATGGTGCCAACCATAGTCTATTTGTAGAGTAGTGTCTTTATAACAACCATTCTATTAGAAGAGGTTGTTTCCTCTTATTCTTGGCTGTCTATAATGTTGTGGATCTTTGTTCACTATCACGAGAAACTTTGATGATTGGACCATGAAGACTGGTCGTAAGTTTGCATTCATGTGGTCTGTTACTGAGGATTTATGGATGCTCAGTGGATCCATCACCTGGTGAGGTGGAAAAATATCTGGACTTCATATGGATAGATTAGATAGTAAGTCACGGTGGCCGTTTGTCAAAAATGACTATGAATTTGTCTTAATGAAAATGATTTCTCAGTGAAAGTTCCTCTGGTGTATGATCAAAGTATAAAACCAAATCTGCTTCATATGTATTGTTATCGGTTCCATGTTAATAATTTTATGCGCATGGGTAAATATCGTATATTGCAGAGTGAAGGGAACTAAATGCAACTGAACAGAGGGAAATATGTCATGATAACTTATGTCTTTTAAAATTCATTTTAATAGTATTTTCCGATTTTAGGTGCAAATGTTACTTGATATGAAACATTCCAACTAATGAACTGTTGAACATTCTTGTATCTGACATCCTTAAGCTGGAATCCTTGATCTACCTGTATGATCCCATGTGTATAGATCAAAGTAGCTTATTTTGGTACTTTGAACTCACTTAGACTAGAGTATTAGGTGTAATACATAGGCTCAGGCCCATTGCTTTACCCCCTGAAAGCTTTGCAAGCCTTATTAGGCTAAGGCATAAGCCTGTGCATCGCTCCAGCCTGGTAAGGCTTGCAAAGCTTTTAGGGGGTTAAAGCAATGGGCCTGAGCCGCATCGCTCCAGCCTATGTTAGTATTGCGCAAGGTGGTGAGGTTTCTGGGGCTGGCAAGGGGGTGGGGTCGGGAGGGGGGTGTGCAGCAAGGAGGGCCAACAGGGATGCAGGGAGCTCCTTTCTATAATTATGTCTCTCCTCACCCCCCACTCCCAAACAATTTTTTTTTTTTTTTTTTTTCTATCTTTTCTCTCCCTCTATCCTCATGCTAAGCAAACAATGTGCATTCTTCAAGTGGGGTTTTAATATGAGTATGAAAATTAGAGGTTGCTTCCTTCTATCTTTTGTGACTATGAGATCCTCCTTGTTTAATTTGATACACAAGGTTTGCTAGTTCATCATGCATCATTTCATTTGGGAAAACTTTTGTTCTGGAAATCATGATCCTTGAGAGTGTAGTTCCTTTATCATTCATCACTTTATTAGTAAAAGAGTGGCCAAGTATAGGAGGCCTTGCCACGATGGGGTTTAGAGAGGATTAGATGTATGTAGCCTTTCTTTCATGTATGGAGTGGTTGTTTCCATATTTTAAACCCATGATACTCAATTCAGAGTGGAGCAACCTTATTACTGCGCCAGGGTCTACCATCCATGCATCAATTTGTTCATCTTTTCTTAAAATGGACCACCAAAGAATATCATCAACCTTTTGGACATGATATTCAATACAATCTTTTATCTTAATATATATACGCACCAAATTATATTGAAAAATAGAGTGGAACACTTGCTATTTAGAAGAAGACTGAATTTTCTTAAGTTCCATTACTTACCATGTGACAAATCCATGAGAAAGCCAACACTAGCTATGTACACTTAAAAGCCCTTTCAAAAATTCTATAGTAAAGGAACGGGAAACCATCCTATCTGGGAACACTATTAGATTATACTAAAAGGTTGGCTTTTATAGATATTGTGTTTAAAGTAATGTAAATTTAATAAGGGAACCTGATATACCTCACACCCCTAACATACTGCAATATTGGTGGTGGAGAGCTGATGATTTACCTTGTGGTTTTAACTCTCTAAAGTTTAAAAGGGTGTTGCAGGAAAAATGTTCCTGATTTTCTGGGATCTTAATAAATGAATCCTGAAGTGGTCATCTTGAGTTGCTGTTGTGTTCCTTAATATGATGGCATAGACTGTTGCACTAAAGAATGTTATGCTCATTCAGTTTATGCAAGAAATAATTATATGGATTCTTCATATTATCTCTGCCCTTTTAATCATGGTTGTAATACAGTCCACTCTAACAAATTAGATCTGATATTGAAGTAGGGGTTTTGTCTAAATTAGTTCTCTGTGAGTTGGTTTTAACAGGGAATGCAAGTATCAGTTGGCTTTGGTAGTTATTTTTGGCATGCTTTTGTTCCCAGATTTGATGTCTTATGCTTTGTATTTTTGTATGCAATTCATTTAGAAATGAATGCTTTGGAGTCCATCTCAGTCCGGACCTTCACTTATCCATTACAGTAACAACTTTATAGACTCTCCTGAGCAAGAGTTTTGAAAGCTAAAAATGCTCTGCTCCTGATTTTCCTCTATAATTGATCACACAAGGTTCCAAGATTCATTTGATGCAGCCAATGCCAACTCAGAAGGCATTAAATTTTGTATGCATCATTTTGATCTTTTCTTAAAGTGGACTGCAGGTATATTTGCTTTAACTGAATAGTCTGGTAGTCTGAGGATCCAGAACCATAGAGAGATAATTAAAAGGGTAAAAGCCGTTAATGCAACATCGTAACAGGATTACTGAGTGGAGAATTTCAATGGATACTAGAGATGGCGTTATCAACTAATGTGCCATTAAGGCTTTATCTAGTCAATCCAGGTATATTTGCTTTAACTGAATAGTCTGGTAGTCTGAGCATCGAGAACAATAGAGAGATAAATAAAAGAAAAGGGAAAAAGGTGTTAATGCAAAGTGATAAGGGGATTACTGAGTGAGGAGAATTTCAATGGATACTAGAGATGTCACTATCAACTTATGTGCCATTAAGGCTATATCTAGTCATCAGCTTTGACAATTTTCTTTTAGGAAAAAGAAAACTATCAAATTCGTATATACTCATTGTTCCTAATTTTCCCACGCATCCACTATGTGTATTCTTTCTTCGCTGACTAAAATTGAAGCCACAACAATATACCAGCCATATTTCATCTTATACGGCTCACTGACTCCATCCTATCTTTCTGCAAGCAGAATGCTTTGATATCAATCTTTAGCTTTGGATGTTGCAAATGATCAAATTCATTCCGGCTGCCTCCCCATATTCTTTCCTTTCTCTTGATTTTGTTCCATAGATCACATATAGTGATAGTAATAGTCTTAGGCTACTTATTCATTAACTATGTTAGGTGCCTTATCATTGATTCCTCATCGTTGCTACATTCTGTTCTTAATATGCAGCAGTAAAAATCCAATCCTGAGCTCTACTGAAACCTTCAATTTCATTATTTTGTTTTGGACAGATGCTGTGAGCTTTTCTATATTATTTGTTGTGCCTATGTCTTTAGGTTAGAAGAATTAATATCAACATCCATGGTGATTAATTCAAGAATGATAAAATTCAAGTCCTTTGGTATATTTTCTCTTGCCTCCTCTTCTATTACATGTGCCAATTAGTAGTGGTTCAGTGCCAATTTTCTAGAAAGGTTTGGCAGTTCTTCAGCTCTCAGCTATATGCTTTCTTCCCTACAACTGGTATCTCGTTCTTCAAGAGAAAATGGTTAAGACAGTAATGGAAAAGGAGCTAGGATGTAGTGGCTGCTGTTGCTACTCAGTCCATTTGACTGGAACACAATGCAAGAGGATCTTCTCCAACAAGCAAGAAGATGTAGAGGTTGTTTCAAAAAATGTTATTTTTCTTAGGGACTGGACCACCAGGATCTCAGCTAAGAATAAACAGTAAACAGTCATCTGTTTACTTGATTGTATTCTGAGACTGTAGCCTTCTCTGTTTTCTCCTTATTTGATATGATGCCTCTATTTTCTTAATGCATTTAGACTTCAGCCCATTTCCTCTTCGGCTTCGTTCTTTAGTGAAAAATTTTATGGGAAAGTTGATTAATTTTTTCATTGACCAACTTATCTATGTTCTTTTGTTTCGGTCAAAAAAGTCAAAAGGGTAAGTTACATTTCTAAGTTATCATTTACCTTTTAAATTTGGGGTAACACTTAATCATCCGGAAGATATCAAAATTGGTTTCTTACGGATTAGGTAAAATATTTTTTTTATCTTACTCAAATATTCCTGTACGATCATAATTCCTCCTTCCATTAATACTTCCTCGATTCTTCCTTTCATGTATTTTTTACTTTCAATGCATTTCAGAAAAAAAAAGTAAGAATATAATGTTTGTGAAAGATTATATAATCGAAATAAAAATATTTCTTATGATATAATTTATTTTTTATAAAGGGATATATACTATATTTTAGTAAATAATTATAAAAATTAATTTTTTAAAAATAAAATTTATATATAATTAATGTATATATCGAAAGCATAATTGAAAATATAGTTTGGTAAGAAAAATTGTGCTTCAATTATAGAGAGAGAGTATATAATTAGTATGCAAAGTATGTCTGGTAATATAAAAAATATTATGGAAAGGTGAATAGATCATACCAACTTATCTGGAAAAGTTATAATATAAAAGAATATGGGTAATAAATACTAGAGTCACTTTCCAATATATAAAAGAACATGTATAAATTATTTTCTCATTTAAGTGTTGCCTTGGTAACACATTCCCGAATAATTTTGATACGTCCTAAAGAATGAGGCCTTTGTTCTTTTGAAAAATACATCTACCAATTAGTATTACTATAGGCAATGCATTAGCCATTTGTCTAATATAGGCTGTGTTGACACCACTTCAATTTTTTTTTCTTTTTTTTCCCTTCTTTTTCTTTTCTTTCCATTTTTTTCTTTTGATGGCGGTAGTGGTGGTGGTGGTGACATCGATGGTGGTAGTAGAGATGGTAGTGGTGGTTGCTGTTGGTGGATGGTTACTAACAGTTTTGATTTTCAGATACTTTAGGCGTCACATATTTTAGCTTCCAAAATTTCTTGAAATTGGGAAAGGGTTTTTGAAAAACTAAAATAAAAACAAGGTTACCAAACATCATTACCGCCCTGCTTTTTATGTTTACAAAAAAGAAAAACTAGAAACTAGAAATTGCAACCATGCCCAACAGAACCATTAACAATTTTAGCTCATGCAAATCTTGTTGAATGTCGGATGTCCTCTGTGCAAAAGCCTCATAGGGGACGAGTTGTGATTTGTTGAAGGTTACACATGCAAAACTGCCTGCTTTGTTAATTGTCTTTATGCAAGCAATAAAATAGCTGCAAACATCATGCTTGGTGTTAGCATCATTCTTTGAACATTTTGGCAGAAGATACAAAAATCTGCCAAGCCTAAGCAAATGAAGTCTCTCCTTATTGTCTAAGTCTAAAATATAGAACCATGACTTTCATTTTTATTTGCAAAGACCTGACCACTCTTCAGGTTTAGCAATAATATTATTGACACTGTTCAAGATGTTCCAGTGGCGTTTTCCACTAGAAATGAATTTTTTACTAATATAATATCATCTAAGAGCATACAAAATAATTTCCTTGAATAATACATTGATGTTGGCCTATGGTAGTCATATGTCATACTAGAGTTGTAAATCTATCATCAGCTATCACATTTGTATTCTGAGTTTTGGCCCATCATAGGGTTACAAAAGCATTTACTGTCAAAGCACCAAGGGAAGTTTTCAATTCTAAAATATTTTTTAAATAATGTTTTCATAGAAGAAAATGGGCAAGGTTATAGAGATTCATTAGGACCATGAATTGTGGCTAAGGTAGGACTTGAAGTCTTAAACCTAGGTCACTGGCAACCAACTCTCAGTGACTTTACTGACTGGACCAGGGGACATCATCAATATTTTAAAATTCTATTACTTAATATAAATGAAATTCACAATAACCAAAAGAGAATAGCTTTTGTAACTAGCTTCATGCACTTCTAAGATCATTTTGTCATGATCAGCTACAATATTTGTTCTCTTATATATTTTCTGCTATATAAGTTACAGAAGTTTTCTTTTGCATGTAGATTGATGTTGTGGGCACCATTTGTCAACTTCAGGAAATTTCCAAGGGATCCAACAATGAAGTATCCTTGGTCCACTCCAAAAGATGATACCCCATTATACAAATCTAGATGATGCTCACTTAAATATTTGTACCTCTTCCTAATGACATTATGTTTATATGTCAACAAAATATAATCAGGTCCTATATGAAGTGTTAATTTGTGAGTATTAATGTTACTATTGGTTTATAGATTCTTTTTCTAACAATTAATTTATATAATAACTGGTCATTGTGCTTTTCAGGCATTGATTATTCATTTTTGAATGTCAAATCTTGGATAAAAGATCTAATGATTCAAAGTCAATGATAGGACATTGAACTCAAAGTTCTATGCCATTGATTGTGTTTGACACAAAAAATATCTGAAAAATCAAAACTTATATGTTCTGCTAGTCTCTAATGCATGCATATAGTAGGTATAAAAAGATGAAGTTTTAATGATATTGGATAATGTTCAGCTACAGCTTAAGCATCAAAATTAATTGTTTTTCAATTTACACATGTTTTAACATGTGTAGATTATTACAAATAAAATAGGTTCTGAATTTAAATATCCTATGATGTATTTTGCATGCTAGCATGTTGGGCATTGTCAAATCCTGCAACTACATGATGCATGGATTAGAAAACTCCAAAAGATATGTTTTTTTATATGTGTTTTTAGAAGTATAGGCCTCATAATTGATGTTGGAAATTTAGATCTTTTACCAAATTTCTAACATTATGCTTTTAGTGGAAATCCATGTATTATTTGAATATCTTATACTTGTACTGCACTATATTTATTATATGTTGATTGGTTATCAGGGATGACTGCTGTGACAACCCTATTCTTATTGAATTGTTAAAGAAACAGAAAGTGTACCATTGAAAATTCATCCTACTAGTGGTTCCACTGTTTTCTTATACAAGTAATATTCAGTAGAAGGAAAAATATCATGATTTACTCTCTTCATGGTTCGGATCAGAAGATATAATTTAATGCGAATGTATCCTATCTTTTACAGACACATAACAGGATAGAGATTTTCAGCACAACGGTAATCTATGATCTTGGGATGAGATAGAGTACTAGTGGGTTTGTTATATGGAATTATCAACAAAATGAGTTTAGAATATTTTGCTCGTGGGCTTAGAACAATAACGTGGAATGTCATCAGAAAATAAGTGGGGGATTATGATATCCTTTTTAACTAGCTATGGTACTTGAAGCCTTGCCATTCTGTTCCCTGTGTTAGCATCGTAGCAAGCAAGACCCAGAATGATAGAAAGCATATTACATAATGTTCCCGACCAACTAGTTTTGTGTAGTCTAGCTAGTTCTCAGCTATTTGTTGGACTATAAGCCCCCTAGTGTCTTTTCAGGCCTTTTTAGATGTGGCTAGGGATACACAATGGTTCTAAATATCTCATATCCTGTTGGGCCTAGCTCGTATCTTCTTTTAGGTTTGGAGAATCCTATATTGGATAGTCTAAGCTCAAGCCTGAAGTTTGATACTCAACATAAGTCTCCAGCTAGAAATTTGAGCACATGGAAACATCAAAATTCTGGGAGATAAAATGCAAAACTTATGCTATTTAGCCAGTCGCTAAAGTGAAATGGCAGGACAAAATTGATTCTCTTTCCTTTGTTGAACTTTAGAAACTTTTCGCTCCCTTGTGAGGATGTTTGGTGTTGGGTTAATTTTTTTTAAGAAGAATAATTTTCTCTCCTTCTCTCTCTCAAATTGTTAACCAAAGGGTAGGTTAACATGAGCTAAAAAGCAAAAATTATTCAGAACATGAAAAGCTACTAAAATATTATGATTAATAAAATAACAAATAATCTTACTATTCATTCATGGATGCAATCAAATATAGTTCGTAAAAAAACTTTTGTACTCTTAAAATTTATACTAGAAAATGTTATTTTTATAATTTTTCACCTTCTGTTTTTTTAACACCATATCAAACGTGCCCTAAAATTTAACAATTAACACTCATTGGCCACAACAATTATTCCTATCTTTGATTCTGATGGTAGTTTAAGTTTTGCTCCCTGCTCTGTATATAGAACGAGGCAAAAGTCAGAGACTGCCTATGAAACGGCGGTCATCCGGAGGTTCAGGAAATCTTTGGCAGCACCAATTAGACATAACTAAGAAGAAAGAGGGTCAGATTGCAAGGTTTCAAACAAAAATTGGTTATGCCAAGATGGTGATAAGAAGTGAGTAATGCTAGCTGTTCAATTATCCTACATTAGAACCGAGTCACCTATGTTCTCTTACAGGTATAGATTTCCTCTAAGCTAATGCACTGAATTATGTCCTCTCGAGGCATGGATTTCCTTATCTATCTCATATCAATGTCCAACACACCTGGATTTCCTTATCTATCTCATATCAATGCCCAACACACCAACATAGAATTTTTTTTTTAAAAAAAAAATTTGGTTTGGTCCATAAAAATGAAATAACTGATGGATAAATTTAGCAACTCTTGGACGTGCAAGTGCTTTTGATTTATTCACTTTCCATCTAGAAATAGCTTGAAAATACCAAGTCCGATAAAGCCCAAAGTTGCATGAGCTAGATTTGGACCAAAAACTATATGACCCATTTTAGTTATAGATTGAATTTTAGATCACTAATACTCCAACATAAATTAGGAGCAACCCAAAACTAATATGATATGGCCTTCATTAATCCGGCAATTCATCTAGTTTTATATAGCTTATCATCAATTTGTATTGTTGATGATGATTTATATGTGGTTGTCAATAATATCTTATGCAATGTTGATTGTTGTTAATGTGGGCAAAATGTTTATTTTTTTTTTATAAAATGATTATAATTAGATAATTTATTTATGCTGTTGGCTTATGTTTCAAATTTTTTTTTTCTTTTTTTCCTGTTGGCCTAATTTGAATAAAAAAATCTAATGGATTGGTCTGAGTTTTGGACAGTTAGAATATATAATATCTAATATGGAGCTAAAATATCAATATTATAGAGTAACTTCTATTCTCAAAAATGAGTTTGAGAGGGTTCATGAATCTCTGGAAACAATTCAAACTCATGTTATGGTATCCCTTGTTTGAGATAGGGACAAATTGACTAAAATATCTCATTTCTCATATAAATTCAGCATTTTAGAAGGCAATTACTAAATTGGCCATAACTCTACCTCAAACTCGAAATTGAATTTTGCAAAATGTTGGACTCCTGGATGCATAAGAATTTTAGAAAAATTTTGAAGTGAGATGTAAGTGTAAATAAATTGTTTTGGGCAAGACATATGACAAGAATGTCCAAAATATAGTTTTGAGTGTATTTTTTATAGAAAATAGACTATAAAAATATGTATAAATCTGAACTACAACGTAGACCTATTTTTAAATTTTCTTAAATATCTATTTGAATCTATATAATGGTCTTTTGTTATTGAGTTCTCCTTGCTTATGAATATAATTTTATTTGAGATTGCATGAATTCTTATATAATAACCAAGATTCTTTAAAGCTTCTCGTTGTTGAGCATTTTTTAAGTTTCTTAAATTTTTCTTAAATTGCATAGAATTGATCTAGTTTTAGGTTAAATAATTAGGATATTCTTGTTTCTACGTTTAGAATATAACTTGGATACCTTAATTAACTCCTTAAATCCTAGAATGCAGTCAAGCTAGAGTCAACAATGTTTTGACCTAAACTTAGGAGGTATAAGCCATGAATGCCTTTGAGTATAGGTGGCCTCCTTCCCTAGAAGCACTCTTGGCCTAACTTTTTCTCTAATGCTAATTTGTTGCATTTCTTTTATTCCTATTTCTTCTTCTTTATCTAGGTTTTTCTGGCCTTTTAAAGGTAAAGGATTAGGCAGCTGACTCTTTAGCTTTTCCAGCTTGATGTGGTCCGATTGGTTGGTTTATTCGATAGCGACATATGGTAGAATGAGAGACCAATACGGCATGATTAACTTGATTGCATACATGTCTTTACGAGGAAAGAAATCCTTTTAGGAAAAGATTTCTTTCTTAAAAGCTACAAACATATCCGACTTCATTTAGGACTCTCTTCACAAGGCACAACACCAATTTGAGGAGTTTATTGATCTATTTGGGAAGGACTTTATAACTCAAAGATCATGTTTATCAGAGCCATTCAATATAAGAGTTCAACTATGATAAAAAAAATACTTTAGACTTCTATAAAAGTAGCTTAAGACTTCATAGGTAAATAGATTTTTAGACTTAGCTTAGTTCTTGGGTAATTCATCCTAAGAGCATCAGTGTTTTTAGAGGAAATTTTTTTATTTCTTATCCCCTTTTTCTCTCTCTCACGTATGCACACAAATAGATTAGTTAGGAGATCTTTTGCTGTGTAAGTTGAAATAGATTGTTTATTGGCTTGTGAAGATTGGATTCAAATGATAACATAGCCCATTAAGTACTTTACTCTCACAGTGCATCTACAGAAGAAGAGAAATTAAAGATATAGATAAAAAAGATAAAGACTATGGGGAGGGGTATTATTAGGTTGGGATAGGTTTGAGTTTTACGAAACTCAAACCCATACCTGTTGAGATGATTGGTCTAACTTTCATTCCATACTTGGTCCATCGAAGGATCAGTTTGGATCTGATATTAAGTAATAATAATAGTTTAGATCATGTGGAGGTCAAATTTGGGTACCCATCAAGTATCAAAGATTATGTCTTGAAGAATTAATCAAGTTAATCCACATTTTGAAAAATTTATTACTGAGACATCCAACACATGATACTAAAATTATATCATGAACAGCAAGAATTATTAACCATACAACAATAATGGAGTAAAAATTTTAATGTACACTTAAGGTCAAGCATATTTGCGCCTATATGTACATATGCGGGTAGAATCATGTTCAAATCTAGTTGGGTATAAAATTTTTTTGACTCAAATCCAGTCCAAAATATTCAATGAATCTGACTTTGATTCCACACCTCACTGTTTAGATGGGGTTCGGATCATCTTCTAAGTAGGATGTCAAGTTTGTTGGTTGGAATGCACCATAAGACCTGTTGTAGTTCCCCACATAGTGACATAAACATGCCATACCCTAGGTGACTAGGGGTGGCTCAGGCTTAGCTCATCTCGTTATCAAGTCAGCTTGAGCTATCATTTGGTTTCAATCCAAACTAAAGCTACCTACCCCTAGATAAGCTAGTTTGTGAGACCTAGCTAGAATTCAAGGCCCCTCAAATATATACTTTAGGTATCATGTCTAAATCTTTTTTTTTTTTTTTTCCAGCAAAATCTCAGATAAATTAAACTGTTTTTGCAAGTAAACCATATAAGTTTCTAATATTTATATCTAAAAGAAAGATATTTATAATAATAACTAAAATAACATGCCTTATTTTTCCTAAAAGAAAAATGTAAATTTTACAAAGTTATATTTATTTAAATTCGTTCTTTATTCATTTATTCCTAAGCTATGTTTAACTGAGTGAAAGCAGTTGAAAGGCATCCGCCAGCTCAATGTGAATCACACGGACACCCTCGTGCCACGCCGCCATGGACCCGTTGCAATGTACCATGCCATCATTCCGAAAACGACGTACGGCCTTTTAAAAAGAAGGAAAGGATCGTAGTACGAGCTCAGAGACCGCAAGAAGGGATGTTGCACACGAGCAACCCAACACCTAGTCCGGTCCAACGACGCCTCCTCCTCTCAACCACAGACGGAGACGGGGCTCAAACTCCACAGCAATTCGCTGTCGACTAAAAGCAAGGTGCATCCGTTTTGCGCGTAATCACGATCTAAGACCGCGGCTGAATCTTTCCACGCTAACAACCAAACGGAATAATCTGACAGCAGAACTGTGGACTCAAGCAGTTCATCTTAATCATCCCACGACGGGACGCCTCATTTGGCCCCAAGCATTTGATCTCATCATGTTAGTGGCACGGACGGAGCATCCAAAGCGAGAAGGCGCCAGGTGGAACAAAAAAAAAAAAAGTGGAGCACAGAGAAGCATCATTGGTAAAGGGGGAAAAACAAACAAACAAAAATTAAAATTAAAAAAAAAAAAAAAAAAAAAAAAAAAAGAGAGAGAGAGAGAGACTAAAAGAGCAAGGCGGCGGTGCGACCCGGCCGACCCGATCCCCCCCCCCCCCCCCACCCCCACTCCAATCTCATCTTGTTGGCGCTCGCTCGGGAACTGGGGGAGATGAGACCGAGACCGAGACCGAGACCGAGGGTGGGCGGTAGGGACAGCCCGTCAGAAAGCCATCTTTGTCCCCCGCTTGGCCGACCAGACCGTGGCTGGTGGCGGACATCGCCTGCACCTAAAAACAGAGACTCGTCTCGCAATGATCCACGCCCCAACCCAACGACGCCCGGCCCCACGCTGCTGCCCGCCACCCTCCTCCGCTTTTTCTCCTCTTCTTCTTTCTTCTTCTTCTTCTTCTTCTTCTTTTTTTTTTTTTTTTTTTATTAAATTTTTTTTTTAGTGCTTGACGTCGTCATCGCTCGGCACCAGCGGGCCAGCGATGCGTTCGATGGCGTCCCTCCACTGAGGCCGCGGCCAGGGGCCTCGCATCGCCCACGTGGGGGGCCTGCGCCCGTGCGCGCCCGTGACCAATGGCGACGCTTGGGAATGGGCGCGCGCGGGGCCGGAGACGGATATGAACAGGTGCCGGCCAGTGGTCTTGGGGATGCTTATTCCCAGACAGGCGAAAGGGTTCTCAGCAAGTGCACGCTTTACAGGTGGTCAACTTCGGTGGACTGATGGTGTTAATAGTTTTAAAATTCAGAGCTGAAAAGGCCATCCAACCAGGCTGCTACATTCGTTGCCATGGTCCCCATCGTCGGCCCTGTGTGGAGTGGAAGAAAAGTTGTCCATTTGTTATGGAATACAGTGCAGGATTGGATATTTCAAATACCTCTCGAATTATGAGATAACTCAGCTGTTCAGGAAATTACCCGGTTCATCTCTTTGGGCGCACGTATCTGACGTTTGCCATGAAGATTGATGCCCAAATCCAGCCAAAAAAACCAAAAAAAAAAAAAAAGAAAAGAAAAGAAATATCCGATTGCTCACCACCACGTATCACCACCATTGACCGTCAATGAGTCGACGCGAAGATGGAAGCTCTCATGCTCTCATTATAATATTCTTTTGACAAAAATATACTCGTGATCTCTTTTTTCGTACTCAAGACTTTTACAGTCCGCTTGGATTAAAATTGATTATATAGCTGACTTATTATTAAATAATACATCAATTATTTTTATTAATTTTAATTAATTTTATATAATAAAATGTTAAAAATATAGTATTTTTAAAATATAAGAAATTATATCATAATAATTGAAAGTTTAAAGATTAAAATAAATTTTGAATGAAAGTTTGAAGGTTAGAAAGTATATTTTAACTTTTTTTTTTTTTTTAATGTATCAATAATTAAAGAAGATGATCTTAATTTGTTGATTTATGAGTGAGTTCAGATTTCATTGAAAAACTGAGTTAATGATAAACAATGATAAAATTATCAGGATAAAAACATTTCAAATGGATAAACGAATCGACGTTATTCAAGCAGCCGTTGATCATAATAGAGATTTTGATACGTCAACTGCTTTGTCTAGACCCACCAGCATAAAATCCTTGAATATCTACCATGCTGGCAGGATGGATGAAATGGTAGGATGGCATCAAAGTTGAAAGGGATTCACTTGTTTTGAGAACTCCAGTGCTACAGTTATACAGCATATATATATATATATATATATATATATATATATTTTATGAGAGGAAAAGTTTCTCCTTCCTTTATCTTTTACGGCCTCAAAGCGGATGATTATTGTTGCTTTTTTTTAAGGTCTTAAATGATTTTATTGTTTAAAAACAAATATATATATATATATATATTAAGTCCACCTCAACGACACATCTCGTTCCGTCTGGCATCAAAATCATTCAGTGACTGGTGATTGAACGGTGGTAGGGTTGGTGAGCTCTACTTTGGCTGCAATGGGTTAATTAAGATATGAGGTGAGGCGACCAGCCTTCCCTCTAACCCCCAGCTCCTTCATTCCTTCTGAGAAATCTAGAAGGTGAGGAAAGATAAATCTCCGGGTATAACGCGTGTCGGACTACATTTAATGGATGAAGCAAATTGATAAAATAATATTTTTTTCAAAAACAATGTGGAGCAGTGGTAATGATTCGTATCTTTCTCTGTGAGGACACTTTTTTTTAAGGTAGATCTTTTTCTTTTTTTTTTTTGAATTTTTTTATATATTAAATTATTATTTTTAGCTAATCAAATTTATTTTAGTCGGTTTACATTTTGTTAGCTGGTCAAAATATTGATTATTTTTAGTTGGTTCTTTCTTTTTCAAGCTAGAAACTATTTTTTTCTTTATATCAAAGTATTATTTTTTTTAGTTAATTTCTTTTTTCAATCAGAAACTTTTTTAAATCAAATTATGAATTTTTTATATTCTTTTTCTTTTTTTCTATGAAAATAATTTTTTCAATCAAAACTTTTTTTAACAACAAAACCATTAATTTTTGTTAACACATTTTTTCCTTATTTTTTCTTTTTTTTTTGACAAATCAAACTATTATTTTTTTAGTTGATTATTATTTTTTTTTCAATGGAGAATATTTTTTCAATAAGTATTATGAGAAATTAATCATTATGGTTAACTGTGAGTGACCTAAGAAATTAATCATTAGGAATTGATAATTCATAATAAATATTTTATCTAGTATTATAAAACCTACCGAATTATTTATGTATTTTGAGCACTCACTAAACATTCGATATGACATCATAATTTCTGACAAGCACAAAACTACATACATACTTACACTATGCAACCGAAGCCGCATTATTATTTTTCTACAAAGAATTATGCTACGTGACATATTATTAGGATTGGACTTATAAAAATATATAAAATAATGTATTATAATACATGGTTTATGTTTTTTTTCTATCCCTACTAAGTGACAATCATCATTTTTTCGATCTTTTTAGGCCATAATAGATGGATCTAGGTTTCAATTTTGCTATCGAAAAAAGGATTGCCATTTCATCTTTAGAATGGCTTTCTACTTTCTTTTTCCACAGCTTTTGTTCTTGAAAGCATGGTAGAAAATAAGGATAGCAATGCAAGAAATGTGATTATGCTAGTCCCATCTCGATAAATTATAATGTATTATCAATATATAGCATTTATATAGTATCTATTTTATATTATTAATAATTATATTATTATTTATTATAATAATATAAGGGTAGTTTGCATCAAAAGTTGGGGGGTGGGAGTGCTGGATATGCTATCAAATAGGGCCCACATATATTGTGCAGCATAAATGGTGCATCCAATTTCTTCCAATGCGATTTTCCACTTCATGCAGTCAAATCATGGGCATGTCAATGTATGTATGTGTCTATATATATATATATATATATATGGGCAAGGGTTACTGTAGGAATACAAAAACCATTTAATTCCTGAGCTGAATGTATAACTTTAAAATGATACTGATGTCTCTTCCATGAATTATGTTTACCTTGACTTTCTTTTACATCGTACTAAAAAGCAAATGGGCTCGCATGTTGGCCAAACTTGCTGCAAGCGATGATGGTAACTCTACTCTGATTTCCTTCCGAGCTTGCTTTCAGGTGCCAGAGATTTGTTTAGAAGATAACGCTCATCAGGTTGTGCAGAGGAAACCAGCACGCATAGTTTTTGCCTTGGGAAAAGAAGAAGAAAAGGTGACCGACCCATCGAATCGCCTTCGCTGTAGGCCATCGCAAAAGTTGAGAACTCTGGGATGGATGGCTTACCCTCTGAAATGTTGGTGGTTTTGGGCCAGCACTCAGTGCATTGGCTCAATCAGTCTTTGTCCAGACCCACAGAGCCTCGGCTGTCCCCAAGCCTTTCGGTTTATGCTCCAACTTTGGCTCCTGCTTTCTTATCCTTTCTATTTTTTAAAGATGACATTCCTTTTCTCTGGTAGTCCTTTCCACAGCCGACGTGACTCCATATCAATGCCTTTACTTTTATAGATGGATGGCAGTTTGATCCTTTGGTATGTAAACAATCGTCACCAATTCAATTTTTTTGGCCCTCCATATGCACGAGTTTCTAGCTCGAGTGCTTATGTAGCTAATTATCTATCATCCGCTTTTGATTACATGTATGGCCAATAGCCAACATAATCAAACTTCATTTTCATAGTTGATTTTGAGTTTAAGATAGCAATTAGGTCAAGCCAAATCGAAGCCGAATTAGTTGTCAATTAGGTTAAAAGTCAGTTAGCCCTATCCAACTTATTTATTAAATGAACTAAAAATTCAAATTCAAATCTAATCATTTTATTAAATAGATAATCTTACCCACAAAGTATTGAATCAAGTTTAATGGATTGAACATTGTTAACCTAATTAAGTTCATGGCACTTACTTCCGATCACAATCACGAAAGTAGCATGTTATTATCTAGTTATGATTTGATCATCTTTAAATGGAGATCCACTCAACTGAAATCAAGTCTATCCACTTATCTATAGCATTATTGTACCTTTTTTTTTATAATAGGATGATTTTGGATCGAAGAATTCTATCAAGCTATCGTCATTTAATTATCTTTCTCTAATCCAATCGATTTGTTGTGCTCTATCTTTTGAGAATTCTAACTGATGCGGCTAGAACTAGCTTTGAGCATGACTAATCTTTTTTTTCTTTTTTAATTTGCTCATATTATTCTTTGATTTTAATTTTCCATGGCTTTGCTTGTTGCTCCTAGGTTTAGGTTCTCATTCATAAAAAATAATTAATTCAAACATTTGTTTTTTCATGGTTTACAAAATTTAGAACTAAAAAACACTCAACCATATATTTGTTTTGCAATCATCCCCTTCAGGACTATCCTATGCACGTAGTGGGAATAGGGGTGGCAATATTAGATATGATCTGTATCTAACTTGCAATAAACGAGTTTAGATTTGAGTTAAATAAGTTGACTCGTCTTGACCTGTACATATCTATTTAATATATTTAAATAACTAGTCAGGTTAGGTCGGTTAGAGTTAACCCATTTATGTAACTATTTATATTATTGGTTAAGAAATTAAATGGGTTAAACAAATTAACATTTGATATTTTTATTATTAATTAATAGGTTAAGTATGCTCATATCAATTTGATCTATTATAATCTGTTTAATAAATAGGCTAAGCAGGTCAGATTGGATTACCTATTTATTAAATATATCATGTTCAGGTTTAAAATCTTGACCTGTTTAATAAATGCATCGGGTTTATATTTGTGATTTTTAAGATCAACTACGTTGGACCGAACCTAATTGCTACACTTAAGTGGAAAGATAGAAAAAAAAGAAAAAAAGAAAAAATACTTTATATTGAAGGCAGTGCTACATAATAAGTAAACATAAGCTCCTACCTTCAACACAAAGGCAAGGCTACCTTGAATGTTTCTTATAATATAGAATTAGATGCCTCCCTTTTTGCAAAGCTTGTGGCTTGAATCCTACCAAAATTCATCTGTCCAGCTGCAATCAAAATAGATGAGCAAGAAATGAGCTATTCGGACACATTTTGCTCCCTTGACCACCTTGGACTAGCAGTCTAGTCCTTTTAGCAGTCACCAATAAGTTAATACTATAAAAGATCTCTTAGTTATGATCGAAACCATTAGAACTTGGACTTGTGCGTGCCATGTCCCATGCTGGCTATCGTTTGGTTGATGGTTTGATGGTATTGGAGAGACCGAGCCAATAGCCGTGGGCCTTCGAGCCATTAGACGTGGGCCATCTGGGAGTTGAAGTGCTCATCTTGTGCGTCTAATGTAGGCAGTACTCCTAATTAACAATGGAAAAACGTCATTGGGTGGCTTCACCATCTCAAGTCACCTCTGGTTAAATAAAAATGCTGCCTTCCCATGGAGATTAGGTTGTGAGTTTTTCTGCTAGCTGTCAGGTAAAGTCATTGCATATTCCATGTTGTGAATGAAGGCAGGCAGAAATAGAATGGAAATTTTAGCCTTGGTCTAATTTCAATTTTTGGATTGTTAGAAAAATCATATTCCTTTGAACTGCTGAAAAAAAAAAAAAAAAACTTTTGGGCAAAAGCCTCAATTCAAAGCTTTTGTTCATGGATACTTTCTCAAACCCATCAAGAAGCTGTTTTAATGGAGTTGCATGTCAAAGGACTAAGCCACGAGAATAATCATATTTTATATTTAATATAATAAAATTATGATATAATTATAATAATACAATGTAATATAATATAATGTAATATAATACAATTATATAATATCATATTATACTCTATTATATTAAAATAATATTATATAATAATTTAATATAGTATACTAATATTATATTATATTATTATATTTTAGTATAATTATTATAATGTTATAATATTACTATAATATTATAATACGAATGTAGCCAAGTTTGGATTTGGTCGTCTCCTTCCTCCTTAAATCCACATAGTTCACAAATTCCAAAGATGAAAAAAGTTAAAAAGGTGGGATGACTTTATGATCCATGTAGATGCAAGGATGGGAAAGATGATCAGATTCTAAACATGGCTACATTCGAATGTAACCACATCTACCTTACAATAATATATAACATAATATTATATATCATTATATTTTGTAGTATATTATAGTATGATTATGTTATTAAAATAATAATATTATTAAAATAATTTATAATAATAATTTTTAGTAATATAAATAGTTAGGTAGTTAAAAGTACAATGCAATATACATTCTTTATTATTTTTCATTTTAAAGGCACCTTCTTAGTTTAGTTACTAAAAAGATTATAAAGTTTCATAACACTTTAAAAATGTAGTTATGTAATACTAAGTAATTTTTTTTACAAAACCTTTGCTTTCAAAAATTTTATTATTAAAAACTCTCCTAGTAAAAGATCTACCATCAATTGCACTATCAAACGAGGCTTAACTCTTCTAATTCTACCTCAATAGATGATTGTGAGATTGTTTATTGCTTTTTAGCATTCCATGATATGAGATTGGATCCTAAGTTGATATAAAGGTCTTTGGTGGACCTTTTCATTGGAGGCAATCTACCCAATCAGCATCGTAAAAGGCCATTAAAAGTAATAGGCCAAGTCAAAGGAAAAAATCAAGTGTAATAGTTCCTTTGAAGAATCATAGGATTCTTTTACCAGCTATGTAGTGATCCTCCATTACCCTTCATAAATTGGTGGACTTGGATGACTAAGAAGGCAATATCTAGTCTTCTAAGAGTGCACATTAGAGATTGCCCACAGAGCTTCTATAGTGGCTAGGATCAAATAATAATGGACCTTTAGATTGACTCAGCTTAACAGCACAAGCATGAGAAGCTATTGGCTTGCATCCAAACATCTGTTTTGGAACAGTCCAAAATATTTCGTTTGATTAAGAAAGTGCCCTTGCTTTGATTGTTGGATGGACCACTAAGTTGATGAATGAGTGACTCAAGGCATGAGATGTTGTTCCTTGTTACGATGATTTCATCAACATAAAACAATAGTAGTGAAGCTTAACATGCAATTTTCATGCATATTTATTCCATCAAGCTTATAGACTTGGCAAAGCTCGCAAATGGATTTTATCATATGACAAATATGAACGGGATGTTCTAGATCTACAAGTTTATAAGCAAGCTGACCATGGATACCTCCAATAAGCCATGATGAAGGAAGGCATATTCCACATCTAATTGGTGGACAAGCTAATTGTGAAACGAAGTTATAGTGAGAAAGATCTAAACTATCATGCTGACCACCACCGAGCTAAATATTTCAATGAGATCTACTCTAGGCTGGTAATAAAATCTCTTAGCAACTAATCAAGCCTTGTATTTTTTTCGCAGGATCTCTATGATTGAGCTTTATGGGACACAATTACAGCCCTCCACCTTCATTCAAAGCTAGCACAAGAGTCCATGTTGGCTACAAATTCTAGGTCCATAACATTTCTTAGCACCACCAAACTAAATATTTCAATGAGATCTACTATAGGCTGATAATAAAATCTCTTAGCAACTAATCAAGCCTTGTATTTTTCACAGGACCTCTATGATTGAGCTCTATAGGACACAATTATAGCCCTCCACCTTCATTCAAAGCTAGCACAAGAGTCCAGGTTGGCAATAAATTCTAGATCCATAACATTTCTTAGCTTACGTTTTTTTTTTTGAGACATGTTTAACAAAGAGGATCCATAACATGAGTTATCATAAGGTGGCATTTGGTTTGTAGTATATTATTAGAAATTTTATAATTCTGATAATCTTAGTCCCAATCATTAGAGTATCAAGAATATAAGATTATCATGTTTGATTTGATTTGATGGTGTTAATTCAGATTCTTAGAATGCAAAATATAATATATAATATATATTATATTAAATTCTATTTATGTTTTGTTATAATTTTTTTTGTCTTTTAATGGGCTATCTTTTTTTAAGCTAAAATATGAAATGTTCTACTAAAAAGAAAGGATTTTTTGTAAAATCATTTTAAAAATATTCTACATCTAAATATTATAAATATTTTGTATTATATTATTTAGATATTAAATATTATTAATAATATAAAAAATATTAACTTTATATTATAAATTATTTAAATATAATAATTTAATATGCAAGAAGGTCATATTACTAAATATCTATTAAATATATAATTAGATTAAATATTATTAATATTTACATGAAAGTTAAGAGTATAATTTGAGATTATCATATTTTAGTAATTTTAAATACCCACCTTTCAGATGAAAATTGGATCACTATGATTTATAGTAATCTTAAATTATCAAAAAATAAAATTATCATTCAAATTATTATATCTAATTACTAAATATGATAATTTCTATTATAATCTAAAATTGATAAAGTGGATTACCACCAACTAAATGCCGTCTGAAAAAAGAGTAGTGAGTGGTGGGTAATGAATGAAAAAATTATATGATGCTTTTTGTCATTTGTATGGTGGTGATGGTTCCGGATGACTGGTGCCATCAATACCCAAAGATTAAAGGGTAAAAGGAACTGATTGAAAGGCTGTAATTATTTCACTATTTCCCAAAAGAAAAAATTTAACAAGCAGCATAGCAAAGCCCTAATGAATGATAGGAAATGCTCTCCATTTGAAAATACCATTCATTGATTGAGTGATCAATGCAATTGGAGATATAAAGGTGCTTTGATGGGGCTTAGGTTGTTAGATTAAGTTGTACGCATAGTTATCGAAATCAAATCGGGTATTGATCGGATAGAGAGACTAAGCCAATGGTTTAATGATCCAACTACTGAGTTAATAGTTGAAAAGTATGAATAATTAAAATATAATTAAAATTAATAAATATAATTCATAATAATAAATAAAGATAATTTCTTTATAAAATTTAACTAATTTGGTAGTTTTAAAATTTATAAATTCGTAAAATTAAGTTAATACTTGAAATTAAGTTAAACTATGATATAATATAAAATTTACATTGATACTTGAAATAAATCTCATATTTTTAAAAAAAAAATATTTGAAATCCTCTAATATTAGTTAGAGAAAGAGAAAGAGAGAGTTCAATTGATTAAAGGAGAGGAAAAGAGGGATTTAGGCTAAAAAGACAAAAAAAAATCTCGAAAAAGTAATAGTAATATTTAAATTATATTAGTTAAAAAGTAATTTTAAATGCATGAAAAAATTAGTTTGGTTTCATCGTTTCAGCTCATTTGGTTTTGATAAGATAATTGTACAATTGGACTAATTAAAGAAACAAATCAATGATCCGATTTACCAGTCGGATTGGTCCGAACCAATCTGATCACTATGATTGTAGGATTTCGTGGATTGAGGTGGATTTGTGCAGAAGCTGGAGGTAGAGACTTTGGAATGAGATAGTTTTGTTGTGGCGTTATGTCATGGGTTGGTTACGTTGCATTTTGGAGGTGGCGGTGGTGGACATAATACCTCTGTTAAGATGAAATGATGAAATGCTATGTGAGAAAGATAAGGATAAGACAGCCTGTGGGACACTGGGGAACAATCCATCCATGAAGAATGGTTGGTGGGGGTTATTGGTGGTGAGATGTGATGTGGTATCCAAGTAAAAATGACTCCAATATCATTGGATTGGATGGATAAAGTTTGGTTTATCAACATTGACAAGGCATGGGTTGGCAAATACATATACATAAAAAACAACATGCCAGAATATACAGAGTTTACTTGTATCAAGAGACAACAAATGGCAACTTTTTTTTATTGAGACTATATCCTAAAAAAAAAAATATAATTGTTAGAATAATGTTCTAACTTATTGACAAAATGGATGTAGCCAAGGTGAGCATAGATGTAATAAGGCTTGAAGATGGTGATGGGCAAGCGGTTTTTGTGAAAAGAACATCAAATGATGAAAATTGGGCTGATAAACTGTAGGCATAGGTTTTATTAAATTTGTAGATGTAAGAAAGGCTTCTATTTAGAATTTTGAAGGTAAAGAGTGAGCAAAGAGATAGAAAGACAAATTTTAACTTTATAGCAAATTTTTCACGCTAAACCTTCATTTTGATTTGGAGTGTGTGGGCAAGAATATTGATGCGAAATGCCATTAGTAATATAAATCGATGGAATGTATTTTTAAATTTACCATCATAAATTCAATAATTTTGATTCTGATAATGATGTGTTTTTTCTTCTCTTGCTTTGAACTCACTAAAAATAGCAAACACATCATATTTAGAATGCATTGGATAATGCCATAATTGACGAGTGAAATATCTACAAATAAAATAAATTATTTAAAGTTTCTAAAGGTTTTGGACCAAGACCCCCTATGTCACAATGTACTATTTTCAATAGAACTCTGAAAAATTAAGAAGAGAAAAAAAGAAGAAAAAAAAAAAGTGTACAGATTGAATGATAGAGGCATCAAGCCAAGGATATAATGAAGTAAAAGAAGAGGGTAAATCGAGCATAATGGATAGAGCCCATTCTTCATTGCCTCTTAGTAAATTAAAGAATTCTCTCAGTGGATTTATCCTCCACAACAAAACCATATTCATCAAGAACAAAGTAACAATTATTATTACAAGAGAATTTATTGACAGAAAGCAACTTAGATGAGGCATTAGGACATTGTATGATATTTTCCAGTTTGAAGGTTGAAGGGAGAACCAAAATGGAGGAGCCACTACGAGAAATGTACAGCTCTTGACCATTGCTAGCTTAGAACACTTTCATTGCCAATATTGTACTTGGAGGAGAGAGACAGGTTGCTGAGGTCACTTGTGATGTGGTGGTTGGCTATGGTTTTCAAGTACCATGCCGAGTCATCATCCATCATTGGGAGAGAGAGGCAGCTATGGCGGCAAGCCTCTTGGGAGGATGCTTTCCCTTGGTATGCCTAATTCACGCGATTGTAGTAATCAATTCTAATGTGGCCCACTTTGTTGCATCTTTGAAAGTAGATTTGTTGTGAGATGGCAACCTAAAAGATGATGACCCACCATTATTTTATCCATGACATGTGGGGGACTATGATTAAATTTCTTATCAAAAACTCAAGTTGTAAATTTTTGAATAAATAAAGGTAGAATCTGCCCATCCTATGATTACCAGCTTATGCATCCAAGAACTTTCACTTCCTACTATCAATTGCTACCCAAGTCATCTAAAAATTTAAGTCCCAAAAAAAAAAGGAGCTTGGTGAGGAAAAAAAAGCTTACTTTAAAGATGGTATTCTGATTGCTTGGCAACCATCTCCTCCTTTCCGAAGAATTAATCAACTCCTTAGTTCCTAGTTGAGAAGGGGAGAGAACGTTGGGACATGCATGAGAGTAAGATAAGAGTAGTGAGAGAGGGGCACACATTGATGTCTTTCTCAAAAGAGAGAAACGACAAATAGGTGGCAAGCTTGGGGTTGAAACGGGGGAAGGAGAGGCGAAGGAGCGGTTGGAGTTGGGTCAAATCACTATTTGGCTGGGCTTTAACTTCAAAGAGATGGTGAGAGAAGAGAGAAAAAACACAAGCATCCAACATGCATTGAGAAGAAGAGGGCTGGATTGGGGGAGATGATAGAGCATGAGAAAGCGATAAGGTTCACGGGGTCTAGTTCTGGAGTTTGAATCAAACTTTGCTCCTTTCTCATGTTTTTTATTTCATTTTTCCTTTTTTTCTTGGGGGGCAAATCAAGGTATTACACTATTACTTCATGCCAAGTTATGGTTCACTACAACATGAGGTTAGGCTCATAAGAAGTCCTGAGGTTTATAAGCTTGCCAGGCCTTTCACCTAGCCATAGGTAACAGGTTGTGGGTTTAATAATGCATCCTTACTCGTTTCATTACGAGGAAAAGGAATAGTAATGCAAATGGATCACAAATGAATTTTGTTGGAGGGTATGGCTTGGAGCTTCTTTCTTGCTTTATTAGATGAGATATTTGCATGCAACTGCAAGAGAAGCTAAAGCATTAAGGAATGAACCAAAGCAAGAGGAAACTATGATTTATACAAAAATCAAGCAAAATCCTACACGAAGCGTGCATGTACATGATCTAAACTGGTCAAGATATGCATTATTAAACAAATTTTTTAAAAAAAAAGTTCCAATAAGGCAAGATCTAGATTTAGCATGGAACATAGTAGATAATCAAGGAAAAAAAAGGCAATAAACATTATCAAAATCTTTGATCCAGAATGCTTGCATCACAAAAGAAAGATGAAAAATTTGAGAAACAAATGTTAAGCATGATATATATCATTAAGCCTTTCCTTATCAACTTAAGTTTTTTGGGTTAATTTGTTAAGCATGATATGTATCATTAAGCCTTTCCTTATTAAGTTAAGATTTTTGGGCTAATTGGTTATTCAAAATGGTATCAAAGCCAAAATTTGGTAGAGGTTGCGGGCTTGCGGGTTTGAATTTTTATCATACTAATTATTTTTTTAGCTATCCTAATTATTATTTAGACTTGTTTCGGTCATTATTGTCTCTCCATATATTAAGCTTTTATGTGATGGCTTACTCCCCAGTGAATTCGTTAGGATCTACCAATAGATCCTAAGAAGATCTTCGTAGAAAAGTGGGTGATGTGAAAGTTGCCGCAATTTTTTTTAGACAAAAGCGAAAAAACATAAAAAACATATGAAAGATCCAAAGAAACTAATAAGATTTTCAAACTAGAGGATGATAGGTACCAAATTAATATTGTAGGAAAGGGATTGGTTGCCCTCAATTATTGTAGCAAGAGGCCAAATATGTACACATTCATGACCTAAGCTTTGCTTGCCTACTCCATTGAATACTATTTCAAACTATGCTTGTAGAGCAAGCATAGTTAGTAGAGGCCACTAAACCCTTTATCCTCCTTGCATGTCTTTGGTAGTTTGCAAGTCTTAGGCCTATTGATTTAAGACCAAGAATAGTGAGAATAAGGGGTTCTCAATCCTAAATCATCCTTTTGGATTCAGCTCTTGAGGAGAATAAAAGTAAGTAAGAGATAAAAGCTAGAAAATCATAAAGTACTACTCTAATATGTAAGAAATTTAAAGACCTACAACTAAAAATTACAAAACTAGCAAAAGTAAAGAAAAATTATTTCAAAATTGTTTGCACACTCTCTCTCATTTTCCCACTCCTTTTCCCCCATCATGCATGTTCTCTCCCCTCTTCTATCTACTCTATGTTTTAGTTATAAATTTAAACGTTCAAGTCCTCATCTATTGCTTTATTTATATAAACTTTATACTTTATTTAAATTTAGATAAAAATGAAACATGCGCCGCAGGTGTCACGTTCTAGTTATGAAAGAAGGAATTATGATTTTATAAATTATAATATTTTATAAGTCATTTATGCTATCAATCAATTGAGATTTTGAAGTTTGGATTCCTTGAGCAATCAAATATTTCTCTCCTTTATTAGATATCACAACGATCTTAGTATTCTATCAAAAAGAAAGAAAAAGGAGCCTCAACAATCTAGCCTTGCTTAACCATGCTCAACCCAAATTCTATGGACACAAATTTATCTCCAAAACATCAAAGCAAAATGCACGATGCCATTATAAAAAAACACCAACGTAATTATGAGGCATAAGTTCATGCATGTACTAAAATATAATTCACTAGATTCCAATAATGCTGTCCCTTAAAATTGCAACAAAACAAACTAGCATTAATTCTAGTAAAAGAGCCATCTTTTCCGTATCGACGCAAACTGGCTTTTTAGTTTTAGTCCAATATAAATACTTATATCGGCCCACACTTGGGAGCCGATTCACTGCAAATCCCTCTGACCGCATGCAAAATTTAATCAAGTGGAGTCGAGGAAGAGTGGAAGTTAAATATAATACAACAAGAGAAAGCGAGCAGCAAGAAATCAACAGCCTCTTAATGTGATTAAGACTCAAAGGGGAAGGTTGTCGTGGGATATGCTGAAAGGGTCGGCATCAAATCCAACACTCAGGCGTAATGGAGAGGGGGACCAAGCGGCCAACTCCGGCCCTCCACTACTCACGTAGACATTCTCCTCCATTCATTTTAATTTCCACCTCGCACTTTAGCGTTGCACCACCATCCCGACATATCTCATCAAAATCCCCCCCCCCCCCCTTGGATGGAAAGGATCCTAACATTCTTCTACCACCCTCTTAGATCCATTGAAACTTCAAACATCGCCACCGAACGCCTTCACACAACCGTTTCACGTTTGCCGGCCTCACGTTAATCACGGGCGGGAGAAGAAGCCAAACCAATGACTGCACCACCGTTGTCACCATCATCATCAAATAGATACGGTTTTAAGGTTCCGTCTTTTGCCTTCCCTCGAACTATTATCGTATGCTTGAAAAGGTAAAGCTCTTGTTTCACACTTCTCTTTTCCTTTATCTTCTCATATCTTGGTATACGTCATTACCTCCTCTTATTTATTTATACTCTTATGAAACAACTAATTACGAGTAGACAGAGAAAAAACGTAAAAAAAAAAGAAAAAAAAGAAGCAGACTAAAGAAGAAAGAAGAAGAGCTCTTGAGATTGAATAGCACAACATTTTACAACATCATCTTTCAATAGAACCACGTCGGTCCGAATCGGATCCGGTGCGCCACCTTTTCTTTCGTTGAAACGCGGCCTATGCTGCCGTCTTTTGACGCCTCGTGTCTCTCGGGATATACTTTACATCAGATACCCATTAGAATGTAGTAGACCAGCGTAATGGGCAGCGCAATCAGCATCCCGAATATAACCCTACAGCATCATCCAAAGATCACCAAAATAACCAATCACAAACACGAAAGGAGGAATCCTAGATATATATATAGATTCCAGCGAGATATAATGCTGTCGGTACTCACGCCGTGCTAAGGATGTCAGGATGCACGTTGTACTCCTTTGCAAAGACGAAGGGGACAATCCCTTGGGGGAGTGCTGCCTGTCATCCAGTTAGAGAGTAAAGCAGAAACTGGCATCAATAAGCTATATGGCTAGGATATTATATATCTAGAGAGAGAGAGAGAGAGAGAGAGAGAGAGAGAGAGGAACATTGTGGTGGATTCGGTGTGTCAGATGGGATGGGGAAGATTGACCTGTACAATGGCGACGTGGAGGAGGACGCCGCGGAGACCGACGGCAATGGAAGCGGCAGCCATGACAGCTGGGCCTGCGAGGAATCTCACGGCCATGGCAAAAGCTGCAACCGAATTCCCACATGCTATGATCCTTGGCTGCAACGCCATGAACAGACCTGGCCCCCCGGCCCACCACACCCACACCACAACCAAAAGACATCCCCACTCAGCCTACTGCTTTCATTCAATTATATTAAAGAAAGAAAGACAGACACAACAGCAAACTGAACTATTTAATTGCATATATAAAAAAAAAACAAAAAACAAAAACAGGAAAAAAACACTAAGGTGAGAACCGTGATGAGAGAGCACTGTAATTTAATTTTAGTAACTTAAAACAAAAGAAGAATGACGAAGCTAAGAAGGGTACAGGAAAGGAGCACATGGATACTGACCAAGGCTGAACATAGCCATGCCAAGGCCCGCGTCCGACAGTATGGAGATGGACTTCGATATAATGGCAGGCATCTCAACATGCCATCTGCAACACCAGCAAGAGCAACAGTGAGACATGTCATCCATCAATCTCACTTGCTTCTCAGAAGCAAATAGTGTTTGAAATAAAAAGAATGATGCACGAATTTGATGCGTATTATAATTTATAACGAGTTTGGCAACTATGGGATTTGGTTTACTTGAAGGAGACGAGGGACCACGTGAGGCCGATGAGGCTGGAGTAGGTGTTGGGGTTGCGGATTAGCTTCCGCCACACCATGATCAGGATCAGCCTCGTCATGACGCTGGCCGGAGGCAGCGCCGTGCCTCTCCCTCCTCCTCCTCCTCCTCCTCCTCCTCCTCCTCCTCCTCCTCCTTTGGCGCCCTCACGCATCTTCTCATCGCCGCCGCCCTCGTGCCCGCCGTCTCTCTCCGGCATACCCCTATTTCCGAAGCTGAAGTCGTCTCGCTCCAAGTAATCATCCCGCTCCTTCCGCCCATCCACTGGAATAACTCGATTCAAGAAACTCGATAATTTCATCACGAAAAGCTAAAGCTAATTAGCGTTATGTAAAGAAAAATCGTGGACCAAACGTGGAGCACCTTTGGCCGGAGAAACCGCCATTCTAACTTCTTTGACAGCCGAAGGATCCGTCGGCTGCAAGCCGTAGTCCTGGTTATTGCCGAATACGTCGGAGACGGGAGACGCACTGGAGCTCCACACGAACATGTGGAGATCCTTCGTCCCTCCGTCCTCCGCTTTCAACAAATGGGATTGCCCGTTGGCCTTTCTACCACCCGCCGGTGCCGTTCTTGGACCGCCCGTCGCTGCCGTCGAGAACATGGAGGGATTCGGAGCCGGGTAGTGCGGCGTCCCGGCAGTCACCGGCAGCTGGTAGTGGAAGCGGGGCTTGGCACCTGCAGTGGCCGCGTTGGCGCCGGCTGTGGCAGCAGCGCCGTGCTCTTCCTCATAGTTGGACGGCCTCGGCGTGGTCAGGCCCCTCGACGCCCCGGTGGGCATCATGCCGTAGGCATCCGATGCGCCGAAATTGGAGCTCCTGCCGACCATAGAGTAGAAATCGGTGTGGTTGAAGCTAGAGCCTCGCGGCGTGGGGTTGCGGGAGGACTGCAGCGAGTAAATCTCGGCGTTGGTGAGGTTGGAAGGTCGCGGGGTGGTGGTGGAGAACCCCTGGGACCTCCTGGAGTAGATGTCCGAGCGGGAGGCGTTGGAGCGGCGCACCGTGACGTGGAGCTTGCCGTCCTCCTTGATCTCAGCCTCGGTCTCGAGCGCGTCGCGGCGGCCGTCGAGTGAGACGACGTCGGAGTCGACGGTGATGGAGGCGATGGAGGCGGCGGTGTCGGGGAACTGCTCGGTGATGAGCAGCTTGGCGCCGCGGTACTCGAACATGAAGAGCATGAGGGTGTACCAGATGATGCACTGGAGGACGACGATCTGAACCATGAGGCTGCCGGAGAAGTCGCCGTACATGCCCTTGAGGAGGGGGATGCCCATGACGAGCGTGTTGGGGAGGGTGGAGAGGGAGAAGAGAGTTATGGTCCACTCGAGGCAGCCGCGGCGGCTGACATTGGTCCACACGGTCAGGATCGCCAGCACCATCAGCTTCTGTAGCGTGTCGGCGGCGATGAACCGCAGGTTCATGGTGTAAGGGTTGTTGGTGGAGATGAAGTGGAAGGAGAGCAGCGGCACCGCGAACAGCGCCACGAAGCGGTTGATGCCGGAGCACTGGTCCGGCGAGAAAATCTTCCACCACTTCACGGACCCGTAGGCCAGGATCATGGCCACGTAGAGCGGCACCATGGCCGTCATGACGTGGTAGAAATCCAACAGCGTGATCATTTTCTTCTCTTTCTTTCTTTCTTTCTTTCTTTCTTCTTCTTCTTCCACTAGTTTGCCGAAGAAGGAGGGAATGGAGGGAAGGAGAGAGTGGAGAGAAGGTGAAAGCTAAAAGGAGGGGATCAGGGGGAGGAGAGGGGCAGAGGTGGTGGGGAAGCGGGAGGGGAGGAGGGTGGGATTTAGGACATCGAGGAGCATGTGTTTTGGTTTTGTTTTGTGTAGCGGATGGTAGGCAGCGCCCGGCAGAGCGGTCTCTTAGAGCTTCGATACTTGCGCGCGAGCTCCCGGTCTCCCAAGCATGGACTCGCCCTTCCTCTCTTTCTTTATTTCTCTCCTCTCCCCAGCTAAAGCTTTCCTTGGATTTTCCTTCGTTTTTATCCTCCTCCCTTCTGTTATCCCCACTCTCTGGTTTGATCTCTCTCTCTCTCTCTCTTTTTCCCCCAGCTATCGCTGGCAGGACCCTGCCTCTCTCTCTCTCTCTCCTGTGCTCTCTAACAGGGAGGAAGAGTAGCAGTGGTCTAATGTTCCAACTTCCAAGCCCGGGGTGGTCCTTTTGAAGTCCCACTCCAAGGCTTTGTCTTTTATTTATTTATTATTAATTCAAAATTTGTGTTAATTTCTGGTTTATTTTTCAATTTATAAATTTATAAAGAGGAGGAGAAGAGGACTCGGGAACTGTTGATTGGAACTCGGGTGAGTGGTGGCGGTGGTGGTGGTGCTGCGGGGTCGGGTCTCTGGGGGAAGGTGACGAGTCAGTGGCGAATTCTTATTATTATTATTATTTTTAAAATAATACTTCTTTTGAGAAATAAAAGAAATAAAGTAATAGAAAAGAATGTTAATTTATTATAGCGGTTGTCGGACTTCAAGTTTTCGTTAACGGATTTCGAAGGGGTAGGTAAAATCCGGGGAGGCAAAAACAAGGGGGAAGGGATAAGATATTGATGATGATCGGGGCTCGCATGTAGTCTTCCAAAGGAATCGATATTCCCTCCGCGTGCACTTCCGCCATCATCGAGTGCAGAAATCTCGTACACCGCAAATCCCCACCTATTAAAAATTCCCACCAGGTTCAATCGCAGCCAACGTTCAAATTAACGGAGCAGTCATTATTATATAAATGCAAGGTTAAAATATACTTTCGACCCAACGAAAGAGTGCACTCTCGAAATATGTTAAGACTAAAATATAATAACTAAAATAAATTTTTAATAAAAGTACAATTATCATTACAACCCTACAGTGTTACAGCGTGTTATTAGAAAGCTTTTATGAGGGAATGGAATAGATTTGGAGAATACGAATGGCAAAAATGAAGACAAAAACAGTGATTTGGCGAATTAGTCATTAAAGGTTTCTTTTTTATTTTATTACAGCGCCAAGTAACTGCCATTATAACTGCTATAATAACTGCTGACAGCTTGACAGCAGTCCCACTGTGGTGGAATTACGGTGTCCATTGGCCGGAACTGTTGCTCAAATGACACCACCCTCACGAGCGATAGAAAAATGGAAAGCAGGAGGGAAAAAGCAAAAGGCTAAAAGAAAGGCTGCCTGCCATGCCTTTTAAGATGAATAAATACTTATTAGATTCTAAATGTTCTCACTTAGCTTTACAGTGGAAGAAGAGATCTTTTGAGATGCTTTCCAGAACTGATAAAATATTTAAAACAAAGCAGCATCCATAAAACGAGGGATCGCGGAGAATCCCCCCTCGCATAGGCTCGTTTGCAAGCTTTGCCATTGAATAAAACAGTATTGGACTCTAGTTGGGCATCTTGCTGAGCCCATTGAATAATTTTACTCACTGCAAATAAATCCACAGCAATTCAAAAGATTTGAGCTAGTCTTTAAATCTTGTCTGCAAGCTTAATGTTAGAGTTCAAGGTTCAAAGCTTTGTACTCGACTGAACTTTCTTTCTTTCTTTCTTTCTTTTTTTTTTTGAACTCACCTTAGCAATACAAATGGATTGAGAAAAACAAGGCCCACTAATACCTCCACCTAATATTTTAAATTTAAAAACAACTCAGTCTGACAAGTAGTGGTGTTGGCATGCCACAGATTCTTGTATGCCGTGCTCTTCTGTCAATTTTCTCAGGTAATCAGCAGACACTTGCGCAGTAACTTACCATACTGGCCATTTTTATCTGCATTTCTAAATGCAGCAAGAAGGCCTTAGGGTGCAATTCACTTGTCTGCATCTCGCCCAGTTGCAGGCAACTAAACGCCCTCATCCTACAAGTAGAATGCACGGTCTGATACACAAATACAGGCAACAAAACATCCCCTCAAAGTAAGATTCCACCTTGGAGCAAGAAATCTTTGATGAGATACTCCACAGAACCCTTTCATCATCACTGCCCTGGGAAGACCTGATGTTCTTTCCCATCATTGTCCTCAAATCAAGAGATCTCTTTCATTTGGTAGCAATAGCATGCATCAACCATACTTTCACCAGCAAGGTAAAGAGATCTCTTTCATTTGGCAGCAATAGCATGCATCAACCATACTTTCACCAGCAAGGTAGATACCAAATCCGAAACGCAGAAGTGTTAGTATGTGTCAAAATTTTGGTACTTTCATCATTTTCAATTAGAGCTTTCTGAAAGTTGGCTCAGATTATGTAAGAACATAGCAGAGGCCCCTCAAATATATGGCTTAAATTAAGATGACCATCATGTGTCAACAGTAACGGGT
This sequence comes from Metroxylon sagu, assembly GCA_017589505.3. NCBI lineage: Eukaryota > Viridiplantae > Streptophyta > Magnoliopsida > Arecales > Arecaceae > Metroxylon > Metroxylon sagu. The sequence goes on from JACVBY030000586.1 coordinate 692,751, forward strand.
GAATTCATTACCGCTGGAAGAGAGCATAATCTGTTAGAGAATCAGTTCTTGCACACAGTGTGACAAGGGAATTAGGACACATTTGCCACCTGCAAACTGATTCTTCACTAACTAGCAAAAAGAATAATGAACATTTAGATGAGAGAATATGGAACATGTCTTTAGTTATCAAAAGGAATTATGCCAAAACATGAGACTGATCAGAAGTTACCATGCCTGTGCTTGACCATCAACATGCTAATATGCTGAACGGGCTGCTTCTGTAAGATCTGTTGAGTGACTTAACCAGTGAGTTTTGGACACCATCCAGCAATAAAATCCTCTGGCAGTGTTTGAGTGTTAACAAATGAATCCACGGAGAAAATTGGACGGCAAAATCAGAACCATGCGGAACTCATCAGACAACAAAAATAATGCAAAGCAGTGAAGTGAACAAGTAGCGTGAAAGTGAAAAATTCAAATGCTTCTTTAGTTGGGAAATGCCTTCATCAAAGTTGGATGCATTCTAAGAAAGTCCGGAGCATCAACACATAACCCAAAGACTAGTTGTAAGATTTACTAAGAAAATATTACAGTTCCGAATGTTCAACAATTCTTAGTCATGGATGGAGATCTCATCCTATGAAGATCCGAATCAAATTTGACAGGGTCCTTCTTGCTCGATGGTGGCATTGACTGGCTCTGTTGGGCTCCTGTTCTAATCCTATGAAGAGAAGTTTTACATCACACTGAAGATGATTGTATATTTGTTGCTTGACTCGAATTGTTTTTGAAATTGCAGATTTTCCAGCAGTAGAATTTTGTTTAGAGGGGAGACTATTAGAAGGTGGCCTCAAGGTTGGGAACACACTTTGCTAGAGTATTCATTAACTTCTACAGGTAGTTGGATTACACCATGGGTTCTGCTAAAATAGGAGAAATCAAGCAGTCCATCTTTCAATGAGCAGGAAAGACAACCTTACGGTTCAAAGGACAAAACCTCATGAGCATAATAATGCTAGATTATATCATCTGTAGAAGGAACCAATCAGTCCTATGCTACTGGTCTTGCTAAAATAGATAATAGAATAAAGAAATGACATGTCACTGAGATTATTGATGGATTACTAATTGAAATGGAGTTGTGATGTTGCATGCTGTAGAGAAGGATGTTTTTGTGTCTTTGAGGGTGTCTATAATTATGCGAGAAGTGAGCAAGACCTTTCAATGCTTGAGATGTAGAATCTGCAGACTGTTGAGCAGTAAAAGGAGGAAACTCTGGCAAGACATGGAGATATCACAAGGTAGGTAAATGATGCCAAAGGAGGAATGGTGTGGTCACTGTAATGTGAAGACACACCAAGTTTGGTTGGATTTAAACACTATTTTGAGAGCCCAGAATTAAAGGCATCTAATTGCAATGTGGCCTTTGAGGGGGAGCAATCTGGTGTAAGTTCTTCCAATCAAAATGTTATTGGTGTTCTTGAAATGAAATAATACTAAAAAAACATATCAAGCAACATTCTGAGATCCAATGGGAGGCTAAGCAATGAGTCTTTCCACTCATACATCAGTGAACAATTCTTGATCCCTTCCTTGGAACTCTTGAATCATAGATCCAGCAACTTCTGACATATATTTGATAAATAACAAGATTTCCCTTCTATAATTCCCATCTATGGTGGAGCAAATTTAGCTAAAATTTCCTAAAATTTTAAGCTGCACTTCTTTTTATCTCTTCTATCATTCATTTCCATTTTAACTTGCTATTGATAGGTCAGGCAACTGAAGTAAAGTGTGACACTTTTTTCCTTCACAAACTACTCTTATAATGTCTCAAGCCCACCTACTGGCCCAATTAACTTACTAGCAGATAAGCTTGAGGTGTTATATATGATATCAGAACCGACTCAAGTGTGCGAAAGTTGGACAGAGAGAGGAAAGGGCTACCCATGAAATGATGGTAGAGTCCCGCCATAGCGTGAAGCCACCCTTGCAGCACTAACAATCCGGCTTGGGGTAGATTTTGGCTAGCTTATGGTATGCGACAAGAACATCACTTGATAAGGGAAGAGATTATAATACTCCGAAAATAGTTCCATATCGGATGAAAAAAAAAAGTTTCAAAAACTTATAACTCAAGTTCACCTGCTATCAATTAACTTGCACTTAAATTTTTATGGTCACATGGATTCAATCTGCTAACAAGTTAATTGGCCAGCAGGTAGGCTTGAGGTGTTACAACTCTTCAAGTCTTAGAACCAAAGAAGAACATTGGTGGGGTTCATGAAGCCAATTGATGTAGAACGTGGATGAGACACGAATGCAATGAAATAATATTATATATATATATATATATATATATATATATATGAGATAGCTAATTATCAGAAAGATCAAAAACTAGTTAAGCTATACTATGCAAGACAGGCGGAAGCATACACTGGAACTAAAACTGTTAGAATATTAACGAAGCCCGGAAAGTGAAGGTTAAGAAACCCTCGGTTAGGACATGCTCTCAACATTCACTAAATCAGAGAAAGAGAATAAGAGAAAGGATTTCATATACCAACAGTGAATCTCGAAGATTGAAATAGGAAGATCGCTCTGACAGATTAAAAGTCCTGGATGAAGAAGCTGTCTACCGGAAAGGATCTTCGAAATATGGTTCGAGGCAAAGACGACTTCCTCTTCGGCTCATGAATCCCTGAGAAAATAGCAAGAGGAGATGGAGGCCTGTGGTTGGCGACAGGGTTGTTTTAGGGTTTCTGGAGAGGGGACGGCTAGGGTTTGGGTTTGAGGAAGGTTAGAGAAGATGAAAGGAAACAATAAGGGCTTCACACCCACTTCTTTCCGGAGTACCAGAGCCTTCACAGCAATGGAAAAGAACTTCAGAAATTTTTTTCATTAATTGTTTTCTTTAATTTACAAGAGAAAGATCTTTTTATAACCCCTTCATATCAATACAAGTTAAATCATTCATTTTAAGTACATAGTTGACATGGATTGTAATGTATGGCATGTGATTCTTCTTGAGGAGGCAGGAATCTCTGCATGCTTTATCTAGAATGGCCAAAAAGAGAGAGTGGCTGTAATTTCCAAGCTTGTAGAGGAGGGTGACCACTTAAGAGAGGGAAAGAATGGACGCCCCTTGATTTCTCCTGCCATCTTTGACTGGGCGGCAACCTTCTTCCATCTGGGGCGCATGAAGATCTTCCAATTAGAGAGAGGCAGCTAATTTCTTCCATAGATGTTTGTCAGGAGACCACATGATAAGTATGGAAGTCAATGGGCGTCCAAAAAGCTTCCATATAAGGGCGGATGGCATGAAGAAATGAGGAAGGAGGATGTTGGCGCCTAGATTCCTTCCTAAATTGATGTGGGCCAGCTCCTTGCTCTACTCTGGTGATGCCATGTGTCCCGGAATGGTTCAAGACATGTGTCATTGCATGTTTGATGGGTCTTCTCTTGGGTCTTCAAGGTAAACCTTCTCTTAACTTGTTACAGGACTCAATGAAAGAAAATAACACTTGATACTTGACCAACTCCTGGATTCCAACAATGAACCAGGCTAACTAACACAACTGGACTCGACAAGGACTCTAAGAATAAAGAAAAATGACTCTCATAAATCAGAGATCCATAAGGAACCCTGAAACCTCTGTCTCAATCTGGTGCCTGCACCACCAATGATCTATCCTCTTGATGTTGATAGAAATCCTATTGGTGGTGAAGTTAAAAAGGTTATGAGTTACTATTTCTTGGTAAATTTTTCAATGTAATTTTTTCTCTTGCATTAAGCTCTCTTGTGAGTTCTCTAAGATATCTTCTCTTGGTAAATCTTTGTAAGAAGCCCGGTACTACTAACGATACAGTGCATCTCTTACTCTCTCAATATGATATCCTATAATTTTACTCAAAAAAAGCTAGTCGAATGGTGTTATTTGGATTTCTTGGCTCAGTATATACCCAAGATCTATCTCCTACATAACCAATGTGGGTCTCCATTAATGAGAAAGAATTTGAGTTCACCTATCCCGATTATACATTGATCTATCATGCATCATATATCTCCATGTTAATTGGAAAAAATCCTTGTTAATTATTCTCTCACTAATTAATCCTTGATTAAACCAAGAAAGGTCCATATTTAGTTGGAGAATTAGTTGAGCTCTAATTGGGCTAAAGAAATAACCTAAACATGGGTCTAGACTAGGTCAAGCTAAGAAAAAAATATAAAGCTTAATTTAGCCCAAATAACTACGTCCAAGTAGTAGGTGGTTAACTTATTCAAAACGAGAAATGTCCTAAAAGCTATTTATATATTTGACATTAAGAATAATTAAGAAATTATGGCTGTATCCTATCCATACGATCATATACAATATAGGGCATATGTCTTACATTAGCCATAGTACCAAAAAAGTATCCATAAATACTTCCAGATTTATCCAAGTAGATGAAATGTTTTCCAACGGAAGAATTAGGTATTCTTAAGTATTCAAAACTTGTTCAAAGCTATGCATGAGGTTTAATATCTTACTTATAAAGCTGTCCAAATTGATAAAGATGGCTTACGGTTCTTCCTTCATTGAGGTCAGACATTGCACTAACACTCAAATATGCTATCACATTGGATAGCCAATATAGATAATTCACTACACAAAGCACTTTAAAGGAGAGAGATGGGAACCAAGTACACAAGCTTGCAAGTCATTCACTTTCTTGAAGGATAGGATGCCTTGTTATATTGTAAAACTCAATAAATTTAGGATCATAATACTTTGGACTTTGTCCTTGATAAAAAGTATAACTATTTACTAGATCCATATATGACTGAGAGTTAGGTTGTCCAACATGGTCAATATATAAGTCATAACACTGAATTACTTAAAATATTTAAAAATAAATATTTTTAAAATTATTATAGTTAATAATTAATTATTTTCAAAATATGATTTGTGCAAACAATTTTTATAAAAGGATGTTTAACATGATCTAAGATTCTAATGTACCATGAATAATATGAATGAGGATTTGATATTATTATACTCAACAGCCATATAGAAACATTGGAATAATGCAGATTGAATTATGGGACATGACTAGTGCAGGAATAGAGAGAATCATTGATTTCATCCTACTAATCAAGAGATTCTTGTGCTATGGGCTTCATATACCCATGCTAGGTTTGTAGCTAATGTGCGACTAAGTGAGCCTAAAATGGTACATCATTAGTAATTAGAAACCTAAGTTGACCTTTTTTAGTAATGCACTATCATGGTCATAATATAGTAGCATATGCCCTAAAAGCTATTGGCATATAATTATAAATATTTATTAGATTAACGTATAGATTTTTTTCCTTTTTTAATATAATACTTGATGTGAGATACATGTCGCGTGTTGGCCACAGAGCCAGAAAAGAGTATGCGAGTACTCCAAGAGTTTTATTCAAGTAAATAAGGTGCTTTCCATGGGAAAGATAGATAAACCATGTGCTCAAAACTTAATGACAACTATATATGAGGTTAGGCATCGCACTTGCAAGGTTGTCGAGATAGATGGTAACATTATAAAGTTCTTTAAAAATTAGACTTCGCATTGATAGCTAGATGTGCCATCAATAATGGAAATTCACTTCACCATCAATAATGAAAATTCACTTGACAAAGCATCATCAAGGGTAGATGTGAATTAGGTGCATAAGCTTGCAAGTAGTCCATTAACATGAAGCATAAGACACTTTATTATATTTAAAAGAATCGTAAATTTACAACCAAACTCATATGCGAATCATGATACCTTGAACTATGTCTTTGATAAGAAGAATGATGGTTTACTGCATTTAGATACAAGCATTAGATTCTCCAACATAAAAGCTATCATAATGACATGATATGCATTTTTAAACAGAGATAGGATTAGACATATAAGGCCTAAGATTCATGTAATAATTTGAAAGGATTTTGTAAAATAATATATATTTTAAATTATTATGATTAATAGCTAATTAATTTTAATTTATTTTCATAAAAGAATAACTAACATGATCTAAGATTCTAATGGACCATGAAATTATATAACTAATGATAACAATGTTATATCCAATAAACATACAAGGACACTGAAATGATGGGGAATTGAATACAAGTTAGAGCATGTGTAGGAAAAGGGGGCTAATTAATTTCATTCTACTCTACTCACCAAGAAGTTTGGTAATGTGATATAAGCTCCACATCTCCTTGCTAAACCATGTAAATAATGTGTGATTAAACTGGTAGGTATTAGATAGGACATGTATGGGATGCATAGTTAAAATTTATTATGACTTCTAATTGGATTAGATAATACTAGTAAATTTAAATTTCATTAAGTTCAATATGTATCATGCATGTATATTAATCATTATGACATGAACACCAAGAAGATATAATTATGTATTTCCTAGGAGGTTAGCAAGAGTGAATAACAAAATTCAACTCTCATTGACCAAAATGTAGATGATAAGGTTGTGCTATCTTTGGCCAGCCAACCTTGGTGGACTAATCTTATTAAGTTAGGCTATAAGATAATATTGATGATGCAGTACAAATTGGTTAATATTCATTACATCTTGAGTGAATGATTTGATCAATTGCTTAGAAGAAACCTTAGATTCAGAGAGAGAGAGAGAGAGAGAGAGAGAGAGAGAGAGAGTTGTTCCAATGACACTTTATTCATGATATTCACTTGACTTATTTTGGTATTAATATGTTAGAGTGTATATCGTAAAAGCTATTTGCATGTAATCATAAATATTCACTAGATTGGTGCAAGGACTTCCCCTTACCATGATCACCTATAAAGTAGACAAGATATTTTTCATAAGGAGGATTCAATATATTAAAGTTCTCGAAACTTGTTTACAGCTATGAATGAGGTCAGGCATTGCACCATAAGGTTATCAAAGTGGATAGTGACGGATTGATGTTCCTCCAGCAATCCACCTAACAAAACATTGCCATACATAAAATGCCATACCACCTTATATAGTTTTGTACTGGCTGTACTCCACCGTATCATATTGAAAAATTGATATATGATACAAAAAGCATATCAAATATTAGTGCTGAGCATGCCAATATTGTACTAAGATGGTATCAGTATGTGATCCAATATTTGAATTACAAAGCTTGCAGCTTGCTATTATGGGTAGAGGTGTGAACCAAGAGCACAAGCATAATGGGTCCATTAATTTAAAAAGCTGAACACCTTGATATACTTTAAAGGCCAATAAATTTATGATCAAACTCATGTAAAACGTGACACCTCATAATTTGTGTTTAATAAGAAGCATGGTGGTTTGTTGGAATTGGATATGATTAAAGGTCAAGCTTTCCAACATATGAACTATCATAATAGCAAAGTGCCCGTATTTAAACAAAGATATAATCAAACAAATAAGCACTCGAGCCTAAACAACAATTTGAAAAGTTCAAAAATAATTAATTTTATAAATTATTATTGCACAAATAATTTTTTATAAAATGATGTTTGATATGATCCAAGATTTTAATGAGTCATGAAGCCTTATGATTGAAGGTTTGACAATATTATAATCAATTGTTAAATGGGTACACTAAAATTAAGAGACTGAATAGAATGACATAGTTTATGAAGGAATAAATAGATCAACTAGCTTTATCCTACTTACTAAGGAGTTCAATAATATGATATAGACTCTATATTCCCCTATTATTAGACCATATAACTAATATGACTAAGCGGACCTTAAGGGACAAGTCTTTTTGCAAATGGAAACACCCTAGCAACACATTTAGCTTGAACCATTTGTCTCTAATTCAATTAGAATTGAATTCTAGTTAAAGGATTCTCTCAATACATGGATCAAGTAAAACTAAGATTTGATTGGAGAGGAGATTAGACAAGGGATTTAGCTTAGATACTAGGAATAAGCTAGATCACGTCAAGTAGGAACTGATCTAGGTTGACTAGAGCCACCTTGGTGTGATCTAAGTGGAAGGTTGTGATCTAAGTGGAAGCTGATCAACCTGAGCGAGCGCCCTAGTCCAAAGGGGTGCCCCACTGCCCCGTGCCCTTCTTGTAGTACAGGGTAACCACTTCACGTTAGTCTCTACCTCATCCCTCTTTCCATACTTAGTCCCATGTTACCCACTTTCCCCTTTCCAGATGAAGAGCTCCATGTCTTCTATGCCTACAATGATTCCACCAAATTCCTTGGTGGAACAAGTCAATCGGTCTCCTTCATCAACTTGGCCCCCTGCCATGTCCTCTGCGCTTGTTAGTATACTGCCCTCCTTTCACTTTCTCTTCGAGTGGATGGAAGGTTGGCAGAAAATCCATGCATCATCGTGGGCTTCGTGGGATTATCATGTTCATCAATGTATGCTAAATATTATTTCATATAAACTGAAGATTGATCTACGAACTGTGGATCAGCCTATAGATTTGGATAGTGGAAGAAAATGTGCAAGCATGTGCACTTGCTATATAAATATGTGCGATTGACTCGGAGCATAAGCATTGCTACGAGTATGCATGACAGATGAGAGAAATATACGCACCATGGATCCACAGGTAAAATGTGCGTAAGGTGATACCCATGCATCTTTGCACAAATGACGTGCATAGGGGATTTAAATCATGCAGATTTTCGTGGGTGCAGACTTCAGCAATTACACACGAAGAAAGTACAAAAGAAAAAAAAAAAAATATGAGCATGCTCTGCGAATCCGCACATTTACCTCTCTTCCAAGAAGAGAAGTCGAAGAGAGGGTATTAATCGACGGAATGGAGGGACCAAGAGCAAAGGAGTTGACGGAGAAGCACGTTATGGTAGGATTGCATATAAGAAATCAACAATATTGGTGATGAGGAGGGGAGAGGACGGAGGGTGGTAGAACATCGATGGTGGATGAAAAGAGTTCGAAGAGACAGTAAGGGGATCAACTTCACCTTTGCCTTGCCAGCCCAGCCAGGATAATCTACCATTGCTAGAGAACCGATGAGCTTCCAATGAGATGTCGGGATTAAAGCTGGTAAAGAGCATCCGAAACTGGCGTCAGACGATCCGGCACCGGCCGTGATGTTTGACGGCCTCGGAAAATGGAGATGATACCGCGTGCCGTCAACCTAACCTCCACAACCTGAAAACCATTTATGGTCGCTTAACAACGACCACAGAATATGGTAAAATGGGCAGAATAAAATACCCAATCTAATAACAATATAAGAAAGGGAAAGATGAGAGAAGAGAATTGATACAGCAACAGGAAGATGAACAAGAACAAGAAAACAAAAGGAATCTAGAAGACAATAACAATAATTGAGAGCAAACGGATGCACATAAGGGTGTCCAATTGTAGAACCAATTGTAGCACAGACCTCAGGCAGACCGGCTGTGGTAGCTTGACCCAATATATGACGGAAAATATAGCATTTTACTTGGGAATAATCATGTAGCTGAAGGATAAGCAAAGAGAACACAATCAATGACATTTGCAAATTCGGATCAAAGGATGAGTGACAATAACGACATGCAGTTTCTAATCATCAAGTATTTTTCTAACTCCAAAGTACTATAAAGGCAAGGCCAAGCAAAAGGAAAGCTATAAAAATCAAACCAATAAGTTTTGCACAAGTAGCTTGCAGGCATTGCAAATATCAAAGGCGGTGAGAACCTTCCAATAACCATATGCGGTTCACAATCACATAACTTACAAGCAGAACATAGACCTAGAAAAGTAAGGTAACAATAATCATATCCAGTACCCAGATATCATACAACTAGAGAGAATGTTGATCTTGCAACAGAACACATGTGTGTTGCTGGGCAAGCAATAAAAGCAGCATCACACTGTATGCACAGCGGCTGACTGTCATAGCAGAGCCTAAGTTTTTTATGTGGTGCGGATTGCAGAAACTGTAGAGACCATGGAGTCAACCCCACAAACGTTGCGACCCCTGCAGATCTTGTAGTACCCATTCTCTCCCCAATTTTCACCCCAGGAGTTCTTTATGATCCAGTATGGCTTCTCCTTGAAACGAATAGGAGCGTAACCAGCAGAGCCATAACCCACCAGGAGCACTCCATGATCCAAATGTCTTCCACATATGTAAGGGCATGAGACACCACCAATATAGGTCTGCATAAAGACTGCATTGATACCAACTGCATACAAAGGGATTATAGAGATCAGCAGCTATTCTGTTACCACATGAACAACAATAGATAATAATTTTCTACAACCTAGCATATCCAGACCAATTCACATCCCATATGACATTCCTTAGATATATACCACAACCAAATTTAACCCACCTAATTCATCCCACTCTGATCAATTTTTTAGCTTCCTCTATGTATCAGTGCCCAGAAAGAATTTGACTTTCAAGATTTATCTATTTTGAATGCCTATGCCTTTGATAGAAAATAAAGTCATAGAATCTAAAAAGGCAAGCAGAAGCAGAAGTCTCTCTCTCTCTCTCTCTCTGTTTATCATGTTTACAGGCAACTAATTTTAGCTCTCCCAGTTGTGAATTAAAAAACGACGTAAAGATGCTTTCCAGAGAATGCAGCTTTTACGAAGAAACTTTGAGAAACTGTCGCTTACCTGCAAGAGGACCATGCTTCACAAGATTAGCAGCAATTTGATCTTCATCAATGGAGACAACACTGTAGTTTTTAACTGAAGCAACAATCTTAGATTTATCGAAATTGCAGCCATTACGGTCAGTCCCAGTATAAGGATAATCTTCCTCACGCTCAAGCCCACCAGATTTGAGTAAATACTCAAAGGCAGTTGTCATCAACCCACCATTGCATCCCGAGTCGCATGAATCAGGTTCAGATGAATCACACTGCAAAATAATTAAGAATGTCTTGTATGAGAGTGTAATTCATCATCGAAATTGGCTACAGATTTCATTTATAGCATTGCAAATGTGTTAAAAGATGTTCTCAAAATGGACCACACCTTAGCCAAATTACATTTGTCAAGCATCTAAGTATATTATCCAAAATGTTCTCAGCAAATTTGTTTAGTTTTTCTTTAGTCTTTTTTTATAGTGAAATTACATGAAATACAAAAAAGGAACAAAGAAAAAGATCAGAAAATTGCAAAATCATCTCAAGCATATTCCTAGGCCAGCAGTTTTAGAAGACATGCTCAGCACTTAAAGTTTCTGTTTGCGTGTGATTCACGTAATTTAGGAGTTGATAGAGCTCTAGGCTCTTATATAATATCTTAGAAACTTGAGAAACCTTAATTGGAGATAAATTAGAAAACATTTTCAAAACAATTTTTTGCTGAAATTGCTAAAATAATTAACTAAAATGTAACTTGATAATTTTCTGGAAGATTAAATCTAATCAAAATCATTTAAGCTCTTCATAAAAATTCTATCCTAGATTTCTATATATGTTTAATAGAACTCAGCAGATTGGCATTATTTAGCAGTTGATTAAGTGCAAACAATTTCAGCACTTATTAGATAGATTGGGAAGCAGAGGTTTCTGTGATTGATCGTTGCCACTCCAGTACATCACAATCCTGAGAAATGATTCAGATGATGAAACTAGAGAATCTTTGTTGAAGATAAATTATAAAGTCATATCAAAATAATAAGTTTTCTTGAAACTGCTATATATAGCTTATCAAAATAAATTTTTTAAATCTCTGGAAAAATAAATCTATTGAAAATCATTAGACACTTAAGTTTTTCACAATATTTCCAGTAAGCTATACCCATATAATTGTTCTTTTCTTTTTTTATTTTTGCAAATTATAGAACACATCTGGTAAATGGGTTCAACAGTAAAACTTGATAGCAACATCGGTTTGACTTTCAAACATGGTTTATTTTGAAAATTTTAAAGTTAATCAACCCTGAAGTTCATGTCTTTTTACAGAATCATTACACATACTACCTTTGAATGAATAGAACTGTAAAGGAAAAAAAAAAAAAAAAAAAAGAAATCTAAATTTAACTGGCATTAACTTGATAAGTAGAGAAGAGGAAAAAGGTTGACGTCACACGTTTGTCCCAAACACTAACAATTAAACTTCTAGATAGGAAGTCCATCAGATTAATTATATGGCTTAAAATACACCCTACTCAATTTTCATAATTTGTCAAAAGAACCTCTGGTACTAGACAAAACATGGCATCATTTGCGGTGTCACCGTTTCATGATTCACAGAGAATAGGTAGTGGAAAAACACCAATATCTAAGACATCATGAAACCTGAGTTTACAAAATCAGATGAAAATCAAGGGCATCTTATCCTCAGGTCAATATACTAATAAAAAAGTACTAGTGCAGCCTGTCTAATATCATACAAATTGCAACCATATGAATGAAATTTGCCGACATTTGACACACTGAAATGCCAAAGGCTTATTTCACCCAAAAAAAAGTTTAATTCAATAATCTTTTTATCATGAACTAAAAGTTGAGATGACAAAACTCAACTATTTGAAAAGTTTAATACAAAATGAGATTCAGTCACACATTAGTCAATGATTTCAGGACTGATACTAGAATAATGGTAAAGAGAATATACAAATAAAAGAAATTAAAATGTAAACTAAAAGAAGGATGAATTCTCGAACCACCTACTATATGAAGAAAATATAATTTTGCACACAAGTGAATCTTTTAAAAGACCTAGTTTAGAAGGACAAACAAATGATTAGGCTGAAGATGTATTTGAATTTGAAAAGGCATCACTGTGTTATCCATCAATGACAAATTTTCTAATGTAAATTTATTAGAAGCAAATGAAGAAAAGAAATCATGTTCCCTCTCCTTGGTTTATTTGCAGAGCACTTTACGTTGTTGTTACAGTTGGTTGAAACTAAAGCAAGTAATAGTGCTGCTTTTTGTTGGGTAACAAAAAAATAAATTCTGAACTAAAAATTTCCTTTTAGAAGTACATCCATTTGTTAATCACAATAAAAGAGACGTCTGTTATTTTCTAACCAATTTCTGAGAAGAACAAGACATCTAGATATTGCTTGACCTTTTCCACTAGGTGTAACAGTGTCTTAACTTCAGCTGTAAACAAAATTTGGTCATAAACATACCCTTTCATAGGAATTGTGCTTCTGATTTCTATGGTTCAGTCACACACTTAATACCCCTCTTGAGTCATGATTCTGATACCCACTACCACATTTAATTGCTGACATGATCACCCCACATATCAGATGCCAAGCTTATTGACATTTTAGCAACAACAGTAACTGTAGGTAGTAAATGTATGCTATAACGCATATACCATTTAAGAAAGAAAGATGAGTGTACCATTAATGTCTTTGTAATCATTTCCATGATATTTTATTAAAATATTTATCTCTTGATATCATGGATGTTAGAAAGCTGTATATAATTTATTTAACAAATTAACCACTTGCAGCTCCAGAAGAATACTAAGTTCATTCTGGACATTGAAGAGGAGAAAATGTAAGAAGTCACTTGATCTCCATAATCATCCAAGCATATTTTACTTCAGTATCACACCAAGGTCTCACATGTTCCAACCCTGGTAAAATTTTCTGTGATAACAGAAGTTAGACATTCGAATAAATATGTCCACAGGTGCAGCTTTACCACTGTGATCACACATGTAGTTAACTGCTATATTAGATACATGAAACAGACCATATCACCTTACACAACATTAGAGCAGTGCTCCATAGCCAACATATGCTAGCTGTTCCCATGTGAACAAGATTCTTAAAGTTTACAAGACTGTCCCCATAAAGTCCATAAGGCACTCCAATGCATGTAAATTATGCACATGAAAATCAGATGAAGTTGTACATTTAAGCAGAATCTAGTACGAGGAAATTAACAAAAGGACATTGAGGTAATAGATTTAATTATTGATTATTTATATTGTTGAACATATCATAAGACAATATTTGTAAAGTTGTTTCAACATCTATATGAAATTGACAAACTACTTTAAACGTGTAATACACTTTGTTAGTGCTAGAATTTGTTACCAATCGATCTATTTACAATACCACTCCTGATTTCAAATTTTTTACGGGCCGTTGTGACATTCACCAATTGTTGATGCATTCAATAATCTTAGCCAGAAGCCAAGAACACAAATTATGAAATATAAGATAATTGATTTGGCATATTTAATTATAATAAAGATAATAGCATCAAGAATAATTGGAGAAAAAAGAAACTAGCAAGACAAGCAGCATTATACCTTCCAAAATGGTTCAAAAGGATAAAAGGCTAGCATCATATAGCTTAGCGGTACGTTCATCATCCAAATTACAAGCTTAACCAAAGTATACAATATATATGGCATTATTCAAAGAATTTTTCAAACACCCATCCTTGACCAAGCTCCTGATTCTAGTGTCATTATGGCGGAAAATTCTTTAGTGCAATGTTAGACTCATTGCTGAGAGAGTCAAACTATTCAGCACCCTTTAAAGTCTGCAATTAAAGAATTTGAGAAGTATCTGTATATCTTATGCATGTCTAAATTGGCGACGCATGTCAACACATACTCTTGGAGCTGGAAACCAGCATCCTAGGAAGACTTACTTGTGAATCAATTATTTGAAAGAATATATGTCAGTAATGGCTATATGATATCAAAAGGATCTGCATCAACAACTAAGACTAACGAATTAAACTGAAATGGGCACTCGACCCCAAGAACAATGATTTGCCAACTAGAAGCAACTAATTATAAAGTAAATGGATCAGCAGGTATCAAATATCACTATTTTAGCTTTACCTTTTTTACACAAAGTATTATGAAATTGTGATACAGGACCTGAGTCTGGTCTGTTTAGGGTCTAGCTGCCTGAGCTTGGGTGAGTAACAAGCCCAACAAAAATGACTGCACATCTAAACAGCACTGGTTTCTGTTCTTGAAGAGGAACCAAAATTAAGAGAGAGCAAATCTGGCTCAAATAATAGTTATTTGGCTACCAAAAAGCCTGATATTCACCCAACCTCGTTACCTTACTCAAAAGCTACTCTGACTCATAAAAAATGCGCTTCTTTTTTTACATCCTTGAACCTTCCTATCCACAAAAGAAACCCTAGCTTCAAAAATGAACTGCCAAGTCTTTTATGAATGTTCAAAAATCTTTAAAAAAAAAAAAATCTTTTTTTCCACCAGAAGTTGACAAATCATAATCTGCGATAATTATTTAAACAAATTTTCACAATATTATAGCCAAAGTGGAAGAAGAAATCGAAACCATTTGTTAAAAATGGAGAGGAATTGTAAACAAAACAAGGAATCAATCCACTCTAGCCGAACATCAAAACAATAACTTTGAAAAAAAAAAAAAAAAAAAAAAATCCAACCACTTAGGCCTAATTAAGAGAATAGAAAGGAAAAAAAGGAGCGCGGGAGGAGGTTGTGGGGAGGAGATGCCAAACCTCATGGTCGCAATCGACGAGTTGCTGCTCGCTGAGGCTTTCCAGCTTTCCGGTGGCCAGAAAGTTCGCACCTTCCAGAGCCGCTGCAGCGCTAAAAGACCAGCACGATCCACAAGAACCCTGAAAAACCGAAATCACCCCCAAAAAATAGTATAATTGAATCAATAAATAATCAAAAAAGAACAGATCTGAGGGAGGGCAAGAGCCGCACCTGATCCTTGACGCCGGTGACGGCGCCGTGGTCCCTCCAGTCGAAGTCAGTGGGGAGGTCGTTAGTTGGGAGGATCGGCGCCTCGTGGGCCGACGCCAGCTTCCGGCGGAGGCGCCGGCCGTCGCGGAGGCCGAGGAACGTCCGCTGGAACTCGGCGGGGGTGAGATCGGAGAACTTGGTGATGCCGTGCTCGGCGGAGGGGTCCAGCATCTGGTGCCGCCTCGCCCGCCGCAGGTTCGCCTTGAACACCGATAACCGGTAAGCGTGTTCCTCCTCGTCCGCATAAGTCTTCCCGAACCGCCGGACGAAGCTCGAGAAGTGCGCCTCCGCGTTCAGCATCAGTTCGTCTTCCCCGGCCTCCGGGACCACCTGGAGGATCAGCGGATCATCTTCGGCATCGGACGACGAGGAGGACGCCACGGAGGCGGAGATCACGACGACGGCGACGAAGAAGAGGAGAAGGAGGGAGAGGAATCGGTGATCCATTTGCTCTCTCTCTCTCTCTCTCTCTCTCGCTCGCTCTCGCTCGCTTTGGAGCCGCCGGGGCTTCCTCCCTCTTCCGTTATATCTCCGATGGCGTGCTTTCGTTGGTGGGATTCGAACCACGGGATGGTCGGCACGTGTCCCCTATCTCTTGGCAATATCGATGGATTCCCTGCTTTGTTGCTTCAGGTTTTCCGCCGTGCGACCTGTCCGGCGTGAAAAAAATTACCTTAGCGATCGAAATACACGGTGGGCCCTCCGGTTCTCACCGACCCAAGCACGTGGGTGAGATCCACAGCGTTTATCCCTTTAAATTCCTCTCCCAGAGCCCATCATGGTACAGAGATCCAACGGTCAAGAAAATTTGGATGAGATAAGCATCTGTACCGTTGTTTTATTTATTTATTTATTTATTTTTTCAAATAGCGGACCAGGGAAGCAGGTAAAGGGTGCACGGCTCTCCGATGGATTTGTTTTGATCCTACGATGGAGAAAGGTTCCGTGCGATTCGTTTGCTTGCTTATTATATACTATTAAACATATCGACCTACAAGCCCGTCGCTCTCACGTGGTGGGCATCACCAGCTCTCAGCAGGGGTTGAAAGGAAGGTGGGGAGAGAAAAAAAAAAGAGAAGCGTTGGGATATTGAAGCTTGGAAGAGCACGCTTTGTTGACGTCTAAGCAACCACGTAGCTCACGTTCATGCGATTGGAGGGAGGAGGACTTTCTCGGTTGGACTCGCTCTGTTTTCTTTCCGATGGCCGGCGGTGATGGGTGTTTGTATTCTAGCGTCATTTCGAATGAATTTTCTTCTTGGCCTTATATTTTCAAGGCCCGTGACGTCCTGTTGCTTCCCTGTCTTTATCGGGATGGCTTCGTTTGCCAGCAAGTAGAGCTAAAATCTAGATGTTTTGTGTGAAGACTTTTGAGTGCATTTTTTTTTTTTTTTTTAACATTGACATCCTAAGATATTTTTCTTATTAGTATTAGTAAAAAGAGTTCAGAAAAATAAATGTCTATAAAGAAAATTATAGTAAAAAAATTTATATAATCAACTATAAAATATACTGTACCTCGCATGATTGATTCTGAGCCATCTTGGACATTAAATCCGGTTTTTTTTTTTTTTTTTCAACGTATACAGGTTTACTTAATAACATTTAATGCAGACCCTCTCCATATCCATTCTAATTTCATCCCACTTGCTCATGTGGTCCGGTGTTTCATTCATATTTTATCCAACTAAAACTAACATGCAATCATAACAATAACAAAATTTTCATTAGGGATGTACATGGATCATATTGGATGGATTTAAACTAACTACCGAAATCAAATCGGTTTAAATTATTTTTTAAAACTAAAATAATTATTTTAATAAATTAAATTAAACTAAAAAAAATTGATTTAGTTTCGATTCGATTTATCGATTTGCATGTATTTACCTTAATCAACAATGAAATCGATTTTCATAACAAACTAAGTATACATTCGTGCGATGCATGAACATTTATGATCAAAGATAAATAAAAATATAGACTTATATTTTTTTATTTTATAAAAATATAAATTTTTATAATAATCCTTGTACTCTTTCTTTGTCCCTATAAGTGCTCCATTAGGAATGCCTTCGAGAGCTTTTGTCGGATCATCTATCTTCCTCCTGTTCATGCCTATCATTGCTCGAGATCTATCGCCATGTCTTGGGTGGCATCAAATTGGCACTATGGGGATAAAGAGAAGGCACTATTGCTCATATCTAAGGAGAAGGCTTTTGCTTATAATAATGGCATTACTCAAACTAGGTTAAAGACCAAATCCCCTTCCTCATTCCCTCTAAAAGTTTAAGAAAGTGTGTGAAAAGTATAAGGGCACGTAAAGAGAGTTTTATAAATTTTATATATATTATGTGGATAAAAGTAGCCCATAAGGCCTTACCTCAATCAATCGAGGATCCATTTAAAAATATATATAAAAAAAAAGTGAGTATTATGTTTCGGGAGGAGCTGTATGAGCATCGAAAAGCCTGGATCTGGTTTATCGGTTCTTACCTCCTTAGTGGCAACTAAGGCTTAAGGCTGGCTCTTAGCATTATCCCAATCTACTTAAAAGCTAAAAAGAAGGATTCCATATCGAAGGAGGCAATGTCATCTATGTACTCGGGGGATGACTCGAACTATTCCAGTATATGGGAAGGAGCCATAGATAATGCTTCCTCCTTGGAGCTTCTAACCTCCCATGTATCCTTTGCATCTCCCTCTGCTTAATAGTAGTTTGCAATCTCCGAACCTTATGTTTCTTAAGCGATTATTCCAACTAGATAGCCATTGTAAAAGCTTTGTAATAGAAAAGAATGGCTCGGAAACGAGGCATCGAAGCCCTCCTTCCTTCCTTAAATAGGGTCTCAACACTATGGGAGATGAGACATCCTATGACTTTTCGTGACCAATGAATGTAGTAGAGTTTTGAAGCTTGCAAGAAACAATGCGTGACAAATTCTAAAACAACATGAAGAAGTCGAAGAGCTGCCACATAGCCTCTAATTATAGGGGTAAGATAGTGGCGACACAATACAATGTTAAAGCATTAAAGTGTGTAGCTACTCTCAGAAAGGTGCACCCCATATACTCGACCTCAAAATTTGCTCAACCTTAAAGATGAGCTCGATGCTTTGAATCAACTAGGGCAGGTCAGGTCAAAGAGCTTAACTACTATCTCTACTTGAAAGACTTTTCTCATAGAGAATGAGAAGGAAGGTCATTTCAATAAAGAGCTTACTGAAAGAACTCTCATCAGAAATAAAAAAGAACGGGTTGCCAAAAAAACTGCTTAGAAGAATTTTTCTGATCAAAAAAAAGGAGGTCCTCTCCGCCAAAGAGTTGGCTTACTTAAAAAAACTCTACTCGATAGAATGAAAAAGTAAAACCCCAAAATACTGCTCAAATGAATATTTATCATCGGAAAAAAAAAAGGTCCACTCTACCAAAGAATCAGCCTATGTAAAAGAACTTTTCTTAAGAAAAAGATATAGCAGATCCTAGAAAACTGCTTGTAAGAACTCTTCTTATTAAACAAAAGAAGACTTGCTCTGTAAAAAAGCTAGCCTGCTTAGAAAAACTTTTCTTAGAAAAATGAGAAAGTAAATCTCTTAAAGACTGCCTGGAAGAACTCTCCTTACCAAAAAAGAGAAAGAGGGTTGCTTCACTAGAAAGCCAGCTTACTTGAAAGAATTCTTCTCAGAAGAAAGAGAAAGTAAATTACCAAAAGATTGCTTACAAGAACTCTCCTCAAAGAAAGAGGCAAGTATAACACATCAATAGACTCTTCCAAAAAGACTCCTCTTACTTTGTAAGGCAAGGGCTTACCATACCAAGGATAACAGCCCTCTCAAAAGGGATCTTTTTCAGAAGAAACATTTGAATCTTCCTTTGAAGATTTATATAAAGCCAAATCTTAAACACCAACCTTTGGAATGGCAAAAGTTGGTGGAAAAGCATGCCACTAGATCCAAGAAGTATGGGAGTCAAAATATGGGTAAATTCCAATAAGGGGCAAACCTCAACAAAACCAAAATGGTCTTCACAAACAAGCACACAAGGGGCTACAACTTAAAAAAGAGGTATCCTTTTGTGACATCAAAAATAAAGTGAGAAGAAAATATAAAAAGGGAGAACAAAAGAAAGAAATTCAAGGGGAGCCAGTGCTTGGGGGGGCATTCTTGGCCTTCTCGATGGCTTGGAGTATTTTCCTCCTCATCATTATTGGCCAGGCTGATCATTAGAGGGGGAGCATCCTTGGTTGATCCCGACCCTATAATCGGGACCATGATCAATGACTCCTTCATAAGGCAACTGCAACCACCATAATGACATTGATAGCAGCCAGAACAACATCTTTCCTAGCACCTTCAGCGACAGTTAGGGTAGAGCCTTCAACAGTAGCTAGAATAGCATCGATCATAACGATTAAAACATCACTGCTGCCTCTTTCTCTTCCTCCTTGGCCTCCTTAGCCAAGTCCATAAAGGAGAGATCAAGGCTAGGATTCTTAGCTACGATCTCCTCCACGGCATCCCACCTAGTATAAGAGTAGGTTTTGGCTGAGCAGTCCAATAGAATTGACCTAAACTCAGTTGACACCTTGAACTCCTCCACACCCCGCTCAGGACCGTTGCTCCTCTCCTAGGACCACCTCTATTATAGCTACCTTAGTTCAATTGTTTGAACCTTTGCCTCCAGCTCGGTTACCTTGGCCTCAAATACCTAGGCCCTCAATTCATGCTCTGCTGCCTTCATCTCTACCTCAACTGCCTTTACTTAGCTTCAACTATATGCGCATCAGCCTCTGCCAACTACACTGATGCTTATTCAACCCTGACCTCCAATCCCTTCACTTGAATCTTAAACTCTCTCTTTATTCTTTTTGCTACAACATAGGAGGTCTCCGCACTCCTCTCTCACTGGCCTAAAGGAGCCTCTTTAAAAAAATCTACATTGCTACATGGGCTGAATAAAGGCTCAAAAGTAAGGGTAAGCGTGGGTTGGATTAAGTCAATTCTAAGCCAGAACCTAGAATTAACCTAATTAAAATTGGTTCTAGGATTTTGGATCCAAAACTGGCTTGATCCCATTCTGAAACCAATCCAGAACCAAACCAATCAAATCGGATTGGTTCTAAGTCAATTCTAAGGTAGAACTTTTTTTTTTGTGTTAGTTTGATATTTTTCTTTTTTTTAATATCAATGTTTGATAATACATGTAGTATATCAAATAAATCACATCAAAAGTCTATAGAAGCAATCAGATTGACTTGATTTAAGGAAGCTCCTTCTTTTGATAATAATTAAAAACTACATACAGCAAGAGCATTGGCACCAAGCAAGCAAAGGCTAGGGTTTGAAAAAAATGATTGTGGCATTTTAATTCGTATATTTAGTTCATTTGACACTTATTTAATATTTAAGGGCTATTTTTTTCATTAGTTGTGTTACATAAAAAAAGGATATATATAATATTTGTTGACTAATATAATACTAAATATCTTTAATAGAGATCATAAATAACTCTTGATTCTTAAGAGTACTTTATTCTTTTAAAAAAAAAAAACTATGACCAGTTGTTGGGTTAGAACTAAAGAAATAACCTTTGAAATTGAGAACTGAACTAAACAAAAGGATTGGCTCAGAACTAACACTATTAGTACTTGAAACTAAAGCAAGCTGACTCTATCAAGTCAAGTTGATATCAATTCTCGAGTTATCCTAATCCATTGCTCATACCTACTAAAAAGACACACTTTATCAAATCCCTGAGGCTTTTGAGGGATCTTTGTTATGATGGTAGCATAACTTTCTGAGTAAGCCAATGGGCTACAAGTCTCTTGCATGCAGAATCCCTTTCAAGTCCTAATGATGCAAATGGGTTCCAAGGAAAGAACCATTAGATCCAAAGCTAGAGGAGTGTGGCTAGGACTTGCAATGGAAGCCCAAATTGCCCGAACAAAAAAAAAAGGAGAACCTGAGCTTAAATTTAGGGTCATTGGAGCTAGAACAGATGAAGCTAACTAACCTAGAGCCAAAGAAGGAGAGCTTGAGTCTCCAACAAGACTCAATTATGTTGCAAAAAGAGATGGGTCTAATCTAAGAAGAGCAATTGCCTCGAAACCTTCAGTCGAGGCTTCCCTCAGTTTTCTCAAATGGCCCCCCTCTTAACGGATCTTCGCCTTTGCCACATCCTGGCTGTGGTGCGTTTTTTGATCCTTACCATCCCAAAGTTCTTTTTTTATTGATGGCTGGTGGTAATGAATGTCTACTTTCTAGCATCATTTAGAATGAATTTCCTCTTGGTACTACAATTTTCAACAACTGTGACGTTCTGTAGCTTTCCTATCTATACCAGGATGGCTACGTTTACCAATTAGTAGAGCTAAAAGCTACATACTTTATGTGAAGTCTTTGGCATGCATTTTTCAAGATGGACCATAAAAGAATTCCAAGATATTTTTCTTATTTTTATCAGTAAAAAGTTCATGCAAATAAATGTGTATGAAGAAAATTATAATTAATTTATGTAATTGATCATAAAATATAGCCACATTGAGTGTTTGATTAGTATATTTAATACACAAATACATAGTAAAAAAAAAAAAAAAAAAAATCGTAGATCCAATGATTTAAATGAACACTTTCCATAATAACTCTTAAAGAAGATGATAAGATACCTTCAAGAAAGTCCTTCCGTGGTGGCTCCCGTTAAAGCCAGTTGGCGAGCTTGCATAATTAACCGAAGCCTCCAACATCACATAAAATAATGGATAATATTAATACAACCACAAAGCCGTCATATTATTCAATTTACAACTATGTCTCACATTACCTGATTAATTGGAATTACGTATGAAAAGATGATTTTTTATCAGTGTTTATCAGTGTTTATCCATTCCTTTTCTTCGCATTGCACTAGCAGGACCAAATAAAAGGTGATACAAGGATCTAGCAATTTCAACACAATGCCATCAAACTCAACATTGGAAAGGAATCAGCTAGGATTTTACTTGAGAGGGTGTTAAAATATATATATATATATATATATAAACCATCCAATTCAATAACAATCAAGAAATCAGCCTGTAAGTCTACAGCATGCATTAGATCTTATATTTGCATAAGAATTATAAAATCATTACTTATTTGCTAATAAAATTGGGACAAGGATTTTAGATTTAACTATCAGAAATATTTTAATACGTTGTTTCATACTGGGATATTTTATGAATTTAATATCCACTTCTTCAAAAGACATTCACTATTGAAAGAACCAAAATATATACCAAACAACAGTGATGGTGTAAAAAGAATTAAAAATGTTTATAAATAATACAAAATTTAAATCTTATGCAATTGTAATTAACATAGGTTATTTACTTTATAAAACGAGTGAAAATCTAAACATATAACAAGAAAAAAATAGTTTACCCTATCCATCCCATCATCTGGAAAAAAAAAATAAAAGGGGTCCAAGCATTTTTTTTTTACAATTTTCAAATCCTACATATAATCATTTATCCTTAGATCAATGGTGCTGATCTGTGTGGGTTTTAAAAAAATATTTTGTAAAAAATGGCTAATAAAACTTAAATACAGATTTCCTTCTCTATTTAGTATAATTTTATCTTCAAAAAAACTGTTTATTTAAGAAGAAAAATTTTAGAGTTGGCAAATTCCTTGATTTGGATATGCCGAAAGGAGAAATCAAAAAATTTAAGATCCCAAAACTTAAAGACCGATGTGATAAATTTGCTAGTTAATTCACACATTTAAGAGGACTGAATTTTTGGGAGGGCAATTCCTCCATTCTCCCTCTAGTTTTGTCAAGATAAATAACACTCAAATATTCATTTCATATATAAGACCCATATATCTTGACACCAGTAGAGAATTTGCACAACATTTATTATATTACTAAATAATCTCCATTCTGATAAAATATATAAGAAAGTTACCAGCTCAAGCTACTATGGTAGATGATATCAGCCATTTTTAATATTAGAAGTTTTTGATTGCTAGAAAAACTCTATCAAAAGCCATAAATAAGAAGAAGCTTGTATTGGAGTGAGAGAGCCTTACAGCATATTGAAGTTTTAGCATCTTGGATAGGTTAAAATAAGTAGAGTTAA
Source organism: Metroxylon sagu (assembly GCA_017589505.3). Taxonomy (NCBI): domain Eukaryota; kingdom Viridiplantae; phylum Streptophyta; class Magnoliopsida; order Arecales; family Arecaceae; genus Metroxylon; species Metroxylon sagu. Next base: position 716,552 of record JACVBY030000586.1, read on the forward strand.
AATAGTTCGGCACCTTGAATTTCCATAAAATATATAAAAAATATTTTATATGTCAAAGGATGTTAAGTAAGATCCAAAGATATGTAATACTTATTGTTAGATTTTTATACATATGTTTATGCATAGAAATAATAATCATATAAAAAATTTGCACTATCAACTTTAACATTTTGCATAAAAATCAGGTCAGATATGAAAAAAATTTAAAAAATACTCTAGTTCAGATAGTATAAGTACACATAATATAAAGCTAGTTATGGATGAAGCAGCCATTTCAATCTAATTCAAAATTTTGCAACCTGAGAAGTAAAAAAAAAAACCTAATTAGATTTTATATAAAGAAGAAAAAAAGTTGGATGGTTTCTTGAAATTGGATTGCATATGATCAAACATAGGATTCTTACGGTACGAATACATAAATTTATTTAAAATTTTTAATTAAACTCTTATATATATATATTAAGTATGTTAATTTTAAAAAAATTTTTATTAAGTATATTTTTAACGATAGCCACCAATAATATAATGAATCATTTTTCGTAGAATGTATATTTTTCTTTTTTTCATGTAATATAATAATTCAAAAATTTTTTCAATTATATATATATATATAATTATTTTCTGTTAAAAATATATCTGATCGGAAAACTTTTACCATCAACAGCTTATGTGTTGACATATTTAATTCGAAAAAAAATTATAAAAACTTAATTGAAAATTGGAAATTTGTGTAGTTCTGATGCATTTATCTCAAATATAAATCAAATGACCGGACCAGATGAGGGTTGGCGTAGCCACCGGTGTGCGGCCTCGTCGAGTCCGATCCGATCGAACGTTTGATCAGCCGTGGATTCCCCCCGAGACCCAGACCTCTCCTCTTCAACGCCTACCTCTCGAGCATGGCCATGGCCATGGCCGTCTCCGTTGCGTCCCTAAAAGAAACGCCATTCCCCATCACCTCTTCCACTCCCCATCAACCATTCCCCGCCGTCAAGACCTCCTTCCTCCCTCCCACCCTTCCCTCCTCCACCGCCACCTCGTCGATCAAGCTCGTCACCACGAGAAGAAGGAAACCCCCCTTCTTCTCCCCCATCTCCTCCGCCACAAAGATCCCTCGGTGCCGTCCCCTCGACCGCCACGCTGCGAAGCATAGCAGGCTTCGCTTCGCCCGCAAGCTCAAGACCCTACTCCTCTCCAAGCCCCGCCACTTCCTCCCCCTCCGCGTGCTCTCCCGCTGCCGCCCCTACCTCGGCCTCCCCCCCTCCCGCTCCCTCCTCTCCATGATCCTTCGCTACCCCGCCCTCTTCCGCCTCTTCGACGCCCCCCCCCTCTCCTCCCCCACCCCCACCTCCCTCCTCTCTGTCCCCCTCACCCCCGCCGCCGCCGCCCTCGCCGCCGAAGAGTCCCTCCTCCGCGCCCGCATCGCCACCTCCCTCGCCTCCAAGCTCCAGCGCCTCCTCATGCTCTGCCCCCACCGGAGCCTCCTCCTCTCCAAGCTCGTCCACCTCGCCCCCGACCTCGGCCTCCCCCCGACTTCCGCTCCCGCCTCTGCACCCGCCACCCCGACCGCTTCCGCACCGTCGACACCTCCTACGGCCGCGCCCTCGAGCTCGTCTCCTGGGACCCCTCCCTCGCCACTCCCCTCCCTCCCATCCAAACCCCGCTCTCCGACCGGATCATCGACCGGCCGCCCAAGTTCAAGCAGCTCCACCTCCGCCGGGGGCTCAACGTCAAGCGCCGCCACCGCAACTACCTCATCCACTTCCAAGAGCTGCCGGAGGTCTGCCCCTACGCCGCCGCCGCCGCTGCGGCCGAGGAGGAGGGGCGGCGGCGGCGGCGGACGGCTGAGGAGGAGGAGAAGAGGGCGTGCGCGGCGGTGCGGGAGGTGCTGGGGATGACGGTGGAGAAGCGGACGCTGGTGGACCACCTCACGCACTTCCGCAAGGATTTCGGGCTGCCCAACCGGCTGCGGGCCTTGCTGGTGCGGCACCCGGAGCTCTTCTACGTGAGCGTGAAGGGGGTGCGCGACTCGGTGTTCCTCGTGGAGGCCTATGACCACAAGGGGAAGCTACTGGTGGAGGACGAGCTGCTCGCCGAGAAGGAGCGTCTTTGGGCGCTGGTTCGGGAGGGGAAGAGGATGCGGAGAGAGAGGCGAAGAGGCGTCAGCTACGGTGACGACAATGACGACGACGATAAGGAAGACGAGGAGGAGGAGGAGGAGGAGGACGACGATGGATTCGAGGACTTGTTCGAGTCTGGAATTGGGGACGACTGGGAGGAGTTTGGCAATGGAGTTGGTGAAGATGTTGGTGATACGGAGGTTGAGGGGTTTTGGGTAAAGAAGGCGGCCGTTTCTACTGCTGCTGAGAATGTTGGCAGTGGAGAAGAGGCTGTGGAAGCTTGGTGAGTTAGAGTCTGCCTCCCGCTCACAAGGTGTTTGTATACTGGCCTCTGTGATATTTGTATATTTGTTTGTGTGAATAGTTGACAGGGATGCAAGAGAAAGTTGGAAAAATTGTTGTTGGTCTCTGTCTTGGACTTTATCCCAAAGAAAATGAAATTTATAAGTCACCACTGATTTCCATGTGGTGAAGCAAATAGGATCAATCGATACCAGGCTTTCCTTGAATATTACATTGCTTATCACTTCAAATCAGGTTCTTTAATTGTTATTGCATCACAAAATCTTCTAAATTTTACAAGATTAATAATTTTATCACTATCTAGTCATGTCTTGAGTCAGAAAAACCAGAGAAAAATCCCACCAAAATCTAGTTTATTAGTTTCACAATTTGATATTTTGGGTTTAACAAAAACTAACACCAACATCACAGTGCTAATCCAGCAATTGCTTGTCACCAACTAAAAAAATATGTATTATTTGATATTTATTTAAATTATTTAATTTTGGACATTAGATGCGTTTGGTTAAAATTCTTTAAATTGTATAATTATTGATGTATAAATAATTTATACATAATAGATTATATGTACCAACTTGGATCATCATCGATGACCGAGGTCATTACTCTTTTGCAATGAAAAACTTTCACTGTCAAATATTTAAAAAATTGAAATTAGTTTCATTAACAAAATATGGAAAAGAAAATAACCTCACAAATTATGTTCCTTGCTTTTGCCATTTTTAGAAATTTTATAAGCAGCAGAAAAAATGGAACAATGATATGCCAAGCATTTAGTAACTTATATGAAAATCTATGATCTTTATAGAAAAATTTCAGCCCTTAAATTGATCAATCTCTCCTCCTCTATCTCAGAAATAAGACACAGCTGAACAGCATAATGTAAACATACATTTTATTCTTTTATAATTAGTGGGGCATATTTTGCTCAGTGACAAAATTTGGGCAAACAAGAATCTACTCTTTCAAATAAAACTTCTGCATTTCTTCTTCAGTAATATCTAACCTAAAAATTATAAATCTTTGGCAGAAACATATCTAATGCAAGTGAAAGATGGTGCATCACTTTCACTATGACCTTGGTTTTTTTCTCTCCATCTGTTTCATTTTTCTTTTCCTTTTTCTTTTCTGAGGGAGGTTAGAACCACCCAAATTAATTCAAATACTTAAGTAATACAAGACTAAAAGGCAAACCTGAGGCCTTATATTAAAGGAAAACAAATAAAATTTCTGACAACCAGATAAAAATGTCAAATAGGAAACCTTTTCAAAATATAACAATATATTGGGGAGGCTTACAGGTTGCATGATATTTGCGATGATAGGATGCTTTTCTCATCACAGTTGAACCAAAAAAACAAAAAAAAGGAAAACATATGAAATAGTATTTCCTGTCGAAACACAAGCCATCAGAGTCCATACTTAAAGAACCATGGCCCGAGAGAAGCAATTAGAAGACCATTAGAACGGGCGTTTCACCATAGGTAGGCCATAAAGTGAAGGTTGAGCATCAGCGCGATTGTTAATTGCAGCATCATAAACTGCATTATCCCGCTCTGGCTTAGGTTGCCTAAAGAACTTAAACTCACTCTCCCCAGACTGCTGCACATTTAAGGGTTGGAGTTCAACGCTGGAAGATGTTCCATGACTGTTGACATCAAAGCCAGCCAGTGAGAGGTTTGAATGCCTGACAAGGCTTGCAGGGAATGAAATGGGCAAGTCTTGGATCATGTTTGAAATAGAAATTGATTGATGAGCTTCTGGGTAGCTATTGTTTAATCCAAATGAGCTGAAAGATATGGACTGCAAGTGATGCATCTGCATAGTCCCAATTTTAGAATCACCAGTAAAGTGCCCGGGGTAACTGCGTGTGAGATTTTCACTGCCAAATTCGAGTTTTTCATCAAAACTAGGAGCAAGATCCTGGACTTGTGTTTGAGGTCTGGAGGCACTGGTAGATCCGGGCAATAGCATGCAAGTTTGAGCACTAGAGGCAGGTTGCATGTTACCACCTGAATTAATGTGATTGTTGTTCCTTGCCACAGGCACTTCATGATTGTGTTTTCCTTCATAAGTCGTAATCACAGACTGCAAATCATGTGAGGCTCTTTCCACATGCTTCCTCACAGAACATCCAGGATGTGTGCACTTGTAGTAGCTCCTGCAGCATCAATCAAATAATTAAAATAATAAATACATTTAATGATTCAAGAAAACTAACTGATATGAAATGATTAAGATAAGAAAAAGAGGCAGGACAAAGTGAAATGAATTTCTTGGAACCTAATGCCCTTCTCTATCTGATCCATCCAAATGGAACCTCCGTTGCTAGGCAAGGTTAGAAAACAACTTTTGTATGTCTTCTTTACAGCATATCATATTTCCTTTATATGTTAAGACTGGAAAGGAAGCTTACAAGAGGGAATCCCAAAGATTGCAGTTGTAGAACATATTAAGAAAGTGTGATAAAACAGTACACAAGATCTAAGATACATCCAAAAGAAAATCAGACGCTATAGCATAAGCGAAAAATTGGGTGGTCAAGTGGCTTGTCTGCTAATCAAATTGTCAATGGGTGTCAAGTATTGACGATACTCTCAATATGTTAGCAGTTAATCTGTTTATTCCTGGGAACAGTTCCATCCGTCCATGCTTTGAAAACCTGGTTTCAGCTTCTGTTTCAGCTGGGCAGTTTCATTTCAATTTCATCAGTTTCAACAGTTTCAGTGGTTTCAACTTCAGCTTCAATTGATAATTATAAAATGAAAGTATGAATCAGAATTAGGAGAATGAAACAGTGATAATTAATAAAAGTAAATTAAGTAGAGAAATTAACTAGACATCATTTGAGATTACCACTTTGCAAGTGTCGCAAGGAGAAAAAAAAATGAAAAAAAATGGCAATAATTACCAAAAAAAAGAAAGTAATAATCATAAAAATATATTTAAAGGAGCTATTTAATTTGAGCTTTAGAACAGCCAAAGCTATGTCAAAAGCTATATTTTCCTCTGAAGCTCTTTGGAGCATAATTTTGCAATGCTTCTAATCTTCTTAAGGCCAGCAAATCTAAGTTCAATTGAGAGGAAATGCTTCGAAGATTGAAAGGAATGAAAAAAATTGGCAAAGATAGTTTACATAAGCAATAACTTTGGTCCCAGAACCTCGTTTTGGACAGTCTGCAATCAACCCTAGTTTTGGATCAGTTCCAGTGTGAAATTAAAACATTGGCTTTTGGTTTTGGAGTTCCAGGCAAAACTTTAAAGTTTAGACCATGAATTTTCATCTTCCCTTAGACTTGTTAAAGGACTTTCTGAAGGTATATGAAATGAGAATTAAATTAATTATTGATACTGATCCTTTTTTTCTTTTGGAGCAAAATGCCACTGCAACTACAATGAGTTTAAAATGGTTAAATGCACTTACCTAGGATTTGGATTTCCTTTAACTACCTTCTGCCCATACTTTCGCCAGCGGTATCCATCATCTAGGATGTCAACGTCACTGACTGTTTGAACAACCACTCTTGGTTCACGGACAGCACGAGAAGCTGGACTGTTATCAATCACAAAGCTTTCTTTCTTCCTAATTAAAGGGGTAAAAAGAACCGTATTTCCAAGTAGATCTCAAATATTTGCAGCAAAAAAAAAAAAGAGAAAACTCAATGACTTTAATAATTTTGCTACGTAGAAAATTGACCTTCTCTTTGATTCAGTTGATTCGGTCTCATCATCTTCACCATCATCCCCGAATGGCATGCTCCCTTGGGTAGCACCATCTTCATCATCATCTTGACTAGCCAAAGTTGATGAAAGCTCTGGATTATCTGTCAGGACATTTGAGCATTTTCGATGTGTAGTGGAAAGAGGATCTGAAAGCTCAGTAACAACAGATGTTGATGATGTCAACTCTAAACCATCAGCCCTCAAATCTATGCTATTTTTATCTTTAGATCCTTGCTGAGAATTTCTCCAGATTGATCCCCCTTCAACATTTGCAATTGATCCAAGGCCAGCAGAAGAATCTGACGTCTCATTCATTAAATATGATGTTCCAAATGCTGATCGGCGATTTGGTTGCGGCTTTGGATGATTATGAGTGCCCTTGTAAACAATTTCTGTAATTTGGCCATCAAGTGAACGCTCTACCTTTTTCTTTACTTGACAAGTTTGATGAGTGCATTTATAGTAGCTCCGAGGATACTCACTACCTTTGACCTGTTTCTGCCCATATTTTCTCCAGTTATATCCATCTTCTGATGGTCTTCCCACTCCTGAGCTAGAAAAGCCCCCTGACTGGTCTTCTTCCAAAAGCTGCTCTGACTGTGTATCCTCTCCATTTGACAAATCTTCAGGATGATGTGTATGATTGCTTACAGGAGGATGATGGCATGTCTGATCAGAACAGCACTTTTCTTCCACCATATTATCTTCAGAAAATTTTAAATGTTTCTGCAAATCATTGGCATATCCCTGTTTTGGGATGAAGGCTTGATCCTCCAAATCCATTTGCATTTGGACCAGAGAGTGGCCTTGATGGTAAACATTAGCATCCCTTAAATGCTCAGCCAGAGTAGATGAAGAAACCTTAGCAAATCAAAATGCTACAACATAAGCAACAATTTGATGGCCTTTTTTTTTTTTTTTTTTTTTTTTTTTGCAAATAGGTATCTACATTACAAGAAGCTAGCAGTGAATATCAAGATATAATGACAAAATATAGCATAAACACAATTAAAAGCACTGACTTTCTTCATGAAATGGTAATGAATATCATGCAGCAAGCAACCAAAAATGACACATCGCAAGATCTTCACAAGACAAAGGCATCTTTTTATGGTCTGCCAATCTAACTCTTGCTCAGTACAAATGTTTTCCTTTTTTATTTCATTTTTTACTAATCAAGACTGCAACGTGATTTCCACCACATCCACTACAAAAACATCAATTAGCATCAGTCAGTCAATATATAATTAAAAAGATTCCTCCAACAAGTGGTCGATGGATTTGACCAACATAATGCTTATTACATGGACAACCAGAAGCTAACAAGCACAGGAATAAAGACGAAAGAACAATATGCTTATAAGGGTCTAATTTAATTTGTCTGGGAATAAACCCACTCCATATGTACCCATTTATCCACAAATCAAGATCAATAAGGTTCCTGCAAAGGTCAAGATCAGAATATCTAGAATCCTCAATGTTGCTTCAATGTAAGCAGAGGTGGAATCAGGGGGGCTAACAGGGGCCCCAGCCCTCCCAAAGTTCATGAATATCCTCCTTGGTCTCAGAGGTGGCCCCCTTAAAATAAGAGGGTTGCTGTGTATGGCCCCCCACTTAAATTTTGCTACAAATAAGAGCAAGTTGTTTCCTAAAGAATTATCTAATTAAATTTCTATTTGCTTTTATTAACCAAAATTTTGGAGACTTCTCTAATCCATGCAAAGAAAGACATTCATTTTCTCTAATTAATCCTGATCACAAGTCAAATCCCAACAATTCTCTCTCACACTCAATGCCTTCTTCCCTATGGTGACACCCTCTGTTTAATAAACACACTCCTCTAATGTATTCTCAAGTCCTAAACATAAACTTAAAAATAAGCACGAATAGATTAGGAGTACTTTTATTAAAACTAATTAAGTATCTATGATCAACTGAATCATAGTTATCCATCATATGCTCATGATATGATACAATCACAAGTAAAATATAACCTGCCTCCTGGGATTCTCCCATGGACCCACAGTTCTCCCTTCAAAATTTAGAAAAGTAAAAAAAAAAAAAAAAAAAAAAAAATCCAAAACAAACTACCTCCCTCTTTCACTAGAAATTAGAAAAATCTCTGGAACAGGCAGTCAGCTAAGGCACAGTCCAAGCCTTAAACCATTGCTCTCTTCCCAACTTTTTTTCCCTTTGCAACAACTTGAAATCAAAAGTAACTCAGCTAGTCCTCCTCTTCCTCTTATTAACACAACACAAAGACATCCCAAATCATTTATTGTATGTAAATTATCTTATAGTTAGGTATCTTATTTTGCTAATTCAATATGCCTTTGAATTGATTATGAGAGATAGATGAAGACATTAGCAATAAAACTAGTAATAAAGTACAGAGGTGCTTCTGCGGTGTCACGTGACATGCATATCTCGATGACTTAAAAAACAACAAGACTAAGGTCCAATGTTTTACGGGTTTGAACATCAGTCGGTAAAGAGAGTCCAAGCAAGCATGATAATTGTAGTAGAAAGTCATGGAGATGATTGGGTGGTAAAACTAAGAAGAGTAGAACAAGGAAGTACATCAAAAGTGATGCAAGTGTCATAGTAACTAAGTAGGGAATGAATTTTTGCAACAAAAATCTATGGCTCCCCTGTGGAAAGGTGCTCAAATACATTTAGGAATATGAGAACTTGCATAACACGGAAGAAGTTGTGAAAATGTATCTGGAATGGCTTAGAGTAATAACAGAGTTAGCCTTTCATAGGAAGTACTGGTGAATGGAGTTTCAAAAAGCTGACCTTACATAATCAAAACAAGAATTCATGGTTATGATTATGGTTATTTAAGTGATTTGAAGTACTATACCCAAAACTAATCTAATTTAACCTTGTCCTCATAATGTCTAGTTTAGCAATATATTAATTGGTTATCAATCACGACAGGCATAGAGGTCAATATTTCCCATACATGGTATGACATACAAGAAAATAGGACAGCATTAGCTTCTTCATTCATGATCTATTAATAGACTGATTTTGTAAAATAGTTTCTCCAATCATTCTTTAACCTTAAAACTTCTCATCGATCATTCTATTGGCCAGTTGCTTCTTTTTCAATTTTTTATGCTTTTTACTTCAATAGTTAATGAATTATAGAACAAGATTTTAAATCTTATGGGATAAGGCCATCCCTCTTTTTTTTTATGCAATGGGATGCGCCACCATCTCATCCCGTCTCCTATCTTGAAACTTGGGACAGAGAGTTCCTAAGACGTCCTAATTGGGATGCTGAGATGATGGCAGGACGGTCACATTTCGACATTTGGGATAGCAACCCATCCCGACGCCCCATGGAACGTCCCATCGAGACCTAAAACCCTACTAAAGAATTCATTAGCTAAAAACATTTATAAAATTGCAAACTCTTCTGTTATCTAAAAGCTATGAAGCATAGGCATTGGAAACAGGATACAGATATGACAATACATAAATCTTAAAAGTTTGGATACAGCACAGTTAGTAAAATAATAAATAAATATGCATTCATCATATATCAAAAAAAGACCTATAAGCATAATAGGTTTTCATAATAACATGGTCCTTGTGCCACATGATAATATTATCATCACAAGCTCCACCAGTTAGTCATCCTTCAAATTGATAGACCATTCCCCATACTTCGATAACATCAACATCACAACCTCTAGTATTAACTACGCACATTTCCATTCAAAGGTGAATATCCTTTTTTTCTTAAAAAAAGAAAAAGAAAGCCCTTCACCTTGTTCCTATATGTGTTTGGGGTGTATTCTAAACATACAGACAGTACTGAAGACCTTTTAATTTTTTTTAAAAAATGGAGAAACTTTTAGTATTTGACACATATTTAACCATATCAAAGAAGTACCGGTATCTTATACATATTGGATATTGAGATGGCACATATTTGACATATCCATGTATACCATTATTAAAGACTTGGCTAATTTCATCTTTAAGAGTCATTATAACTTTCATAAGACTACACATCAAGGGTGTTTAAAATGTCTCAAGTCCAATTTGACAAGTCTAATTCATGCTGGACATGAATTAAATCATCTAAACTTGTTCGCATTCAGCTTAAACTATGAATAAAATATTTTTTAATGAGTTGTTGGGTGGTTAGATTGGGACCACAGGTTACCAACAGGAGGCATGCAGGATCTAACTGGAGTGGCATGAACAAGTGAAAAAAAGTATAACCAAGAGTTTGATCGATCAACATTGAGGAGTCAATTGGCTGGAACACAAGCCCAAAAGGCTAGCTAATATGTGAATGGACTACAATTGGCTATACAAGATCAGGCCAGCTAGCAGGACCCTTATAAATTGAGTGATGCATATCAGCTAGCACTCGAAGTTCAAGACACTTGTAATTCCTCCAAAAAACTTAGAAATGAATGTAGCATCAGTGCATAAAGTAGTTAAACAGCAAATTCTACTCGAGGAAGCCAAGTAACCCTAAACTGTTCCTTCTCTTCATTCATCTCTTTTTTTATTATCATACCTAAAATAGGCTGAAAATTGCTAAAATCAAGGTAAATCATGATAAAAATGTTATTTTGGAATGATTTCATGAAACATCATAAATCTAAGGATGATCTATGTATTGAAGAGGCAGTCATGATTTTTCTTTGAATGCTAACTTTTTATATTAAAAAATATATTTTTGGTTAAATAACAGTAAGAAATAAAATAGTGTTCATTTTTTTTATATAAAAAAAGTGGCATATTTGGGGTATGCATGCTACTTGCTATCTTATTTTGATATCAACTTATTTAAGTTTGGGCATGATTATGACCACCCAAACCTAAGCCCAAATTCATAAGTGATGATTAAGACATATCCATAGATTGGAAAAAATATATGTAGCATAATTATTACAATTGCATCCATTAGGCAAACATACAGTATCTCAGGATCAATATAAAATAAACATATATTAAAATATCCTAAAATCATAATTTCAAGATCCATAAACCTTAAGAATAATCTTCAAAATCAAAAAATTGAAAAAGCAAAAAAATACAAAAAAAATAAAGCAATATTAAACTAGCATGCATTTGCATATCGAGAATTGGTACGACATAGTTCAATACCATACCATGCTGATGCTAGTACCTAACTGATACGATACTCAGTACCAAAATTGTTAACTTTATGGGTAACAATGCCATGGCTACAAAGAGACAACCAAGAATTCAATCCATACAAGGACTGCTTTAGAATTCAATCTACTTCAAGGACAACTTCAAAGAAGTCACTCCACTACCTAGACTACATCTAAACCTTCCCTCAAATTTTTTCTTTGTTTCTTAATTTATCTATTTGTTGATTATAAATAAATCCTACATGACCATTTGTACTGTACTGTTTGTTCCATTTTTCTGACAATATTTGCGTAATTCAACTCTAAGAATTATATCATTGATTCTATATAATTGCATTGTTATTGCTTGCAAATATGCATTTGCATGATTATGTCGAATCTAAAAATTTATAAGATAATTTCAAATCTTTTACACGTTGGAAGTATGTCAATAGGTGATTGTGTTTAGTATAATACAGCAAATTATTACCAAGATATTCCTAATTTATATATGGATGCATTTTTGGCTTTTATTAAAACTTCTACTTCAATATAAGTGTCATCTATATCAGAAAATCTTATCATCAAATTTGATAATTGACATAGTATTGCTTGTGACTTAATGTTTATTAATGATGTTTACTTAAACTCTCATGTTAATTACTATCATCTTATCACAAGTAATGTACATCAAGTTCTTGACAAAGATATATTGCTAGTTTCTTCTAATAGACATTAGAATATTGATGGTTCAGATAAGTATCTGCGGAATAATTATTTGAGCATATTTTATTTCTATATCCATTCTTATTAAACTTTCATGAAATTTCTTAGTTTCACATCATTCACTTTTTGGTTTCACCCTGTTTTAGATAATTTTTACAAAATTGAAATTATTTGTTAGCTTCCATACAAATGTCAAATTGCTTCCTGCACAACAATAACCTATGTGTGGTTACCTGAATACGTAACATTAAAAAATAATCATACTTGATCCACATTCCTGCAGCCATCTCATCAAATTGTCTTGAAACTCCAGCTATTTATTATTATTATTATATGTTAAATTATGGATCTTTTATGATATTTCATATCTTCATTTCCAATTCATTCTATGTCAGTCTTATCCAGTTATGGATGTTTTAACGTCCAATATCAAATTCTATGGCCATAATAATTATGATCTTCTGCGCACACATGGCCATACCATTTGCTGAAATCTGTTTCTGAATTAAAATTCTTACACTTACCACAGTCATAACAAATTTACCAAACCAAACCCTTAAAGTCTAGTAAGATCTATCATAAAAGGTAAAATAATAAAACCTGGGATAGATTACTTGGCTTCGATGTTGTCATCTACAAAGTTGAAACTTGATGGAAAAAGAGTTGCTGACACATGTTCAAATTTTTTTTAAAAAAAAAAAAAATCTGAAAGAATGATCAAAAACATCAAGCAATAAAAGCTAACTTTTTTACTCTCAGTTTCAATATTGATACATGAATTGTATGCTAATTTGATAATAGCAATGGTAGAGGGCCAAAAATTACCTGACTTCGAGCACCATGCAGACATGAAAAAGAAACATTGTCAATTTGAGTCTTAAACATGAATGACAAATCAACATCCTCACAGTTGTCTTTATCTGTACAAGCATTTATAGGATCTGGTGCAAGAATTTCATGACCCAGAGGTAGTAGCTGAAAAGATCCAGTAGTTGGGAATGGCTGTACCTAGAGAATGAATTTTCCAGATCAATTACAAGAAGAAAATAAGTTCACACATTGGACATGTTTGCTTAGATAAAAATGGCATATTAGTCAAAGAAGAACATTGTTGTAACATAACTTTCAAGAATAATTTCTAAGTTTCCTAATGTTACTACAAACAGATGTTGACAAGACACAATAGCAACAAAGATAAAAATTACATTCTAGTGTATCTGCCAGCAGAGATGCAGGTGTAAAATTTTGGAATGTTGAGCAAGTCTACAAGTTGGCTCTCAATGTCAAAGGATACTTAAATGATAGAGTTATCAAGCAAGTGGATTTACACAACCAGGGCGGGGAGTGTTGGTTTACTTTTGGTACTTCTAAACCTTTCCCCAGTATTCCACGTGACTCTTGTTGAAGCGACCTAAAATGTAAGAAAGACAATAAACAGACATATCCTGTAATGCGAGTCCAAAACGGATTAAAGAGAATGGCATGTGTATGATGCTTTAGAAAGGAGCATCAACAACCTTACACATTTCAAATGAATGGGACATGGACATTATACAATAGTTTGAGCTAACAAAATGGTTTGGTAGAGTTAGAAAGAACGTGAGCAAGAGCATGAGAAGCACCTCAAGAACATTTGCATAAAAGGATTTAGGGTTCATTACTACTAGGACTTCATCCCGCTTTACATGAGTCTTAACATGTGACACAGAACAATTGACAAAGGCAGGCACTAGAAAAATTATGGTAACATGCATCGAGAATTGATGAGAAAGAAAACGGTAGCAATGCTTCAACAAGGGACATCAACAACATAATATGTTTCAAGTGCATAGAACCTAGGCTCCGGTTTGCCATCTTAGTACCGGACCCCATACCGCACTAATATAGTGTCGGTACACATGGTACATAAGTCGGTTCAACGTATCGAGACTCAGTATGCATTAACATTAAGTCTCGATTTGAAATCGATACAATACAGGTACATACAGTAGGAGGCTGTACGCACTGATATGGCATACCATGATATAGGCATTATCCAATAGTTTATACTAGCAAAACTATAGAGTAGTGTGAAAAAAATAAAATAAGCAGAAGCATAAGAAAGGGGAGCTTCAAGAAGCACTATAGGGCTCGTCTTAGTTCAGGGTGACTTTTCAGTCATCATTGAAGCATAAATGTTTGAACACAAGCATTTTCATATGCTTAAGTAACATATAGGTGGAAAGTTTGCAGAGGTATTACAATAATAAGCATTACAATCATATCTTCACAAATGTTTGTGTAAGCAATTATGCTTGAATCCATTAACATTATGATGATTCTAGTTCACCGAATACATAACCTTTTCAACTGGGAAAAACTACAAAGAAAGTATATACAATGATACTCATCCTACTTTGCCGTATAATATTTGGGTGGTCATGGTTATCTAACTAGCAGTCTGCATGTCAGGTTTTTGAGTACCTACATTTTCATGCAAAATGCATAAGGATAAGAGAAAATTCAAATTATTTGAGAAATACTTTTTAAATTAGATGGCAGCAACAAAGTCATATAAAGATCTCAAAATGTGGAGGAGGAAAGCAAGATGGCAAAAAAAACCTTCCAGTAATACTTTAATTTGCCTAGGCCCAGTTCTTGATAGCCATCAAAGACCTTGTCATGAGTGACCAACCAAACTTAGGACATTTTATTGACTCCCCTTCACATATGAATCTGTTGCCACCTAGGAGTCCTTGATATAGGAGTCAAACAATATAAAATCCATGTAGTAGTCCTGCACATAGAAGATATCTTTTCCTAATTTCCTTAAAATGTTTAAAGTGGCAGTACACCTTGCAATTTAGAAAGTGATTTCTATAGTTATGACATGTTCGCAAGATGTTTGAGATTCTATTGTAATAAGAACTAGAGTTAAAAAATAACTAGTTATAGGTTGAGCCACATAAGTCTGAAGTCATTTAAATTAAGCTTTTGAGTGATTTCAATGCCATTTTGTACTGGGCTCCATAGGTAACCAAATCTTTGTACCCTTAAATGATGATTGTTTGGCAAGTTAAGAGAGTCTACTCTTGACTCAAATCAACAAACCAGAGCTACTCTATCTTTGACAGCATATGAAAGAACTGCACAAATAAAGGAGGAGAGATTGTTGTAACTTGTTAGAGAATTCATCCATGTTTTGAAGATGCTAATAAAGTTCTAAATTTTGTCCTCTACTCATTTAAGGTTCTTGATGATGTTCAACAAGAAACAACCAGCTGACCAGCTAGAACTTGGTAAGATGATGATTCCTAATTTTTTTAAAAAAGGGTGGAGACCCCCCAGTTTGTCCCTGTATTATCCATTATTTGCATTGTTTTACGAATCTTCTACACTAAACTGCAATAAAGCTAAAACATATTTTTGCTTGCCTGGTAATCCAGCAACCCCATTTGGTATACATCATGGGTGCTTCTATAACCTTTTCATAAAAAAAATGGTGACCTAGCATATGAGGCTCCTGCCATTGCAAAGGTTGGGAAGGGTCAGATATGCATAGCCTTTTCCGAATGTCGAACTTGTAATACCCATATCACAATAGAGTATCCTTACCATTGTACTAAGGCACACGCTCTTCTATAACTTTTTCATGTCAAAGAAAAAATATAAAATCCATTTTTCTCTATTTCCTGATCCAGTGTTTTGCTCTATCCAAATTCTAAAATTGAGGCATGCCCAAGAAGCCTTCTGCATGATTTGAGTGTCCATTCACCAGAAGTTGCATCATGTGTGCATGTCCAACCAGCATTCTGGCTAGATAGAGTTTTATGTGCATGAATTTTTTGATATAAAGAATTTCTAAAGACATCTCAATAATGCAGACCTCATTTTTAGTCATGCAAACTTCATAGTTCCTTCTTTTATTTTATTGGTTTTAATATAGCTGGGGCTTTTGGGTATTATTCTATTAAATAATTGATTCATAGGATCAGAATGGAGTTAGCAAACGTGATTGTGCCACATATAGGATGAGCCTAGTCAACTTTGGCTGGAAGTAAGAATCCCACTTAGGTAAGCAAATATGGCAACTTGCTAACTTCTTTAGGAAGCTACATAGTTGGTTCTTAGTTACTAGAGGTGGATGCCAGAGTGGGAGAGGATTTAAGTATGGGTGCAAGGAAGCAGGTATCTTAAATTTCTATTTAATAAGAAGCATGTGAAGGGACAAGTTTCCAGGTAGATTCCACAGCAGGTGTGGCAGCCTAAGCAAAAGATTCCTATGACTAAGAGTTGGTTTAATATTTTCTTTAGTGGCGTTATATGTGGATGCAGCCACATGGCATAAGTTTTATGTTTTTACTCGTGTTCTTTATGAAAATTATTAATGAATTCTAGTTTTCTTGCATGTTTTCCAACAATGCATGCTTCAGCCACAGTTTGGTCACTTTACTAATTCCTTCCCTTATTAAATTTAGAGAATCAGCTCACGTCAGTGCCATTTCATTTCATATCAGATAGTAAGAAGAATGAAAATTATCAAGGTGTAGAAACCATATATTGCTATTAAGGATAGCTTAAATGCACCACCTAAATTTTCATCTTCAAAATGGTTTTTTTTTTTTTTTTGTCACTGGAAGTTGAAACTACCTTTGGATGCAAGTTGCTAATAAGTATTTCTACCCCTAATTTTCAGTAGAAATTTCAGTAAAAAATGCTGATAAGTATTGCTTGCAGGACCACAGCAGAATACTATGAATTTCACTAAAAATTTCACCCAAGGTGCACACTGAAATAGACAACTGTCCTCAGAAGCAAATATACCACGCACAATAAATCAAAACTTGATCACATAATCAACAACCAACGCAGCACAAAAAAAAGAAGAAAACAGCACATAACTTCTATAACCTATGCAAAACCGGCAACAATCTATGGCTTCTCTTCCATATAACAAATTGGGCATATCCTCGGTGACACGAAACAAAGCAACAAACTAGCGTTGCCGCATCGAATCGAGCAAATGGCTGCAGAGCCTAGTACTAACCTGAGAGTCCGGGAGCATCACAGGAGAGTCCAGCAGCGCGGTGGGGCTGAGGCCGGGGGGTATGGTGAGGAACGGCGATCGGATGGCCGGCGATGACAGAGGGCTGACGCTTCGGAACCGTGCGGTGTTCAGCCTCGGGGTGAGGTTGAACCCGGATCTCGCCGCCCTCCTCTCGGCGATGCTCCCCGCGTTCCTGCCGGCGCTCGGACCATTCTCCATACTCCCACCCCACCCGTCTCCGGCCTCCCCCCACATCCCCAGAGACGACTCCTCCATTCAACGCACTGCGACAAGATATGGATGCATCCACATACAAAATAATGCGATTCATCTGCACATCGTTAGCTGATTCCGTGTGCACTCACCCATTGATGTGTGACAAAATAATTAGGGAAAAAAAAACAAAACGCATTACTTTTTTTTAAAAAATTTTTAATCGCAGGAGAGAGAGAGAGAGAGAGAGAGAGGGATGCTTCTTATCCTCTGCTTTTATTTCCTTTCGTTTGGTCGTTAAAGAAATGGGCGAAGGTTTTAAGAGTGGGAGAGGGAAAGGGGGAAAAGAAGACAACGAACTTTTTAGTCTTTTTGTGAGAAGTTTGACGGGGTTGTGGATGCTTTGACCGGACGCGCGGGGAGGGAGCGAGGAGTGAAGAGGCCGGGACCGAGGGGTGGAGGGGCGGTGGGGTTTTTGATGGGATGGTGCGCGTCTGCGTGGGGACAGGATTAAAAGTTTTGATGAGCGACGAGCGCATTTAGTTCACCGCTATTTATCAAGGCCATTGCCTTTGACCGTGGTCCTTCCAAGTGCGATCCAAGAACTCGTGCCAAAAGATTTGATTGCTCGCTGATCGTTAAAATTCGAGCTAAAAATTACTTCTGGTCCCCAAACCTTTGCTCAAGATTATATTTCGGTCCTTCTGCTGTCAAAGTTTAATATCTTATATTTTAAAAATATTATATTCTTAACGTAGGAAAGGTTTAAGTTATTGGAATAATAAGCGTGCCACACTATCAACCATCCGCTTCTCAAACATTCACTCCAAAATCATTTTGATCCTTAAATTTTAATTATTATAATTTATTTTTTTATATTTTAAAAATATTACATAGAATTTAATAAAAAAATTAATTAAAAAAAATATCATCTTACATAAATATATGAAATAGTTAATAAAGTAACAAATCAACTGTTTTATCAATTTTAAGTAAACTTATATAATAAAATATTAAAAATATAATTTTTTTAAAATATAAAGATTTAAAATTAAAATAAATTTTAAGTAAAATTTTGAGAATAAAAATATATTTTTATCTAAAATTTATTTATCTTCAATGTGTTGTGTGCCATCCTGATAGTAGTAGGAAGCTTTTGTACATGCTTCATAATTTTATTATCCGAGCGCTCTACAAATAAGTTTTTCCTTTTCCTCCGATGCAATAAACAAAGTACAAGCCTCTAGCATTTTAAGTGCATGACATCATTACAGCATCATCATTTTTTTTTTTTGTTTTTTTCATCCACACTAGTTGATATCATAGTTTATCTCTTCAAGGGTCAGTGAATTTTTAATCAAAGGCATGTTTCGTAAATTTGGGTAATTAAAGTATCCTGGCAACTTCTCCTAAGCTGCAGGCTATTTCACTCAATATTATTTTAGTGTCATCCAATGCCCATTTTTTTAACTGTTCTTTTTTTAAATGTCACCTGATGGAGATTCTCGATGCTAGTTTCCACACAATCGAATGATTTACTACTACAGATATCATTAGAATCATTGCAAACATTTGCTTACATTAACCATCGATTGCCTAAAGTGAAGCTTCTGACAATGCGGTATGCCATTTGCTATCATCATCTAGCAGTCTTATAATGCCATGCAAACCTCCTTGAATGTATATTAAATTTGACCATCAGCAATTCTTAAATCATTAAAGCTTGTGGCTCCTCTAAAAATAATCAGTAGTTATTTTCAAATTTTTTTCAGCTTGTTATCAGTGCATATGGCAATCTTCGGATTGAACACACACACACACACACACACAAATAAAATGTAAGGGAGATTAAATATATTTCAATTTTTTGGTTGGGAAAGATTTTAGGCTTATTTTATCATTCTATTGCAAGTATTTGTTTAAAGATTAAACTTAGATGCATTTCTCATTAGGATTTTTACTTAACAAGTAGCATGTATATAGCCATTATATTTAATAAGTGGCACATCTTTTCTATTAGTTTTTCTAATGAGGTGTAAGCTTTTAATAGTGTAAAATTATATATATGCTACTTTTTAGATGGAAAACTTAATAGCAAACATTTAGAAGTAATTCCATAAATATTCAAGGGTGGGCAATCCCCCTCCCCCCCTTCGTAGCACCCTAAAGATTTTAAAAAAATTCCTTTAATGTTGTATTGGGCCTTTTGCTTTTAAACTCTTTATTGGAGTTGCTCTCACTAAAAATTTTAACAAACTTTATTTTTCAATGAAATATATTCCAGAAGAGAGAAAGAGATGATAAGAATATAAAACACCATAAATTAAGAAAATGCATGCATGTAAGTACTTTCTTAAAACACTGATTAAGGTGGTAAAGAACATAATGATTCGAAGAAAACAAAGCCTACTTTATCTTTTTTGATATTCTAATCAACAACCATTCATTGGCACGTAGTGTGCATCACAAGCCATTGGTGGCCTATGACATGATGAGTCCTTTTATATGGGTATGATGAGCCTCATGCTAGGTAATGCACTGAAAAATATACCTTTTTCTTTCCTATAATTTCCATCATTTGCATCGAGTAATGCATCAATTAAAAAATTATTTTTAAAGAAAGTATAAGTAACTATCTCCTAACCAAAAGGTTCTAGTTCTGTCACTCTAAATACCTGCATCTAAATTTATTTTTTATTTAATACTTTCAATTTTATTAGAATAAATAATTTGCTACTTTAGAAGATGCTATTGTAATCTCCCAATAGGAGGGCATCTTCTACACACTTTCAACTCAAATAATCTCTAACAAGCTTCTAATGCATTGAGAATCTAGATATCATTTCATTTTATCATATTTATCTTCATTAGTAACAAAAATGCTCACCATGCATACAAATGATCTAAGGGTAGCACTAAGACTGCAATTTGTTATGGCCACTCATTAGAGATTGAACATAATCAAAGATCGGTAGACGATGATAATCAAACAAAAAGGAAATAAAAGAAACAGCTTCACAATAAATAATTTAAATGATACAAGCACAAGATGATAAATTGGAGAATATACAATACTTGAGTAGATTCACGTGGTGAGTATTTTGCGAGCATATTGAATATGATAGAGAAATCTTAGATATTAGATTTCAGATAAAGATCATAATAAAATAATTGAAGAAGAATTTGATGAACACTCATTGAATTATTTCAAGATAAATGAACACCGATGTCCTCGTTCTTTCTATTACATTCTTGATCGCTTCTTGCATAAGATTAATTAAACTTTACAAAATGAACTAATTGGTATGAATTAATTTAAACATAAAAAAATTGTAATAATTTTAAAATATGAAAAATTAAATTGTAAAGATTGAAAGTTTGAGAAGAAAAATAATTTTTGAGCCAAAATTTAAGGATCGAAAGTATATTTTTAGTAAAAGAAGGAAGAATAAAAAAAAAAAATCTGACGGAATATTCTTACCTTCGGACGGCGACCTCCGTTCGGCCCCACCGTCCTTTTGGTTCGGCCATCCGCCTGTGGATCTCGAGCCAGGTTGCTGAACCCACCGCGCTAACTCGCATTCTGATGGTTATCCGACATCGAACACCCATTTCCACAAACGCTGGCCCCGCATGACTCACCTCTGAGAAGGCGAGTACCGAATTGGGCCTCGTGACAGACGTGCTATTAAAAAACTAGAAAGATAGAAGAAAAGGGCCCACATCCGATCCATTTTGTTGAACGGAAATTAATAATAATGATGTTAATCAAACCCCCAAACCCTAATCTATGGTGATCGAGATCATCCGATCTCATTCCATCCATGGCGACTCTTTCCCCAGCACCGATCGTTCCCATAGCGGCTCCCCGGACCCGCCGGCGGGGTCCGATGGCTGCCGCGGCGAACCCCAGCAAGGGCGCCCCCGCCTTCCGAGGGGCCGCGATCGCGTCCTCCGGCGACGCGCGGCGCCGCTGGTGGGCCCCACTGCTCCGCACGATCCTCCGGGACGAGGCCGCACCGGAGGAGCAGGCGGAGGAGCCGGCGCCGGAGGGAGCGGCGGCGGAGGAGGCGACTGTGAGGAGGGCGAGGCTGACGGCGGAGAAGGCCAGGGTGCTGAGGAGGGAGATGCGGGCGACGGAGGTCTGGCACGACGCGATGTACCACTCCGCCATCGCGTCCCGCCTCGCGTCCGCCGAGCAGCCTTAGATCTCGGTCTGGGCCTTCTCCTCGTCTCCAATTTCTTTTTTGCCCTAATCTCTGCGTCGATTGCTCCCCTTTTCCTCTTTGATCCTTTGTGATGTTTGTAAATAATGAAGTAAATTAAACCGAGAAATCAAGTCCGTGTGTTTGCGGGATTGGTTTTGGATTTCCGAACCTTTTCCCATGCGGTGTAAAAATAAACAAGAAGGGGGATCGTTGACAGATACGACTGCCAACAGTCTGATCTGTGGCTGTGAATTTGTTCTTCAAGTTGGCCGTGGTAATGTGTTATTATTATTATTATTATTGTTATGTATTATTATTATTATTATTATTGGCTTTACTTATGTTTCATTAGCATGCAAAATATCCTGAGATTTTTTTTTTTAATTTCAGGTACGTTTCAAAATATCAGGTAAAAATTTTAAAAGAGTTTTTTTTTTTTTTTTTTTTTCTTGGTTGTTGCTTATTTACATTTATAATAACTGAAATTACATGTATATCCTTATGTATTTATTATTTATTTGTGTATTCTTATAAATTAGTTCATTTACTTGTATATCCTTAAAAAAAATGTAAAATTATTTGTATGCCATCTTAATTTTTCGATTTACTTCTATATTTTTGTAATTTTTTTAAGTATATACCTTCACAATTTCTTGTATTTCTATAAATATTCAAACAAAAGTAATAATTTATAAAAGTATACAAACAAATAATAAATTCATATAGTTTCAAATATATGTAGTGGTATACCAGCAAAAGAAATAATTTATAAAAATATATAGATAAATAGTAAATTTACGAGAAGGATGTATATTTAATTTCATATATTTATATGAGCAATGGAAAAAAAAAAGTCTTTCATCCAAAGCTTTCGGTTAAAAGTTTAAGAAAATTATTTCTATTAGACTTAAAGGACATGATTGAAAATATAAAAAAAAATAGTATTTAACATTATATAATAATATTATAATATTATTACGATATTATATTCTATTAAAATATCCTAGTATCATTATAATGAAATAATATAATAATATAATATTATTATAAAATTAATTAAGCTTTAATCCTAAACAAAATACAGCTGGCTAACTATTTGTATTATGATGAAGTATTCTTGATTTACAAATTATTAATTTTCATATTTTAATCTAAATAATATGATAAGTACAAATTTTTTATATCTTGTAAAAATAAAATATATTTGAAACATCATTATATTATAATAATATTATTATATTCTCTTGATGGGGACTCTCCCTCAGTGTCTCTCCATTCTCACATCTTTCAATCTAAAAAGCATTCAGAAAATGATCCAAAGATGAAATAGCGAACTTGTTCGAGAATGAAATGCTCAGCAAAATACTGGAACTTAGCATCTGGAAGAAACTACTGATCTCTTCTCAGCTATTCACATTGAGATGTTTCTTGTCTGGAACCTTATCTGGCAATGGATCCTCTAGATGCTTCTTATCTGGCAATTGGATCCTCCACTCGCTTTTGAACTGATATCTTATAGGGTGGTCATTCACTCTTGCATTCTCTTACCAAATCTCTTAGAAAACTCAACCTCAACAGATAGCTCTGGTTTTATCTGCACAGGCCCTCTTGGAATTCTAGGAGTCAAGGACCTTGCTGACCCAGAGCAAGGTAAGCACCCAGTCCATTGGCCCTTCCCCTTTGGGACTCTTCTGATCAAATACATTTAGGCCCGTTCGGTTTGGCGTTGGAATTAAAATCATAATTGAAATCAAACTTCAGTAGAATTGAGATCAAAATCGGTCAAAATCAATTGTTCTTCCTATCTAGTTGGTTCAAACAAAAATTGGAATTGGAATCAAAGTGATTTCTATTATAATTATTTAGTTTATTCAAATCTTAAAATTAAAATTGGTTCGAATTTTTAATTTTACTTGTTGGTCAAAAACCTCAAATTTAATATTTTTTAAATTTTTTAATATATATTTTATTTTAAAAATAAATAAACATAAAAATTGATGAATAAAAGATAATTATAATAAATTATAATATAATAATATCTTTGAGGTCTAGGTCTCAAATGCGCTGGAGAAGAGAAAAAGCAGCATCAAAGAAAAGAATAAGAAGAGAAAGGGACTTTGAGGTTTGATTGGAGTAACTTTTGATTAAAAAAAAAAGCATTGTGATAAGAGAAAGAGTTCATGATTGGTGATTGGCGATGGCATTATAGTCTATTGCTGATGTAACTCCTGGTTGACGATGGCATTGTAATAAAAGGAAGAGTTCATGATTGGTGATTAATAATGGCATTGTAGTCCTTTACTCGTAGAACTCATGATTGACAATGGCATTGTAATAAGGGGAAGAGCTCAGGTGATGGCATTACAATAAAACAAGAGTTTTTTTTGTTAAGGTTTGAATTAAAATTTTATTTTTTTAATGTGCAATTAGAATCTATTGCCTTAGTTTTTTCTTTTTAAATATGTGGCTATAGTCCATTACCCATGCTATGAAGGAACCTTGTGATTAACAATAGTGTTATGGTATGAGAGATCACAAGGATAATGGGAGAAGGCGGTGGCACCAAGAGAAGAGAGGAGGGAAGTATGAAGGATGATAATGGGTACAGATGAGAGGGGCGAAAAGGATGATAATCATATATAGAAATTGTAATGTTGATTGAGCAAGAGTTTGGATTTCTAATTTTCCATATAATTTCAATTTCATACAAAATTGAAATTATATTCTAACTCCATCAAATAAAAAATTGGAATTAGAATTAGGGTCCATTAGATTCACCATTCGAATTGGAATCGAAATCAAAATTAGATTCTATTGGAATTAGAATTAAAATCACTTACTTCATCCATCTGTTTGGTTCACATAAGAATCAAAATCGGAATCAAATTGATTCCTATCGTTGTTGTTTAATTCATCCAAACCTTGAAATCAGAATCAACCTAGATCTTCAGTTCTATTCTTTAGAACCCATAGAGTAAAAATAGTTGTTGATTATAATTATTTATTTAAAATAGAAGTTCAATCAATATTTAGAAGACAAGTATGATAAATTTGTTTTCTTGGCTCTTTCTCAATCTAAGATCAGAAAAAAGAAAGACATCGGATTTACATCTTAGGGTTTGACTATAATTTTATTTTAAGATTTTATCTTTGAGGTTTGACTATGATTTGATTTTAGTTTTTAATAAAATAAAAGGAGAGACATTCAGTTTGTATGATTTTATTTATTTTGTAATATGCGATTACCGTGTATATTTATACTATTCATGTTGTGCTAAACGGGCTTGTGCCTTTGGGTACGTTGGATGAGACCATGAGAGGTAAGAGGCAAGCGAGAAGAATGAAAACAATTACGGTTAGAATAAAAATTATAATCTTTTGCTGAACTTTTATTTTTTTTAAAAAATAATTCTCATTTCAAATGGAACTTTTATTTCGATTGTACATAAATAAACAGCTGGAATCAAATTCTGATACTGGTATCATAATTCTGATACTGGTATCATAGTCCCCTTTTTATGAGCCAAACAGCCTTTTAGTTATTCCAATTTACATTTCAGAGCCGTCACTTCATCCTTTTGGAGTTGCATTCAATCAAAATCGAACATAAGGTGGAAGAGTTCATTCCATCAAAAGACTGCTTCCGGCCAATATCTCAATCAAATGTTTCTTCTCTTCGATCAGTTTGCTCGAGTATCTAGAAAAAAAGAAACTGAAGAATTTTCCTTCCAAAGTCTCCACTTAACATCCTGGCAGCCTCTTTTTCTGACGAACGATCCCTTTCTTTCCACAATGTTATATCTCTGTTCTCCCCTTCAAATTTTTAACCTCCTTTTTCTCAATCAAAAAAACAAAAAATAATAATAATAATTGTACTTTGCCTTGTTTTCTCAAGGAAGCGGGTGGCGTTTTTAATTCCCTTTTGCCAAGTCAATAAAATCGATTAAAAGGCAGATCGTCGCTCAGCAGTTTACATCACAGGTTTCATGGCTCATTTTTTTACTGCTAGTCATCTAGGGTCATGTTAATGCGCTTGGGGGAGTCCAAGAAGTCAGGTGGGGTTATTTAAATAGAAGCCTCAAGAAAAAATCTTAGCTACGTTGAGTCTAAATCAAATTCATAATGATGCTTCAACCAACTGCTCAATAACCTGCCTGCTGAAGAGATTCTTTTATTTCATCATCCCTACCATCAGTTCCTAGTTTTATTTCCTCTCTTTCGGGGCATATGATTCCAAGGTCATGATTCAGAAATAGCCAATCTGTTCTGAATTCTGACCCCCATTGATGTTACATGCATGCAATGGGCTCCAAAGAGATGAGGACAAAAGAAGAAACGCAATGTTGCATCCATCTTTGAACCAATAACAACGAAAGATTCCACACGTCGTAAACAACATGGCTTCCGATGATCTACAGAAAGCAAAGCTAGCCAACTCCTGGCCATTTTTATGGTGCTTTTATCAGATGAAATAACAGTGATCAACCGTTGTCATCCGTCATTTGCTCCCTTTGAATGTCATTGCCTTCATTGGCTTTTCTTGAATTATTCTTTGCTTGCAGATCCAAATATTCAAGAGCCTGAGGTTAATTTTCAGCTAATGAACACAGCACACGTCTCAGGATATAAGATCCCTGAATCCCAGAAGCTCCAAAGGGGACCATTAAGTTCAGAAAGGCGTGCATCAGATGGTCAATGGCAACATGGGATGCATGGCAGGGCATTCACCCATTTAAACCTCTTTATGAAAGCATCAACTGCTTATTTGGAATGACCATATAACAAACCACAGCTTTATATTACCCATCTACAAAATAACACAGCGCGGTGTAACATTTGGACCGTCATATCAAAGGTAAGGTACCTGTATACATAACATGTTTTCGCGAGACATGGTCCCAATCAAAATCCTCCAAGAATGAGAATTTTTCCAATGAGAGGAAGTGCAGTTGATAGAAAGAAAAAGAATGCAAAATGTTATAGGATGCTAGGAGACACTGCATTCAAGAACATTCGATGCGTTTGATCAGTACCCGTGCCCATTCCAAAAGGAGGAGATCAGACTGTGTACCGATTCTTAGCAACTTTATCAAGCTTCTTTGCATCATCCTGCAACAAGTGGACAAGATCATGAAAACCACCAACTTGCACTGAATTGTGTCATCCATGCTGGAATGGAATCTAGGATGATTAATGATTCCCAAATTGAGCACTTACATGAAACATGAACCCAATTGTGTCATTGTAATCCAAGAACTCCTTCCACTGTTTCCCAATGCTTATCTGTCAATTAAATTTTTTTAAAAATATAGATAAAATTAACGCTCTTTATCTATTGGCAACATATCAAACAAGATAACTAAAAATGGGAAAAACAATAGAACCAAACAGTAAGATGGAATCTGCAATTCAAAGCCAATTTAAAATGCATGGTTTACAAAAATAAGCTAGGCATGCTGAAGGAAGCAACTACAGAAACAAGCATCCAAGACAAGATGTCAAAAGCAATCTACAATGGAGGCAATTTAATGCAACAGAAAGGATGACATGACTTTGCATAAGAATGGTGATGCAGTAGGAAATTAAATGATCTGGACATGAACGAACGTAAGAAGATATTGTTGCTCTAAGGATACAGGATACATTAAAGCATCAGATTAAATAAACATAAGTAGAGAACTATTTTGAAAGTTTCCTTAGAAATAAAATGTTAGCATGGACAATGCATGCTGCGAAAAAGGTACCATCGCCATGCAGTCTTAGATCACCTCCAAAGGGCCAACCTAACCCGATTCAACCATTTCATCAAAATTTATAGGACTCTCCTTCATGCCAAAGAAAAAATTCAAATAAGCTATTGTTCTCTTCTCATTTGACCAGATGAAGTTCTCATCAGCTCTTCAATTAAACTTCATCTCCTAGTGAACAAAAGATGCACTGATCATTCTCTTGTCACAGGCATATGACCTAAAGGAAAGAAAAGAGACTTCCCTATTGCCACTACATTTTCAGCAACGAGGTATTTGGCATTTTGCAGTGACCAGTAGTTTGGAAACCTAGATTTCAGTTTGATCAAGTCTAAATGATGTAGAATATGCTATTTGCCAACTAGAACTATATTACAACCCCTGACTAGATTTTTACTAGAGATTCTAAATTATCTTCATTCACTCCTACCAATGACCAGATCCTCTTAGTGAAGATTTTCCAAATTCCTTTATCACTTCCATCTGTATCATCTTAGCGTTTTCAACTACGTCTTGTCCTGCCAAACTCCTTCCCACGTCTTCCACCCATACAGCCCTGCCTTTGCCTCTTCCTTCTTAACCTTTCAAAAAAGATACTACATGCACTTCATCTGGTCCTCTTCAGATTCTTGGAAAACATCCAAACAAATCAACTGACCATTTAGACGCTCAATTTGTGAACCAGCCATGCTTCCATTACACTGTCATTGGTTGTCAAGCAAGGAAGCGATGAAGTCAAAGGCCCACACTGCACAGCACAATTAAAATCAAATGGTTCCAGCCTCAATCTGTCAATTAAAATCAAAAGGTTCCAACCTCAATCTGTTGCTAGGATTATGAACAGAGCTAGTGGAGAATCAAAACTATAATTAAAATCAAATGGTTCCAGCTTCAATCTGTTGCTAGGATTATGAACAGAGCTACTGGAGAATCAAGACTATCTAATGGTCCAAATTTTACATGTATTATTAGATTCTCCGTCATTATTTTACTTGTTCCTCAAATGACTTGGAGTTTAGATCTTTGGTCACTAAGTTGATATTTAACTTACCCAGCCATCAAACTTTTTGACTTACAAGTCACTCTGTCCTTTAATTGACTTTTTTTAAAAAAATTTATTTGGATACATAGTCTTAAAGAGATATGCATTAAAGACTGTAAGCAGGAGATGAACAGCTAAGTGATGCAGCCCCTTAGTGCTGAGCTGCAAATAAAGTTGAAACGTGCAGAACAAATTTCAGAACTGAATATTTTTTTCTTATGTCACAGAAAAACATAGAAAAGAAGATAAAATGTAGGAAACAAGAAAAACAACCCTAAAATTTGATACAAAATTATAAGAAAATAAGAAATACATAACCTATCACTGAAGACTTAAATTAAAGACCTCTAATAAAACAGCAAATTAACTAAAAATAAAACTCAAATCAAAACAACTAAACTAAACCTAATTTTGACCTAAACCATATTGTAAATATTCCACGGTCTTCTGACAGTAGAACTTCCTACAAACCTTGAATTATCATAACACCAGGCAAAAATGCTAGTGGACCAATGCATAAAAATTCCAAGCAATGAGATTTCACAGTTGAACATCATAGGTAAAATATCATAGCTTCAGCAATCTGGGAACTCCAAGCATGTGAAGAAGCCATCATGGAGGGGATGAAAACAATTTTTGCTTCAAATAAATTCTTCCATTACAAAGCCAAG
Source organism: Metroxylon sagu (assembly GCA_017589505.3). Taxonomy (NCBI): domain Eukaryota; kingdom Viridiplantae; phylum Streptophyta; class Magnoliopsida; order Arecales; family Arecaceae; genus Metroxylon; species Metroxylon sagu. Next base: position 745,460 of record JACVBY030000586.1, read on the forward strand.
ACAAAAGGCAACAAAGAGAGCATGATTAAAGAAGACATGAAAAAGTAAACCAAGGAGGAAGTGATGCCATTTTCTAAAAAGATCATGCCAAATCTGCAGTCAAGATTGCCAGGCAAGGAGCTCTGGAAGATTTTAAGATCACCACCAAAGGTTCAAGCCACCAAGAATGTCACACCACAAGATCCACTGGCAAATCAATAGCTTACTGCACAAGCACCACCAAATTTTGAAGATCCACTAAGCCCACAAAATTTACAAGCGCTAAAAAAAATTGTGATGTCAGACAAGATGTGTGCTGACATTGTTTATGTTGTTCGAGGGAATATTACGATAGGAAAAACTTAGAACTTAATGAAATTTGTTCTCTGATTCAAACAAGGTCGAATTTATTTTAATCAAGAACAGTTTTGTTCAATGAGTCGTGCATCAGTTGTGATGCAAGATAGCCTAGCATTTATAAAAAATCTAAAGTTGATGATCCAAAGGGTGGATGAGAGATTAGGCAATACAGATCTTGTAAGGGGTCAAGACATACCTTAATATTTTGGATGGAATGGGCTTATTTTAGACTTATGGAAGAGGAGGGAAACGAATGGCTAAGGATTCAAAGTCAAATGGCTAGCTTTAGGGTCCATAAGCCTGATTTTGGCGGTTGTATCATGGTGACATAGGACAACCTAAAGGTTTAAAATCTACATGCTGTCTTAAGGAGATGTCACGCAGAAAAACTTAATAGAGATAGCAACTTGAAGGATCTGGTATGCCAAGCAATCTACTGCTTTTATGGTCAATGCTTTATAAGAGCAAAGCTGAGATTAGATTTTGGATTACTTAATGTTGTTAGAGAGTCAAACCCAGAAAAATATTCAAGGTGTCTATGAGATGGGGTTTGTCCACAACCCAATGGCCACCTTCAAGCTTCTCCAAGTCCAATCAACAATGCAGAATAAAAATTTCCCTTAATCAGTGACTTAGAGAAACTATTGACAATATAGGTATAATAAGCAAAGCCCATCTCTAAATACCTTGTGTTGGTTTTTCAGAGCAGATGTGGTTTGTTTTCTTAAGTAATCTAAATTCCATCTCAGCTTTACTCTTCTAAAGGATCAGTTTAGATCATAAAAGCACTAGATTCCATCCCAGGCTGAAACATTAATATGAAAAGGAATTAACTACAATTTACTTTGGTTTTTGTATCTTTATTACATGTTTGCACATTGCATCATCTTAAGGCAACATAAAGAGTATGCCCCTTTAGGTTGTCATATGACAATTTGTTATCAAAACTTAGATTAGGCTAGCATGTCGACTTGCACCATACAGCCTTACCAGCGTACGACTAATGAATAGCACAATGGGATTTTACATCAAATTCTTGCAAGGTTAGATATGTTAATTGGCAAGGTGCAGAATATTTAACAACATGTGCATAACCTAGATACTACAAAGTCCCTGTCTGTACAATGAGATGTTAAATAATTGCTTCATAATGTGTTTATCCAAGATTTTCTGAAAAAGAAAGGCATTTTTGTGCACGATTACTGACTTAAAAATTTTCTCAATATATGTTATTTGGCACTGTCTGCACGTCCATTCAGAGTGCCTCTGGACACTGGGCAGGCAATATGCATGCGAGCATGTGTATTTGTGATAAAGTGGTAGGAAAAAAGATTGACAAAGAAACATCTTCCTTGTTGTTTTAATGGATCCAGTTAAAACAGATTCTAAAAACACATATTGACATGTGCATTATTGCAAAGAAATCCATCATGGCATAGCAATTTGAATAAATAACATTAATGAGTTACTAACTGGCCATTGAGGACTTCAATCTTTCTAACAATCTAAATAATATAGTACCATATATTTGACAAATGCATATCAATCAACGAAGTAAAGAAGGATAAGCTTGTACAAGGCAATAACTACTGCAATTGTTTCCGCTTCAATACAATACCAGTACTACCAAATACCCGAGCAGTTTCATTAGCAGCATTTTTTGTCCATGAATCAACAAAGTGAACAAGGATTAGCTTGCACAAGGCAATAACTACTTCAATTGTTTCAAGCTTCAATACAATACAAAGTACTACTAAATACCTGAGCAGTTTCATTGGCAGCATTTTTTGTCCACAAAGCTATTCTTTCTTGCTTCCCACGGACACTAACAACCGCTCCACAAATTTCATCACCATAGTCAAATTGCTCACCAATCATTGCCAATAACTAGGAGGAAGAGTTGCAAATATTGTTCAATGAATAATCAGAAGAAAATGATCAAGCAGTAGACATTGTTTTGGAGGGCAAGATGCATACAGTATATAACCACAATGTATCTGATTTTCCTCTAGCACAACTAATGGTCCATTTCCCTCCATTTGCGCACACTGGATCTTCCCATTTAGGCTCAATTTTGTATTTAAAGCAATGAAAATCTGCTCCCACAACCAGCTTGCTTGGATGATGAATATTATTGTAAAGGCTGAAAAATATATATAACAGATTACACCTAATTAATACAAGCTTTTTTTTTAAAAAAAAAAAATAAGACAGATGTAACATAAGCATCACAAATATAAAGACTAGCTGAGCAAAAACTAGAGCAAAAAAAAAAAAAAAAAAAAACAGAATTATGGATTATTTAGACAACCAAAACATCTTCCAGCTTCTAAATTATGCAATAAGAAAATAAATATGCAATTTACAATAATATGACCTCTAAAGAGTCATGCATTCTCCACAGGAGGTGCTTCCGAAAGGTTGGAATTATAGGAATATAACTGACAGTCCGAAGGGATAAAATGGATCTTCACTAAACATAAGGTTAAATAAGACAAAATTTGGTTTGAACTGACAGTTTTGTTTGAATTAACACAGCTAATAAGATAATTATAGCTAAATCAGCAGAATAGAAGACCATTCACTCCTTTATAGAAGAGATGGAATCTGTGTCCCTATAATCCATTATTTGGCCAACATATTAACAATGACATTTCTCCTTATCTAGAGACTAGAGGTACGCAGCGCCCATGAATAACTTAGCAGCCAAAAATTAAAAAGTCTAACCTAAGACCAACCAAAAGTGCAACCTCAAGCAATAAATCTCAAAGTCCCAACTGACTTTATATATTGTCAATTATGTGTCTACCGATTGATATAGGTATATTTTGGCATTCATTTCTCCAAAACCAACTTGGTCTTCCTAGGCATACTATTGGTGCTGGATCACAGCCAGGTAACCCCATAAGATTTTATTAACAAGTTCCAGAGAATTGAGGAAGACTTTGGGAAATGAAGTGAATTTTAAAACTCAATTCAAACTCCAATAAGAGGGTAATTTAAACTAGAGATTCAAGTCTCATCCCAAAGAGATTCTGGGACCGATCCCGACCATCCTGTTCGATCCTATCTTAGCCATCATACATTATAGTGTCAATTTTAAATAGATCTAATTTATCATAAATATATAATTCTTAAAGTTCAAATATGTTTAAAATTTGAATAAAATAATAAGGCTTCACAAATAATTTTTTTAAAGAAAAAAATCTCAACTAAGTACTAAGACACCTAATCGATTTAGGGAATGGGATGGAATGTAACAAAACTGAGACACTTTTATCCCACGAGATTTAAAACCTTGATTTAAACAAAGAAATTTTGTGGATGTAATAATCTTGCTAAATGAGCAAACTTGAGCTAAGTTAAAAGGTTTTAAGCACTATACGTAAGAGATACCTTTTTAAAACTATCTATTTTTCCTCATGTTCTTACTTAGCATATGTCTAACATTACAGATCAAAACCAAAGTTAGAGCCACATAATAGATAAATTTGGTTCAAAAATTACAGAAGATTAGAAAGTTGAGCTGCCACTGAGACCCATAACACAGGCCTTATATGGACACACATACTTATGGGTTGAGTATGAGTCTGATAATAGATCAATAAACATCTTATGATCTTGGTTTTAGTCTATATATATATATATATATATATATATATATATATACAGCCATTCACCCACCCACACCCACACATGTGCATATGCACACATAGAAACATACATGCACGCATGCTTCACGAACCCAAGCCAAACTAGATTCAATAGTTCACCTAATATGTACAATAATTATATGATACATTATGTGGCTTTATCTAAACAGAGTAAAATGGAGGAAAAAGATTCATGTACCAACCTCAACTAATTTGGAATTGATGCTTTGCTGCTGCTGTTGTATTATATGGCTCTAATGTTTCCAAGAAATGAGTCATTTCCAAGAAATGACTTCAATTGTCCCTAAAAAGCAACTTTAGAATGGGTGATTTTATTTATTATAATTTATGAGTTGTATCAAATATATTGTGGTATTTTGGATTCCCCAAACATCCAACCACAACCCTAGAGCACCCTCTCCCTCTCTCCATCCTCTCTCCTTTCTTCTGCCTTCTATGCCCCAGCATGTGCCAACCTCTTTCTCCTCCACTTTCTTTCCCTGATTCTTCAGATGACTCCCTCCTCTCCTTGTTCCAAAACACCTGACCAACAACACACTGCCCACTCCCTCACTTCTAACTTGGTTTTTTTATCTAATCGTTCAACCAAACTACAGTTCAGGTCCCAAAATTTCATTTACTTTGCACATTCTTATGTTTGATTGGAGATCTAGACCTAGCTATAATTAGAATCAAGTCATCTGATAAAAGTGGGTCAAATATAAGGCCTCAATGATGAAGAGGATCTCAGTTACCTAGCAGGTTTTTTTCTTTCCTTTAGAAATATGACAGGAAAGAAGCCATCTGAGTTCTAACCCTGAATGACTCTTAGGTGCAAGAATTGAGGACAGATGGAGATGCCAATGAAAGGTTCCAGGTCCTATTAGCCATTGAAAATTTGTGCAGTGATGCAGTCTCTTAACGTAATAGACACAAATAAAATAAATGTAAAATAGATTTCAGATATTGACAGATCCAAATTTTCCTCTTTTATAAAGAATGAAACAGCAAGGAAGAAAGTAAAAGTAAGGGAAAAAGAGAAGAAGGGTTTGAATAGAGGAGAACTGGAAAAAAAAAAAGATAAAGAGAGAATAATAGGAGGTAAAATCTCCACGATGGAGTCAATTCATTCAATAAAATTGAAAAATCATACATAGTTTCTCATTCCCTATGGAACCATGTTTATAGACACTGAAACAACCCTAAACAAAGTTTCCTAATCATAAAATGACTCTCGGCTTATCTATAAAGGGTGCAGGATTTTGGCTTGCACTTTTGACTCATATAGAACCCCTGATGAACCAAAATCCTAATATAACAAATTTATCCACTTTCCTGACAAAAGATAACCAAAGGCCTTGTAGAGGATAGTAAATTCATAACTTCATTGGATCCCACATAAAAGACCATCAAAATCTTTCCAAGAAACAATCCTAATGAGTTTAAAAATTTACTAATATAACCTAGACCTAAAACAAGACCTTTAGATGATATTCTTATCACAATAGAACTCAAAATCCACCTAAGAAAACAAAACTGGAAGAAAATAAGAAATACTTAACCGCCTTGAATCGACTATACCAACACCGAAACAAACTATTCGATTCGGTCTAATTCAGGATGATTCATGGGTTGAACCCTCCTAGTCTATCTAATTGATACATTACCAATTTGGTTCGGTACATTTTATGCCAAACCATACCAGTCCGGTACTAAAATGATACCAGTTCTTGGTAAGATGAACCTTGCTTCAAACTCAATAAAACTAACAAATTAACTAAACCTAATTTAGACATAAACTACATCATGGAGGTAGAGCCTAATTAATAATTGAGTCTATCATCCACTCAACATATTGACGTGGCCATTAAAAAAATCTTTAAATTCTCTTCATTCTAGCTAAATACAGATATCTTATTAGTCCAAAGAATACAAAGTAACCTAAAAAAAGCATCTTCCTAAGCAAAAGTCAAGCCATTCTCATCATCTATGTCCAGACAAGCATTGCTACTGTGGCCCTTGCCCTTTTGATCACAGACTCTAGTATAAGAATATTATTTAATTGTACAAATTACTTCATTGTAACCTAATACTGTTTATTGTAACAATTCTAAGGAGTATAAATTATTGGATATAGGCACCAGAAAAGGAAGGGATCAATGCCAAGATTATCATCAGTGATGACTAAAGCCTTCTAGAAATTAATGTTCCAGAGAATGACTAGCGAGTAGAGCAAATAAGGAAAGAGAATGGGATCAATTGGATAGGAATAATCTATCTAAATGGCATCCATAAGAGGTATTACTTAGATTAGTATGGGCTCCTCGGATATTGAACAGCCAACATGTCATGACTGTCATAAATAAGGGCTTGAGAAGGGCCAGCCTTGGGAGCAGAGTGGGAAGGCATGTGGCAATGAACAATGGAAGGAAGAGGTAGAATGGGAAGGTGTGAGGAAGACCAAAGGATGGAGAAATAATGGAGGTGAGTACGGAACATAATGAGTAGTAGGAGGTGTTAAGTGTGTCGATGAGACTCCAATGGTGGGGCTAAGAGGTGGTACAAGGTGAGAGGACATGAATGGTCAGAGAGAGGGAGCCTGTGGCTGGTAAGAGGGAGGAGGAAGGGGAGATGGTATGGGAGATGGGAGGAAGATGGAGGAAGAGGTGGTAGATCTTGACCAAAATGAGGGAAGGGTAGGACATGACCTATGGTGAGACTAGGGAGTAAAATGAGATTAGAGAGGACAATGAAGAGGAAGAGGATTCTCCCCAAAAGAAAAGGTCAATTTCTCACCAAAGAATGTAGAGGTATCATAAGATAGCGACTACTAGAAACGACCAATTCCATTCATAGTCATTTAACTTTAGAAGGTTATTTTTTTGTCAATTTTCCACCTAGGAAGAAAATAGTCTCTCCCTAATGGTTTTACCTTATAGCTTATAGCCTTAACATATTTTATACGCCTCTCCCTTTAATTTTTCCATTCTACAATGAAAAAGAGATCATTGGTTCACCTCCTATTTCTTTTCCTTAATCTAACAAGCCTTTTCCCATTACTTTCTAATCCCAACTGGTCATAACATAGGAAGATAATTTTATGTGTCCAAGATGACTCTAGAATAATTTTTTCTCTTTTTCTAGAATGCAGATTCTTGATCCTTCTGTTCCCTTTCACATATTAATAGGTCTGTCATCTCATTAATGTTAGAGTTAATAAAATACCATGGTACTCATGCACCTCCACTTTCAGGTCAGAGGTTCGAACCACAAGGTGTTTCCCTAGGTGTCAGAAATACTGGAAGGATCTTCCTTTGTCCCCCACCCAACCTGCATGCAAAGATAAATGAAAAAAAAGAAAGAAAGAAAAGAAAAGGCAGAATATCTTAATACCTTTCATGAGATCCTCTATCTACCCCATTTTGTGTGACACATGGAAGGCCTTCATGACTTGTAAAAGCAGATAGGAAATAGGACATATCTGTAAACTTGCTTAAGAAGACCATAAATTAAATGCTAACAAGCACTGAAAACTAGTGCTTGATACAATCTCCCTTCTAATTCATCCATCACTCAACAATCCCAGACAAAAAGATGACCTCCTTAAATAAATATGGGCATAACCTTTACTGAGTTTGGTGCACAAAGTCTACCTTTTTTATTATGGTATAATAGAAATTAAGGTTCGTTGTCTCGGTACCGAACATATCAGTACCGAAATTGTATAGTGTCAATATGCTCAGCATGCAGATCAGTTCAGTTTACTAATATTCAGTATCGGTATGGTACGATACATTTGGTACAGGACAGTACGCACAGGTATAACATACATGATAGAAATCATTAATCAGTTGCATATTCAGCACTTCAACTGCTTCCTCTACCTCCCTTAAGGAGTTAAGCTCCATCTGTCCAATGAAATGTGTGGGAGGTGACTCTTTTCTCCAAGGATACCAACAATGAAAACACAAAGCTTTGATAAGACATGACAATCAGTCAACAAAATAATGTTGCCCTCCTTCCCCCTACCTTGACAATAAAACCTTAAGCCTTTTCTTTTTTAAGTTTCTTCCCCAACTTATCTTTCCACATGTCATCAAATATTACAAATAAATATTACAAAGTCACTTTTAAAGTTTGGGTTTCCAGATTTTACTCTTCAAAAAAACCTGTAGGTTAAACTCAATAGCTTTCATACCAATTGTATCCTATATATTGTACCACTAAATGCAGATTTCCAACGGAAATAGCTTTGGACCTCCCAATCACCATCTTATAATAGAAAGTATTCACATATCAATCTACATTATTTTTGACCTATATCCCCAAGCCATTTTTTTTAAGCCAATAGTTAAAATCCAAACATGTGAGTCTTTCATCTGATCCCCTCAATTTGAATTGACGAATAGTTTAATCAAATCACTATATGATTTACCTTTTTCAGGGCTTATATTCTAAGTACACAAGTTTAACAATTTTCATATTTACAAGACTCAGTTTGCCAATTTCTCATCAACGAGTCTAAAAAAATATAAATTGTCAAAAACAATGTCTTAGGAGACAATCTACCATAGGAAAGAAGACGGAGATTCTCAATCTATGAAAATATGAGATATATATCCAGGTTATCACCAGGATTCAGGTTCGACTATCTGGAGTAATGAAGGCAAGTCCATTAAAATTATTTATTACTGCTAACTCAAGGATGGTGTTAAATCTTGTTAATGCATCAAAATCCTTTTACTTCATCGTATCCTTTCCAACACTCACAAAGAGACACCCATTGAACCAATGGTGTAAGAGCTGATCTAAAACAATGATAAATTTTCTTAACATAGATATGGTAAGAGCCAAACCAATAATCCCAAAAACTGCTACAAAATTTATTTAACAGAACAACCAAGATTCCAGATTCAATTGAATCCCCTTCATTCACTAGTTCAACCAGCAGTTTTCCTACTACAATATTCAGTCCTTTTAGTACTTTCATCCTCCTACTTGAATGCGATCAAAATTTAACCCGTGCAACCACCTTTTACAAATATCAAAACGAACTCTATTTTCAATTGGACTTGACCCCTAAAAGCGGTCGTGTTTCTTTTTAAAAAAAAGTTTTTTGCTCAACATGCACATCTGAACTTATCGTAAATCTTTCATATGAAATTAACAACAGTAAATCAATTATGCTGCACTATTAATCATGCTTACGATATCTGTTTAATCACGTGTTAATCTTTAGTATAGTTATCAATATTGTTGGAACAATATTGTTGCCGACGCACTCCGTTTCTCTTTCGTAAAAATAAATGGGCCTCGATGCCGTATATTATAGAGGATCTGAACCAACAAATTGAACCTGACTAATCTAATAGGAAAACCACAACCTAAGGAATTCCGGGGCATCGTTTCTGGAAGAAATCTCAAAAATCCAGCTGGAGAACAAAGATCGAGCACCGAATTATCGCAGTTACAGAGGGGCAGAGAATGGCTTGTTAAACACTGGAAAACTTGGAAATAGTAGAGGGCGATTGTTTACACAGATCCGAAAAGCCGAGAAGCTCACCTCCAGAAGTCTTCGACGGTGGTGAAGGTGTGGACGGGTCGGATGGAGCTGCCCCAGGCGGCCTGCTTGGATTTCGCAGAGGGGTTGTCGAACCAGAAGGTCCAGGAGTGCTCCAGGGGGTGGGCGCGGGCTCCCCCAACGCCAATCCCACGCGCCTCCACCTGTTCCGCCCCGCCGTCCTCCGCGATCTCGCCCTCCTCCAGCTCGCCTTCCCTCTCTCTCCCCTTCTCTTCCGAAGGCCTGGCAACCGTCGCCGCTTCCTCCGCCATCGTGCTCGATTTCTCTCCTTCCCCTCTGATCAAAGCATCCACGGCGCCGGCTCTTCCTTTTTCTCTCTTGCGCGAGTCGGCAGCAGGGGGAGTCGGTGGAAAGTTCAGGTCTGCTGGGCCGGATCAAACCAGCTCGTACCAGAAACCAAGACCGGTGCGTCGGTGGGTCCAAAATAGGGTTTGAAACGGATAGCCAATCGATGTGGTATGCCGGACTGGTTTGGTAATTATATATATATATATATAATGAGTAAAAATTAGATATATATTAAATAAAAAAGAAAAAAAAAAATTCAGTTCTGTCTTAGATTAGATTTAAGTTGGTCATAAAATAGGAATGATTTGATTTTAAGCCTAAAATTTTAAAACCGATCCAAGTTAGGTTGAACTTAGATTCTTAGTTAAAAATGACCCAACTCGGCTTACGCTCATTCTCACAAATTTTGAATTTGTTTCGTATCAATTTTGGAGCGAATATAGATACTAATTCTTATATCTAATCGAATCGATAAACTGGTTTGGATTGGATCGTATACTTAGCTACATTCAAATTAGTTATATATATATATATATATATAAAGAGAGAGAGAGAGAGTTAAGATTTGATTATGGATTTTAAAAATTTTTAAGACTTAGATCTTAATATTTGATAAAAAATATATTTATTTAGCTCTTAAAAGAGAGGATCAAATAATAACCTTTAACTTGGATGAATGCTACTCATGACTATAGTAAAAACACAGCTTTATTTATCATGATAGCTTATTATACTTATTTAAAAGTTATTCATGCTACAAAATAGAGCCATTTGATGTATATTATAATATTTTATATTTTTAATAATTAATTCTTTTCATAAAACAATCTAGTTCCTTTGATAAAAAATTAAAAATAAGTATATTTTATTTCATTTCATTCTTAATGATATTTTGAAAAGCATTTATTTAAAATATTTAAAAATTCTAATAACTTCTACATATTCCAGAATTTATATATAATTTTTCTTGCTATCTGATACCAAAAGAGTACAACTAAAGTTTATTCATTAGAGAGATTTCTCTAGAGTCAACAGAATTTCTTAGTTCTTAAGATACAAATTTTCTAAAGAACAAAGACATAAATAATATAAATTTATTCCAAACTCCTTCTAGTCTTTTGACTCATTTAATATAAGTTTTAAAAGAAAGAAATACAAAAATTTAGGCAAAAATTTTAAAAAAGTCTTATAAAATTTGGATTGTAGAATGACATTTTATAATTTTTGAGAGTTCAATAGTACCACTATATCTTTAATAAATTATTCATAACATTCTGATCTCTATTTTAGATAATTCAAGATGCTTAGGAAATTTAAGATGATTACAAATATCGTGGAAGCACCTTTAATAAAAAGTTTAATTATATTGATACCGGTGAAACTTCTTTATGGATATGTGTATTGGATTACTTTTTCTAATAAAGTAATAAAAGAATTTTAAAATAAGAATTTTTCAAGCTTTGACTATCTTCTTTTATATGGGTTACTCTGATGTGACTTCTTAATAGGAATCTAAATATCTAATTTGAATGGCTAGTAGATATAAAACCCCTACTTAAATTAGCAATAGTCCAACCATATAGCCAAGCATAAACTTTATATCCCTACTTGGTGCATGAACCGCTATATCCTCGCTTAGAGACTTTATTAAATTAAACATGTGCTACACCCTTGAGTGCTCACAAAACAACTTGACCCCTTGGTTGAACCACAACACTCATGCATGCCTCGATTGATGCAGCCTGAAAATGTGAATAATCCAAGATTTAATTTATTAAGATCTAAATTCTTTAAGCCGAAAGGAGTTAATGTAGCCCAAAAAAATCAAGTAAAATAAAGTTTTGGCTTTTAAGAAATCTTTATTATGAGTCTTCATAGGAGTCTTACTTTTATTCTAGTCTTTTAGAAGACTTATCTTATTTTCCTTAAGAGTCTTATTTTTATCCCAGTCTTTTTAGAAAACTTATCTTATTCTCTTTAAGAGTCCTATTTTATTCTTTTTAGGAGTTCTATTTTGTCAACAATGAATCAATCTATAATTCTACTCTCTTATTTTTTTAAGTATTTTGATCATAGTCTAATTAAGTATTATAATTCTAATTTGATTTCTTTTGGATCAATTTTGCTTTATAAATAGGCTCCTAAAGTCTTCTATTGAATTCATGAAAAATGAATTGAGTTATCAGAGTTTTTTTTTTTTTTTCTAGTTTAAAGTAATTCCTTACTTGAGTGGTGCAAGGCCACAAATTCTCCAGGATGGTTGGAATGTTGAATCAAAGATCTCAAGGAGTTGATACGATACCATAGTTATCCTTCTTTCATCTGCTTGCATCAGATTTGGTATCAAAACGAAACCTACCTGCATCATCGATGACACATCATAGGCTCTTTCTAAGATTGCTTTGCAACTAAGTATCTTTGCAACAATTTTATGGCTTTGCCGCAGGTCAAGTACTACTCACCTAAGTATTGTGATGCCATAATATATCTATTATGTAATCAATGCATAAGCTACTATGCTACCCTTCAAGAATGCATAGGTAAACTCATACAGTAACCATACAAAGGCACTGCTGTACGTGAGGCTTATAACCAAACCATCCTCTAGTGTCACTCATCTAAACCAACAAGCCAACACATCATGCAACCCCTCAAAGCATGGCTGACCGTGCATGTTCGATCCTCCTAGGTTCCATTATCCAAGCTCACTCAAAAGTTGTAGGCTGCGATCTTGATCCTGTATCCTAAGCATTCCATCTCATCAAAACCCATGTCACTTGGCAATGTTCATAGCTTGTTTGCTTATTAAAGTGCATTACCAAGATTCTCAAGGTTCATATCGATATTGTCCAACATTCTTTGTTCATGGCCTGCTCGCACATCATGGTGTACTGCCACAATACTAACATCCAAGTCCAGCAATAGTAAATATTACTAACAAACAAACTTTAGTGCCACATTGTCTTGTCCTTCATATATAACCTGCTTGGTCTTCCTTGATCTTTGGCTTGACTCCAAGGCACAAGTTCTGACCAATATTCCATTAGCTACATTTGTGCTCCACAACTAACTAGCTCTCATAGATCTTTGTGAGGCATTACACTCTACAATGCCTAAAAGAGTTTCCTATTAGGGTAGGCTAAATACTTGTTTGACTAGTTTATTAAACAACTTCTCAAAGTAAAACATCATTGTATAATATTGCTAACTTATTCAAGCAGCATTGTCCTGGATCCCTTAGTGCAAGATCACAACAGTGAGACAATAAGCCTATGTTCCATAGGCTTTGGGGAGTAGGGAATATATCTTAATGACCGCATCTCTCAAACCATGGGGAATCCTTGAGTATCTATACATTTTTCGGTAGCTTGCTACAATACCAAATGTCAAACTTTATAAGCCCTCTGACATCATGCCATACTCATGTTGGGCCATGGCTAACCATTGCCCACTCAATATTCTAACTAGGCATCTACTCAATTTCCACCTTGGAGTTCTAAAGTATCAAGGAACCATGCAACTTTAGCACAGTCAAAGCCCTTCACTACATCTTGTCGCACTTATAGTAGCATCCATGTGATGAGCCTGCAACCATAGCTATGATAGAATTCTATTCTTTAGTTGGCTGGAGTAATTAACATGGCATGCCACACACCTATAGACATCATCCATGTCCTTTTAAGGGGCCACACATTTTCTAGTATGCCTAATAGGATCTAGTAAAAGTAAGGCTATCTAACTAGACTTAAATTAGAAGTTTGTAGAGTTCAAATAGGGTGAATACTTTGGTCATGGCAACTATGCCCTTGGAGCAATGCTATAAGAGGATATTGTCAAGACATCAAGAGCCTCAATACATCATCTACCAAGAAAAAACAATTTCGAGTATCGCTCCAAATCATAAGCCAATTTATATAGCATGTCTTGGATGGCTAGTATGTTACCCAAAATATCTTATATAATGTTTAATGGCTATCAAGGTGCCAACTAACTATCATCATACTACAAGGCAATGGTAATCATAGTGACTAGAGCCTATACAAGAATTTATCTATGCTGTACCTCTTGAGGACTAAAAGTTGTGATGGAAGGGCGCGCATCGAGAGGAAACAAGCATAGAGGCTACATTATAAATGACATTATGAGAAATTCGATAGCAAGGTCAAACAAATCCACCAACCATGACCTATATATAATTTTTCTAGTGCAACTTCACTATCTCTTAGGTAATTGCGAGTGGTAAGATCATTTGAAGAGAATTGAAGGAGAAACATATGAGATAACCCAAAATGGTGAGGGAAATTAAGAGACAACCTAACTCCTTTAAGATCAAGAGTTAGAGGATCATCAAGGTCGCATCAACAATGATCAAGTAATCTAGTTGGTCAATGAGCACCTTGATCCAAGCTCATAGAGAAAAGTAAGCCTATAAGTCTTAAAATAAACCTCTTTCATTAAGTGATTGCATGGGTATCCAAGACTTGAAGTTAATTTATGATTTTGACCTGCAACTTAGAAAGGAAGAAAAAATATAAGTGCTATTGACATAGAAAGTACTATTTATGATCCTGACTTAAAGTTAGGCTTTTTTGAGAATTCACCAATCATCTTTGTGTGAGGGTTTCCTTATGGTCTTTGTTTAGATCTTTTGTTTCTATTATTTCATTACTTTCTTTTTTCCTTCTCATAAGATTTCTCTCGTATGATCCTTCATTTTTTCAATGAATTTCGATGGTCTTTGTCTCTCTTTCCTCTCTTTCTCTCAAAAAGTTAAGAAGAAATAAATCCCTATTTTCTTCAATCTCCCACTCTTTTCATGAAGTTCATGATAAATTTTATTGATGTAATTTAGATTTAGAACACTTTTATATAATTTATTTAGATCATGTTATTTGATTTCTTTTGAAGTATCCCTCGAGGCCCCAAGTTGCCCACTCTAGTTTTGCCAAAAAGAATGTTATTTTTATTGCCCCATATTTTTTCACCATGTAATATTGTATCTCTTATTTTTATTATCTGATATTATATATATTAAATTGAGGAAAAAAAAATGCATCCACGCAAAAGTTACAAGCACTTCCATTTCATCCACCTATCTAGTTCTAATTTTATTTATTGTTTTGTATGGTAGCTTTATAAAATGAAGTTGATCACTTTATAGTATATCCCGTCCATCAATCTTGACTTAGACTTTATGTTCAAAAAAATCACACTATCAATTTCATATAATCATAATTAGTAAAATAAATAAGTAGGTAGATAAGATAAACAAGAAAAAAAAAAAGATCACAAGCTCTGGTACTGGAGGGTGCAGTCAATGTGCTGTAGTAAATGACAGACAGTGACATATCTGACAAATGGTTGTTCCTCTATGCACATCTATAGGATGTAAGACAAACCACTGGACCTAATGAAGAAAATAATAAAACAAGTAGAGTAGCATTTGCTGAATGAAGGCCTTTAGATGAAAAGGGTTGGGGAGGGGGGGATCTCTTGAGAATCAAAGCAGAAAGCCTGTATTTTGATATTTGGTTGCACCCTCATACTTAAATAAATCAAACATGCAAGGTAAAAGAAAAAGATAAAACACCAAAACAAATCACATAGCAACATCATTAAAGGATTCATTTAACACAAAACAGCTACGCTCCCACATCAAAGCACTCCTAGATGAGCCAAATTCTACCACCCCAAAAGTTGGGAAGGAGCAAAGATCCTACAATACAATCTTCTAACTTCATGCAATCAGATCTGAGATGAAATCAACTCTGATAGTCAATATAGACTTCCAGAGATAGTGAATGGTACCCTCTTTTCTCACCTAAACAAAATGATCATGAATAATAACTGATGCAAAGAAACAGCATAATTCTGACATACATGGAAGCCAACCCACAGAAAGATGGCATCTACTACAATCCAAGCACTAGTTTGCCTTCCAATCTATCACTGCCATCACATGAACGTCCTTGTTCATCAAATTTCTATCAGATAAGAAGGCAAGCTCTCAAAGAAGGTCCACTTTCCAGGGAGCTAAACCATGACTAATGGCAAATGGTAGAAAGACCAGATGTTTTCAAATCAATTCACAAGAATCAATGAAGGGAGCTAAACCTAGCACATAACAGAGGCAGATAACGATCAAAACAAGAAAAGGATGATGAGAAATAATCAGCAGTCTGCTGCTGCTGCAATGGGGAGAGAATCCCAGATCATATCCATGTCCAAAGAAGGCATCCTGCTGAGCAAAACTCCATCAGCATCTCCTGCCAACATAAACTCATGCTGTCCCACTTTTCTACCTTCCACATCTGATGGCAGCTCCTTCTTGATCTGAGTGCTTGCAATGGAAGTGGAGGCAGCCTCCCCCTCAGTGCCGGTCTTCTTCTGCTTCTTAACCGGCGGCATGCGTTCTCCAACACCCATGCGCAAGAAGTCCTTCTCTGGCTGCCGTTTCGGTTGGTCAGAAGTGAACGAGGAGTTGCGGAGGGACTTGAGCTTTGCTGCCAAGAGGGAAGCGGTTGCGGCATGGGGGTGGCTGGATCCATTCATGGCCGCATCGCGGAGCTCGTGCTTGAGGTGGGGGAAGTTGAGATGGGCCAAGTCTCCCCTCAGCGTGTAGGCCGCGATGTCATACGCCATGGCAGCCTCTTCGGCCGTGTCGAAGGTCCCCAGCCAGACCCTCGTCCGGTTCCTTGGCAGCCTTATCTCCGCCACCCACTTCCCCCAGTGCCGCTGCCTCACACCTCGAAACAGCTTCACCTGCTGCTGCTGCTGCTGCCGCTGCCGGAGGGATGGTATCGCTGCCAACCCTCCTCGGCTACGTTTTGCGGATGTTTCCAGGCCAGTGGAAGAGAGCGAGTTGATGGATCCAAGGTGGTGGAGGTGGTGAAGTTGTAGCCCTTGGGGGACCCCAGGCTGTTTCAATTTTTGATACGTTTGGAGGTTTATATGGAGGTCTGAGGAAAGAGGGATATTTCTTGAGGCGAGGAGGGCGGATGGCTGGACCATGGGTTCTTTCTGAAGGAAGAAGGTGAACATAGATGGAGGCTTGGAGGCCATGGTTGAATAAGGTGAAGGGAAATTCCTAGAGGACGAGTAGCAGCAGGAGGGTGGTGGAACCCCTTGTGAGATGTCCATGGGGGACTTCATTAGGAGCTCGGCTTTTGGGTCAAGGAAGTTAAGAACTGAACTATTGGAGGAGCCTGGGAAGCGGTGGTGGTGAGAATCTGGTGCCATAGCCATCACTGCACTGATTTCTGAGCAGCCTACTCTAGGATATCGATCCACCATGCAGTAAAACACCTACGAAGCCTTTGTTAAATGCACCAATAGTTTCCTTAGAGTAGAAGCAGAGGAGATCACACTTCAGGGAGGCACTTTACATGCTTTCAAGTCCCTCAATCCCACGTCTATCAATATATATATATATATATATATATATAAAGCTGGCCTTCACAGCTGATGGGCTGTTGCTGTCAAGGACCCACCTACTGCTAGTAAAAGTGCAGTTATTTTATCTTATGTCAGACTGCAGCACTACTAGACAAAGTGGCTTGTTACTTAATTAAGACCAGTTTATGTACTTGCCGAGAATTTAAAAGTTTAAATCTCCCCCCTCTCTCTCTCTCTCTCTCTCTCTCTCTCTCTCTCTCTTTGATTCCAACAGGCTCCCTTCGCATGCAAATTGAGATCAGCAACCTAATGGTCTCATTTTAGTCAGAACAAGAGTTAAAAAACAGAGGAATTGTTTAACCCAAGGTGATTAAGACCCCTAGTCTGATTCTAGTGAAAGTGCAACTGCCATGACATAGATCTCATAGATGCAGATGGGGCTTGGGAAACTATTGAGAAGAGCTGGGTGAAGTTATGGAAAGATTCCCAGCCTTCTCTTTTTCTCTTTAATAACAAGACAACCTCCATGGTGCTATGCTTCCATTCCACTAGTTTATTCATGGGTGCACATGGTGCATGCTAAGCTTGGCCATGAAGCAGAAGTTTTAGAGTACGTGGGGCCACGTCTCATGTCACCTTCGTCGTTTCTTCAGACATCTCTCTCCGACATTAACTTTAATTAATCTGTCTCAAGGCTGTAAACCAATGAACAGGCGGAAGCCTTTCCATCAAAGCGTTGTTGGAATGAAGATAACGTTATTAGTCCATGGAGGAACCTTCTCCGAAATGCTGAGTTGAGATACAGGTTCAGTACTGGATGGCAATGGCTGCTGCTATTGGTGAGCATGCTAATTAAAAGACCAGCCACATTGACCAGCTATAAGAGACAAACCACGTACCTCTCCATTATAGGTTCTTAAAAGACTATATATATATATATATATTGGCAGCCACGAAGCCTTGATGTTGAAGCTTCTTACTTCGTGTAAACTATAAGGACTTTTGGAGGTAAGAAAGTAGAGGAAGTTCGTGTTAGGAGCAACCACCTCTAGGATAAGCCATTTTTTTATTTCCTCTTATGAGAGCATGACCTACGTGGAGAGATTGAATGAGGAGGAGGGGGTGCTGCAGGAGGGGAATGGTGAAAGGAAGCGCCATCAAGGTGGAATCTTTCCAGACTTGATAAGTCTTTAACTTTAGTTCCACACCTCCATTTGTAACTGGATCCATGTGCCAGCCCCTAGGGAGGGGATAGAATCCACTCTCCGCCAGAAACTTTTGAATGCTATCATCAACCCCCAACTTATTGTTTATATCATCATCATTATCATCATCATCGTATTGCACAAGGACCACTTCCACTTGCTAATGGATCAGAATCAAGTCAGATTCATGGAGAGTCAAAATTCAAGTCTATTGGCCACAGAGAAGCCCAATGTCTCTGTCATTTTAGGAAATGTTTCACAATCTAGTTGGCAAATGGGACCAGATATTCGATTCTCGAGAGGATATTTAATTAGATTTAGTCAGATTTAAATTTTGATGATAAAAGTTTCACATTGATGATGTAAATGATTATATATGATCTACTTCTTGTAAAATGCTTATATACTAAAAAATTATATAATTTAAAAACTTCTAATCCATGCATCAAGTTGTCAAAATTGAATAACTTAAATAATATAAAATAATACATATTTTGAACTCTTGATGTATAGATTAGGAGTTTAAAATTATATAATTTTTACTATATAAACATAGTGGATCGCATCCAACTTTTTAAATCATTATTATAGGATCTTCATCATGTACATTTAAATCTGACCAAGTCTTATTGTATCAAATATAGCCAGGTCAAGTGCTCTCTCTCTCCACACACACATACACACACACATACACATATATATATATATATATTGTATGTGTATATATATCATTCACCAAGCAATTAGTACTTCATTATCTAGAAAACATAGATACTTCTAAATTTAGAGTTTTAGGTTCTGATGGAATATCTCGTGGAATGCTGAAATGGGTTGCTATTCCAAATATCGGGATGAGATCATCTTGTTATCATCCTAACGTTACAATCAGTATATTATAGGACATCTTTGATTTTGAATGTCAAGATGAAATGAGATGATGGCGTGTTCCATTCCATAAAAAAATTGAAACAATCCTTTTTCATACAATTTTAAACCTTATTTAAATTTGCACCGAGAAAAAAAAAAGAATTTGATAATCACTAGTGGCTGTATGCATCAATCATAGAAATCTAAATACGTCCATAATCCCACTTGCCAACTTTATACACATCACAATACTCGATCATGAGATCATAGTTGCATCTGCCAGCTAGATTTTCATTAATCAAGGACTGGTACACAATGGTCCTCAAGTCACGTTGCCTTTCGTTATTAGATGTAACAACCGTTTGATTGCTAATATTAGTTATCTCAAGTTCATTCAATTGCTAATCTACATGACAAGACTAGTAAAACTAATCTTTGTTCATACGCCAAAAGTGCTTGGGCCATCCTGAAGCAGTCTATCTAGCAACCCTGATTATGGGATTCAAATTCTGAACTACCAGAGAATAACCTCATTGATTAGGCACTAAATTGTTTTAACCCAATGCAAGTTTAAACTGCCATCCAAGAAGATCTAGTGAGGGGATAAGAGAGGGAGATGCGACCATTAGGATCTGCTTGGATCTTTAGAGAGGAAGGAAGGTAAGGGCAAAGGAAGAAGAAGGAAGAAAGGGGAAGGAAAGGAAGGGTAAGAAAGGGTTATTACCCTTTTCTTCTTTGGAAAGTGAAAGAGTAAGGAAAATAATTTAGATCCATCATATTTGGATGGAGAGAAAAAAAAGAAAGAAAAAGTTATATTTTTTAATCATAAATATACTTTTTTTTATAAAAAGAAATTAAAAAATTATTAAGAATAAACGTAAAAAGGTAGGGCAAAAGTTATAGAACATTTTTCTTCCCTCTGTGCCTCCAATTTGAAGGATAAAGAATTTTAGAATAATGAAGGAGAAAAGAGGGAAACAAGTAACTCTCATTCTCTTTTTTTTTTTTTTTTTCTTCATTTCCTTTTCAAATAGAATTTTTATTATCCTTCTATTTTTTTTTTTCTTTCTTTTCCTCTGTTCTCCCCCATCTAAATAGACCCTTAGTTTTTTCTTTCCTACAAAAGAGCGGAAAGATAGATTGCAAGCAATAGAGCTACATATTTCCTTCTAACATTTCTCTAATGCATTTTTGTATTAAAAGATAGCAAGAATTTCTTATTCTACGCAATTAAACATAATAGAAGTACATATGATAAGGTTATAGATTTTTATTTTTATTATTATTATTATTATTAGAAAACTCAAGGCCCTTAGTTTCTTGAGACTTTTGGTTGTAAGATCTTTAAAAACCTTAGAAGCAAAAATTTATTGCTTTCAAAAATAAGTGAAAATAAAAGCAACTAATTTATAATAGGAACAAAACAACATAAACAACGGACGCAAACGAAGACTTGAGGGTGTGATGTTTGCACACAAAAGAGTATGGCTTGTGCACAAACAGATAAAAACAACTTGATAAGAATCAGGGACAAGGATTGGTGTTTTTTAGGAATACAAATTTAAACTAAGCCATTGTTAGATAACCTTGTTAGATGTCAATTTATTGGATACCATTTCAAGCTCTACTAGCCATCCCCATGACCAAGTATTCTTTTGTATACCAACAACCATACAACATATGTCTATGTAAATAATGCATAATAAATTACATGCATACGTGGTAAGGATGGGGTGTTCTAGGCCTCTCACCATAGAAAACCAATAGATGGCATCATGAGCTCCACTTTCACTAAAACTATATTATCTCCAAGACTAACAAAGCAAATATAAGCTTATCAAGTCCAACCATTGGCTTAATTATATGACAGGAGGCCAAACCTATGTGCATGGGTGGTCCACAGCCTAAACTAGCCTAAGAAGCAAAGGCCGCAAAGGATAAGAGAGAGGTAGAGGAATGCCAAGATTAATTACAAGCAAAAAGAGACAGAGCAAGGGAATAAGAAAGGGCTTTGTTAGGTGAGGAAAAGAACTTGCTTAGAGTTTCAGAAATGGGGAGAAGACTTGATAAATAGCTGCCTTTATCCTTTTCGTTGGAATTTGTGGCAGTCGTGCCCTGATGACCTGATTTTATTTTTAGTGGTACCACCTTAAGGTTTGAGGGAAGTGAAATACAAAGTATGTGCTCATTAATAAAAGCTAAAACAATGTATAATAAATGGTAGTAATAATAATGGTAAGAGCAACAGCAGTAGCATGGTCCCTTCCTAGCTGTGAGGTAGCATGGTTTGTTTGAGCTCTGATAACAGTGTTTGTTGAGCACCATTCATTTCTTTGGGGCATGCGCCCTTGAAAAGGATAACTTTGTTTAATGGAAGGCTGTTTTTCCACCAATAAAACAAATGGTTAACGTAGTGTCTATGCGTATGTGGACCTCGAAGCAAACGACATGGCTGTTTCACCTTCCATAACAACTCCACTGCACTTGAATACGTCTACTTATGTTGTTGTTGTTTTTTTTTTTTTGACAATTTGCATTAAAAAAATAATTATATTATTGACTTAGCAGGTAAATGTGACATTTTTCGTTTTTTGCAAGATTGGTCTGATGTCTAATCTCAGCAACAATATTTTTCCTAGTTTAATGGGTATATTCTAGTGATCTACTACGTTGAGGAGTGCATCATATGAATAATTGTATGCCATATTAACATAATCTTATTTACATAATCTATGGAAAGATGAGTTAGTCCCTCCTGTCAAGGGATTTTAAATCTAAATTTCATTCTTTTCCCTGCTTATTAAAGGTTTATGTCTAATCTAAGTCTAAATAATCAAATATCTTAAGATCCATTGAACCTTTGATCAAGTTCGGGTTTGTTAAAACACATCCTGTGGATGGTCTCGTGGTTGAGCTCTATATTCACGGATTGGATACAGGGTCACTATTAATTTTATGTTTGGAGAAGATATAAAAAACTAAAAATTCCTTAAAAATTCAAAGAAAAAAGAAAATATCTTTAAATTGGTGTGAGACATGCACCAATAAGATAGATAGGGAAGGCAAACATGGGTCCTACCACTCTGTCCTAGTGAATTCCTAGGGATGCTTGCCAGAATTTGTTTCAACAAATAGCAGTCCAAGCCCTTGCACTACATTCATGTTCTTAGATCTATTTATCTTACCTAGAAATGATATAACTCAAAGGGATTTTGAGACTGAAAGGAAAAAAAAAAAAAAAAAAAAGATAAAAAAAGAAAGAAATTAAGAAAAATTGCAAAAAAATTAAAAGGAAAAAAAAAAAAGGAACCCAGACCTTATTACTTCCATCTCAAAATAAAGCCATGTTAAGTCAAATTTAACAAATTAGATTTGCATTTGCCAACACCTATCCTAATGCCATGTAGATCACATCCAATAATTTAGAATTTTCCAACCAAATATTGGATTTTCCACCAGGTGTGAAGTCTACTTTTTACACCTAGAGTTTATTAAAAATATAGCCTACATTAAAAAGCATCCCCTTGCCAAATCTGAAAACGTTATCAAATTTCTTTCATTGAATCCTACTTTCCAGTTGCCATCCACTCGGATATCGCTGCCTACTGTCTCCTTTCCCTCCAGTCCAGTCTAGTCCTCGTATTTCTTCTTTATAATTATCACTCTCCTACAGCATCTAATGTTTCACATATCTGTAGTTTAATATATATTTATTGACAATAAATGAGTAACGACACCACACTTTGAGAACAAATCAGGTAAATTAATATATTTATAAACAAGATGCCCTACGCATTAACCAGATTCAGAGAGTTTCCCAGAGCTCTTGCATGAAAGGAAACAAACATTTTCTTTCTTTGTCTACAGTCTTGTTGACATAGCAATTCAGGCAGGTGCTATCAAAACAAAAATAGACATTTGACTGGTTGAAAATAGGCAAGCTTCAACCACATCTACCAAAATACCTTTGAAAGTTTACCAGCCATAATTAGTCAAAAGAAAAAAAAAGAGAACAAACAAAGAGAAGAATAAATTCCTCCGAGTTCTGTTCCAAGGAAAAAAAAAAAAAGTTGCAACATTTCAATCAGAAAATCAGCCTCTGATTGCAAGTTCAATGTCATCTATAATCACTGCTTATCAGTTGATGATTCCATAGACTTTTTAGATTCTGCATCCTTGCTGGAACTTGGAAGGTCATGCTCATTCTCCAAGTTTACATTGTCCCTCCTCCGTAATTCAAATCCATCTCCCTCATTTGAAGGATCTGACACACTAGTAGATTTTGTAACAATTCCAACTACTTCAGGTGATAGCTCCATTTCTGAATCATCATCTGAATTTTTCTCCTCACAATCACTACCCTCAGTACTGCTATCGCTTTGATCAGCTAGAGTTAAATTGCCTTCATCGGTCTCCATTTTCGAGTCCATATCTTCAACTGCCACCTCTGGCTCAGCAGGACGCTGTCGGATGGGCACTGCATTACTAATAATTTGGCCTGCTTTCAATCTTTCCCTGTACACTGCCATTTCACTTTTATATCTCTCCTTATCCTTCAGACCCCTCTCCTGGTATACCTGAAATTCAGATTTATTAGAAAAAATAAATATTTGATGACATGGATCGAATTAGAATGTGCAGTTCTCAGCATTACAAGAAACATCCAAGTTACTGTTTTCTTAGTTCTTACTGCTTTTTCAGTCTCGGTTAATTTATTCCATATATCTCCAATCATTTTGCTGATTTCTCTGTCCTTCCCTGGATGAAGTGGCTTAAGCCTTGCATGCTGCTCAGCGAAAAAGAAATTATATCCGCTCCTATTTGGCTTTGGATGTGTTGGGTCTATCTTACTCAATTTCTTTCTACGCTGGCGACGGCGAGCACCCCTCACATTGCTGTTTTCAGCAACCCCAGAATATTGTTGCAGTTGGGCAGTGGTCTGTTCACAAGTATGATAGAGCACACCTTTTAGCTTTGCTGAGCCAACAGAAACAGTGACAAAATAGCCATGCTCAAATTTGCCATCGATTACTCCAACCACTGGAAAATTTGTAGGTGAGGACAGACCTAATGCAGTCAGGGTAGAAACTGATAAGCAATTATGGCACAAGCTCTCATATCTATCAGATATAGGAAAATCATAAAACAAGTAATTCATTTAAATATTAACTATGCTCATAGAGATATTGTTGGAAAAGAAGTCCAGGAAACACTATGGAATCCTAGTTGTCTCCCCTCCTACAATCCATCTTCATCGGTTGGATGTTTCCAGTCTCAAGCTCATTGAGCTTACTAGATGGTTAGGATTCATGTTTTTCTCTGTTTAGAAGCAGATGATGCATTATGTATTTTACTTACTACAGTAGGCAGCAACAGAGTAGGACTAATGGAGCAAAGGAAATTGATTATCCTTAAAAAGTTAGCGTCTGATATATATTAATTAATTGATTGGAAACAAACTCACCATTGCTTCTATTCTTCTGAGCAACTGCCTGAGTTTCAGTATATGGCATCATAGGTTCAATTGACCTCTCAGATGGACCTGATGGTGCAGGTGTGCGTGAAGGAGCTGCGAAAGTGAAATATGATGGATGGGATGAGAAAGTGTGGAGGGTAAAAGAGCAGGAGAAGAAACAATTGACATATGCCCCATGTACAGACCGGTTGGAGGACAGTTCCATCCCTGTGATCCAAAGAAATAAATTTGCTCGTAGTGATGCAATAAAGATATGTAGTATTTGCGCAGTATAAAAGATGCATTTGTGGCTGTAGAGGGGAAACTAAAAGCACCAGTTACTTGTCTCCATCTCCTATCTGCAATCACCTGCAATTAAGCACACAATAAGCACTGGTTGAAATGTAAAATAATATATTGTATTGTTGCAACTTTGCAACTTACAAAACAAGAATTTTGGGATAGGTAATCTATTTATTTTTGAGATTGAAAGGAAGTTGAGGCACATTGTCAGATTTGCTAAATAAATAAATAAGTATAGACAGCTTGGCTTGGCTACACTTTGAGTGGATCTTCACTCAGATCCGATCAAGTCTAGCTTGGATGATGGGAGTCTTACATTTGTGATCTGAGCCATTAAATGTGAGATACTACCTCTAAAATACTTAAAACACTAAAAAGCATATGATTTGGAAACCTCTAGCCTATGGTTTGCCTTCTTGATACCGAGGGATATATTCGTAAAATTCTACCACAGCATCAATATGTCTGGTACGCCCCCTTATTTCATGCCAATACCACTATGCTATTCATACTGGTACTGGTACAATACCAATACAGTACAATATACTCTATACGATGGCGTACCGATCGGTACAACATGCTTTACCATAGGCTATATATTAAGTGGACAAAAAACATGTATTATTTCATATTATTTTAAGTATCTAATTTTTTAATCATTTGATGCATGGGCCAGTGATTTCCAAACCATATGATTTTTCGTGTTTAAGTATTTTAAAGGTTGTAAATCGCATCCAACGGCTCATATCATTGATTTGCAACCTCCATCATTCAATCTAAATCCAATGAGATTTAAATAGAGATCTACTTAAATATAACCAAGAAATGCTCTATATGAGCTTGATTTGACTACACTTGAGTGGAACTCCACTTTGGAACTAATCAGGTCTAGATTAAACGATAGGGCACATCAATGGTCAAGGTTGTTGAATATGATCTACTACCTTAAAATATTAAATACAAAAAAATTATGTGATTTGAAAACCCCTAAACCATACGCCAAGTAGTAAAAAACATATATTATTTTATATTCTTTAAATTTTTAATTATCCAATTTATTAACCATTTGATGCATAGCCTAAGAGTCTCTAAATCATATGATTCTTAGTGTTTAAGTATTTTAGAGATAGCAGATCACGTCTAACAGCTTGGATCATTGATGAGGAACCCATACTTTCCAATCTAGATCTGATTGGATTTGTCTATGATCTAACACAATGCCTTCCAACAAAGAGTAAGATGATACTGAGCATTACTATATGATTAGAACATTCATCTTTATATTTATCGTTTTGCATGCTATATATTCATCCATATGATTAAAATCTATCATCCTCGGCAGCAATTGCACAGGAATATTTTCTTTTCCAAGGGTTTTAAATACTAGTACCAAACCCTGCAAATTTGTCTATCATAACAGTACGGTATTAGGTACCAATACTAAGGGTATGAATGAAAACATCAAAAAAAAAAAAAAAAAAAAACTATTGGTACCAACTAGTATGGTCCATCACAGTATGCTAGTACATAGTGGTATAGATTATTTTGGTATCCTAGCACCTATATCAGTGCTGGTTTTGCATAGAAATGGTGAAGTACAGGTACCATCTTATTCTAGAAGTTTTTGAATCCATGTTCTTTCAAATTTTCCTCAAGATTCCATGAAAATTGAATGCAATTATTATTCTTTAGGATTTGATGCAATTGGTAGCCAAATGGACCTACTTCATTAGGCTGATGTACCTTAGGCATTCCAAACCATCACTATTACCTATTTCTTCATCGTTAACAATTCTTTTGTGGTTCCACCTTCTAAATTTCTGTTTCATGCCCCTAAGAGTGTGATGTCTCATATCAACACAACACATTGCAATCTGCCGAGCAGTTTTCTCTTGCAATGCTTGAATTTGTTAGGGAAAAGAAAACCTTTTACTCTTTTCTCAACTTTAGCAAAACATTGGAAAAACTCTTGAGGAAGAGGAATCAACTCATTTAATTAATCATCTTATGTCAGATGCTACCTTAAAATAATTACAAGAGAAAAGAAATAAATACAAATTAGGACCCATACTTGAGAATTAGAATGGAAGATTGGAAATGTATGCTTATTTTGATTCCCGTGCTTTTACTTGAATTCGTTGAAAATCTCATTTATGTTCTGTTGCATCAAATAGCTCCATCTTTCCATCCAGAGGTTTGTTCCTATCATTTGGACATAGCATTCTCATCCACCACATGGTGACTCCTTATACTCCTAAGTTGTGGTAGGTTTAAGTAGTAATGCTTGCTCCACATAGCTAGGATGGTCGCTTATGAATTGGATGTTCTTCATTACTTGCCTATTGCTTTGTCCATTACAACATGTGTACGTGGATACAAGGTGGGCTTAAGTCTTGACTACATAATTTAATGAAATTCTATATTTAGAAAATAAAATTTTGTGCCAAATAACCAGAAATATTTTTTATATTAGTTTTAGATCAATATTTTTTCCATTGATTTCCCATTCAAATTCATCCAAGAAATGAAAACTTAGTTTTCTTTAATTAATATGTACTTTCTGTCTAATCTAGTATCTTCTCATTGCATTCCAAGAGGATGCTAGAGAAGGTCAAAAATGGAGAGAATGATGAGGTCAATGACTCATGAGAATCAGGGGATGAGTGATTTTGTTTTTCTTTTATTGGTACTTTGGTTTATGGATATTTTAGCCCAATGGTAGCTTTTGTTTAGCATTGTGACTTGGATGTAATGAATGTATGGATATATTATATACTTTCTACGCAATTGAAATTATGGATTTTGGAATTTTTGTACTTGATATATGTTTCCATATCCATTGCATGCATATTATAGAGTATACAAGTCTAGCATTGTCAAGAGAAAATAGAAAAATAATTAGTAGAAAGCTGCTTTAATGACACTCAGCAATAAGCATTTGCAAGAGCATGTTTCCTTACAAAAAGATATTGTAAGGGCACAAAGTCACTACAAAAGCCAAACCTTTGTGAGTCAAGTTTTCCTTGTAAAAGTCGGTAGAGCCAAGGTTTAAATCCTATGGGATGATAGTATCTTAGTCACTCCATAGAATGAGATGCCCTGCTGTCCCGCCTTATCTCAATGGTTGTCCTATTAGAGTGTCCTATCTCTCTTCTTTTATTTCTTTCTTACTTTATTTATTTCTTCCTTCTTTTCTTTCTCTCTTTTTTTTCTTCTTTACTTGTCTTCTTCCTTCTTCCCTTTTTTTTCTATCTTTTTCTTTTCCAATCCTTTTTTTCCTTTTCTTTTTACCTCATTCTTTCTTTTCTTTATTTCCTTGTCTTCTCCCTTTCTTTTTTTCTCTGCTTTTCCTCTTCTTTCCTAACATTCATCATTTTTTTCTTTCCTTCTTTCCTTCCTTCCTTTTTTCATTTTTCTTCTTCTTTTCCTGCATAAATGGGTTTCAATGTCCCACCCCCATCCCAGTCCTATTTTCCCATGAGGATAGGATGGGATAGCTGGGATGCCCCTTCTTCCAAGACTTAAAACCTTGGGTAAAGCACCCTCACCAATAAGCATTTGCAAGGGACTCTTCCATCGCAAATAATTCTTGTGATGATTTGAGATCTTCACAAATGCTTCCTTTTCATTGTCAAATGAGGGTGTTTTGTAATGAACTCTACAACTTTTGTAAGGACAAGGATCCATCGCAAACATATTTTTTACAAGGGCCCCACAGTGATTATCTTTTCATGAAAAAGGTAGCTACAATGGATTGTGACAGTAACTATGCCATTGCAAATACTAATTTGTGAGGGCCATCATGATTTTACGAGGGCTTTTTGTTGTTGTAAAGATCTCTTATAGTGATGTAAGAGAAATAATTTTAGCAAGTAGTCAATAGTGATGTGATTTCTATGATTCGTTATTGAAATTATATCATGCACCTTAGAGTTACTTACAAGCTTCAAAATTAATTGCATTATTCAACACATATTTAGCCATGCCAATTTAAAATACAAGCTAAGCAATAAATCAGAACTGAAAATAAAAGGAAAACAAAATGTCAGAGTGTTTCTATTGAATTCTTACCTTTTCAATACCTCCTTGTGATGTAACCTCCACAAAAAGTCGATGAAGATCAAGTTCCCTTCCACCTATGATTGGCACCCTGGAAAAAAAATATCAAAAACACTAATTTTAGGCTCAAATAAGATACATGAACCACATTGGCAAGATAAAAATTTAACAATTCTTATCAATCAACGAAACAAGAATCATTTAGTCAACCCTTTATTGACATATAAGATCAATTGAGAAAATAAGGTAGACACCAAGTTTTGGGAAGTATGATTCACATGTTAATCATGTATGAGAGGACTTTCAAAGTATAGAACCTTTAATCTGTGTTAGACAAAGTGTGTAAAGATGGCAGTTGCATTAGTTCCTTGGTGCTTTATGAGAACAAATATTATGAACATTTAGGGTAAGATTTTATCCCCCTAAAATGATGGGGGAGAAGGAAACCATTCTCATGTTCTTATAGACTAGTAGATTTCCTTGCAAAACAATATTATTTTCCATTCTTTATAACAAATTACATAAGTCCTAAAAAATACATAAATGAAATGACCACGATGCCCTTAGAATACAAAAATTTCATTATTTTCCTAATTCACCCACTTCTCTACATCCTTAGCAACTCTATTAATAATTGTCCCATGTTTCCTCTATTATCACCTATATTAACCATCTCTAGAATTTTGCTCTTTTAATACCGGAACCAACAACATCAATGAAATTATGAACAACAATTTGAAAGAACTAAAAAAGCACAAATGTATTCAATAGATCGTTTCATTCAAGATTTTAGATCCCATAGGATGAGATCATCCTGATTTTTCCATGGAATGAGATGCAGTGGTGTTCTAGTCCATCCCAACACTTAGGATAGTAGATGTCCCGATATGTGCTAATTGGGATGCATAAATGATGATCAGACGGTCCCATCCCAACACTTGGGATAGCAATCCATCTTAATGGACCATGAGACATCCTATCAGGATTTGAAACTATAGTTTCATTAATATGTGATGTCAAAGTGGAGTTTGTCACCATCAGAATAAGCACTCAATTATAATCACTAGTAGTTCTTTTTTCTTAACTTTGAGTGTTACTCCTAGATGTTAGGAGAATGATGGGTATGGTTTTTATTTTAAATTAGCTTTGGAAAGGGCCTTACCATAATCTAATAAGACATTAAAGGGCAGAATAGTAATTACCAATTAGGATTTTTCTTTTGCTTTTCTTATCTTTTTTGCGGGTGGAAGAGGGATACAAAAATAATCTAGCTCTTATGAGAGCTAACTAGTCCATGAGTAAATAAAAAGTGGCACGTGGGCTTTTTCATTAATTTTAAAACCATCTTTCCATGAATTAGAAGAGAAGCCATTTCTGTGTAAGACAAATCAGGAGATAAAGGTGGTTAAAATGGATTGGGAGATGCAAGACCACTAGAGTTGGCCTGTGATGCATAAGAGGACTATTGGAATATGGTAATTTGGTGTTCAAAGCAATTCAATTGTTTCTTGTCCAATACCTGAGAACAAAACAAGAAATAGCAAAACCAAATTTATTTGTGAATGCTCAATTATGAAATTCAGACTATGGTTTTCAAGAAAGAGGGACAATGGCAAGAAAAGAAAGCTAAGGGACTTAGGGCTTAATTGAAAACTTTGTTGTATTTTTGCTACCATATTTTAGTAAGTAATGAACACAAAAATAAACAGAATGCAGCAAATTGATTTTAGTGGCCACTAACAATGGAAACTACTAAGCCTTAATTTCAAACTAGCTAGGACTCGCTATATGAATTCCTTTCCTTCATTCTACTTGGTTTGGAGCCATATTTTTTTAGACATGTAGAGACACCAAATATTTTCCTTACTACTTTATTCTATATAATTTTTGATCTACCTCTATCCCTTTCCTTCTATATATATCAAATTACCCCTTTGTACTAATGCATCTTCTATTATATATATCTAAATTATATAAGTCATGCTTTTTAAATTTGTCCTTAATTGTGCTACCTTCACCTTTTAATGAATGGCTTTATTTCCCTTTTTTATATCTTCTTATATAACTCTACCTATGTTTTTTACATAACTGGTCCAAGCTCAGATAAAAGAGGAGGGTTACGGCTTAAAATTATAGTCATACCTAATAAACATGAGTCTAGAGAAAAGGAATCAATAGCACAACTTAAGATAAATAGATTGACACATTAAACCTAGCAAACCATAAAGCAAAGACAAGTATTCACTGGCTGAAATCTGATGGTAAACTAAACCATATCAACAATAAGCAATAAATCAAATAAAGAAAATTAAAGCATAATTAGAGGAGGAAGGGGGGATGAGGAGAGGTTGCTATGGCCAACATTTTCTTTATTTCTTCTTAAAATTTCCAGCATACATCATTATTATACACCCAAAACCAGGCCATATACAAGATCAATCTAATTTGACTTTATTTAGGACTCAATTATAGAAGCTATGTCTCCCTTCTAAAGTTCACTGATCAGCCAAAGTAATACTGACACTCTACAAAACAAACGTTGTCTATGCTGTGGTTCCATGTGTACAGCTATTTTCTTTATTTGCTAGCTATTTTCTTTTCATTTATTCTGTCAAAAAAGATATAAAAAAAAACTAAAGAAAATTAAAAGACCCTCAATTGACACCTGACTAGGTCTCCATGAGACATCATTTCACGTCCATCCTATTAATCACTGCCTGCAATCTCCTCAACAGTGTTGGACGTCACAATGTGTCCAAGACACCTTCTCCATCATCTCAGTAAAGTGGTTGGAGCCCTTCATTATGTAAAAACCTTATCCAAGAGCCTACTGTACTAATTCTCTCACCCATTACATCCTGCCTTGGTGTGCAATGAGCAATCTTCAAACATTGTTACATCATGGTCCCCATTCTTTAGGAACTTGCACCCCTTGAGTTAGGTAAGGGACCCAAGAGCCACCTCCGCCTGATCAAACATGTTGCAGAAATAATGTCCTGATCGTACACTCTAACATCACTGGGCAAAGATCCTTGATGGGTGCTTCTATAATGGTAAGGCCCCCACGCTAGGAGCATGTGTTTGCAAAGCTATCATGTTGCAACTTCTAGTCAAAAAGTTGTGGTCATCATAGAATTGTAGAAATATGTGACATGCTTTACCTATAATCACATCACAATACATGATCCATGAGCAAACCCCCCCCCCAAAAAAAAAAAAAAAAATCAAATAAGTGATGAGACACCTTCTCATGAACCTTGAGATTGGTATTATTTCAACCTTATAGGGATTAGGTTGCAGTTTAATCTTCAGGTTCAACATATGGGAAGCATCTTTGGAGACTCGATTAGTGTAGCTACTACAATTAATCACTAAAATTCAACTGTCCAATACACCGCATTCTCGTCTAAAAAATATTGCCTCATCTTCAATCTTCACGATCATCTTCATGATGTGGAGTCAAGAATGTCACGGAATGGCGTAGTGGTATACTTACTCATCTTCTTCGCTGCTAGCACTCATTTCTTCATCACTCTCTTATGCTTAAACAACATCTTTGGCCTTCTATTTGAGGCTAGCATGGGCAATGAGATGGGCTTTATCAACAAACTTTACTTACCAATTGGAGCATTGTACAGAGAACCGACCGAACCCTTTGTTAGTGGAGCATTGCATTTCAGTCCTAGACTTCAAACTCACATCTATCCATTCCCTGCACTCAATGGGCCTGTTAGTTTGTTGCAATCAACTATGGAGGCTATTGTGTCTTCAACTAGCTTAATCCAAGTGTTGGGCATTCAAATCTTAAAGAATTTCAAGGAAAAAGGAAAAAAAAAAAAAAACTCTAGGACCAATCTCTTTTTTTCTTTCTCAATCCACAAATGTGTAGAATCTATTGATAGTTAATTTGGAGGAAACTTCAGGTTCAAACACTGGCAATACATTCAAATCAGAACATGCTCAACCCATGGAAACTCGGATCAAATAGCTAGGCTATAAAACTCTGACAGCATACTCAAAGTTCAAACTCCCTCGCACAAAATGGGCGAACTGAATTTGGAGTCCCTGCTTATATTTAGGAGGCATGAATTAACGAGTCACAGCTGCCTTCATGACACAAGAAAATGATAACACGAGGCATAAATCCTTCAAAAATTGGGCCACCAATCACAACCAATAATAGTTTCCTATACCACAAACAAGCTAATATGTGGTTAAGGATGTCAGCTATTTCATAAAATTAACAACATCTCAAACATTATTTTAATTGGAAACTTAATAAAGCTAATGATGTTACGCAATCTGAAAATATGACAAAAGATACTATTGACTACACCTAGAAGTTTTTGTCCATGTGGACAATGAAAATTTTAGCAACCCAACCATGCTGAAGAATCCTTCAACAATCTATTGGTGGAGCTCTTTCAGGATTCTTCACCAAATTTCTTTGGTAGGATCTATTTGATTCTGATTTCATTAATTATTAGCTTTGGGAACCAAAGAAACAGAAACTGTTATGCTTTTAATAAATTCATTTTCATGAAGTGGTGGAAGTTGCAAGATCTATCATTGTGTTTTCTTTAACATACAAAGATGAATACTCATTCAAAAGGTTCAGTGCACACCGTCAATGCTCTAAGCGACAAGAACTTGCATATTAAACAACAAGACACTTTGTGCATGCTAAAATGTTAGCAATGACAACTAGCAACTAAACATATTTACTGCCTATACACTTTCTGTACAACTTATAAAATATTGGATTACGTACACATCTTGCAATTGCTGAATACTACCAAAAAATTTGATTTGGTCTCAGTGCTGGTCAAATGCAATTCAGCAGTGGGGTATGTCATGACTTGCGCCTAGTTGCTGAACATTTCTTAAAACGACTGTTATTTTGTACCTTGACAATTAGATTACCTTCCTAATCTTGAAATTTTTTGCACCAATCTAGTGTTGGCATCCTCTATCATGATTATATACTTGATAATCAAATTGCTCCTACCATTATTGAGCTTAAGAACCATCCTATAAACTAAAGCACACTTGCTTCCCTATTGTAGGTACATTTAACAACTAATGATACACCTACTATATGGCCTAGTATGTGCCAAAGGCCTCTTAAGTATATACTTATTTCTTTCTAAAAATAAGTTGGCTTCCAAAAGAGCAAGAATACATTCAAATAAATCATAAGCAGATACCGAATACTTTTAGGGGCTATTGGATTATGTGTCAAGTCAAGTTGGGCATGATGTTAAAGGCAAATAAAACCCTCCTTGGCCTTCATCATCATGCATGCACTCATGAAACTATAAGAAAAGAGTGGAGACACAAAAATATGCAACTTTCAAAATATTCAAGCTTCAAAATTTGGGAAATGGGTTCAATTTGATTTCTTCGAATTAAGAATATAAGCAGGAAACAAGAATAGCGACCAAAAGCAGATAAAAGATAAGTTCATAAATTATTTAATAAAATATTAGAGAAATACTGGCCCACCTTAGATCTAGAACACAGATACCTTCACCTACCCTTTTTATTTACCTATACATAATTTCTTTCCCTAATCTAGGAATGCAATGATCTAAGGCGGCAACCACCAAACCTGCGTAACTCAATTCCCTAGAATCCCTATTGCTTGTACACATCTTGAAGTGACATCAGATATAGATATAGAGAATAAAAAGGCAAGAGAATAGCTGTGGTTACCAAGCCTCCACACAAAGTCCTAGATCTAAGAACAAAATGCAGAATTAGGGACAATTGCAATGCTGTAGATGGATCAACTATTTTTAACCCTAAATGACCTAACAATACAACTAGCAGCAGATTCAGAAGTAACAGTCATCTAGAAGAGCAGATGCAACGGCAACATGTTGAGCCACAATGATCTAATCCCTACAACTAAAGAAGCCTGCAACTAGGAAAATTCAAGTCCATGTTCTATAATCTTTAGATGTTGCAGTGAATTTTTCATAATTATAATTAGCTATAATCGATAACATCTCAAGTAAGCTGAATATCTAAATCTTAATCCAAACCTAGCCAACTAGAATATATCCTTAAGCTATCATGTCTAAACTATTCCCAACAATATCCTTTCCATGTAAAAACAGTCTATACTTGTGGAAACAAATCCGCAGCACAATGTAGTGCATTAAGAGAACAAGGTTCTGTCCCCTTTATGCATCAACCCTCCATGGCACAACAACAACAGTGGTAAATGTTGTCAGCAAAATCAGCAAGTGCCAACAGTTGATAAGTAATGAGTAGTCTTCTTCTGTCAGAACCATATTATCACATCAGAATAGCTACACCTTTTAGTTGCAAATTTCTTATTAGGAGGGTAAGGATCAAAGTGGATACACGTCACAGACATCTACAAGAAAGTACCATCTTCATCCATGCCGTAAATACAACTGCAAGCATAATTACGATGTACCAAACCGAGAATCACGAAATAGTAATTAAACAAGACAAGATCCAAATTTCAACGACCTAATTGGCTTTGAATGCAGCTTTCGCACTTCAGACCCCCAAAACTTCCACTGAAGTCGAGTTGCATGGGCTTCCACAGATCTTAATTTCACTGCTTGAATTAGGCAGTTCCTTGAACTCAGCCACGTTGGTTTCATTTATTACAATGCACTGATTGATGAGAGATTCTTACAATTCTAACAAAACTTTTGCAATTCCTCCTTTCGGAAGATGAAGCGGCTCTTTAAAAAAGTCACCTTCTATAAGCTCCTTTCAAGCTTTCACAAGTCATCATGTAAAAGTAAATGAAAAAAGAGAATGGTAAGCAAAACATAAGCAAAAGAGAAAAATCTGAATGCAACAAATTTATGCTGCTATCCAATTGGTTAGGGTTCAGTTTTCCTGACAGTGCTACTCAAAAGATTAATTAAAAACCAGGCTGGCTGATTTTTTCAAAGATTGTTCCTACATGGATGCCACACTGTCAAAACCGATGTTGCTTGCCGCTGCATGCATTGTCCAATGTCCATACGAACTAGGTATAAAAACTGCAAAGATAACTCTAAAACCAAGTATGGCAGAGGCCTCAGACTCCAGTTTTGGACAGTCAATTGGATAGTTTGCCTCTTTTGGTATGCTGGCATAGAGTACCCAGCACTCTTTCCAACATAGGGAAAGTATCTGGCATCATAGGATTGAGCATCACAATTTGGTGATGATGCTCCATGAATATTGTCAGTGAAAGAGTCTCCTTCAAGAATAATGTGCCCAGTCTTTTGAAGATTGATGGCCAATTCCAGACCTTCCCAAGGACTTTGTAACACAGATTCATGAGCAGAATGGGCATGAAACCGAACATAGCCTACCAATAAAAGCAAGCCATATGATCTCTGTATAAGAAATCCCACTGCAACCATGAATGGCCCAGATCTGGTATTCTTGAATAGGCTCTATTAACCATAAGAGATGTGCTATTACACAAACTGAACGTCGATATGACGGTATACTCCAAAAATAGAAAATCTGAGTGCAATAGGAAGTCCTAATATTTCTGTTCATGTATTACACCTTTCCTAATTGGGACAGTATGACTTTCTTAAATGGAGAATAATGTAATGAGCAACGACAGGATGAGCAGTTGAGCACCATCTCACAGAGCAAGCAGACAGGTTCAGTTTT
This sequence comes from Metroxylon sagu, assembly GCA_017589505.3. Classification (NCBI taxonomy): domain Eukaryota; kingdom Viridiplantae; phylum Streptophyta; class Magnoliopsida; order Arecales; family Arecaceae; genus Metroxylon; species Metroxylon sagu. The sequence goes on from JACVBY030000586.1 coordinate 782,267, forward strand.
CTATTCAAAACCTAGAACCAACTTCAACATTCAAACTCAATAAAATCAGATGATCACGGGCGGTCCACATTTCATTTAATTAGGTGAAGTTTGTAATGCCATTCACCTAATATGTCTCCAAGTAAATGACAAAAATATCTAAGAGTTGCTATTTATGTGGCATTGAGTTGCTATTTATGCGGCATGAGCTGGCTGCTCAACAGCACAGAACCCATACGCAGTAGGAGATTGACTCCAAAAAAGGAACTGATCAGAATTAATATAATCTAATGTTCACATAACAAACCAGTGAGCTTGTTAAGAAATATCCTGACCAACAGCTCTTGACTAGATTTCCAGCAAGCCTCAGCCATAACATTTAGATCTTTCGGTATATGAAACTAAAGGTTCTTCTGCAAAGAGTTATTTCTTACAAACAAATTTTGGTAACTGAAATTATTACTGACAAAACTAAGGAACCAAACTGTTAAACAATGATGAGGTTTTACCAACTAAAACAAGTTGTGACACAAGCATATTTTCACTTTTTTTTATGTTGCATATTACAATACAATGATGAGGTTTTACCAACTAAAACAAGTTGTGACACAAGCATATTTTCACTTTTTTTTATGTTGCATATTACAATTCAAATATTCTCTTCTACTGATGGTGTTTCCAATGTGTTAAGATATCCTACTAATGAAAGAACTAAACCCTGCCTATAAATGTTGAGATATTCTTGCAACAGTTCTCCATGAATATGAATGATGTTTCAATGCTGTGATCGGAAAAATGAACTATTTTGGCACTGGTTTCATTATAGTATCTGGCACCTTGCATGACACTTGATATTAAATTTATTGTTGAAGGCTCATCCTTCATTATGGACTTCCCCAATTTTCATTAACCCATTTAATATAATCTTTTGAACCATTTTGAAAGACTTGTAGGTTAATGATATGTTAAAGCGGAGAGCTTTGCTGATATCAAGATGACCACTCATTCTATTTCATTCTTGAACTACCCTTTAAGCAAAATTTGATAACTAAGTTATCTCCTAGTATGCGATTTTTTGAAGAAATAAATTTATTGAGTTCTGCTATATATCAACTTGTTCAAGTCATTCCCATACCACAGACAAATTCCACCATCATATATATATATATATATATATATATATATATATCTTGAGAGTAAACAAACATTCAACAGTGAACAATTATAGTTGAAGCCAATTTGGAGCTATACTATGAAGTTTTAGGTGATCGTGATCAAATAAATAAAAAGAGCGATGAAGACAAGTTCCGGCATCCACGTGGTTTACCAAAAAAGTCCTGTCTGAGGAATTTGTACCCTTTAGACAGCAGAAGTCTTGGCTGCAAATCATGCGTGCCTAGATTTAGCAAGTAACTCACGTTTAAGAATGTAAGTGTCCAGTACTAGATGATGTATTGGGCATCCATAAATTAGCAAATAATGATTCTAAAAGTCAATTCCTGAATGGGAGAAAGTTTGCCAGTTACACATTGGACTATATGAGCACTTACCACTGAAAGAGTCATTAGACACAAAAACTGCAAAATGATAAAGCAACAATACTCCATCTTCCCTCAATCAGCATTCCAAAAAGCTTTGTTTTTATATCATCAACCATTATCAAACAGATATATGCTTTGACCTTCTAATGAGAAAGTGAAAAGCATAAGCTATCCTTCTAAGGATAGTGAGGTGCAGACTAAACCAACAAGGAAATTTATGAAAGAATTTTTCAAAGTAATGTAGAGCATATAGACAAGAATAAATGCATAAAGAACTTTGCTTAGGTTAGAAAGATGGCCAAAAGGCAAAGATCTTCTTACATGAATTTAGTTCCTAATGTAGCATGCAGCTTCTCTAGAGTTTCCCGAAACAACTTTGGATTGGAAATGACCTCTTCATACTTCGCCAGCGGCTTTGGATACGGTTTATAATTTTCAGTAGCTCTTCCCTCCATCATCTGGTTCGTGACAGAATTCGGCGCCAACTGCTTTCCCTTGTCAGCAACCCCAACCCCAACCTTCGTCTCATTCATCTCCTTCGCGCTTCGATATCTACACAGAGGCAATAAAATTAAATAAGAAAATCGGCACAGAATACAGCGAAGGGAGAACCAACCCAAGCCCGAGACACAGAACCAAGTGAACAAACGCGATGTGAGGATCCGATCACGATGCGATCCGATCTCTGGATGCAAAAGCCGCGCAGATGGACCTGGAAAGCCATGGAAACCTTTCAAAACTGCGTAACAAATCGAAACACCGTCGTATCGACACAACGATTCCCAGAAGAACTCCAAATCCCTCTTCAGGCCCGATTCCTAGAAGGCGCTTGTTTTGCTCGCCTTCGGTGGGGGGACATATTCAAACACCTGAATCCCATTAGAAACAAAAGAAAAAAAAAAAAAAAAAAAATCTAAACCTAGCATACCTCGCCACGATCAACTTAAGATCAAAATTTTAAAAACAGAAATAGTTTGCTCTGTTGCCAAAAAAGACCGTAAAAATCAAATATTATTTATTACATAGCAGTCAAATTCCAAAACGTCGTTTGTTTTTTAATCACGAAGATTAGAGAAAAGAAACATAGCAAGGAAACCCCGTGGCTTTATCAATGGAGGAAAAGAGAGACATTGTCAAATATAATAGGGGGACTCACAAAGCGCTCGTTTACCTTCTCCCACAGTAGTCTAAAACGCAGGGGAAATAGAGAATAAACTAAAGAAAGATTCGAGGGAGTACCAACCAATATTATTAAGTAAAGAGTAAAGAAATACGATACATTTTCTGGTAGGGTACCAGGAGAGCCCAGCCGAAGATTTTGCGAGATGAGGTCAGGGGGGGGGTGGAAATATGAATGATTATTTAAGAAAGGGGGAGGAGGAGAATGGTACCAAGTATAACGCCTTCTCTTTTGGGGAAATTCATTTATTACGCGATGGAGGGGCGTTGGTCGTCGCGAGGCAGGCAGGGATTGGAAACGACGGGTCGCATTTGGGCCTCAGCGGTATCGGCGAAACCCCTCGTCGCGGGGACGTGGGATGACCAAGGCGGCCATTTTCCGGTCGTCCGCATAAAATTTTCTTCGCAGGGGCTTCGTTACTCTTGGAGCCGGCGGGTCATTCGCTCGCTGACCGATACGGATTGCAGAATTTTCTAGTCCGCATAATTTTTTTTATGCGTGGGTTTGGGTTTGGGTTTGGGTTTGGGTTTGGTGGGGCAAGGGCCAGACAGCAGTACCGGACCTCAGGTTGTTTTTTGTCCCGGGCTCAAGGGACCCACCTCAGGGGCTTCGCTGATGGGAGAAGGGGGATTGCCGATTTTATTAGTCCGCATAAAAAAATTTATACGCGCGTTTGGTCGTGATTGGTGGAACTAGGGGCAGATAGGGTGCACGGTTGAGAGGAGGGTAAAAAAAGGGGAAAAAATAAAAAAAAAAAAAAATCAATCTTTGGCATACCTTGTACCTGACCTCACATATTCCAACCTTGCGTGAGATATTAAAAATTTAAAGTTCTGTTCTAAAAAAAATTTTATTAATTTTTTTTATTGACCCGCTTACATAAATTATTTTGCTTTACTTAAAAAAATCAAAAGAATAAATTATATTTTTAAATTATTATTTATCTATTGAATTAGAGGTAACACTTTACCATTCAAAATTATCTAAATTAATTTTTTATATATTAAGTAATCTTTTTATTTTTTTAAATATTCATGATTTTCTTTTGTTTGTCTTTCACCCTCGATGTATTTCAAAAAGAAAAAATAAGAATGCAACGTTTATAAAGTTATATAATGAAAATAAAAATATCTTCTTATGATATAATCTATATTTTATAAAGAGATATAATATTATTATTTAATTAGTAAATAGTAACTATGAAAATTTATTTCTATTTAAAATATATGTTTAATTTATATATCAAAAGTATAACTAAAACTATAATTTGATAAGAGAAAATTGAGCTTTAATTATAAAGAAATAGTATATAATTAGTATGCAAAGTAAATATGGCAGGGTATTATGGAAAGATGAATAGATTTTAGCAACTTGTCTGCAAAAGTTATAATATAAAAGAACATAAATAATAGATATCGCAATTACTTTTCAATGTATAAAAGAATATAGATAAATTATTTATCCATCTAAGTGTTACTTGGATAGTACTTAGAAAAATATAGATTCCTGAGTAATTTTGATACCTCAAAGCCTAAAATTTAAATTCATTTTCACCCTCATCAAGTTTTATTCACCATCACATTGACCACTCAAAATTTTACTTAAAATAATTTAATCTTAATAATTTTTAAAATAAGTGAATATAATCCTTCTATTAACATTCAAATTTGATCTTTGCATGCTAATGATTCATACGCACAGTAGAGTATCTCCCAGCTGAATATCCATATTCTTGTTTGAATATTTTGATTTAAAATTTATTTTTCTATTTCTTGCCATAAGTTATTTTATTCTTATCCTTGTCCTATCCTATAGCTATTAATTTACAATAAAGTTTTATCAATATTTATCCTTCACATGACAAGGATAAGCTCTATCCCTATTCCTAAGTAAAAACTATCTTTTTATCTAATTTCCTTCTTGTGAGCATATCGGACAATCATTTGTTCAAGGATTCTCTTAGCTGCATAGAAGGGGTGCAACGGATTGTCGTATCTTGAGAGTGGAGCGCAGAAATTCATTTCGAAGTAGTGGAGGCATTTTCTCTTTAAGAAAAGCACAGATTGTTGTATCTTAAGAGAGGAGCATAGAAATTCATCGCGATGCAGTGGAGACATTTCCTCTGAAAAGCACAGTGGATTGTTGTATCTTGAGAGAGGAGCATAGAAATTCATCCCGATGCAGTGGAGACATTTTCTTTGAAGAGTGTGGCATGCTTCAATCCATAAGTTTTTCTAAATTATCCATAGGCTTTTCTAAGCTATTTTTCTTATTAATTTTTTTCTCTTGTTTGGGTTTTTATTATTATTAATGCATATTCCTAAATTAACATAAATATTATTTGATGTTTTAATATTTTCAACATTCTTAGAGAGGAAATTATTTTTTTATTAATTTAAGAAGTTCTCTTTGTGTTCCATAACATAGATATTATTAATTCTCGTCATCTATGATGAGATTGCAGCCCTTCCACAATTACTTCTAGATGCAGGATTCTATTTTAATTGGATTTTTGTTCTCGATCTTCTTCTATCCATCCCGAATTCTTAATCAATTTTCGTCGAATAAGTAAGGCTTATGGCTAGAGCTTTTTATGGTGATAAACTACTGAGAACCATAGCCAGTCCAAGAGCAGGAGGGGCCCTCCCAAGACCAGGATCGGCAATATCAATATTTTCTCTATCTCGAAACATTTATTTACTCATCTTGATAGTAGCATTAGCGTCGATCAATCCATGGAGAAGGTCATATGCAATTTTTTTTTAAAAAAAAAGAAACTCTTGTATGCTTTGACTCTATCATTTCTTCGATCTCAAACTATGCTTTTTTTTCTTTGCTCCATATGTTTGTGATTGAACATTTTAGGTTTTTTGATAGTTGTATTTACTTTTTTATTTATCTTATTTGCATTTCTATATCAATAAACATTTTCTCACTAATCTTTTATGCATTTTCTTTACAATTGTTAAATACAACTTTACCTTTGTTTCTTTTTTTCCCTGTTTCTTGATGTTTATTAAGGTAGAGAACATGGAATTCTACCTGAATGGATACTAAATGAAAGCATCTGGAAAATGCATTTTATATTTCCAATTTTATAGATTTTCATAGGAACTTTAATTAGGATGCTTGCTACTATAATCTGAAATCAGGTTTAGCTAGAATCATTCAAATAATACTTATCATGATAGCTTATCGATTCAGGCATCAATGGGTCAAAGAGGATGATTTGGCTAAGGCCTCGAAGTTCAAAATAACTCTGGCATATATGATGATTTTTGAAGAAGAGAAACTAGTAACAAAAGTCATAAATAATGTTGCAGATTCACCTATAAAAGGATTGGCGTGTCAGCAGATTATTCAATTATTAAGGAGAATAGGATTAAAGCCTATAAGTTAGTCATCGTAGTGGATACTTATCTCCCCTAAATGAAGTTGAACAAGTAGTAACAAAATTGAAGGATGACTAGAAAGAGTATAGAATAATTTTTATATTTTGCAAAATATTCTTGGGTCCTATGATGAAGTGCTCTTGATTGTGACAATTAGGAAGAGGTTAACTCTGAATAAACTCAATAGTAGGTAGGTTATCTGTGGGATATTAGTCACAGATCACCCTTAAAGAGTTCACCCCTGAATGAACTCAGTGGTAAGTTATCTATGGGGTATTAGTCACAAATCATCCTTAGAGAGCTCATGGGATCGCCACTGTCAAAGATTTGAGTGGGATCACCACTATAGGAGATTTGGTGACTCCCTAAAGATGCTCATTTCTGATCGTAACACACAAAAAAAGAAATATTTTCCAAGTCTTTTAGGTCAATCCTTAGAAATTAGATTTTTGTCAATCTTAGACCACCACTATCCTCATTACCTTTTTCTTGTGATCAATTACCTCCTCCTTCAAGAATTGAAATCGTAGCAAGATTCAACCAAATAAATTGGTCCTAATAAGTTCACCTCCAATTGAGCTTGGTAAGGAGATACGAAGGAAACTTCCTTCTCTTTTTTATAGTGATGCAAAGGACAAGAAATTAGAAAGAGAGTGATAGATTGATTTTATCAAGTCCATCAATAATCTCACTTACCATCAAGTCCATCACTAATCTCACTTGCTAGAGATATAAAAGGATCTTCCATCTCCTTTATAGCAACATAAAGGTTAGTGGATTGAAAGAAGAGCTTAGCATACTAACATCTTTTGATGACCGATAGTGCTGTAAATAGATTGAAACAATTAAGAATATGCTTTGTCTTGATATGACTTAATTTCATGTTCAAATTTTAATATTGGAACGAATTCAACCTAGTACGTCGTTGGGTGGGGTTGGGGTCATGTATGACCCAACCTAACTTAAAATATTCAAGTCTTGTGTGAGGATTAGGTCACAAAAGTCTTAGTTCAAACCTACTTAAAAAGTATTTAGATAAAATTTTTGTATGAAAGAACAAATGTAATAAAATCAAGCATATACACAAGAAAAACCAAAAGTCAAATAATTAGCATGCATCATAAGGTTCAACCAAGACTTTCATTTATTCTATTTCAAAATGTGCCTTTAACAATTGCTCTAATCTAACAAATTATACCTTAAATTTACTTTTTTTCATAATTAAGTTATGGTAACATAAAGCGTTAGAAATTAATAGAAAGAATTTAATTCCTTCTAAACAAAAAGAACACACAAACTTTCTTTCGTTCCATCTTATATATACTTTTTTAAAGTTGTTTGATTTTTACCTTGTACTTCTAAAAGATCAATCTTTCTGCAAAAAAGATACAAATAAAAGTTGGAACAAACTACAATGATTATTTTCTTATTGTCTTTAAAATCACTATCTTTGTATTGGAATAGTATATAGACCTTATATTGAATGGTTAATGATGTGAGACTTAAGGTTAGAGTTATTAATTTCATATAAACAAATAAGTAATCTCTTAATATAAGTATATAACTATTTGCTATGATTTTATTTTCAATCAATTTGGAGTGGGCAAAATCCATGCATTGATGATGATGTTCAAAAAATAAGAAGTACACTTATCTTGACGACGCAAGGTCAATAATGGGTCAATAATGATCATCATTATATATTTTAATGGTGTTTGATTTACGAGAATTTTATGTTGTCGTTAACCCTGCACTTAATTAAAAAAATTATAAGATTACCATATTTGTAATATTATTAAAAGATTAAGTGAAAAATATAATTTAAGACCATCAAATTTTAGTAATATGATGTACATATTTTTTATATAAAAATTAAATTATTATAATTTTTGAAAATTGGAAGTTATCGGAAAAATAAATAATATCTGTTCTTAGGTTGAGAAAGCGCTTTACCTTTAAACGGCGCCTTGTATATGCCCGTACGGTCGAGACCAATTGAGATCCGGTTCGTTTCGGCCATCCATCGACGTGAGCGGGATCTCAAACCTCTTAGAAAGCTTGCGGTGAGCTCGTAACAGCGTTGTTTGAGGCGGCCGAAGCCGCTACTCTACTGCGCGAGATGGTTGCGAGCAGCATGAAGCACCGGTGGGACGGCGCCGTGAAGCAGGTAACCAAGTCCAACTTCTCCGCGGCCCTCCAACAGATCAAGGCCCGCATCCAGGACGCCGACTTCATCGCCGTCTCATCCCAGAAGACCGGCGACTTCTCCGCCTCCTCCTCCCACCGCTATCCCTGGCGCCGCGTCCTCCCCATCGACATCCCCGAGACCGCCTACCTCAAGGCCAAGCTCGCCGCCGAGACCTTCGAGCTGCTCCAGTTCGCCGTCTGCCCCTTCCGCCTCCAAGGCTCCAAACTCGTCGCCTTCCCGTGAGAATACTAACTTAAGCGGCAATAATTTCTTTGGAAATTTGAGGAATTCGTGAACAGTTTCGATATTTTGGACATGCCAAGAGATCGGTTATTTCTTGATGTTTCAGTTTCCACTTGATTATTATTTCATTCAATTAGGATGATTAAACTTTGAACATCGATATCAACTTGATTTCTATCCTACTTGATTTGAAAATCGTCCGCATCGATAAGGAAAATACGAGGATTTTCTTGTTCTCAATTTCTATTTGCTCTTCAAAATGTAAGAATCAGTTATTTGTTGATGCTGGGATACTATTTCCAATGTGATTCCTAGACTGCTTCCCTTATAGCTTTTTATTATTAACTCTGTGAAAGATTCTATTACTTGTTTTCTCTTGATCAGAATCCTATTTATGCCCTTGCACCTTCTTTTACTCTCAATATATTATATATGTTATTGGATTTCTAAAGGTGATTCAAACATAACTCATAGCTAATGTAATTGTAAATGAGCATTAGGTTAATCACAGATGTGCAACAAAGTATTTTGATAAATTTCTTATGGCTAATGTAATTGTAAATGAGTATTAGGTCAATCACTGATGTGCAACAACCTATGTTGATGGCTTATACCAGAATTTTTAAATCATGATTGGTCATAGCCTCAGATAAGGCATCTTATGCGGTCTGTAGATATGTTGTTTGCTCACATTTATGTTTAGAGTACAATTATTGTAGAACTTACCATACAGCAATATCATAGAACATGAAGTCTAAATCTCATAGAGTCTTTCCATCATACTCCAAGAAATGATTTCATTTTAAGGGCCCTAGAAGCTGCTCTTCTTTTGCTCCAAAATTCTTGCTTAATCTCAAGATCCATCCAAGTTTATGATCCATACAGACTCTATGGTTACCTGAATTTCCTGTTGAGAACTCTAAGCATAATCCTGTCTATCCTGATACTCTAATCTGCTTCCTTGAGATTAGATTCTAGCACAAGTATATCATATCTGGCTGAGTTTCCAATCCTAGAGCTTCAGCTCCTTCCTACCCCTTCATAACAAAGGTTTTTGGATGATGTTTGGTCTCTCTGAGGCCAAGGAAAGAGCTCAAAAACATCAACACGAAAGAGACAAATAGATTTTTCCATACTCTCTCTTAGAGATAGCATTACAATGCTACCATTTCGTTGGTATAAAAGTTGTTCTGGGTGCATTCCTAACGATGTGATATGTGATAGCAAGAATGTTTTAGTGTTACAATAATTTGTGCTTGAGTGTAATAGCGGTATTGGCAGAGTCATTAACGATGTTGCTATCATTTTATAACCATGTTACTGGTATTGCATACTTATTGTTCGCACAGGGCCTCCAAGTTAAATGAACTGGAGGCACAATTCCATATCATTTAAAACATTAATGGAGTTATTTAAATAAGTCTTGTTCAAACATCATTCCTGTACTTTTGATGGTAGACTAGCTATTGGGACTTAAAGTATATAGGGTGCTTGGTACAGTAGTGGATGTGGGTGGAGGCTTACTAGTCCACCTGATCGGTGGCCATGTATTGGGTACTGGTATGGTACTAGTACTAGTACCATATCCGGTACGGTAGACCTTGGAGATGATTGTAAAAGAAGTGGATACACAATAGGCTCATAATGGCATAGTAACTTAATCAATGCATGCATGTCAAATCAAAACCATTATGTCCAATATGTACTTGGGGAAATGGCGGGGAAGGAAAGAAGCATGAATGCTTGCTCCTCCTCCTAATAAAACTACAAAATTGAAGTGGTGGGTGTAGATTATGAAGTGAAAATGCCTAAGATAAATGCATGCATGAGAGGATGGCATAATCATGAATGGGAGAGAGAATAGTTAGCCCAAAATATCCTTAGCCTAAGGATAGTGTTGGGTCAAGAATGACTCCTCTAGTCTCCCTTCTCTTCGGCAACAAAGCTTCACTAAATCCATTCAACACTCAGTAGAATGGATGGAAGTGGAACATCTTATGAATGAGCAAAGATTCGATAGAGAGGGGAGTGAAAAGTATTTATCAAGTGTACCCCTAGGATAGGACAAGACTATCAGGAGTTCAAATTGAAGAGTTTTTTTAGATGGGATATAATTTGTTCAAGGGGCATCTGGATGGCATACAATTGCAATTTGGACATCAAGATCACATGAAGTTACTATCCGGACACTTGGATGGCAAGAGATTGCTGTCCAAGAAAATAAGAACTGTTGCATAATTCTAGCATGTTAAAAGAGGCACCAAAGTTGGATTTCAACACAACATTTAGTTGGCTGTCCATGACTTTATATAGTAGCAACTTGCCTTATGAGTCCAAATTTGTCAATTTGGTGCAAAAATTGAAATTCAATCTTTGACAATTGCTTTATGTTATCTAGACAAACCTTTTGCTAGTTTGAATACAAATGGAAATAGGTTTAGGGAATATCATCATGGGTTGTTGTTGGCCTTGATTGTGTGGTACACTAGCTATTAAAAAGCTTCAATTGTGACCATGGTTTGCCATTTCGTACCATCTCGGTACCAAGAAGTGTACCGATAAAATTCTAACATAGTGTTAGTATGCCTGGTACATCTAGTATGCCTCTTGTACTGAGTTTTGGTATGTCCCTAGTACTGATATGGTATGGTACACTTGGTATGGTACGGTACACTTGGTATGACAACATATCAACTGATACAACGTACCTTACCTATGACAAATCATAACCGTACCCAAGAAAGAAAAGGAAAAGTAGTTTAGGATTGACTTGCAAAGGTCCATAAGACAATGGTTAAGATGGTATTGTGAAGAGGATCCTGAGTAGACATCATACCTTAATAACTAACTTTCTTGGTTATGCTAAAAGCAGATGATTTATAAGGCTAAAAGGAAAAGAAAAACTTTTAGTAGACTCATAAAAATCGAGTTGAGGCTTTGAAAATTAGGGTTTTGGAAAGAAGGCCATCAACCTTGGAAGCCATAGGGGTCCAATCCCTTTTTTTTTAAAGGGAAACTCATGTTCCCTTATGACTTTCAACGAGGTTTTTGAAGTAACGATATTTTTTTGCTGCTGTTGTTCTATATCTAATGGTGGCTTGTGGCATTTGGACTTTCTGATACTTGGGTGAGGTTATTAGATTATTCTGGGGTTTATTGGCCTCTCGGTTGGTTAGATTACATTAAACTATCATTCAGGCTATGGAGCAGCTTAGGCCCACCTCGAGCGCGACAGAGGGATTGTTATTCGTTCTATCGCCCGAACGGCAAGGCTCCGCAACCATTATGCTTTGATAGTGTGAAGCTGTTGTCTGGTTGTTTGAATAGCTGGATGTTACCATCCAGCTCTTGAGTGCGGATACTCTCGATATGCACTCACTCATTCAGATTTGAGCATGAGTGGCTTTTATCTACCTATAAACATCATATGAGGTTGATGATATCCTGGGGAGGCTATAAGTAGCTCCCTGATCTTCACCCATAGTCACCAATTATCTCATTTCCTTCCATGTATCTTTCACTATCTCTGCTTGTGTTCCTTTGTACTCCAGGATGGTGTGTGCTAGCTCAAGTTGCTTCGACCTTTTCTGACCTGGATACCCTCTGAAGCCTTAGTCTGAGGAGAATGTCCTTGCTTTAGATTTTTCCTAAGTCATGGCTCCACTTCATAGATGGCATCACCTTGGGACTCAGTTGGCCAGATTGCATACAACCATCTTTGGGAGATGGTTCTGTTTTCTATTAGGAGCCTTTTGAGCTACTTGGAGAGAGCCACTTTTGGCCTGCTAAGTTAGGTTAGGCAAGTCTAGGACAGCCTCCCCCCTTAGTTGCAGCTGATGGAGCAGGCAGGCATCTTTGTGAATCTGAGGAAGACTTTGACCTCTTTAACCAATTGACTTTTGATTGGGCAACTCTTGAATGCTTGGATACGTTCTTTTTCAAGGGCACATTGCTTCTTCACATTGCATGCCTTTTGATATAGCAGCACCAAATCCTTTTTCAAATTCTTGCTCTCATTCTTATTTCTTTAAATCTCTCTCTCTCTCTCTCTCTCTCTCTCTCTCTCTCTCTCATTCATATAGTTTATTCCCAATACTATATCAATTTGATATTATCTCATTTATTACAAATTTTCTTATTATTTCTTTTTACCATATTTTGTTTCAGTCAGTTTTTCTCCATTTATTTCCTTCATTCATTTTACTTCCACATATAGTTTTTTTCAGAATTTAAGAACTTGGTGTATTTATGTTTTCCATATCTTTCACTTTTTGCTCTTTTTTTCCCCCATTGTATTTCAACCTGTGACTTCCTCAAAATATTCTCTTTTGTTCTTTCCAATGCTCCATGTTTTTGAGCTATCTTTTGTCCCTTTTATCATAATGCAAGTTGGAACTTGTCTGTCTCAATTTTATGGATCATTTGGGAAGGCATAATAGCAATATTTAATGATCACTCAATCTCTTTTTTCTTTTTTCTTTTTTTTTTTTTTTTGAGGGAAAGGGATTTAAACCCCCAATCCCTCATACGATTGCAAATATCTCAGCCACTGAGACAACATTTGTAATTATTTATTGATCACTTTCTCATTTACTTGTCTGCGTGAATGACATGATAATTAAACCAGATGTCTGCTTCGAAGAAAGAATGCCGCAATGCATCAATGACCATGCATGAGTTCAATAGTGCTTTTCCTATTGTATGCATAAATGTTTTTTCCCATTTATCTGATCAATTTTTCAGAGGTTTAATTTAGATTTCCAGAGGCTCACACCACAGCCCACCTTGAGGCTTAGTCCTTTCCTTGTCTCTGCTTAATACTTCGTAAAATCATATTCCTTTTCCTTATTTGCATATTTACATTCCTTGGTTTGCTGATGACACAATAGATATCTAATCTCATGTCGTACAGGTACAACTTTCATTTGTTCCCCCGAGATGAGCTAAATTTGGGCATGCCTTCTTACAGTTTCTCATGTCAGACTTCATTTCTGACATCTATGGCTCAAGAAGGTTTGGATTTCAATGCCAGCATTTACGATGGTGAGTAGCATGTGAGGGATCCAATGAACTCTTGGAATTAATGGAGAACTACTAAATTTTCTGTTGGCTAATTGTTTGGCAGGTATATCATACTTATCCAGAGCACAAGAATCCATTGCAAAAGGGAGAACTCCTACCCCTTGTTTCTGTCCATTGTCTTCATCTCCAAGTCCATCAGTTGCTGATTCAATTTTTATGGGAAGAATCAAGTCAAGAATAGTTTACTGGAGGAATGCTTGTAAAGATCCATGCAATGCGACGGATGGTTGGTTTTCAGATATACATGTTCTAAGTTCTTTTTCATGATCCTACGGCTTCTTACTGTTGTATGTAGCTGTGGTATGTAGGTTCTCTAGCTAAATCCCTGAGGAAACTCATCCTAGGTGGTGAAGTTTATTGTTCAAGGCCCTCGTTGAGCATTGATGTCTGCAGTAATCATCAAGTTCAGCTGGCTTTGGAGGTATAACTTTGAAAGTGTTTGATCTTATAAAACGAGGATGAGTTCATCATTGGATGTGTCTCCTCTTTCATTTTTCTCTCCATATTGTGATGCCAAGTATCATGTCTTGTTTTGTGACCAGTTTACTGGAGGTACACTTCATTAGATTCTTCTTGTTCTTTCTAGGTTGTCCAGATAGAGTTTTAGTTTGCATTAACAGAAGAAAAGCCCATGAAATCAGGCACCCAGTGGCACAAAAGTAGAAATTCATATTTATTTACATCAGCACCACTGCATGCTGGCATAATGCTGGAGTGTATCTGAAAATCAACTGCTTTAGATTCCTTTGTTATGTTTTGTATTAGAACTAGGAAATTCAGGCAAGTTATAAACATTGGTTGTGTATTTGGAGAAAGGTGGTTCCTACTGGTGTAATCTCTTGTAGCTCATTTAAGATTTTTCTCACTGGATGCAGATGGTTACTCATATTTCTGATGACCTTGTTCCTTTAGTTGTTCCAGACAAATCTGGGGTGCCCAAGTCAGTGCGGGTGGTGCTGACTAATTCAGAGGAAGATAAGAATCTTCTCATGGTCAGAGCCATAATATGTTTCTCTCCATGTGCTTGGACTTATGAAGTTTCACCAATTCTTTGCTAACTGATTTTTTAATGCTAGAGTGAGATTCAAAATCTTGAGGAAGAGCAGAACCTGAAAATTCGCGGTTTCCGAGAAGTGCTTGATCTGATCTCCAGTTCCCATAAACCAATCATTGCCTACAACTGTCTACATGGTGATTTTCCTCAATAAACTTATTGGTGATATGATCACCAAAGGTTTAGTTTTGTCTGCCATTGATACAATGATGGTATTAATTCTTGCAGAATTTACGTTCATTCATTCGAAGTTTCTTTCCCCTTTGCCACCAAGCCTGAGTGAATTTATGTGCTCTTTGAGGTTGGTCTTCTCTAATATAGTTGATGTCAACCATCTGTTGAAGGAAATTGGCCCCTTGAGAAAAGCCAACAACCTACCTGCTGCTCTCAGTTACTTAAAGAGGCAATTCTTTGTGCCTATAGATATGGAAATTCCTCAACAAGGTAATGTCTGGCATCCTATGATCACTGTTTCTTGTTATTTTCTTGATAAATTTGCCTAAAAATTTATGGTAAGTTAAGCTTTCTGTGTGTTCACCAGATGTTGGCAGACCCTTTAAAAGCAAAAATTTTCTAGGTTCACTTTGACCTATTTACTTTTCTTTAACGCAAACCTCCAATTTGTCAGCTTGACTGACTGGTCTAGCAATTTCTGGTTGAAATGCAGCACATACTGTGCATGCATCTTGACCATATTATCTCCTAGCCTGTTCCTTTTAATTAATTAGATTCTTGATAGCTTGTTGATACTTTTTCCTCTCTCTCCCCCCTCCCCCCACTTTTTATTCATCAGCAGATGCAAACAGTGACAAGAGCCACGGACATAATGTTTTGAGAATAACTCGGGTGTTTGCAAAACTCGGCATCTTACTGAAAATAATTCCTGATTGTCAAACTTCACTTGGACAGCGTATGATGCCAGTTGAAGAATATGCAAACATCTTTTATCCCACTTGTAATAGCCTGCGAGAAAGTGGGGATGATGATGTTGATTTCCATATGGATAATGTCAGGAAAATCAGTATTGATGACTTGATTTTCATCTGGGGATTTCATGGGGGCACTTCTGCTCCAGAACTGAAAAGCCACCTTCGACAAAGCCATGTTGTGTTCTCAGAAGACTTTGAATTGCAGTTGGTGGATAAGACCTGTGCAGTTGTGGTTTTTCGGAAGTCAGGTTCTGCAGAGGCTTTACTAAACGAAATAGGATCAGGGAAGACTCATTCTACTGCTCTGTCCAAAATGATCTCAGAAGGGCTGAAAGCAGCAGGCTATGAGGCTTATAAGAAGGTTTGCAGGTTGGGTCTGTGGGAAGCTGACTTGGCTGATTCTTTGGAGAATGCGTTGTCTGAACTTTCTACTGACCTCACTATTTCTTCAGGAGAGGACGCCTCCGAGATATACTGGAGCAGTGAATCAATGATTGATCTGAATGATCTTTAGAAAAATATTATTTATTCAGTTTTCTCAATTCCAACTTAGGGGGATCCAGGTGAACGGAACAAATCATTAGGATCTAAAAAGGCAGCAAGGCAATAACAGCAGCGCTGCAAGTGACTACAATGAACCAACTACAAGATCTGAAAGGGCCTTCAATTATTTCAAGATTCGTGATTGATAACTTCTATTGCCAAATCCGGATATCTATATCATCTGTTACCAGGAAGCATGCGACTGTTCCAGTTCGCAAGTCATTTCATGTTCCGTTAGATTTACTGTTGTGCTGCTTGTAAGTTTCTATCCCATGAGTAGGTCGATGCAGTAATTCCTGTTTATTCTTGATAAAGCATTAGATCTTCGTTTTTCATCTGAATGGAGTAGGAAAACTTCACACATCCAATGAATTTGAAAGAACAGGCGTTGAAAGTGTGTGCCTATGAATCACGTAGCAGACACAACTTGCATTGATATTAGTCCTATGTTGAAGGTTTCAAAGGGAATCTATTCTGTCTGTCAATTACTTCGGAACTTCCCCAACGGTTGTTGATTTTATTTATAAAATTTTTCTCCAAAGTTGTCTTAGATGGTTTCATTTATACATATAGCCTGGAAACATGTTTGGTCTCAGGCTCCAAAACTTCCCCTTGTTTGACATTTGATCTTAATTTATTTACTTTCTGTTTTGTTCAGAAGATCCTCACTAGAATTTTGACGTGTGATACATCCAAAGTCAGGGATCTGGTGAAGATGGAGTAGACAATGAAAAAAAAAAAAAAAAAAAAAAACTGGACGTCATGTTTTGGACCGACGGTGGCGTGGCGTGGTGCATGAGAGGCAGTTTCGTGAGAAGGATAGCGAAGATGAGTACATCGTCGATCCATCAGTCAAAAATTTTTTGACGTATATTTGATAAGTTCACTTCTCAATCATGCAATATATTTATTTTTATTTATTTTATTTTTTTAAAAAAATATAGTCTAGTAAAATTAATGCACATATAAAATTAGGAATTGATCTAGGTTATGGCTCAGGAGAGTTCGCTCGAGCTAGTCCACCAAAATTGAAATGAATAATGGATCCGGTCGGAAGAAATCATTGGGCCTTCAGAGGTCACAAGCTAGTCCATGCCATGTTGCATGACCATCCAAATCAAGGGTCCAATTTATTCTTATGACAAACTAGATGTTCATGTCTCTACTGGATATATCCTCTAGGTATGAGCATTGCCGGGCATCTTCCTATTTTGGGTCCATCTTTGCTGAAAGATGTTACAATACATAAATGAGGCTATCAGCCAACATTTCCATTCATTCCTCTGGGTTATTGCGTCGAGGATATGGGACATCTAGATGTCCCAAGGTGTTGAATCCATGCACCTACGGATTAGATATACATCATAATAAAAGAGCAATACAGTAATATAATATGTATTTTAGCTTTATTAGTATAACAATTATAATATTCCTCATGACTGATACAAAATTGGAAGCCCTATACTAGAAGAAAGAATCTATGTTGGATCCCTTGACCTTCCTCACGTCCGGATCTAGTAAATCATCATGTTTCTTAACAATAACAAAGCGTACGGTATCATGATCATCGCATGAGTTTGATAGCAAGTGTATTAATCTCTAGAATACAACAACCTACTGTCTTTTAGATCAAAGGACCACTTATAAGCTTATACATTATCACTGATGGTGCATTCTAAGGTGGATTGCAAGTGTTGACTATTTATTAAAATGGCACATCCATGTGTTGGAGCAAGATTTGACCTTGGCAATGGAAGAATGCCATATTACCATCTACATTGGCAGCATTACAGATGTAATGCCCAACCTTAGCCATAGTTGTGAACAAGTTTTGAGCACTAAGGACTATTGAATTCTTTCTATAAATTCCATCTACTTTGATAAACTCTCATAGTACTTGTGGACTCTTTTTAGATTTACAGTGATGTGTGAGGCATATCCGATATGATTGGGTTGACGAGAGAAAGCAATAATTTCTCAACTATTCTAGTTATTAGTTAAGCAAATGGCTTTCGGGACATACTCTTCTTCAACATATTCAAGGTTACAGGGTATGTCCTATGGTGTTTAGGTGCGAGTAGAGTAGAGTAAGGTTGACCTAGAGTTTACTTAGGATTTTTAAGGTGTCTTAAATATTAGATTAGCAAATGGCTTTTTGGGCTATACTATAGCAGAATGATTCTTGGCTTAGAGATCGATCAGAGCATTAGAGATCACTTCAGTTTGTGACATCTATTTTGTTTTGCCTTGAGAAAGTGCTAGTGTGATTGATCGAGGCTTTCACAGGGCCTTGCTAGGTGACTTTCATTGTCAAAGTGATTTACCATTCTAGGCCTACAAAACTTTGGGCAACAAAGGAATACTGTTTTCCGCAATGGAGCCATAATTAAGTGATGTTTGTGTTCAGAAAGTCGATCACCCCACCTACGTTCAAGGGCTCTCCTAAGCCTTTTGATGCAATGAAGTGGGAGAAGAAGATAGAGAACGGTTTTACTCTTATTAGGTGCTCTCCTGAAGAAGTTTGCCGCCCATCAGCCGCTAAGGGGAAGCTCATTAATGATGGCAAGGGAAGGATTGGATCAATTCTAAACCAGAACTTAAAATTAATCTAATCAGAATTGATTTTAAGATTTTGGATCTAAAATCAAATTGATTTATATTGGAATCAATTGAAAATTAACACAATCAGAGTGGTTTGGTTCCGATTCAGCTTCATGATAAAATCGATTTTCTTTGTTTTCTTTTCTATCTATACATATCTAATATCTTATAATTTAAATTTTTTCTTTGTTATAATAACAATAACAATAAATCCTTAATCCCAAACTAATTAAAATTATTTAATTTATTATTATTATTATTATTAATATATATATTATTTGTCAACTAATTTTATACTTAAGATTTTTTTAGAAAAGATGATAGACAACTCATAATTTGTATATGATGTCTAAAGTTTGCTTCCCGAAAACAATTTACTTTTAAATTTTTGCTAAAAAAATGAGAGGTACCAACCCTTGAAATCAATAACCAATGCGAGGGAAGTTGATTTTAAGATTTTAGACCCAAAAACGACCCTTACATTCACCCATCACTCACCCTAAAAAGATAGCATGGGAAAGATGGAGGGGCTTTTTTGAGAGCTGCACCGTTAAGAGCTCTATAATAAATAAATATTTTTTTCAAAGTATTACTTATTAAAAAGAGTAGATTATTAGTTTGTTCTAAGTAAGAATGCAAATGGATCAAATCGATCCATCACTCGACTTAGTCCCTACCTAATTAGACCCAATCAAATCCATATTTAAAGACCTCTAGGTAGAGTAAGGTTTGAAAATTGGATCGAATCTAAATTGTGGGTCAGGTTCAAGCCTTATGTTTTTTTTTGATCTGATCCAAACTTGATTTATCTGAATCCATATATCTTAATTATATAAATCTTATTTTTTTACTCCAATTATCTTTATAAATTCATTAAATGAACTCTAATTTAAACTAATTCTCTTTTTTATTTTAACAACTAAATCTCCTTCCATATTTTTTCTCTAATTATATATAAATATTTATATTTTATTATTTATTTTAGTAGAACTCTTATTTATACTATCTTTAAGTATATCAATAAATTTTTTAAATGACATAATTTATAAACATAGTATTAATCATTTACTTAAATAGAATTAAGAGTTTTTGAATAAAAATTTAAATTTAAGTTGATTCTTTTTAATTTCATTTAAATTTTTTAATCGATCTATATTTGATTATCAATTATTAGATTTTAGCACTAAAAAATAGTTAGATGTTTAACTCAAATGTAATATTTTGGGTTAGATCCGAATAAACCTGAATGTCCTGTTGGTCTAAAATTCCTTTTATAGATCTGATCCAATTCGATCCATTCAACAAATGGGTTGGGTCCGGAACTAAAATTAAGACTCAAATATAAAATTAGATCGAATCATGATCAAGCATAACCTGACTCGATCTGACTCATTTGCAACCCTGGTTCTAACGAAGCATGCATATGGCTTAATATGAGATGAAATGTAATCAAAATCAGAATTAGAATTAAATTTTATTGGAATTAGAACCGCTCGTTCTTTCATCTACTTAGTTAGTTCACGCAGAAATTAGAATTAGAATTAGAAGCTCGGATAGGTTGGGTTTTCAAACAGGTTTGCTGAAAATATATTCAAACTTGTAGAAAATATCTGCAAAATCAAATTTACCATAAGAAAAAAGAAAAAAATAATTTTATCAAAAATACAAGGTACATCTTATCATAACTTATTGAAATCTAGTAAAAAGTGGTCAAAAATAGTAACATAGGGACGGACTCACAAAGGTATCGAATGAGAAGAGAAATTAGGGGTGTTAGATGACAAGAGGATAGGAAGAGAGTGCATTGGGTTACGATTGGCTAGATGGATTTGTAATCCTGAGTGAGGTGGTCTAGATTTCAAATCCCTTAGATACATGATTTGGATTATAGATAGAATTAGAATCAAGTTTTAATTCTGTCCAAATAAACATTTGGAATTAGAAGCAGTAATTCTAATTCTAATTCCAAAGAGCCATTTATACAAACCAATTGGACCTGAAATGCAATGAGCTCTCCAAATTTGTTCTTGAGTTAGTGGCAAATGAGGCATGCAAGGCATAGAGATTTCAGAGGATTTTAGACTTACATATCTAGTGAGGATAAGTTCCACAAGATGTATGGTCATTTGACATGTTCTTAGCTCGTATGGTTTAGGTTGGAGAAGTAAAGCAAACTAATAGCAACATGATCATTGTGTGTCATGTGTGCATTCAAACATAGTTTTGCTATTTTGAGATTTTAAGATCGCAATTTGAGGGCTAAATCCCATCAATACATTACCATGCTGAGTCTAAACGTCTACTAAGCAAAATAAAGAAATTCATGTCACCTCTTACTGGTCACTGACAAGCTCTGGTGGGCTTGTCGTCAATGTTGGGGATGATAGAGTTTTTGAATATTGTGTTAAGCCTTGTGCGCATGGAGAATGATCTCAAAATCAATCTTTTTATTGATTTTTTTAATTTGTGATGGGAAGATGTTAGTGGCTAAATTATTAAAGCATGCATGCATCAAGGATTTCTTTGCTTTGAGGTGGATTCAATACATAATTTATTACTTTTTATGTTTTTGATAAATTGTAAAAATGTACGATTTCTCAAACTTTTGTTGCCATTGGTCTTAAACTGTAGTAAAACCACCATATCAAACATGAAGAAAATGGCAAGGTATTTCATTCTATTTTGAATTGTTTAGGAAATTTAAATATATAACTCCTTTTTTATTAGTTTCAACTCCATACTGTACCTAGAAAGTCATTCTAAACAAACACTACTATTGGTATCTCTATACATTTATCTAGCTTTGTCAAGTGTTTTTTTTTTTTTTTTTTTTTTTTTTATTTTTTAATGCTCTTCCATTTATTTACATACAGGAGTATGTTGGGCCAATAGAAAGATGAGAAAACTTACCAAAAAAAATGACAACTATAATGATAGAATTTGATGATTATATGCACTAGCGAGTCTCTATGATATAACATATCTTAATAGATTCTCTGGAAGAGAAAAAGAAAGAAAAAAGTCAAAAGAATTCAAATTATGTATTGGTCCATGGATTGGAGTTAAGTCCAAGTAGGAAATAAGTGGCAAGCCCAACTTGCATAATTAGGTGAGTTCATCATGATAGATGAGTCCATCAGTAGGGGAATTATATTATCTTGACAAACTTACAATGATCATTATAAAAATAAAGATAATATCAAAATATTCTTCAATTTATTTTATTACTTTTTAACTTGGATTATGTGAGTAAGATTATTGGGTTGAATTTAACTGAGCTAGATGCACACCTTAGGCTTGTTGGAAACTTTGAAGCTTAGTTTTGAAGAGAATCCCATCCTCGGTCCAAATTTTGGCATCACAATAGGTCTAAACTAAGCTAAATTTTACTTATTTTGAACTCAACCACTTCATTTTACAAACACACCATGCTCAATCAAATTATTTTTATTATTTTTTAATATTTTAAACTATATAACTTATTTTTGCATGGTACTAATTAGATGAATTTAGAATTACTATAACATTTGTTTTGTAATAATATAATATTACCAAAAATTTTAATTCTGATAACTTTACACTTAATAATTAAATTACTAAAAATGCAAGGTTACTTTTTTTTGGTTCATTATAACCAAATGCCAGACTCCAGAGATACTGTCAAATCTTGGACCAAATGGTCAATGTGGCATGGTGGTGTTACAGGGCTTAAGGCATTGATTTCAGTCCATGACTAGTGTGTGTCTAGACTAGCCCCATAATTTATCTTATCAGTGTCGAACTTGAAGATCTTATGGATACGGTGTACGTTAAATCTTAGACCTAGTGGTTGATATGGCATGGTAGTGTTACTAGGCTCGAGGATATTGATTCCAATCCATGACTGGTGTGTACCTAAACCGGCTCCATAATTTGTCTTACCAATGTCGAACCTAAAGATCTTATGCCTATAGGGTGGAAAATAACTAATAGCATCGGCTATTATTGTAAAGAGTAGAGATTAAAAAGAGAGATTAGAATAGCTAGGATTAAGATGATTTATAGAGGCTTAGGAGAGTTTAAGTGATTTTTGATTTAGCATAGGGTGGAAAAGAAATGTTAAAAACTATTTATAAAAATTGAAGGACTTCTAAATATCTCAAATAATATTTAAAACTAGCTGTTTATGATTATAAAAAGGAACAAATAGATTGTTTTGAGCTAAAAGATGAGAATATTCTTAAAAACTTTTTTTTTTTTTTTTGACCATTAAAAAGGTTTAAAAAAAAATTTTAACTGAAAAATGGATGAAAATACCCCAAAGTAACTTATAGCTGTCAAAGGGGGGTGTTTCGGCCAGGTGCTTGGAGGGCTGGGCCTATGGGCCCTCCTAAAAGGCCTGGCGGACCGGGTCTCCAGGCCATGCCGATAGACCATCCTGATGGGCCTGGCCGATGGGCCACTCTTAACAGGCTACGGGCCGTATCATTGGCCGACTTGTTAGCATCCGACAGGCGCTCGAGTGACGTCGGTCCACGATTTGCCATGGCTTGCGAGCCGTAGGGGGCAACCTGGGGAGTGGAGTACACCAGTCTTCGTGTGGGTATCGATAACTTGCGGGCTCCGTTGGACCAAGTCTTAAAGATGGAATGGATATTATTATAATTATCATCATATCATTATCATTATTATTATTATTATTATTATTATTATTATTATTATTATTATTATTAATGATGATCGGATGAGGATTAGGTCCAGCGGAGCCATCCATCCCTATCTCTAAGCACCAATTAAATTTAATAAGGGACAAGCGGTCTCATAGAGAATTTTAATATAATCCAAACGTACCTTCACCGTCCACATGCAGCGCATGCAACCATAGCGAGGAGGGACACGTGCAACACGACAATAAATGCACGGTTCCAGAGATACGACGCTCGAAATTAAAAATATAAAAAATCGTGAACATTACCCCACCTTCTCGAGCCGGTGGCCCCAAATGGTTATGAACATTTAAGATTGAGGAGAGCGTGGTTGGCGGAGGAGAGGAGAGGAGAGAAGAGGACGGTTGGGAGAAGAGAGAGAAAGGAGAGAGATTCCCAGCTCTCCATGTCGGCTTCTCTGTCCCTGATCCACTGCGCGATCTCGTCACCGCTCGGTTACCGAGGGACAGCAGCCAAGGCCCTTCCTTTTGTCTCCAGCGCCCGTGGCCACCTGGCATCCCCTGCCGCCTTCCCTCCTCCCCTCCGCGCCGAATCTCGCTCGCTCTCTGCTGCTCGCGCCACCACGATGGGGAAAGAGGGTGCTTCCACCGCCGTCGACGCCGCCTCCGCTATGGACGCCGTCCAGAGGCGCCTTATGTTCGAGGACGAGTGAGATCCCTCGACATCCATTGCTTTTCTTACTTGCTCTAAGATTTTTCACTTGAGCTCCGATCTTTAGTTCTATAGCGTCGTCGATGCTGTTCTCCGTTTGATTGGCAAAGGAGTCTGATCTAGTTCCTTTTTTTAGGTCATGTATTTCTTTTTCTTTTTAAATCGATACATAGTTTTTTTTTTTTTTTTTTCTTCCCTTACGAATGTCTTTGTTTCGTTGATTGCATACGCTCTCTTATCATAGCAGAGATTTTTTTTTTTTTTTTTTTTTTTTGGTTTGGTTTGGGGGTTACTTTGGGACGTCATTCGGTGGAATCCTTGACATAGATTTGTAGGTTGGAATCACAGGGTCTACTTATCTTGTGGGTTTTGCTTAAGTAATCGTCTTTAATAAGGCAAAAATTTGGGATGTGGCTGATTTATTTTTAAAATGAAGCATAGTTGCGTCCATCTATTTCTTTTTTTCCTTTTTTAAATCGGTACATTTTTTTTAAAAAAAGAATATCTTTAATTGGTAGAGTTTTTTTTTTTTTTTTTTTGGTTGGTTTACTTTTGGACATCCTTCGGTTGAATCGCCGACAGAGTTTTGTAGGTTGGAATCATAGGTTTACTTATCTTTGCTTTGGTAATCATCTTAAATGAGGCAAAAATTTGTGCTGCAACTGGGTAATTTATACTAGAACTGAGAGAAAGTGCAATATGTCGTTTGCTTGCTGTTCTGTCTCTTTTGATTTGGCTGAGACCAAGCATAAATTAGTTCTTCTATATATGCGTACAATTATTCTAATTAAATTTCATAAGTTTTGGAATTTTCTTTTGTTAGTTGTGAATTTTATAATCTTGGATCGAACTTTAGGAGTTATTGAGACTAAGGAATGATGTGGGATTTGATTAGGTACTTATGCCTGTTCTGTGGTTCTATAGGCTATCATTTGATGTCTAAGTTTGAAATTGTTAGAGAGTATTTGGTTTGAGTCGAGGGATCTTCCTGTTGGATCAGGTGTATTCAATAAGTAGCCTTCTACCTAAACTAAAGTTTCAACTCTATATTTTATAAAAATATGTATGCCAACCATTTCATAAGATATTTGAAATAGAATAATTATTGAATGCATGTGGCACTTTATGCTGGGTCAATAGGAGTTTGCAAAACCCCCTTTTGGAATTGTTTGGATCCATTTCCACAGAAATTTATTGATGCCAATTGGTTTGCAAAAATGCCAAATGGATGGTAAATTATAGTTATGGAACACCTCTGTATACAATGCATGTATCTGTATCAAATACCAAGAGTTGGGGAGCGAGCTAAATCATATTATGCTGGGTCAATAGGAGTCAGCATAGAGCACTGGTTAGCACGGGATATGTGCCTGTACTAGCACACACCGTTCTAGTTTTCTCGTCTCAGCATATGTCATGTTTGATATGATATAATATGATATCGAGCTGCCACCATCATAGATACCAAAACTGAAATTTGAAAAGTTATTGTCTTGTGTAAATGTAATTTGGATCAAACGAGCAAAGACTGTAACATGGAAATATTTGGACATCTTTAAAGTTGTGTATTTTCATAATTATGGACTGCTGAACTTGTTAGGTCTAGTCGGACATCATCTTTAGGTCAAGGTTTTCTCTACAAGAAAATGATCTATAATTATGAAAATGTGTTACTAAAAATTATTAAGTTGGTCTTGTTGGAATCCTTAGAACATGCAGATTCCAAAGATATAGGCTGCCTTGCCGAAAACTCGCTAGAAGTGATTAGTGACATAAACCTAGTATTAGTTTTTAACCAATCGGTCCAATCCATTCCAAAATCTCAATATTTCATCAAACTAATGGAAGTAAGATTAGGTTTTACCTTAATCATGCCTCTAGCTAGAAATCTAGGCCTCGAATCTAGCTTTGCATAGCTTGATGCAGCAGTTACCTTTGCCTACACATGGGAATATACCGTAGGGTTAGATTTAGAGAGCAAGTTACAAGAGAAAGGGATAGATAAGGAAGGATTTTCCCAAACAGAAGAAGAAAAAAGGAAATGGGAGAAGAGAAGGGGGAAAATGGGGCAGATAAAGTTGGGAAAGAAAAAAAAGAAGAGAGCAAGAGATGGGGCATGTGATAGCTTATGCTAACATGTGTTTAGTCTCACATCGATTATACAATTAGTAAATCTTAAGTACTTACACATGATCAAAGAGTCCGAATAATACGTTTTTGGCTAGCCTTTTGGATAAGGTCCTGACTTGTTACAAATGGTATTAGAACCGATTCAGCTTATAGCCTATATGAAATAGGGGACATTGCAAATGGGGTTGTGATGTTTGTGAATTGGATTGTATTTGACTTTGAATTTGGATTTGGACCTTTAGCTTGGTAAAGATGTCAGGATCTAAATAGAGGAATATGTGACGGCCTATGTTAGTATGTGTTTAGTCCCACATTGGTTATACAATAGATAGATTTTTGGGAAGTTCTTAGGTTCTTACAGGGTAGGTGAAAGAGAAGAGTAGAGACAAGGGGTGGTGGACTGGTAGAGTGCTAGAGTGGAGTATGCAGCAAAGAGAGGCAAATAGTGGTGCTAGGGAGAAAGGGAGATGGGGTGAGGAAGAGGGTGATGAGAGAGAGAGAGCGGTGGAAGGGAGGCTCGTCACAGGAGAGAAGAGGGGAAGATGAGGTCAAGGCTGTGTGTGTGTGTGTGTGAGAGAGAGAGAGAGAGAGAGAGAGAGAGAGAGGTTAGGTATTGGCTTGATTCATATTGGGCCCAGGTTATGGGCAGGGGTATTACACATCTAGGAAGCATCTCTACAAGATATTGGTAAATATTATAAAATTAAAATGGTGCTTATTTAATTGTTGTGTTTTCTAAAAATACAAGGACCGCTCTTTCTTTGCTTTCTGCTTGTTCTCTAAAACCCTGCACATTTGATTACTTGCTTCTTGCTAGCTTGGTAGGACAAATAGAATAGTCAGTATCAGATAGTGTGTTCGGTCAAGTCATGCAAAAAGACCAGCATGGCCAATGAAAAGGTTGAAAATATAAGTATCAGGGGTCTCATGAGGTTGGGTAAATATAAGAGTTTGATAAAATTGTAAAATAATAATTATCACAGTTGTGATTGAAGTTAATTTGATAAAATTCAGAAGTGACTTTAGTTACTTGAATAGAAAGGGGTTCAAAGCATTAAAAGTGGATACAGGAATTAAAGGATATTCCAGTGCAGGCATGGCACGAATTGAGAATATTCCACCCCATAAGGTTTGATAAAGATAAACAAATGGTAGCATTGATCTATAATTTGGTGACTAGGTAACCATGTTGCAATATCAAACATGCATGTCTATTGTCTAATGCATTTTGAAATGTACATATATGCATACCATGGATATATAAGATTTTAATGTCTGGTGACCATATGACATGCATGTCCCCTTGACCATATGATAGGAGCAGATCAGTACTAGTACTTTTGTTGAAGCCCTAGACAGACTATAACTATTTTTATTTTTTTCTGAATTTGTCCTTTTTCTGCCTTTTGCCTTGTTCATACTTATTTATTTCCTTTGTAACCATAGCCATCAAGCCTTCTTCATTCCTTGCCTTATAACCTCCATCTTTCTTATCTTAGGTCGTCTCCTTTTCTTGTCACCTTCAACACAAACCGAAGTATCTCTCCTTATTGGATCCTCCTTAGATCTCCATTGTACACTTATTAACTTCTTCAAATAAACCATTTAAAAATTCTTACTTTTTCTTGACATTATCTAATTTTCTTTTTTTGCTTTTAGACATTTACTTTCTGAAACGGTGCTAGTATTCCTAATTCTTTGTCAGCTTGTGAATTCAGTTCCTAGTGTTGGTGGAATAAGCTTGTGATGTTGAACTATTACTTGCAACATACTATATGCAATTTTGCAACAAAATAAAATGCATCAAGGGCTTACTATCTCATAAAAATTATAATGCTTAAAAGTTACCATAGGTTAGGACATCTTCTTGTGATGCCACAGCTAATGTATGATTTTACTCTACTCTTGGAAAAGATGGTGCATACTCTATAGCATAAGATGCATGTTTCTGTACAGGTACTACTGAAGTTAGAAGTACTCTTGAGTTTCTTTCTTTTTTCTATTTCCTGGCTGAGGTCATGTTAATAATGTTGATTCACAATAAGGCTATTTACTATATTTGGATTTTTTGCACCATTAGCTCTCCATCTTCCTGGTCTAGCTATGATGGTTTATTCCTTCATTTTCATTGTTATGTTTGTCACTCTGGTAGTTTCATCTTGTATCTTGATAATGTTTAAACATCCTAATCTATTACATACTCCATATCCAGATCCAGATTGGCCCATTACTGTTAACTGATAGGGCTCTATTGGAGATATTTCTTCATTGATTTCTACTTTTATAGAATTTCTTCTGTTAAATTTTTAAGATGTTGCACCTATTCATTAAGTTACTTGATAAATGAATTGGTTATTTTGTCATGCAGATGTATCTTAGTCGATGAGCAGGACAACGTTGTTGGGCATGAATCTAAATACAACTGTAAGTTGTTGGTCAATATTCCCAAATATATCTGAGCATCTAGGAGGAATTATGCTTCCTGAGAAAACATGAAGATTTCTTGCATGTTTGATAGTGGCCTTCTTTTTCCTGCTTGTACTATGTATGCTTTCTTCTCTCTTAGGTAGAGGTTCTTAGCATTGTTGAATGCCATCTGGATTTCTATAGCCAGTAAGACTACAAGATTTGAAGTATAGGAGAAAACTTTGGGAGGAGGGGGGATCAGTGTTACCTAGGCACTTGTTATGTGTGCTAAATGTCTAGGTGTCTCCAAGTGTTGGGCAAGGAAACCTCCAAAAATCTAGGCATGGTGACATGACATGTGTGTGTATTGCTTAATGCTTAATTGCTTATCCAAGAAAAGGAAATCGAAAATGGGATGGAGATATGTGTCCCGTCCTAAGAAAAGGTTATCCGCTGTGGATTTATGAGTATTTGAGCAATATAATTTTATTGGAAAAGTACCTAAAACCTATCCTTATAAACTCAAGACCCCCAAAATCATAAATCCTAAGTATGTGAAAAGAGACTCAGATATCAGATCTTATAGTAAGAAGACATCATATCATTAGGTATTTGGAGGTTACTTAAGATGTGTTAAGATACTTAACTTGATAAATAATTGTCACTATATAAAATTAAGAATGCAATGACACTTCACCTAAAGCATTTATTAGTTGAAATTGAGAATCCCTTATTCCAAATTGCAAATTGTTAAGGTAGTGGGTATAGTATTATTCCCATACTGTATTTACATGTGTATTTTGCATTTAAACTTCAAATTGCTGATAGTTGCTGGCCACTAACATCATAATTAGGTTTAATTGAAGTAGAGATTTCTTCGTCGTAGTGTGTACTTTGTATTGTAATGTGTTCCTTTTATTGTCCTACTATTCATCCATGGTGTGGACGATCGTGCAGGATAATGAAAGATCTATTCTTAGTGGTTGTGATGACTTATGGTGGCTGCAAATAGGAAGAACTAAGCTTGGTATTTAGTGGAGGCAAAAGTTGTCCAGATCTATGAATAGTAGGAATGGATCATTATTATATATCTTGCATGTTTGCTTCTGTCTAAATGTTTTGTTTTGTCTTTGTTTTTGTTTTTGTTTTTCTTTTTTTCACGCATTTCATGGCAAACTTTGCTGGGTGCAATATTAATTGAAAAAATGTCGATGCAATCTCGCTGTCTTGTAGAACACTTTTATGCATACTTGGAGGAGAAGGTTGCATCTGTTTTTTGATTTGATTATTTGTTTACATGGTTGTATCGTGTGTGTGGTGCATATGCATGTCACAAGCCTACTCTTATGCCTGTTCATTTGGCATTCATGGAAACATGTTGGTGTGGATGTGCTTCTGCATGCCCATGTCTAATAATTATGTGAATGCTTTTGTGTCCATGCCTCTGTTCTCTCCACCTGGGGTATCTGTGATCCGACAAGCTTCGGTCCTGTTCATGCAGGGACATCATAACAAGCAAAATTTTATCTGGACAAATGATCACATTGTAGTCTACAAGTAATGGAGAAGAACTTTGTTTATCAATTAACAGTATACTCCAAACAAGACAAGGCTGAAGCAAGACTGATTGTTTTACCAAAAGTGCAAATTTTCTTATCATCTGTATTCACTTCAGAATCTAGTCTAACCTAGTACGATAAACCTAACAGTATACTCCAAACAAGACAAGGCTGAAGCGAGACTGATTCTTTTACCAAAAGTGCAAATTTTCTTATCATCTGTATTCACTTCAAAATCTAGTCTAACCTAATACAATAAATCTTTCTTGGATAGTGACATGAGACCATGAAATCTTTTTTTTTAATAAAAAAAAGGAAAAAAATGAAAAATTCAGGGGTAAATGTTACAGTGTAAATTTTAGTCTGACATTGAATATCTTGAAATTCATACCTAGCTGCTGAAGGTATTAAGAATCAACATCGTCCAATACTTAATTAGTCTGGTTTATCTTTATCTGATATGCTTAAAATTAAAATCATAAGTGCCTGTGCTTATTATTTCTAGTTGCTTTAATGACCAAGATTTCACATGTGATTTTCCATTATGTCGTACACTATTAAGGGAGTATGTTTATATATGATTTCTTCTGTTAATGTTTAGGCCATCTGATGGAAAAGATTGAGTCTGAGAATTTGCTTCATAGGGCTTTCAGTGTTTTCCTGTTCAACTCAAAATTTGAGTTGCTTCTTCAGGTATGCATTGATCAATGAGCTCTTTCCCTTTTGTTGGATTGGATTTATAGAAAAATATTTATCATAGTTGTCCTTGCTCCAATGCAGCAGTATAATTATGCTGTTCAACTTAATATAGAATTTCACCTTATGTTTTTGACATTTAGCTCATTTACTTCCCATAGCAAGGGAAAGATTCTGTACTTATTATATAATGCCATTTTGAAAGAGCATCTGATCAAATCCTTGTCAAGATAATGTTAACCACCGTTGTTTGTTTCATTGCTAATTGCAACTAATGTTTATGGTCGTTGGCAGAACATATAGGGGACATCTTAGCCTCCTTGGGCCAAGATTTAGGGCTTAGACACACATAAATCCAATCCCTGCGTGGCATTCATACAACCCTACTTACCATGTTTTTATGATTTTTGTGAGAACATTGACTATGGTTATGTAGTCCCTATCATAATGGAATAAAGTTATGTTTTGAAAGTTGGATATAACTGATTATTCTCAAAATCTTATGGTCTGCAATCTAGTTCTTGTGGTCCATATCAAAGTGACCTTAAATAATTTAGATCACCTCCTTGGATCGGGACCAAATAGAATTAGGAAGACCCATAAAATCCAACTTGGTCATGTTGTTTTCATATTAAGCCAAGTGGACGTTCCATATTCTGTGGTTTGTCCGACTTGTTTGCTTTTAGAATTTGTTGCTTTTGATAGTAAGCCTTGAGAACATGATATTAGCAATCCTATAATGATTTTCAACTTTAAACATGTAAAGATGGAAGCTTTGGAGTTCATGGAGTTAGAAGCAAGGGGCAGATATTCATCCTCTTGCAAACATTTGTTAAATCTGATTTTCTTCTTGATAAACCAATATAGTTTATTGATAATTGATGTTTGTTTCATCAAACATTCTATATGCCTTTTGATGGTGCAACATAGATTTCTTTATTTACAGGAGATTCTTTTATATTTTCGTGCGTCTACTTTATATCTAACTCTCTCTCTAATTTTATATTTTAAATGTTGAAAGTAATTGGGCAAAGAATCTTATGATCTGTGATTTGATCCACCATCAGATCCTTGTCTAAACCCCTCTGATCCTGACATAATGTTTATACGGAAACTTCTTTTTTTTGGACTTTCTTTTTCTTTTTCTTTTTTAAAGAAAGGGAAGGGATTGTACTGATACCTTGTTATCTTTATTACAGCAAAGATCTGCGACAAAAGTAACATTTCCTTTGGTATGGACGAACACCTGCTGCAGCCATCCACTTTACCGTGAATCTGAGCTCATAGAGGAGAACTACCTTGGTACTTTTCATTAGCAGTAAAACCATTTCTAGAATCTTATTTCTTCTAACTTATGAAAAGTTAGTGCTAAATCTCAGTTTCTTAAACAGGGGTTAGAAATGCGGCACAACGGAAATTATTGGATGAGCTGGGCATACCGCATGAAGATTTACCTGTAGATCAGTTCATTCCTCTTGGGCGCATGCTATACAAGGCCCCATCTGATGGAATGTGGGGAGAGCATGAGCGTACGTGCGCTATAGAGCTTCATTCATGAATTATTGCATGGCCTTCCAAATACTAAGCTTATCAAATATCTTTCTTTTTTTCAGTTGATTATCTGCTTTTTATTGTTCGTGATGTGAAATTGCTTCCCAATCCCGATGAAGTTGCCAATGTTAAATATGTTAACCGAGATCAGTTGAAGGAGCTGTTGAGGAAAGCAGATACTGGGGAAGATGGTGTGAAGCTATCCCCTTGGTTCAGGCTGGTTGTCGATAACTTTCTGATGAAATGGTGGGACCATGTTGAAAAAGGCACGCTTCAGGAGGCTGTTGATATGAAAACCATTCATAAGCTGACATAAAAGAAGTTGAGGTGCTTTTTATTGCTTACATAATTGTAGGAAACTAAACCTTCTTCAGTTCCTACAAAAATAAATCGGCATGTCTTTGGTTTCTGTAATGCACTCGATATCAAATATCAGTTGGCTGAGAACTATATTTTATAATGGATCAGACCATTACATTTTCTTTTATTTACTTTAATTTCATGCAAATATTTTGCATTTGGACAGTGATTAGGATGGCAGTCAATAAAAGGTAAATCCTTATTAGGACTAGGCAAAAGGTGTTGTATTTGTCAGATCCTTGACCTGTATTTAAGCCTCTGATAGAAACTGAGATAAAGATTAATCATGACCCAAGTTGATATGAAGATAACGTTTGCAGGAGTTATGATTCAGATGAAGATTATCTGTTTCTAGTTTATACCTTAAACAAAGTTTATATTGGAATGGTCTTGCATATGAAATAAATAAATAACCAAAAATCTGATATGCTGCATACCTTATTTCCTTCTGTTGTTCATGCAACTCATACTCTTGGGTGTGAATATGAATGCTTCTTGAAATGGCTTGGTTATTTTCCCAATTGAATAGACATGCCTTGGAGTCTATATATTGACCTTGGATAAAGGGTATCAGGTTGAGTTGTTGCAAATTCAAATTGGTTTGGAAATTCGGGTTCTAGAGTTTGTTTCCTTTTCTTTTCTAATATAAGGGGTGGGCTGAAGCTCACCCATTTTTATTAAGAGGAAATATTTACAAGAGTAGAGGGAGAAATCAACCACAAAACAGAAAAATGATCAAGTTACAGAAGGAGGAGAAAAACATTCAAGTTTGGAGTCTCCTTGGTCTTTCAATTTCCAAGAACTCCAGTTGTTGAAGAGATGCAGTCCTCTTCTAGTTAGAACCTTAGCAGTACTGTTCTTCTGTAAGAAAACTCCACTATTCCTTTTTTTTTCTCTAAGCTTCAACAAATTGTTGGAGCCAACTCATCCCATGCACGCCTGACATATTGTCTGATTCCTCCCCTCTCCCCCACCTTCTCCAAGTAGTCCATAAAGAAAAAAATGAAGGCAGATGTCCTTCAATTTTCAAACTGGTTTATTTAACTTCTTGCCACATACTCTTTACAATGGGCAGTGTAATGGTATGTCATTGATGGTTATCAGAGTTTTTGCTGCAAAAACAGCAATAGTTGCTTAAATTGCTAGCCACAAAAAGACCAATCTTTTCTGGTACAGCATCCTCGACATGAAATGATGGAAGGCACATCTCAGTCCTGCAAACTAAACGAAGCTTTAAAAGGAGTTTCACCGTATAGATTCTATTCTTGCAAGCCTCCTACGTGGATTATTAGGCCCTAGCATCAAAATCTTACCAAATTTCAGCCATTCCACATGTTCTGCATGGATAAGTTTTCCTATGAAGAATATCATCCACGAGTTTCTTCTTTTCTTCCAAATATCAGAAACTAAAGAATTTGGTTTTATCACTGCTTGGTGGAGCTGTGGACAGAGAGAACTGGCAGGGGGTAAGAATGGTTCAGATACTCCGCATATATTTTTCCATGCAGGTGATAAGTGATAGCAGTCTTGAAGAGTGTCTTGCTCTCGCACCGAATCTGCTCCTTCTGTAATAAGAGTAATTCTCCATCTTACAGTCCCAGATCGTTTGTGTTGGAATGAAATTTCCAACCCTATTTTGATAGCAAGACGACATTGGAGTTTGCCTTGATTCCAATACTACCTTCCTCTTTGGACTTGCAAACAAAGTCCCAAATGACCAGACATGTGAAGCCAGAATGAAGTTAGCATCAAAGTTCACTGTACCCAAAAACGATACAAGGCATATCATATCAAAACCTTCGTATCGAATTAGAAGTTTACTGATCAGGTGAATTATAGATCCTAACTCATGAAATGTTTTATATGGTGCCTGAACCAAACAGTTTGACATGATATAGGATGGTTCAGATTCAGTGTGGGAAGGTTCTTGCACCGGACTATTAAATCATATCGATTTTAGGATGGTTTAGTGCAGTTTACCTTAAACTATTCAGCTTAGTACGATTAGCTATTCTTAGTTATCATCATTCTAAAGAAAGCTCTTTTGAGTTACTCTAATTTTTACCTAGCATGTGGTATAAAAAATATTTCTTATGCACTAAATAAGCCCCCCTAGCCTGCCTTTGTATAATGGCAATTATTTAACTATTATCCCCATATATATATATATATATATATATATATATAATGTATGAGTTGTTTTATAACAAAAGAAGAATTTTAAGTTAATTATTTTTACTATTCATTATTATGCGTAGATGCCACTGGTTTCTCATTATTTACGCTCTCATTATAATTGCTGGCCATTTCAGCAGCCAATATTTTATGCTCAAAAAACTCCAGAAAATTCTGCAAAAAAAACTGCGTCCAGGACAGAACCGGGTGAATAACAATTGTGATTTCCAATTTAATGTAAAAGAATAGTTTTGGAGGATATTTTGAAACTTTGGTCCAGCTTCTCAACAGCAGGATAGGGAGCTGTTTTTCTGAAAGGGATAATTTTTTTTTTTTTTAACAAAATCGGGGTGGAAACAAAACATTTTGCAAGAATGGTGTTAAAGTGAAAAACACCATTTGAAATGGCGTTTTTCAAGCTAAAAATCAGCATTTCAAAAAATGTCACTATGAGTGGCGTTTCAAAAAACGTCACTCTTAGTGGCGTTTCAAAAAATGCTACTCTGAGTGATATTTTTTCAAATGCACTGGGCGTCTCGCTCCCCCGCCTGAGCTCCCCCACCCTCACCCCCCCCCCCCCCCCCCCCCCCCCGGCCCCCTAGGCCCCCCCCCTCCCGAGCCCCTCGATCCCCCCTTCCTCCCGAGCCCCCCGTCCCCTCCCGCCTCCCGAGCCCCCCGTCCCCTCCTAAGCTCCCCGGTCCGATCCCTCCCGAGCGCCCCCCCTGCTCCCTCTCTCTCTCTCTCTCTCTCGTGCGCACCCGATCCCCCCTCTCCCTCTCTCTCTCTCTCGGCCCATTTGCAACCCGTCTTGCGACCCATTCCCCTCCCTCTCTCGGACCGATAGTCCCCCAAGGTAATTTTTTTAATTTAATTAAATTATAAAAATTTAAATATGCTTTATTACTAACTGCTTCACATTCATCTTTATAATAAATAAATTGATAATTGAAACAATGATATTTTTAGTTCAATTACATCAGTTAATCACGACAGATAAACTAAAAAGCCAGTAAATTTATGTATCGACAGAAATAAGTAAAGATTAGTTAACTTCTTGTGGAAAAATTGCATTGTTTGATGAGTAAAAAAAATTCAATGAGCATGATCTATGTTATCAGTCATGATGAGCAACGTTAACAACTTGATATGCCAATATGTCTTGTTTTAATAATAATAATTAAAAAAAATAAATGCTTTGGATGTCAAGTCTCTGATATAGTCTGATTTTTATCATACAATAAACACACAGAAAATAATAGGTTAATATTAATTATTTAACAGGGTACGTAGCTATTATTTAAATGCTAAATGCTTCTGAAATACGTGCATATTCCATTATTAGTTTATTTGCGGTTGATCAATAGAAAATTTATACTTATTTCAGTTTATGCTTGATGATACAATATTATGTATTGATGCTAGATTTATTTTGAACGCCATTTTTCAGATGAGCACCGATACTGTTCGATTGTTGCTTTATTGTGATGAATCAGTTGAACATGGCTTAGATGGGATACAATATAATCAACCTTCTCGTAAAAGTTTTAGATTGAGCATGGGAACCCGTTATGTTGAGTTGGTCGAGCGGGTTTATAGTGTGCTTAAAATTTCAGTGCAGCAATATATTTTGAGATTGATGTGGAGATCTCCAACATTGCATCAGAAATATGTGCTTCATCCAATCGAGGAGGATGACGATGTGGAGGAAATGTTGACATTTCCTTCCAAATTTTCAGATTATTGCTATGTTGAATTATATGTTTTCAAAGAAGATGCTCCAGCTCCATACAATGTTAATCATATAGAGGATATTCAGGACAGTTCTCCTATTGCCTAGCAGCAGATCAGAACTCCAGTGGATTTCCCGATGATGGAAGGAGTTATGCCAGTAGTGCAAAGTGTTGATGTGGCAAACAATCAGAGTGTTGATAGTCAGGGACTTGAGTCAGATGACAGTGCAGATGATGACTATTGGCCTGAACATGATGACTCTGACGAAGAGCGAGATGAGGATGAGGACTCATATGGAGATGATGTAGTTCATGAAACTGGCTGTAGTTCTGTTCTTGCATCTACTCATCCAAAAATTATTCCTAGTCAGGTCTATGAGCATCAAGTTTTTGCACATAGTCAAATACTGAAATTTTATCATGACTTGAATTTGCAGGATGATGGTTGTATTAGCACTCAAAGACAATTACCCTTTAATTCTCAATTTTGGGATTCATCAATGACTGAGTTTGCTACAGGATTGTTGTTTACTAGCAAAGATGAACTAAAAAAAGCATGTAAAATTTATCACATCAAGAAGCATCGCACATATAATGTTGTGGAGTCAAAGAAAGCATTCTGGTCTGTGAAATGTGCCTCTTCAAGTTCTGCATAGAGTTGTCATTGGAGGTTGCGTGCTACAAAGTTGAAGAAGCATAGATTTTTTGAGATCACAAGGTATGAGGGGCTACACTCTTGTTTATTCAATCATGTAACCCGGGATCACAAATACATAAGTTCATGAGTTATTAGTCATGCGGTTCGACATATTGTGGAGGAAGACCCAAGTGTGAATATTGAAGCCATCATTGCAGCTATGGCAGAACAATTTCATTATACTGTGTCATACTCCAAAGCATGGCGTGGGAAGTAGAAGACATTGATTGATGTATTTGGTGAATGTGAATCATCATATGCTAAGTTACCTAAATACATGCTTGCACTTTAGAATGCAAACCCCGGAATGGTGGTTTGTTGGGATTTCTACAATGCAGGGACATCTAATGTGCGTGTCCTGAATTATGTTTTCTGGGCATTTCATCCATCCATTGAGGGGTTTCAGTATTGTCGCCCGGTCATTTCTATTGATGGAACACATCTTTATGGAAAGTATAAGGAGAAGATGCTCATTGCAACAAGCACTGATGCTAACAACAGGATATTTCCACTGGCCTATGCAATTATGGATGAAGAGTGCACTGCTAGCTGGAGTTGGTTTTTGTGGAATCTCAGAAGGCATGTTGTGAAAGACAGAAATGTCATTTGTCTTATTTCTGACCGACATCCAGGTATACTAAATACCATAGCAGATAACAGTAATGGTGGGCTCCACCTCTAGCTTATCATCGCTACTGCTTGAGACATGTGTGCAGTAATTTCAACTCAAAATTCTCTGATGTTCAATTAAAAAGAGTTATATGGAAAGCATGGAGCGAACATCAGCTTCGAAAGTTTAACTTTATCATGGAACGAATCAAGACAGTTAATACAGAGGCTTGGACTTGGCTATCGAAGTTGGAGCCAGAGAAGTTAACATTGACACATGATGGGGGCTTCCGCTATGGTATTCTAATAACAAATCTCTCAGAAGTTTTTAATAGTGTACTGAAGAGAGCTAGAAATGTGCCGATAACGGCCTGTGTTCAGATGGCATTTTACCATCTTGTTAAGTATTTCCATACGAGATGCGCGGAAGCCTTGAGATATGTGTAGGATAATCGAAATACTTTTTTCACTCCTCATGTGATAATTAAGCTTGTTGAAAGTCATGCCAAAGCTAATGAGCACAGAGTATTTAGATACAACATGCAAAGAGCCACCTATGAAGTCATTACAAGAAGGTCAAGTGAAGCTCTTAGGGGTGGAGGCAATGTTCAGAATGTGTCACTCATTGACAAAAATTGTTCTTGTAGAAAGTGGACAATTTATAAGTATCCATATTCACATGTCTTAGCCGTGTGCCACGAAATTGCCATAGATACAACCCCTCTTGTTGATGAAGTATACACAATTGTCTCTTATATAAATGCATGGGGAGGTGAGTTTAATCCGTTACCCCATGAAGACTACTGGATGAACATATTCACATGCATTCCTGATCACAACTATCTCATACCGAAGAAAAAAAGGTAAGCCTAAGTCAACACGCATTCATAATGAAATGGATGAGGTGCAGCCAAGAAGTAAAAGTCATAGTATTTGCAAGCAAACGGGTCATTCTCGACGCCGTTGCCCTAATATAAATATTGAACCTTCAGGATCCTAAATTATACTATCTATGAATTAATGTATGTTTTATGTATGAAACAGCTGCATGTAAAATTATGGATCACTAGTATTTTTACGTTTCTTGTGCTTATACTCCTGTTCATCTGTGTGCTTTTTATTCAGTTTAAAACTCATCTGATACTCTTTTAATGCACTTAAACTTTTTTGAAACTTTTTTTAAACTCTTCTAAAACACTTTTAAAACTATTCAGAAGTGTATCAAAAGAGTTTTAGAAGAGTTTCAAATGTGTTTTAGAAGAGTTTCAGAAGTGTTTTAAAGAGTTCCAAATGTATTTTAGAAGAGTTTCAGAAGAGTTTTAAAGAGTTTCAGAATAATTTTAAAGAGTTTCAAAGAGTTTTATTATGGTGCAAGTACTATGAACCTTGAGTAGAGTTTCAATTTAATCCCTTGAGTAGAGTTCCAGTTTTGGCAATTTATCTGGGAGTTTCAGTTAAAAATTAAAAAATCACAAAATAAAAAAAAAAAAAAATCAAGGTAAGTTATTTTGCATTATTTTATTTTATTTTTAAAAATGTAGCTTACCCTTGATGAAAACAAAGCTTAAACCAATATGACACAATTTTGATAATTAGAGCCTTGGATAGTATGTAATTGGTGCAAAGTTAATGAAGCTGCACTATAGCTATTAAATAAAGCCTTACAAGAACAACCACATATATGTTATAGCCATTTAGTTATCTCGAAATCCACTGCAAGATGTATTTGTTCAAGTCAATGGAGAATAATTTATAACCACTTGAACAGCAAAATATAATAACTTACTTATTTTCAGCTTTGGCCTTTTCATTTTCCTCCCATGCCTTTATTAAAGATATTCTCCTCTGTTTCAACCCTTACAAGTTGAGCATCTGAAAGTCACAGAATCAGAAATATTTTCCTGTTCTTTTCCTGGTATATAATACAGAACAATAAAGTACCAATTTAATTTCTCATTTTTCAGATAGCTACCTTTCTCACTCGAACCTGCTCCAGCTCTCTCTGGAGTATCCGCAACTTCTGTACAAAGAAAAACTAATTTAAGATTAATTAAAGGTTTTACAGAAATGATTCTCACAACTTGATGTTGGCATATTAGGTGATCTCCAAAATCTAATATCCTGAAGTCTAGTATAGGTATGCTAGAAGCAGCTCAAGGGAAATGATTCATTGGTAAATAGCACCTTACAAGTATGTTAAGATAGATCAAGGGAACCAACCATTGGACACAAGTCCCAAGACAGCTTGCCCTTCTTTCAAAGCATAACAGTCCATTTCCTTTATCACCCAAAGCTAATCCCTTCCAACATTTTTATATCAAAAGAAATATAAAGTAAAGGTAGTATTAAAACGGATCCATTGTATTAGAGTAGCGAATGATAAATGGAATCAGCAAAAGCCATGAGCTTAACGTAGACATTTTGTCATTTCATAGACCCTTCATCCTTAAACACCATAGTCTCCTGGCTTTTGCTTGAATGAATGGTTCAAAGGAAAAAATGTTAACCCAAGAGGCTTCAAAATCTAGACTGCAATTTTAAGCCTGGAATCATTTTTCCTGATATACCACTCCACTGTACCACATAGACTTCAGTTATACTATTCTGTGTAAACCAAGTAGATGAAATTTTTTTCTACTTTCGAGTAATAAGATGCTACATACTCTGCGTTGACCTTTGTGCAGAGATTTCTCTACGGATGCCCATGAAAATGAATAAAAAAAAAGATCAATTAAAAGTCTTGTTCAACAAAGATTTTGATCAACTAAAAATCTTGTTCGATGAAGATTTTATTTAATGAGACACATCTTAGAGATGGATGATTTAACACCTTCCAACTTAATGAATGATGAGGGTTCCGATCCTTTATATTGGGGATGAACCAGTAAACAAATTACAATATTCTTATAAACTAACATACCGACAAAAGGGTCCAGCCCATGCAAAGAACAGAAGGCTCTGAATAAACTATGAAGCTATAAAGCTAGATTAATCATGATAATTTACATTGCTCCTCTAAATATATCATTTAAAATCATATGGAAAGGAAAAGGCACAGACCATATGATTGTGTCATTCCATATAAAAGCAAAAGCAATCCATGAAAGCCGCATGAGAGAACTTTCCTTCGACTATGGTAGAAATTATAATAATTAAAAAAATAACCTTTTTCTTTTGCTCAATTAAAAACTGATATCTGCATCAAATTATACATATTCTATAAATTTACACATGTAATGAATTTTTAAACAAGCTTAGCAGGAAGAATCCACATCTAACTCTCAACAAAACATCAAGACGAATTTAAACAACAATAGCAGCAACAGCGCCCCTAATACTCTAAAGAGCCATGCGAGATCTCAGCCATCACAATAGCCTTGTTACCTAAGACGCATAATTCATAATATCAACATTTGAATCATTCTTGTAATTAATGAAACCCGTTATCAGAACTTAACCCATAGAGAGAGAACAATGAACTGGTGACCAGACAACCAATGTTCCTCAAGTCAATGTTCAAGTCCCATAAGCAAAGCTCATCCTAGTAGAAGGCTGGGTCAATACAGTACCAAAACGTTCCCGAATCAGTCCAAATTTTCTTTTTCTTTTTTTTAAAAAAATATAAAGTTTGATGTCTTATTGCACATAAGAACAAAGCATGCATGTGTTATTGCACATATTCCAAGTATAATGCTGCAAAATAGCCACCGAATTACAAACCATCAACACAAGAGAACATTTAGAATATCACTTAGTTAGCATGAAGCCAAAACTCTTGCTTTAAATATTCCAAGCGGTTCTTGCTTACTACTTTCAAATTAAGTCACTTAGTTACCATATAACTAACCTGTTCAAGGCAACAATTTAATAACGCTTCAATAAGTCAGAAACCATCACAATATCTAAGCAACATAAGAAACAACTCAACAGATGAAATATATTTAATACATTAAACAAAAAAGTCTTTACAACAATTAGTTTATTTACATAGCTTAAGTACCACAGCCCCATCTAGGAGGTCGTCGAATTCGTCTAGAGCATCGCGCATATGTCGCGATCGGTCAAGAGCCCTCGTCAACCACATGGGAGACCCCGTCTTGCACGGGGATCGTATATGTCATATCAATATCACTCAAATAGTGGGAGACATCCTCACCGACCTCGGTGATATCCGTATCAGCAATGTCAGTAATCAGCAACGCCCTCTGATCATGACTACCAGATGTACCCTCACCTGCATGCCCTATGTGTGAAAAATCGTGTGCATATGGCGACGGTATGTAAGAAGGCGATGGTGTATAATGAAATCTACTCGTCCCAAGATCCTCATATGCGTGTGCCATCGTCGGTTCCTCATGAACTCATGCCGCGGCAGGTGTACTCCTCACATGCTGATGGCCAATTATAGAAAAAGTGTTGTCTAAAATCACCCTCATGTCCTTATGAATCCTTTGCCGCTCGGCCTCTGATGTCGAATGCATAACTCGATCCAAGTTCAAGGACAACTCTTGAAACCTCTCATGCTGCATGTTTATGATAATATAATATCAAAAACAAATGATAATAACTTAAAAATAAATAATATTAAATAATTATTTTATAATAATACAATGAATTCAAATGAAGCTCCTTCTCTTTCGTAGCCCGCAGTAGGATACTTGGAATGGCTAACGCATATACGTGTTATACTCTTAAACCATTCCATGTACTCAGGTGTAAATGAGACTCCCTCAGCAATAGGCTCCCCAATAATGATGTTTTCACGCCGCTCATTTCATGTAGCAATATATGTGGCGTGTATGACATCCCATGTGGCATGTGCCCTCCCTCGTCGATCTATCTGATGAAGCTGAAGTGATGTATCGCATGGTGATGGTATCGACTCGCGGCAACCAAATTGCCGAAGCACTCGGTCCGAAAAATGCCACTCCACTAAATCAAAACAAATAAGTGAGGTCCGTGCCATCCAAATATCTGAACCGAACAAGCAGCTTAGAGGCAAAATAGAAATAATCTCGGGCGTATACGGACACCATATGAACTGCATGTAAAAAAACATAAATCCACAACCTACCTACATAAAATAAAAAAATAACATTGAAAATAGATTTAAAATTTAATAATGTCATACCCATTGGGAACTATCATCCAATACGTCGAACTGGTCCCTATAGGCACGCAGTGTATGAGTTGGGACATTCTTTTGGTTCAATCTCACATTCCATCTATGCCCCCACGGTGCACCTAAGTGCCAAGCATCATCTCTGCATCGGCCCAGTCTAGCCTCCGGAGTCTCAAGTCTGATGGGACGAAAAACAGGTAATCGTTCCCATGCCCATATCTGAATGTTCGAATAATGCTCAATATTTGTAAACAATACAAAAGAAAAAAATCCAAACTCATTCAATTTAATCAACTATTTACCTGTAGCTAGGGCAAGTATCCTCCTATCTCTGTCTGAGTAGGGTTCGTTCCGCGATAAAGTGCCCGATACAAACCGGCAAGTGTAGCAGAACCCCAGCTATATGCAGCAAATGCCCCCAGGTCTTCTAAAAGAGGCACATACATCAACTTCACTAAATATCCGAATGTATCTGGAAGGATGACTCCACCTATAATTCGGAGAAGTTGCCCCCTCACAAACTGCTGGACAACCTCATCATCTGCATCATCATCCAAGTGGAAGTTTCGGTAGAACTGATCGAAGAATGATAAGCAGAAACGGCCTTTAGAAAATGCCTCGGTAGGGGGTTCAACCCCAAACAACCTCACAAATATATCCTGCCACTGCTCCAATATATAACGCGGATCAAGCCGAGTAACCGCTAACCCATCAATCCGTAGACTACTCAGAATACCGACATCCTGTAGTGTGACTGTCACCTCGCCAAATGGAAGATGAAATGTGTGGGTATCCTGCCGCCACCTCTCAATAAGTGCAGAAATAAAGCCGACATCGAGTCGAATCTGACCTATCCAATATATGCCATACATTCCAACCTGATCCAAATAATATTGTACTCGTGGGTGTGCCATGCCCGGTGTCTCCTTCCATATTTGCGTGTCATGTCGATGGCATCTAAACACCGGTAATTCCTGCAACAAATTCATTGCAATAATACATATCAATAATATAAACACATGCTAACTAATTAAGAATCATCGATCAATAATGCATACCTCGCCCTCAAATATTTTGGTTGATCTATGCGAGGCTTGCAGAGTGAGAACACTAGGATCGCGAGGCCCTGTATGTAAAACATTATGAGCCATCTCGTACTACTCTGTCAAAACAAGTAAAAACATCACATAAGAAAAATTTTTATGTTCACTAATAATAACAAGTAAAAACAAGTTTGATTTATTTGA
Source organism: Metroxylon sagu (assembly GCA_017589505.3). NCBI lineage: Eukaryota > Viridiplantae > Streptophyta > Magnoliopsida > Arecales > Arecaceae > Metroxylon > Metroxylon sagu. The sequence goes on from JACVBY030000586.1 coordinate 826,638, forward strand.
ACAAAAAAGCATAACTACAATGATAATAAGATAGAAACCATGATGATGTACAATGAAATTTTTAATCAAATAATTTTTATTAGAATAATTTTCAATAGAATTATTCCAATGAATGTTAATCCAACAGCAGTAAACAACTAAGGTAATAGCTCAAATATGATTTAATTTTAAAATAAATTATATTTGCCTAAAATTGAGAATGTATTTACATAAGTAATTTATGATTCAAGTAATTTTGCGAAAATACCATGCATTTTAAAAGAACGGTGCCATGGTCTAGAAAATCTAAGATTTTTTTAAAACTGCTGTTAAAAGAGAGGCTATTTTGATTTATAAAATGATGCATCAACATAGACCTCATCCAAACCATTTCACCCTGTCATCTGTACTAAAGGCATGCTCATTTCTAAAGGCAATAGGGGAAGGTAATCAAATTCATGCTCATTTAACTAAGCTTGGATTTAATTCCTCCATTTATATGCAAATGACATTGTTGGACATGTATGCAAATTTTGGCTGGATTCAAGAAGCAAGAAAGATATTTTGGAATATATCTATGAGGAATATTGTGGCATGTAATATAATGATTGCATGTTATGCCAAGGTTGGTGATATTCAAGCTGCTCGCAAAGTTTTTGATAGGATGTCTCATAAGGATTTGATCTCATGGAATGCCATGATATCTGGTTATGCAGGCCATGGAAATACATTGGCTGCTAGGGAACTCTTCAGGGCTATGTGCTTAGGGCCTATCAAACCTAATCATGTTACTATGGCTATATTGATGTCTGCTTGTGGTCAACTAGGATCTTTAAAAGTTTCTAGACATGTTCATGGATTCTTAACCAAAAAATGCATTGTCATGAATTGTTATGTGTTCAATTCTTTAATTGATATGTATGCTAAATGTGGCAGTATTGATGAAGCTTGTTATGTTGTTGTTCTTAAGGAAGGATGTCTCTATGACTGGCCTTGTTTTCCTCTTGCATCATACGAGTAACACATCCAAAGCATTCATTTTTTTTAATTATTATTATTAAAACAAGACATATTGACATATCAAGTGTGTCAATGTTGCTCATCATGACTGATAACATGGATCATGCTCATTTAATTTTTTTATGCTCATTAAATTTTTTTTACTCATCAAATAATGCAATTTTTCCACAAGAAGCTAACTAACCTTTACTTATTTTTGTCGATACATAAATTTACTGATTTTTTAATTTTTCTATCGTGATTAACTGATATATTTGAACAAAAAATATCATTGTTTCAGTTATCAATTTCTTTATCATAAAGATAAATGTGAAGCAGATAGTAACAAAGCATATTTAAATTTTTATAATTTAATTGAATTAAAAAAAATTACCTTGGAAACAACCGGCCCGAGAGAGGGAGAGGGATGGGCCATGAGACGGGCCGCAAACGGGCCACGAGAGAGAGGGAGCAGGGGGGACTGCTCAGGTGCGGGAGAGAGGGAGAGGGGGGACCAGGTGGGTTCGCACGAGAAAGAGGGAGCAGGGGGACCGGGTGCTCGGGTGCGCGCGAGAGAGAGGGAGCACGGGGGGCTCGGGTGCGCACGAGAGAGAGGGAGCAGTGGGGGGACCGAGGGGGCTTGGGGGGTGGTGTGTGGGGTCTCGGGGAGAGTGGCTCGGGCTCGGGCGGAGGGTGGGGGAGGACCGGGGGGGGGCTGGTTTGTGGGGTCTCGGGGAGAGTGGCTCGGGCTCGGGCGGAGGGTGGGGGAGACCGGAGGGGCTCGGGGGGAGGGCGATGAGGAGGGAGGGCTCTTGGCGTTTTTTAAAACGCCCTGGGTTGCTATTGAAAACATCACATGGAGTGGCATTTTCAAAAACGCCACTCTGTGTGGCATTTTTGCTTAAAAACGCTAACACCACACGATTTGATATTTTTAAAAATGCTGATGTCAACGGACTGATTTTTAGCTTGAAAAATATCATTTTAAATGATATTTTTTACTTTAATATTATTCGTACAAAATAGTTCGTTTCTCTTCGGTTTTGTTAAAAAAAAATTTTTTTATCCCTTTCAGAAAAATAGCTCGCAGGATAGGACCGGTGGAATCAAATCCGACCAAACTTTAATGCACATGTCTCTGCAACAGCAGGATAGGACTGGTGGAAATCAAATCCGACCAAACTTTAATGCATGTCTCTCTGCCGTTTCTACTAGTATCAAGTATATTATCCAAAACAGTACAAATTTTTCTTTTAAAAAAATAAAAATATATTTTTAATTCTTAAATTTTCATTCAAAATTTATTTTGATATTTAAATTTTTAATTATTATGTTTTTTTTTCATACTTTAAAAATACTGTATTTCAAAGAACGTTCTAAAATTAAAAAATTAACTGATATGATATTTTGATACAATCACAGACTTCATGTAAACAATCTTAAAGCAGGAGAGCCCAAATACTCTTCACAACTGAAAGTTTCAAACACGAAAATGAAATTTGAATGAAAGTCTAAAGACCAAAAGCATATTTACGTTCAAAAAAAAAAAATACAAGAAAATATTAGAAAAAACAAAGATGGTAAATAAATTCTCAGCCTGACTTAACATACAAATATTTTATTTTTTATGTCAATTTATAGTGGCCAAAACGTTAATAACTGATCAGACAAAACATTTTGCATTGATCAGTGCTTCATCTCGACATTAACAAAGTTGTCAGCTGTGATGAAAACAAGAGCGTTTCATACAACCAGGTGTTACCCATCTAAAGAAAGAAGCGGCATCGGCAGAAGCTGAAGAGAATAAAAATTATATTCCAGACGCTAAAAGAATCCATCCATTCTTCCAGCTCGTTTTCTCCGTCTCACCTCAGGCCTTGCTTTGCCCTCTCCAATCCTCGCCTAGAAACCCACTTGGCAATTATAATCCGTTACTACCAACACTCCACTTCAGAATTATCCAAAGAAACTCTCATCCGATTCGTCTCTTTGCACGCGCTATAAAATCCCAAGAGCTATGCCCAACAATTCCCTTTCCCCTCCAATCTCACTCTGTTAGCCTACTTTTCTTCGCTGTTATTCGCGTCCTTTCTTTTCTTTTTTTTTTTCTTTTTTTTCATTCGAGATGATGGTCGGTGGGGGTGACGAAGCCAGCGGCAGTGATGCCCGGGAGATGCCAAGGCGCGGCCCAACGCAGGGGAAGAAGAAGACGCTAGCCGAGGATTTGGACATGCCTCCGAAGGCGCCGAACTCTTGGCGCGGCCGCAAGCATGTGGTCATCGTGATGGACGCGCTCAAGGAGTTCTCCATCAAGCCCCTCAAGTGGGCTCTCGAGCATGTGGTCGAGCCTGGATGCCTTGTCACCCTCCTCGGGGTGATGCCGTGGCTGAGTCTTCCTCGTGGGCGCCCTCTCGCATCCTTCATGCACCTTTGTTAGAATTAGGCTACTTCTTATGCCCCCATTAGGTTATTTGAGAGCCTGCTGGTAACCTCAACCGTACATCATGCACCAAGTTGCATCATTAAGAAGATATCAAAATTTTATATAGGATTAAAGAATTCAAATAATATTTTATAAAAGATTTAGTCTCTAATCCATGGTTAATATAAATGCTGTAGATGAGCTCTTTTGGAGCTCTTTAGCCCATGGGTTAATTGGCAAGAACTTTGTAGCTTAAATGGAAGGCCTATGTGACAGCTTGTATTAATAAATATTTAGTCTTATGTCAGTAATATACTAAAGAAATCCTATGTACTTAAGACAAAATAATACTTCTATTTGGATGAAATTCTGAGTTATATATATATATATAGAGAGAGAGAGTGTGTGTGTTTAACTATATACATACATAAATATTTAGTCCTACATCAATGATATGCTGAAAAAATCCTACGTACTTAGACAAAATAATATTTCTATTTCAGTAAAATTCTGAATTATTATATATATATATATATATATATATAATAGAATTCAACTATGATGCTTGTTTTATAATTTTTTAAGAAACAGAGTTTCAACTCCATCCGTTCAAGAGCCCCATTCAATATCTTCAACCCTTCATTTAATGCCTTCAACTCTTAGACTTCTGTTTATTTCCCTCAAACGCATGCACATACATATATATATATATATATATATATATATATATATATATATATATATATATATATATATATATATATAGAGAGAGAGAGAGAGAGAGAGAGAGAGAGGCCTCAAACCTCTTCATGTATGATCTGTGGGCGTACGTATGCGTCTCTTACTCACCGGCCTAACTAGAAATAGCCTAATTAGTGTCTTTGATATGCGCAACCTTGACCCAGCCTGCTGACATCCCAAAGTGCCACATAACTCACGCACTTGAACACCTCCTAGACGTACTAAATCTTTATCAGCTTTGATGCATTCTTGAAGTATACGATCAGCTAGATCAGGGACAAATCAAATTTCATTTCAAGGTTGTTCCTGGAAGTAAGCTTGGGTTATTCACTTGGTGTGCAGTTTCTTGCAAAACCTGGTTGGACGTATGGCATTCGGAAATTGAGGATCTATCCACCATGAAAGAGTGCTCTGAATGGAGGAACGACGTTCGCTGTCAAAAGCTTCGCACGGTGGTTGAGCTTTGTGAAGCTAGAGGGGTAGGTGCACCACTAACTACTCCACAAAAATACCGGGCTGCTTTTGGTTTTCGAGGGGAATGGCTTTCGTTTTTTCTTTTAAATATTTTTTAAAAAAATATTTTTTATTTTTCATTTTCTAATTTTTTGAAAAATACATTTATTGAGTAAAAAAAATTATTTTTTTTATTTTCTTATAAATAATATCCTTTAAAATAGTAGAAAGAAAATATCATCAACTCAGATAAAACAGTAAAAAAATATCTTTAAATTATTTACAATTTTCCATCGTTTTAGAGTTATGTTTTACAGTTTTTTTTTTTAATTTTTATTTATCAAATGTGTTTTCCTAAGTATTTGTCCCTGAAAGCAAAGATTCTTGTTTCTTGAGCGGAGTGCAGGTGGTTCCACTGAAGAAGGTTGCCATGGGTCATCCAGTGCGACTTGTAGTTTTAGAGCAGACCACAAACCTCCATGCAACGTGGGTGGTGTTTGACAGGTAGATCGGAGAATCCTATGGTGTTAGATTGAGACAACATTGGAGGAACTAACTTTGCTGTGCTTGATCTGTTAGGCACCACCGGAAGAGGAGTGCTTTCTACCGTAACAGGATCCCATGCAACATGGTGATCATGAATGGCAATGGGCAAGTGGAGATGCTTAAGGTCAGACCTATGCTTGAACCTGGGGAAACTCTCACTCCAGGAGCCTCTCCTGCATTGGTGGCAGCACCATCACCCAAGGTAATTATATCTGAAGCATGGATGGAGATCTTCAACAAAGAGAGAGAGAAGAAAGTTAATGAGGGTTCAAACATGTTGACTGAGTTCAGTTGTTCGACGCAGTCGGCCATAATCCAAAAGGATTTGAAAAGGACGAAGAGGTAGGGGGAGGGTGTGCGGCCATAATCCTAAGCTAGTCATGGAAGACTCTTTCCTTTTATATTGATAGCAGTTAATAAACCCATGGTCTTATGGACCTGTATCATAAAAATCTATTAGAGAGAGAGAGAGAAAGAGGGAGAGAGAGAGGGGGGGGGGGGGGGGGCCGGGGGGTGTTTGTAATGTTAGAATTAGATTGGTAAGGTTTTATTTACACTAGAATCCTCCAGTAAAACCATAGAGAATAAGCCTTGGAATTTGATTTGATCAAATAACAAGAAACAATATGTAATGTGTTATTTTAAGAATTGTTTGCCTCAACTCATTTGAGATTAAGATTTTGTTATTATTGTTATTATATTTTAAGATTTATTTGTTGTTTGAATGACACTTTGAAGTAATATTTAGATGTAATGGGCATATATTGAAAAAAAAAAAAAAAATTAAAGAAAGAACGAGTGCTTGAAATTTTTAGATTTCACAAAATCCTTGTAGAAAGAGCTTCAAAATCTACATATCTATGCATGAAAAGAACAAATAATATATAAAATGGTATTATTGTATTATGATAGTCAAACAACAGCTATGAAAGGTCACTGGAAAAACAACACAAAGCTTTGCCAAGTCAAGGCTTCGATTATATTGGTTAGGCAGTGGACTTCCCCTCTTCCTAGTTCATGGCTACTGCAATATACGACATAGACTGCTGGGCCTTCTGCAATACTTTCGACTCCTACATTTGGGTTGCACAAGCCCATGCAAGTTCCGAAGCTAGTACTGCCTCTCTCTCCATGGTATTGAAAACAAATTTTTAAGAACATATTAATTAATACTTTGATCAGACATATATTTAAAACAAAAATCTATATTATATTAAAAAAATATTTTTTTATTTTAATTTTATCTGTTATTTTTATACTAAAATATCCTTTCATTTTTTATGATAAATTAGAAATCTCCATAAGGTGAGTAGAACCATATATGGTCATGCAGAGAAAATTAAATAGCATCAGAAAGGTATCTTTGAAAAAAACAAAAATAGGGTAAAGCCGCCGGGGGATTCACGAACGGAGGCATCTTACAGAGTTAATTTTGTTTGTAGTGGGATATAAATAATTTATTCTCGACTAATAAGATCGTTTATTCTGTCTATGGTGGATCGATCCCAATCTTATCCGACAACTTTCCTGGCTAGGTTGAGATCAGAAAATTTCATGAAAAAAGTATGGAAAGATTTTAGGCCTTCGAAAATCCAAAGTCAACCCAGATGGCAATATTTACACCATGTGGCGATTCATCAAGCAGTAGGACCAGCTCATTCATCTATATGTCATGCATCGCACAAAAACTGAATCATTATACGCCTGTCAAGTTATCCGAGTCCTCACAAAATGCAAGTCCTCTGAAATTTGCTTTGGCGGGACAACAGTCTCACAATTGGATGCAAAGTATTCGATCATACATCCATTATAAAATTACCATAAAATCTAATGCATAATGTCCTCCATAAGAAACAAAAATAAATAAATAAAAGCGGGGGGGCAAAACACTAAACTCATGCTTAAACCTTTTCCCTTGATGTTACGTGGTTGCGTTAGCTGTGCACCGCAGGATCATGAATGGTGACCGAGACTTATTGCATTTGAGAGTGATGGTCTGCTTGAACTACTGTATCGCCTTCTAGAATCGACCATAGGTTAATAATACATGAACACAAGCCAATGATGTCACGCGATTAACATAACCAGAATCCAGTGTCCCGAGTCACAAGCACCATGTCTCCAATGAAGCAACGACAGAATCCAAGCAGAATTCTAAGAATTGAATATATATCCAACAAAATATGCACGCTCTCAAAATCTGCAAGTTTAGAGTTGTAAAGTTCAGTATCAGACCCTCTTTTGCTGAAACAGAGTCAATTATTTTACAAAATAAGGATGCGCCTCTGTTGCCTATGAGCTCAACACCACAAGTGTATATGGAAACGTTGGATCATCGTGTCTGCTTGCTAGATGCATAAGAAGCCCCCAGACATCGCTACTGTAAGAAATTTCACCGCAATTGCCAGCATCGGCATCTCTGGATATCAACTCACATATAAAAGTAGCCAATTTCTTTATTGAAGGTATTGGCGTAATAATCATTGTAGTTGAGATATCCCCAAAAACGGCAAAAGTTGAGTTCACCATGTTTTGGAGACTTGAGATATAAGAGATACAGATCTTTAAGGTTTTTCTCGAATGTAACTTTGATAGCAAAGACCTGCAGCAGTAGACATAACAACCATCATTCAAACAAAATACAACTAATGGCGGAATAGCTTCCACAAGTCAATAGAAATACAAGTTGTGCACAAATCCCAAGGACGTCTACCTAATTTAGCTTCTATTACTTCTACCACATTTTCCCATCTTCTTGAAATACCCAAGGTCTTTCGAATTTTGAAGTTATACTCAACTCGGTACTTGGATAATTATAGTATTCTGTTATTGAACAAAATTTTTTTAGGAAAAAAAAAAAGAAAAAAAAATCTTCCATAAACTCATTGTTTTACTTAGAATGGAGGGCGACAGATGACCTATGACAGTTAACTGCAATTTGAAATTTATTATAAAAACTCTAAATTACACCAGCGGTAATATTGAATGGAATTATTTTCATCATCCTATAAGGATACAAAAATAGTGAAAACACATCTTGCACCACAAAATTTTTGGCTAATTGATGCACTTCAAAGATGACTAATGGGATTTATCAAAATTCTCCAAATAATGCAAGCTCTTTTCAATGGATATGTGATGCAAATTTCCTCATTTAATTTGGCATATCACCCAAACCACAGCTTATTTGATTATATAAACTTCATGAAGAAAATCGAAATACATAACAGAAAACGAATATTACCCGAGAAAAGTTTATCTGAGATTGCAAGTTCAATGAATCTGCCCCGTTGGTTGCATCATCCAAACCACCTCCAGTGAAACAGTGCCGGAAGTCCGATGCACATTGCAAAATGTTTTGTATGATGAGAGCTACTGGTTTTGTCTCAGCAGATAAAAAACATCTAAAAGGCAAAACATAGGTTTCACTTAAATGAGTTGGAACTAGTAAATTGTGTGTTACAGAATATCACTACCCAATAAAGATGAGCAATCATCTGTCAAACACAAGATAGTAAAATCATTATCTGATAACAGGTAAAAAAAAGAAAAAGACGAATCAGTACAATTTGGGGGAAAAAAACTGTTTCTTTTTTTTATCCTATTATAGAAAATTAGGGAATAGGACAGATATCTCCTATCACTCCATCTAATCTCCACTGGTATCGGAGGAAACACTTTTAAGTTCCTCACTGGACACCCATGAAACCATGCTCCTACCAAGCCTCCCCATCACATTTCCCAATTATTCTCCAATCCTTTGCAAGAATGATTTTCCACCAAGACGCTTTTACCTGTCTGGTGTTTTTGCTGGCAGATATTATCCTGGTCGAGGGTCTAAGCCTTAAAGGGGGAAAAGGAGAATCAAGAAATAGAAGATACTAGAAAGTAGAGAGACATATTTTGGTAGCATTGAATTCAAAAGAGCATCAATGCAAGAGACAACCAAGACTAACAAGGAAACAAAAGCAGCAATGGACAAGAATAGGAAAAGAAAATACTGGAAGCAAGAGTTTATCATATTCCTTCTAGTTAACCACAGAATGGAAATAAACAATCCAAGCATAGAACCATGAACATAAAGAGAACAAGTGACAGACTAATCAAGTAGGTAATGGCATGTATGAAATTCTGAAACATAGTTCACTGTCTAAGTAATTATGCATAAGCTAATGATATGGTGTTTGATGCGCTAATGATATGGTGCTCAATGCAGTAAATTGTGTTTCAGTGACAGCCATTTTCTGTGAACTGAATAGGCAATCGGCTATTTTCTGTGAACTGCTTATAAATTGTGTTGCCCAGTGAAAGGAATTTATGAAATAGATTATTGACCTGCAAAAGGCCATAGTTCACAAAAATAAATAAAATGCATGATTTTCACATGAAGTGAGATAACCATTGAGACTTAGCTGATGAAATCACAACATTCAATGCAGTAAAATATCTTGCTTAAAAAAAAAAAAATCTACACAGGAATATTATTTACTCACATGTGCAACGCATCAGCAAGATATGACATGTGCACTGATTCCAAGTCCAGAATGTCTTTGACCTATAAAACCATTGTCCGTTAAAAATAAATAAATAAAAATTAAGGAAAATGAATATGTTAAGACAGCCATTAAAACTGATTTAGAACTACTTAACTGAGCAATTTGGACTTTAACACTTGAAAATAAAAGACATATCAGCATTAAGTGGTAGAAACTGTATAACCAAAGCATCCAAAATGCTGATAAGTGTCCAGTCCATGCTCATAAATGATTATTTATTGAGAACATATAGCACATCGTTAGAACCAGCTCTGACGATTTATAACTTAGCACAATGGCTGCATTGTAGTGCACAATCCATGACTCACTAATGGTTGGCACACATTCGCAAGAACACTGGTACTTCTTTTAATTTATTTAGCATCAGGTTTGCATATTTCAATAGATCAACGCTAGGACTGATGATATCTGCTGTACTCATGATCAAGTGGCAGTGCAGCCTGACATAATTTGTGCCCTACAACATGCATCAGCAGCACTGTCAACCACAATTCCTAACATCATTTGTTTTCAATTCCCTTTTTGGTAATGAGTTATCTATTGCCTATGTTCAGAACCCTATAAATAATAATAGTAGCAAATATCCCCATTATCGAGGAGCAAAATTATCTAATTGTTGTTGCCAATTTCAGCCTTCCTCACCTCATTGTTCGGTACAAGATATTACACTTTACGCTATCCAACTTCTAAGTCTTCATGCATTTGGCCTATAATTGGATTTTGCTGAATTAGGTTTGAGCATGGTTCTCAGGCCCTATTTCATTTGGGCTGAGTCCAAACACAAGTTAATTATTAATTGATCAGGTCCAACCTATTCCTTAGATCATTATGCCATAATATTTTTTTTTATGATTAATAATAAAGATAATCTTTTTCTCTAGCATATCATATTGTACTTTCCTCTAATAGCCTAATTTTTTTTAAAAAAAAATCCATGGTTTAACATACATACAACCTTCTTGTGAATTTACTCTATACAGTTATATGCTTCCTAATAGATTTAAATATTTCTGGCACTTTATGTTAATAGAATTGCAAGTTTTCTTGCATTATTCTTTATATTTATTCATCATGCTCCCAAAGTTTATTCTTTATAGACAATAGGTATTAGCTTTTGGAAAACTTTGATCAAGTTAATTTTGATGCTTTGTACTTTGACACAGATGCACAATCTAGATATACAATTGGATATTGTTTAGTTTTTTATTTCCAAAATATTTAAAGCTTGTAAGTTCTATTTTAAATGTAGACTTTTAAATAGTTATCAATAGAATAAACAATTGTATGACTGAATTTTGCAAACTGATTTTTAACATGGTTTTATCATTTTTTTGCTTGAATGTCACTTTTCCACTTTCCTTTCCTGATAATTGTGGCTTGAGTTCCCTATCTTCTATTAATTAGGGAGCTGTCTCTTCTAATCTCTTGGCAAATATAGCATTTATCTCTCTCCTAATATGCAATGCAAGTTTCAGTCATTTAGCAAGACATTCAAGCTCATTCTGCCATTGCTCTTCCTTGACAAACCATGGGTTTAAATCAAGGTCTAGAAGTTAGTGGATTAAACAACTAACCCGATGTCATCTTGTAAAAAATGCCAGGCAATCCATTCTAGACCTCCTTTACCACTCAAAGGATCAATTCAAAACTAGGGTGCCACCAAAAACCTAACCCAATTCATAAACTCCTAGCCACTACCCTAGAATACCCAAAAATATCCGAACATTCCAAGTCAACCCAGGTCAACCATAGTCAGCCTGCACCCAAAATCTCACACACCTCTCTAACAATGTCTAACCTTTCTAGAGTCAATATCTTAAATTTTGCTCAAGTTCCAAGTGTTCATGCGCTGAATGCTCCAATTTGAGTCTAAAACATTAGTATGTTTGACTAGATTTGACTCCTGGTCAAAAGAATTCCAAAGAGGCCTAAACTTTGACCACGTCCTTGAACGCACTTACTTTGAACCCACTAAATTTCAGCCAATTTTGAGCTTCCTGGACCCACGTTTCAATGGCCCAAATTAAGCTATTTAACAAGATTTTTCACAGCCAAAATTGAACCTAGCTTTGTGACTCGAAAGTGACCCACCAAACCAGCAAAGACACATTATCAACAATCAAAAATGAGCCTTCAATAACTCTACGCTTCTTCAAATCAAACAATAACCCACTCTGTAACATGATCCATGTGACAACCATGTCGCCTGTCATTTTGCGACACTTCAACAAATGCAAGTCATCTAGTCTCAAGAAAATTTTAGAAGGGCTAATCTCAACTATCAAACCACCTCCCTCTCCTCTATATAAATTCTTTGATCTTTTTTCTAATCCTTTCTTTTAGCTCTTTTAGAAACCCTTTAGTTGAACTTGTAGTTTCTTGGACAATTTAAATAGTACTATGGAACATGTCCAACATAATATTTCTGCTGCATCCTGTTGCCCAGGCAGCATTGTTCTCATGCATCTTATATCTTTTTAGGATTTCATTCACATCTGGTAGTGACATGGTTTGGATATATATATATATACATACAGAAAATAATGTCTCTTGTAGTGTTGCAGCACATTATGATAGTTTGTCTTATAAGTCATCCAGAATTATCATAGTTATAACAACCCAACCTTGCAACTCAGAAACGTACATAGAGTTGTATGCAAGTATATATGCACGTGCATGCAACACTTGAACAGGAATTAGTTTGTTGAGATGTTAGATTACATGCTTTAGGAACTAATTTATAAGATTTTTCTGACCGAACTTTGGTTTTTAGCAATGTTTTGCTACAATAAAAATTATGAGATCTTAGAATTTGAGAAATATTTTAGCTTTTAAACTATTTTGATCTGTCACCAACAATCTGGAATTTAAACTAAAGTTAGAATTAAATATTTTATCCTTTTGATATTTTGAATATTATATTGAACTCAATGAGTGGTACTTTCTATTTTCATTTATTCAAAGATGTTACATGAAAATAAGCCAGTATACAGTAGTTTATCTATCCATATGTTGGTCTCTCTATCTATCTTCACAGTCACATGTTTCCTGAGGACTTAGATCTGATCAACTTAACCTAGTTTCCAACCTACCAGCCAACCTACAAGAACTGCCTTAGTGTGGAACTGACCTAGTGGGCCCCACCAATTTGAACCTACCTACCTTGCCTATAAATTGAGGCAAGGAGAGTAAGCAAGGGGGGTAGAGACAACGGTTTCTAAGCTAGGGAAAGGAGGAACAAGAGAAGATGAACAAGAAGGGAAGCTTGGATACGATTTTTATATTTACTTTCTTCACTAAGTAAAACTTTCTCAGTGACTTTGAATTTAAGAGAAGATTAGTGTTTCTATTTCATTTGAGCTTTTACATAATTTTGGTTTCTTAACTAAACCTTCTTTTCCAATAGCTATGATTTCCCTTCTAAGTAATCTTTCCATAGCTCGAATAACTATTTGACTTATGATTCTTGTATAAATACATTGGGCTCTTTTCTAAGACCTTTTACAACATCCTATCTCTTATTGAAAACTTTGCTTTTAGGATTATACTCAAGCTTTCCAGGATATTGATCATGTGTTTCATTTCAAAGTTGTTTTTTTCCTATGGACTCTTACATTCTTTGATCATAGTAGAAGTTCACTTATCGAGTCCTATAGCCCACTTCATTTATTATATAATTTCTAGAGTGATATGAGAGTTCTGGTGAACATATTTGAAAAAGTGGACTCGATATTTTAAAACTGATATTTGAATCTAATAATTATTGCGGTGACATCAGCAATCTCTTAGTTTGCATCTAATTACTTGTATCTCTAAGGTATAGTACCAAATATGTTAGATTGTTTAAATTTTTAAGTGGATTTTATATGTGAGAGTTATTGTTTATAATTCATTTTTTTGTAGAATTTAGTTCAATCATATGGTTTTTTTAAGGAAGTTAAATATTAATGATATTTTGATCACAACTCAGATTTCAAATGTCTGGATCTTGAGTCATGATAACAATAGTTAACAACTACTAGAACTTAATTGTTCATTCAAAAAATTAAGTTTTCCATAATTTTATTCCTAGTTTACCAATAATTGTAACCATCAAGCCTTCTCCTAATATTTGTGGATAGCTTTATGCATCCTTATTCATGAAAACAATTACTTTTGAGCTATTTCAAACTTCAAGCAACCCTTTAATAACTTCAATCCATGTTACCTTTTGTCTTTCCATCTTCCTAATTCCTCACGCAACAACTCGAGTATATCCCCTTATCACATCTTTAGATTTTTATTGCATAGGTTCTCCATCATTTTGTCTTAAACTAATAAAACTCCGGTAGCTCCTTGCATTTCTTGTTCCACCATTCCTAATTTTACCACACCAACACTCTTGTTTTTTTCATTGTTTTTTAAATATACATTGCTTTTCTCTTACCACATAGCCAGGTTATATGATATAGCTTATAGCTGAACAAAAACTACAATATCTATCATACCAACCCATACGGTCCCCTTTTAACCATATCATATTGTATCAATAAGATAACCAACAAGGTACTGAAGTTTGGTTCGATATACATGCTAAATCGATCCGTACTAGATGAACCAAGTGGAAATGTCCTATACCAAAACTATTGGCTCACACCGCCTAGTTTCGAATAGTAATGTGGCAGGAAGAAAAAAAAAAAGGTGCTAAAAGCCCATCTTAGTACGAGGTACATATGAATAAGGCTTGAGGTCTCAACAGAACAATAAAGGTCCCAGCCGTCCCATCTCATTCCTTTGAGATAACAAGATCTAGGACGAGATACATATGAACAAAGGCACTGAAAGCCCATCATAGTATGAGGTACATATGAACAAGGTTTGAGGTCCCAACAGGACAATAAAGGTCCCGGCCGTCCCATCTCATTCCTTTGAGATAACAAGATCTAGGACAAGTGTGGGGCATTGAAACCCACATCCACGAGCCACCCTATCCGTCCCATCTTCATCGTAGCCGAAATACTTACCGATATAGTTATTCCATCTTCGTTTTGCCAAGGATGGGATGATGGTCGTAGGTCTTTTGAATGCCGGCTAACCTCCTCCTCATTCCGCTTATTAGATGCTCTTCACTTGTCTTCGATGTACGGCTAGAAAGGAGAGCAAGGAAGAAACGGAAGTGCGCAAAAAAATGGGAGGAAGAAGGGGCGAATGGGAAAGGAAGAAAGCAGAAGGTTCTAGCACAGGCGAGAGCTTTTTTTGGTTAAGTACTTAGATTTGGTTATTTTAAGCTGGGTTTTAGGTCCCAACAAGACATCTCATGGGACACGGAGATGTTGTCATCTCAAGTGTCGAGATACGACTGTCCCGTCATAGTCTCAGTATTCCAATCGACACGTCTTAGGACATCACCTATCCCAAGTGTCAAAACAAAACGAGATAATGGTGCATCTCATTCTATAAAAAATCGAGACAGCCTCATCCCATGAGATTTAAAACCTTGATATTTATATTTTATCTTTTTACAAACGCAACAACCAAACTTCAGCTATGTTAGTTAGCAGGGATGTTTAGGTAGCTCAACTGGTATAAGTTTGATTCCACCTTCCATCATAAATAAATTTTTCATTAGATATTTTATATAAAAATTTAAAATATATATAACTAAATTATTAAAAAAAATTAATTTTTTCCTTTGAAATACTTTATAAAATTCAAAAAATAAATATTTATATACCATATTCATTTATATATAATATTTTTTTAAAAAAATAATATTGTATAGAAAATATTGGTCATCCTTTATTTCTAATAGATATGGAAATTTGGACAATATCTCTTATTCATTCCACTATCTCTAAAAAAATACATTTTTAAGCTCAGAAAAATGTGGTTTAAGCAACAATTTTAAAAAAAATTAAGCAACAATATAACAATCAAGTACATGCATTTAATAAATTTTACCCCTACTTATATTGTTGTACAATATGATAGTTTTACTTCACCATTACTCATAATATTTAAGCATCAAATTGTAAATTTGAATGCTAAAGCACAAAAGATAAAAGTGGCTTGATATGTGATCAAACTTTGTACAATAAAAATTGTCACTTTTTTTATCATGCTACATATTTTTTTTTGTTAAGAACTCATGCAATATTAATTACAAGAGATTGTTACTTAGTAATTGAGAAGCTATCTCCAATAACTTAGAAAGCCACAAGAAATTACAGTGTCAATTTTAATTAGATATATGAACAAGGCAATATAATTCAAAAAGTCCCAAAACATTCAATCAAAAGATTTTAATGCATTATTGACCAATATAAATGATTAATTTATCTTAAATATATTACTTTTATAGTTCAAATATGTTTAAACAACAAATAAAAAAACTCCATAAATAAATTAAGAAATAAATCAAAAAATATAAAAAAATGCGTCTCAGGTAAGCATTAGGACAATTGATCAGGATGGCCACCGTGATGGGACAAGACATAGGGTGTCCCATTCCATGAAGAAACCAAGATGCTCCAATTCTGTAAGATTTAAAATCTTGCTTATTAACTGTATCGACTATTTTATACCAAATCAGTGATGTACTAGCATAGTTCTGGATACTAGTTTTGCAAACCTTAGAATACATGATAGCAAATAATATCTGCTACGGCTTATATCTAGAACAATTTGAATAAAAGCTTCACATTTTGATATTCAATCCGAATTTCAAAAGATCTGCTGCACTACAGCAGAAATTCTCATATAGCAGATAAGAAAATTAAAGATCAAAGAGACAACTGGAGAAAAGAAGAAAATTTAGAAGAAATAGAAGGAAGACAGAAAGAGGAGAAAGGAGAAGGCCCATAGTCAATTTTATTCTTAGAAATAATTCATGTACATCTCCAAAGACAAGTGCCTAATAGACAGCTAAAAGAGCCTATTAATAAGTTCAACCTGATCCCTGTAATTCTAATTTAGTCTTTTAGGGTTCCTAGACAAGAGAAAAAACTTCCTATAAAATTCCAAAAATATATGGCTTGAGTGGACCCCACTTTGACTACCAAGAGGAATCTAAAAACCATTTAAAAGATAAACTTAAAAAAATTAAAAATATAGTGTGAAAATAGGAAAAAAAGTCCTAAGAAAAGCTTAAAATGGATTCCTCAATCATCCTCAGATTTTCTTCTGCAAGAGTATGTTTCCCAAAACCTTGCCTCCTAAAGATAGAAATAAAGAAAGAATCGACATTCCAAGCAAGTAATCTTCATTATTTACAAGCTTAAAAAGAGATTGAGATTCAAGTTTTTTTTTTTTTTTTTAATGCTGTCAGCTCGCCTAGGTTATGCAGGACTGCATGTATGTCATACGGATCATTATTTTTAATATCTGTCCAAACAATCTGTTTCAACCTTGTTGAACCATCCTTGAATGCTTTAAAGCATGTTGAGCTCAGTCCTCTCCCAAGGGAATGTCGATCGTTCTGCTTTATAACTAAGGGTTGCCCTCACAAACTAATAGAAGAAAGGGGCGGACAGCCACCATTCTTTGCTTCAATCTTCTTGTTTCTAGCTTTTAACTTTCTGTTCTTTTACTTTATTGATAACCATTTTGCATGTGTTCCGTATGTTCAAATTAAAAGGCAATACATATGGGAATTTATGTCAACATCCAGAATCTTCCTGTCCAAGTGGGAGCTACAAGAATGAGTGCTCTAACAGTAGTGAAGTTTTCCAAAAAAGAAAAAGAATAGTGTGTAAAATTCTTAGTCTTCATGAACCATGTAGAGGTTGATTAACTTACGTTACTACATCCTCTCCCCTTTTGGATAAACTTGCGTTCAAGAATGAGAGAGGAAGTAGCTCCAATACTCTAGTTGATTCAACATTCCACCTTCCACCGATCACTAATATTGTTTACCTGTCTTTCTCTGTTCTCTTACTTTTACTCCCCCCCACCCCCAACCCTTTCATGTATTTTTCCTTCTCATCTTCTTCTTCATCTTCCCTTCTTTCTTTAATTTCTACTTAAACTTGTCTAATCAGTGGCTTTCATTTGTCATTTTCATTGTTTGCTTTTCCATCCTTCTTCCTCTTCGTTTTCACTTTCTTTTCTTTGTTTTTGTCTCTCTTTTGTTCCTTCTTCCCTCCAGAAGTTTCAATGCTTAGGATTCTCGTCTTCCTTCGCAATCTTTTATGTATGTTAAACAAAAATCATACGTATTAAAGGAGGAAAATTGTAAGGCCATATTTAAGCATCAAGAATTTGGCGTATTTGATAATAAGCAAGACTAATCATGGCCCCCTAGCATCTAAAATAAGAGAGTGTCTTGGCATAACATGAGACGAATGAGGACACATGTTTGCTAAGAAAAGAAAAAAAATAGTTTTCATCATTGAATTAACATAATGTAAATTCTTTCCAACATTATTCTGCAAGGTGAAAATCATTCCATAAAGCAGAGATTAAAGAACCAGTTGATACAGCCCATACAAGCCAGTGCATAGCACCCATACTGACCTATACCATCACAACATACCAACTAGGGGACCATGCCATGGTTTTTAAACCTTTAAAGTATTGTAAGGTACAAGTGAATACAAATAAGGACATTAATTAAGTAATTAGGCTAGTTGGCATTGTATGTTAAGCAAATGTTTATACCTGATGCTTGAGGGAATGTTGAAACCGGCACCATGACACATCTGATAATTGTGAGTGCAGATACTGTTGTAATGTAGAAACAAAGTGATTTATTTGTTGCCTGGAAATAATAAGAGCAACATTGTAAGTTAAAGTTACTGTTTGAATTTCTATAAATAAGATAACAGAATGAATCAACAATTGTCAATGTGGTTTGTGGTTTCTTGATATAACATACAAGTTTATATGGCACAACATACATACATACATACATACATACAAGGTCATGGTCAGAGCATAAGTTTTAGTCAAAAGCTAAAAGCAGTAATAGATCAATATAATCCTCCACCTGCAGGAGTTAAAAGAAAGTTTCACGAATAAAACTATGTTATTAACTTCAGAAAGAGACATTACCTTTGTGAAGCTTCTCATTTTAAACTTCCAACACTTTCAAGATGACCAAATTAGGTTCCAGTACAAAAGGCATGGGCAAGATATTGACAGGTGCAGAGGGCTGAAATAAAACCATTGGTGGGTCTTGGTTGTTTAAATACACGTATCCAAGGGCCTAAACAGCTATTGCTTTGATATTTAAAGATGCTGCCATGCTGAGAGCAGCTTTCCAATATATTGCTGTTTTCCGAAGTCTTGAAGTTACTTTGTACTCCTTGAGCTAGTAATAAGTTACACAAAACTTTCAGATTACTACTTGGAGTTGTTTATGGTAGAGTTCAATGTCAAGATTAAAATGAACTCTTAAATCCTATGGCATAAAGCACCAAATATAAATGTAGATAACAGAATTTACAGACTAAATATTTATAGTGAAAAATTGAAGCTTTGAGTTGTTTTTCCATGTTTGTTAACGGTTTAGGTGCCTACCATTTCATTCTTCTGCCTTTCGTTCACTCTCTTCTTACTTGGCCCCTTTCGAGATATTCTACAGTATTAGCATCAAATCTTGAGAATGTCATATCAACTCTACAAAAACAATAATGTGAAACTAATACAAAACAAAACCAAGAAAACATTATCCCACTAATTTGGTTCCCCGTGACCCATGAAAGATAGGGATGCTTTTTAAGGCTCTCAATATTGTACCAAACCTAATAAGGCAACTCTGAGCAAGAGAGAAAATTAGCTGGAGAATTGGTTGGGGAATAGAAGGACATAGCTAATCAATTAGGTGGTTTAAGCTCCTGAACCTTGCGCAACACAGCCTATTAATTAGGCGGTTTAATCTCCTGAACCTTGCGCAACACATCCTAACTTTTCCCTCAACTGGAAAGAGTAGGAGAAGCCATAATTTAATGCAGGAAATAGTATTCTCTGACAGCAGAAACTATAGGCCAGAAGCCCAATCAAACAATAGACAACAATTTTGAAAAGAAAAAAATTACAAATCCTTCAATCCTTGGTGCTGCAAAAGAACTGAGCTATTCATGAACAGTTGTGGATCAGCTAGATAACGGCTCATTCAAGATCAGTTTGGCCAAGAAATGGGTTGAGCTCAAATTTTTTTTAAAGCTAGGCTCATAAAAGAGCTAGCTTGAACAACTTAAAGCTCACAAAGATGAATATGAGCTCAACTCGGCTTGATAAAACACTCGTTCAAGCATGGTTTGCACAACAAATAAGACAAGCTTGAATATACACTGTCAAGCTTGAATCAAACTCAATTGCCTCTGTTATATAACAAGCCAAGCCTCAGTGACCTAATACTCAGCTCGGCTCAGCTTAGCTTGTTTGCACCACCACCAATCCTCCAACCATCTATAGAACTGTCTCCTCCCCCCAATTGGAGCCTATCCACCATGTGAGATGCCATAATATAAAAGGGGCTTACTACTGTGTGACAAGATTGAAGAAAAGAACAACAGAAACTAAGGAATTAAACAGTGTTGCCAGAGCACGAGCAGAAAATATAGCCAGAAGGTGCCTGCTACCAAAGTCTAAGCAATATCAGGTAAAAAAATAAGTAATGAAGAACTTTTCTATATATGAACGGACATCCAGATATAAAAAAACAAATGCTAATTTTTGAAGTTTCAGAATAAGGTCAAGGAAATAGCTCACACAAAACACACATCAAAAGAGAATGCAATTACTACAAATGTAAACATCAAAAAGGAAACAGCTCCAATTACCTCATTTTCATTAAGATGTTGAAATCCTTCATTACATGAGAATTCTTATCCTGACTGCGACAAATGGAATGCATCAGGGCCTGTTAAGCACCACTATCAGGTGATTAGTTCAGTTATTATATTAATTTTTGACATTTAAATGGCATAATGTGATCACTCAACCTATAAGAGAATTAATATTTAAGTAATCTAACTACATTCATGGGCAGATGATTCATGCATAGCCAAGATCTCAGGAGAACTCCATGGAACATGACCTAAGAAATTGGTTTAGAAGAAAATGTAGTTGGTGTTTGTGTATGCATAATCAAGCAAAAAAGGTGAATCGTCATGACACTTTGTCATAATTTTGTGCACCCATCTTTAGGTTGGACACTTCTGTTGGTTAGTTCCCTTGGTCCTTTTATTCTTCCCTCCACTGATTCATCATGAAGAAATCAATAAAAACACACTCTAAAAATCACAAATAGGCTGACATAACGAAACTAACGCAATTTTTTTTTTTATGTTTATATGAATCAGTATTATTTGGTGAAAGCATTGCAGCTAATAAAATATATATCTTCAGTTTAAGAGATGATGATCTAAAAAAGGTAGAATTAGTGCCACGATTTTTATAGCACATAAGCATTTATAGCACACGAGCAATCTATGCCAACACTCACTTGATAGCAAGGCTTTAAATCAAGCTTGGTCATCTTGATACATGATTTTGTACTAGCAGACCGGTGTGATGCAAAACTAATACCGTACCAACCTATAATGGTACATCATTTTTTTTTTATTCTGAAGGTTTTTAATTTTCCTTTATCATGAAATCATACCTAAATAAAATTTGGCATGATTTCCCCACATTTTTGAAATTTCTGACCATTAATGGGATAAAACAAGAAAGAGAAAAGAAGAGGACAATACCTGGATCAGACCTCCTACTCACCTTTCCATTCACTCCCTCTCTCCTCTCCTCACTTTTTCCTCTCTTACCTTGACACAAAGGGAGAAGAGGGCATCGAGCCCTTTTTCCGTTAATAATTGAGCCCAGCACTAGTGCAGGGCCTTACCGGACTGAACTATTCAAAACCAGGTGATTCAGCCCGATCAAGAACAATCACACCAATATGGGCACAAAGTTGTATCGAGATCATGAATCATCCTGGTTTGTCCTCGATAGAGTATGGTGCCAGCTGAACTGCGCGATTCAGTCTGAGACTGTACCCTTTCTCTATCCAAATGGTAATGTATGATACAGTGCCGATATCAATGATATGTACCAAAAGTGGCAGTACACACCAGTGTAATCCGTACGGACCAGTATGTGCCAGTACACAGGGTTTCAACATCAAGTCACCCATACCGACACCGATTTCACATCCAAACACCATTTTGACATTTTTTAAATCCGTGTTTGGTAGATATTGACCATTGAGATAATATTAATGCTTGTTTCTTAGGTACTGGGATTTTCCGCATGCTATGCAAGTGAGTGAAGACATTTGACTTCACATGGCCTCTTCTTAAAACCTTGCCTCAGGAGTTCAATACAAGATCAGAGCCGAAGAGATGAATGGAGGGTATTATTGAAAATAAAAAATAGAGCAAAGCAAACTGGAGCCTTAGAGATGGTACTGAAAACACTCTTTGGGGAGTTTCAATTTAATACTAGAATATTTTTTGTGTATGATTTTCACTAAAGTTGATCAATGAAATATTATAAACCTTCTCATTGAAAAGCATTCAATAAGATAGTTGTTATACTAAATACCATCATAATCTGAAAAAAATTTGTGCAACCATTGATTATCTATGCTTTTCCAAAGGGTTAATCATAAGACTATACCAAGAAATGTGTCATACTAAGAGGTTCACGAGTTATGCAGACCATTTTTTTTCTTTCTTTTTTTCTGAGGCCAGCGTTCTTTCTTTTGGGGAGAGGGGGCAGCTGTTATATCTACCACACTAGGCATGCAAAGTAGAATTTAATTATTTCCATAGTCAAACAGAAGGAACAACATGGGTTTCTTTCTGTATTCTGAGATCATATGCCTGAATCCAATTCCCAAACCTAGGCATGGTAAGATATTCTATTTCAAACTAACTATTAAGATTCATGCATAATTGACCTATGGAATTAGTAATTTCCAAATGTCACACTAATATCCTTTAACTTGTATTTAAAATTAATTCTTGTATTTCTAAATTTTTGGGAAAATTGATGAGAATCCTTATGCCTTAACACCTATGCCTTTCCTAATTTAGAGTTTGTCATCTCTCTTTATGCTCTCACCTTCTTAGATATTTTTTATTTTGTTACAAAACAAAATGTAGTATAGTAATTTCCAAAACTTTAATTACCCTTATATATTGGTAGATAAAATTTTAACTAAGAAGCAAATAGTAAGAAAAAAGAAAATTGCAATCCTGAAATTCTTTGTTTGTGCAAATAAATGGTCAAACAAAGTTAGGGATAGTAATACAGATTCTGTACACAAGAGAATATGAGAGTGACCTGATTCCTTTATCAGATAATCCTTTCCCATGGAAGTGTTGAGCACCAGTGGGGCCAAATAAAATGGAGGTGATGCGCAGAGGTCAAGAAATTAACGCAAACAAAATATTAAGTTTCCATTCAATCAATGTTGTATGTTGAAAGCAAGGATGCATATTGTATGCCACGGGATTCTTCTTCGCTGATGGGTTGACCAGAAAACTATCAAAGGTTTCGGTTTTAGGAAGAGACGAATCTTGAAACAATGAAAGGATAAATTGATAACATCAAGCATAAAACCACATAGAAAGATTTGTGATATCTCAGACCTCCAGGAATCCTATCAAAAAATGATAAGACAATCCTTACAAAAGTAGAAAAAAAAGTTAAGTTCAAAGAGCAAGTTTATAGTCATCTTATGGTTAGATGTCCTGCAATGAACATATGCCTGTGAGTCAAATCCATATTACTGGGACTAGCATAGAAGGTTATTGGCTGTGGTGTAGAGGACACTAGCATTTGTATCCTTAGTAACCAAAAAAAAACATTGAGAGAATTGAGAATAACCTTCAATGACTCTTCACAGAAGGATAATAATTACATTTATTAGCACAATGAGAACAGGAACGAAAGGAAAGATTAGAAATTATTACCTTTAAACAGTACCATACATCAGTTAAAGAAAAAACAGCAAGTCTGACTTGAACAAGATAACCAAATATCTCTGCATATATTTTTAATGCATCTGGAGTCACAATGATACTGACAGGCCAGTCAACTCTGTAACCCAATAACATAAAATCAAACGCATGGATGCCTGCAATTTGAGTTGATAAATTAAATATAATATAATGATTAAGAAGAAACTCTAAGCCCTCAACTAATGCAGTCATTGCATTGCATACTTTTTCATAGGAATGAGATATGTACCGGTTATAGAAGTCGACAAAGGCAGTGTGTTCTGTCCCTTTATGTAGACAAATAATCTTTCCTTATATGGATCAGTCTCGCATGAAGATCTCTGCAAGGCCAACTCCAGGAGCCCTTGGATTTCTGCTATTTTCTGCTCTGGCTCAACAACCAACCATTTCTTGCAAAAAAAAGCCACAATTTAAATCATCAAGAAATTTACTTGGTCCCCATCAATCAAATAACTAGTATGATTTCTAAAGGGCTCGATGGTTTCCATAAGCAAGAACTAAGAGAGTACCTGATTACGAAGAGACATAAGGAATGAATCTGCCCAGTCTGCTAGTTCCATAAAATGGTAACGCCGCAATGCCAATAAATGTTCATGCAGATCAAATCCTTCGTCAAGCAACTTGATAGTAAAGTTGCTGACATACTTATACCTACTCTAGCTAAGGCATGCAGAATGGAATCTCTGCTTAACAACAGTTTGTATTATCACTGTTCAGATGAACCATATGTAAATACTATACATGTAGCAGCTAGTGATGAAAAGAAGCTTAGAGAAACTCATTGGCAAGGAATCAGCAACTCAAACAAGTACCTAGATATGTCGCATTATTTTGAATCCCAAATTACAATTGAAACAAGCCGAATCATATATTTTGTGCATTTTTTTATGGTAATCTCTTCAATCCAAGCCTAGTGTGTTTTTAAATTTTTATCATTTTCTTTTCAGTCTAACACAAGCAAAATCATTACCCTTGAATAGCTCTTACCCTCACTTCCATGCATCATAAATAACTAGCATCTACTTTCTACACTTGATCAAGCAATCTGTCCAGATTGCACAGAGTTTTTTATCATTAGATTCGATCTACAAATAAGATGAACTGTAACAATTCACTGACAGAATTCGATCCCTGATTCCAATTCTTCTTGAAAGAAACATTTGTTTTCGAGCAATGCATCTTAAAAAATCAAACTGTCAATCTTACAATACAGGAAATCATCCCATTGTGCTGCACAAACTTTGCAAATCAACGGCTTGTGTAATCAGAAGGTCAAGAAAAATCAATTGGAAGAAGTCCAATCTGATGGGTTCTCTTCACATGACCATGATCCTGATGACCGAACTACTAAACTCAGGCTGACTTAACCATTAGACATATATAAGCATTTCGCATCATAGCATACTGGACCGGCAAAACAATTTATATTGGTATAAAAGCATATAATATATGAAATGTAAATAACAAGATATAGCTTAGGTTTCTCTGTCTACCAAGGTTTTGCAATGTATAAGAAGAGAATATTGCCATTGGCACCCAACCCACCAGCAAAAGAAGAACAAAAAGTTATATTATCAGGATGCAAAATATGCTATTTAAAACCTGCTATTATGAATCAGCGAGCTCAAACATATATAAAACCGCCTAAAGAAAGGCCATGTTTACATACAAGTGATCTGTAGTCACTCCAAAATGTTGGCAGAAGCACAAACCAGCAGATATCATGCTAAACCAGAAAGCTATTGTCTATGCAAACAACAGTGCTAATCATAAGGATACTGAAGCAAGATTTCCTGAAGTATGCATTTGTCAATGGTGACATAAAGTGGTATCTCAAACATTTCTGCAGAACCATCCAATGTCTCTCTGGAACTGAGCATGGTGTCTTCATCTGAATATTGTAATGACTGTGCCCATGCTGCCCCACCAGAAGCACTTTGTGGAAGGTTCCCTGATATATGGTTTGCTTCTGATAATGAATAAACAGGACTTGAAACTGACAGAATTGCGACACTATCTTGAATATTGTTGCCAAATTTTCCATTCACTTGTACAGTAGAAACACCAGAGCTCACTAGTGTCGGAGCCTCAACTTGAAAACCATGTCCAAAACCTGAAAATACACTCCCAGCAGAAGCCTCGCAAGGAACTATAACTGATGAGAAGTCAAAGTATGGCAAAAAGGATCCCTCATTTTTTGTGACGATTCTATTTCTCGAATTGTGAGCTTTCCAAAGCCATGAAGCTTTCATAACCATGGGGTCAATACTGAGATTATAATAGTCAATAGAATTCTGTAATTTGTGAATATGCAAAGAAAGATGTCCATTTCTGCCATCCATGTATCCTTCCTTCTCATCTTTATCTGACCTAGAGTTGAAAGGAAGGGGCAATTCACTGAAAACTGATTCTTCCCTTTCTATGGTTTCTGTGTTCCCATCAGTCATCTGTAGGCAATTCTCAGTGCAGTGAGCTGCTTCTTTTGGATTCCTATAGCTGCTATAGTTGTAAAATGGATTTTTCAAAAGTCCTCCCAATGGCCAGCATCTTCCAGACTGATCACCTTCATGTACAGAATCTGATATTTTTGCACTTTTCACATTCCCTAATGGAACAGGAACAGGAATCTGAATCAACATCTCATCTTCATAACCCTGGTTGGAGAGAGGAAAGAAAGGAACCACTCTGCTATGATCATTTTGATACAAAATCTGAGAACATGACCTTTTAGTTTCAAGGGAGTTTTTTAGTATGCTTTCACTGGTATAACATGTAGATAGATTTGAAAGCAGAAAATGTTCCGGCTGAGATACATTATCAGGTAACCTGGAAAAAATGTCAGGTTCATGTTCCTCTCCAGAACTACATGATGAAGAACATTCTGAAGATTGCAATGGTTCTAACTCATATGAAAACTCTTCGGATGTATAAGAAGCATCCTTGTCTCTTTGAACTGCTGGCCTGAAATCAAAGAGCAGCTGAATATATTCATACAATAATACAACATCTAAACAGTAAAAAGCACATAACAGGAAACTTAAAAAATAAAATAATAAAATAATATATAAGAAACACTCTGACTCCAGACTCAAATATGTCCAAATTGATAAAACCAGAAAACAGGTTGATTGATGGAAGAGTCCAGTGTTCAGACAGAAAGTCATGCTGGCCAAAATCCTGTTTGTTGGAGATTTTCTTTTTCTTTTTCTTTTTCTTTTGTGCATGCGTGCGTGCATGTGCGTGTGCGTGTGAGAGAGAGAGAGAGAGAGAGAGAGAGAGATGAATCTTACACATGGGCAGCTTCTTCTCCATCAGCTGTGCCAGAGAAGAATAAATCCTCATCAGAAGCCAAAAAGCCCAAGGTGTTTATATCTCTTCCTTTACCAAGCAAGTTAGGTGCGCTAACTAAAGGTATTACCTAAAGGGAAAAAAAAAAAAAATCTTTCAATTTAATCAATAGATAAGCTACCTAACAAACATGAACAATTATAATAGTAGCGTGCAGCGCCATTGACACTAACAGGAATCTTACAAAGCAATAACAAGATTTTATGAGGAAAATGCAGCAATAAGCAAGCAAGAAAGAAGATGGCAAAACAATCAAAACAGATGGAAAGCATACACTTGCAATAAAATTACCAGTAATAATCAATTTTCCTACTATTCAAAGAAGAATAAGATAGGATATGGAACATGCATCAGCTTGAAAATGAAGCAAAGAAATGTAAGCAAACTCCATTTTCTTAATCTGTATAGCAAAGCTTCAGTTAGTTTCCTCTGCATAAAAAATATTTTTTCCTACATTCATTTGATCACTGTTGTCCAAACCACAGCCTAGGCACTTTGAGAGACTAGACGACCTAGGTAGTGGCCAACTAGGCATTCATTTACACGTGCGCATGCGCACGCACAGACATACATACATATATATGTACCCTTTTTTACCTGCAAAAAATGGACATGGATACAGTATACAGCTATGCCAATACAACATACCTTGAAAGGGTGGGATATGATGCAATTAGATTATGTTGATGAATATAATATGTATTTCATGCATTCATACATGCATAGATGTACAGAAAAATAAATATACTTGTTTATGCACGTTAAAAGAAACATCCATGAAGCATAATAGGCTACGAAAATAACATAGTCCACACTTTAAATGATAGCATCAACTTTCAGGAACTCATCATTTAGTATCACTCATTCAAATCTATAGACTCCAATCTACACTTCATATTTTAATATTAACATAATAGAAAATTTGATCAATCACCATGAAAAAAGTTAAATCAAAAAAAAAAGAAAGAAAAAACCTTCCTTATTTTTTGATATATTCAGGAAATTTCTCATGTGCATCCCAAAGTACATGAAGTGTTTTTTTTATATAATTTTGAAAAATGAGATACTTTACACAAGTATCAGATACATCTACAAAGTATTCGACAAGTACTATTATTTGGTACATATCCGATACAAACACAACATATGATTTGAAGTATCCGTGCTTCCTAGTTTTCTACTCCCTTGTTTTGCTTCATTTTCACTGCTATGAGTTGTGACTGAGATGAACTTATTATAAATAAATTAGAAGTAAAATAGCATATTCTAACATATAAATTCGCTTTCCTCATTCCTTCTCCCAAATTTACCAACCCGATGCCTTCCTCATCTCTTGACGGTTGAGCAAGTGCATATCCCTCCTCTAGCTAAGTCTCTAAGGCCTCTTCTAGAGCCCAACACTAGCCATTCAATATCTGACAGCACTCCACTAGGCTGCTGACAATCGTTTGACCACTCAAAGGCTCCCAAATCTTTTTATTTTTTTCATATTTACTCTTTTCCTTCTTCCTTCTCCTTCCTTTCTCATGTTATTCCTCTCATTATTCCCCTTCTCATTTGAAAGATCCTACTTTTTCTTCTCTACTTCCACTTTTCTTCCCCTTTTAACCTCCAATTTTGTCTACAAAAACAACAAATCCTTAATCCCAAACTAAGTCGATTACATAAATCCTTTTTCTTCATTCTACATGTTTTGAGTCATATTTTCTATAAAGTGCAAAAATTTTAAATCTTTCTTTATTACTTCCATAAAATTTTTAGTTTACCTACCTCTTTTTCCTTTACATGTATCAAATCACTCCTTCACATCGATACATCCCTAGGTTTACGTTACAAATATTCAAATCATTTAAGCTGTCCTTCCATCAATTTGTTTTCAATTGGTGTTACCTCCAAATTTTTACAAATGACTTCATCACTTATTCTATCTTTTATTGTATTATCACACATCCATCTCAACATTCTCATTTCAACCACATTCTCATTTCAACCACATTCATCTTATGCATATGTAATTTTCTAACTATCCAACATTTCATACCATAAAGCATAGCCAATCTTATAGTTATCTTATAATATTTTTTCTTCAACTAAATAGGTATTGTACGATTGCATAATATTCTAGTTGCAGTTCTCTATTTCATCTAACCTACTCTAATCATATGAACAACACCATCCTCAATCTCTCCTTTCTTATAAATAATAATCCTAAATATCGAAAATTATCACTTTTAGAAACTTCATGATCCTCACTTTTTACTCTACATTCATCCATATTTCTAATTATACTAAAATTACATTAATGTATTCTGTCTTTATCTACTTAACCTAAAACCTTTAGATTCTAATACATTTCTACATAATTCCAACTTACGATTAACCATAGCCTTAGTTTCATCTATTAATACTATAAACATGCACCATAAAATATCATTCTGAATATATCTAATAAGCCCATACATAACTAACACAAAAAGGTAAGGACTAAGAACAGAATCCTGTTATAAACCTACTGTCAGTAATAGAAGTTTCAATGAGACAGGAGTCGAAATAGTTGAGACGTCTCATCCCAGAGAGATTTCGAGACCGATCTCGACCGTCCCGTCCATTCCTTCCTGTTTCAACCATAAGACACTATAGTATCAATTTTAAATAAATATAATTTATCATAAAGTTATAACTTTTGAAGTTCAAATATATTTAAAAATCGAATAAAATATTAAAACTTCATAAATATTTTTTTTAAGAAAACACGTTTTAAGCAAGTATTGAGATACCTAACCAGTTCGGAGATCAAGATGGGATGGAATGCAGGGCATTTCGTTTTGTGAAAAAATCAAGACACCTCTATCTCATGAGATTTAAAACCTCGCCTACTGTAATAGAAAATTCACTAATATTATTGCCAGCAGTTCTTATACTAGTGACTATTCCATTATATGTCTTTTATTTTGTTAATATATCTAACAAATACTCCTTTCTTTTCTAACATCCATCGTAAGACTTTTCTAGAGATTCTATCATATGTTTTCTCTAAATTAATAAAAATCCTATGAAGATTTTATCCTTTTTTCTATACTTTTTTAATCTCCTAACGAAAAAAATGGCTCAATTACCTTTACCCAAAGTTTCATATTATGATGTATAAGCTTAATACCATGATTGTTAGAGCAGTTTTGAATATCTCTTTTATTTTCATAAATCGGTAGCATAATGCTCTTCCTCCATTCATCAGGTTCTTCTTAATCTCTAAGATTTCATAAATAAATTTGTCACTTAAGTTACTCCTACATCACCTAAATATTTCCAAACCTTGATAGAAATTTTGTCAAAACCCACTGCTCTTCCTATTTTTATCTTTTTTACAGCCACTTTACTTCAGATATCCTAATATTATGAGTATACGCCATATTTCTATCCTCAATGGAACTAGTAAGATATTCTAAATTATCTATATAATTTTTATTAATAATTTATTAAAATAACTTTTTCATCATTTTTTGATGTCATACTTCTTAACCAAATCTTTTTAATCGTTATCTTTTATGCATTTAACTTGAATCATATCTCTAATTTTTCTTTCTCTTCATCTTATCATTCTATATATATCTTTCTCTCCATCTTTAGTTTTTAATTTGCAATATCATTCTTCGTATGCCTTAAACCTAGCATCTTGTACCATTTTTTTAACTTCTTTCTTAACCATCTTATAGCTTCATATGCTTCTTTATTTCTACATTTAGATAGTTTTCTATAACACTCTCTTTTAATCTTAACTGCTAATTGAACTTTCTCATTCAACCATTAAGTTTTCTTATCATATGGTTCTTTTCTTTTTAACTCTTCTAATACCTTTATCATTACTTTTCTAATACTATTAGCCATCTTTTTTCATATGGTATTGATTTCCCCATACATACTCTACTTTCCCCTATCATTTTATCTTTAAAAGCTATTAGTTTTTCTCCTTTCAAATTGCATCACCTAATCCTCAGATTCTTATAACTTATAGTCTTCCTTCCAATTTCTTAAAACATATATCCATAACCATCAATCTATATTGCATGGTTTTAACTCTCACCTACTATAACCTTATGATCTTACAAAAGTTTGATCAATCTTTCTAATAATAAAAATATATATTCGATTAGCATTATATCTACTTTTAAAAGTTATTAGATGAGAGTCCTTTTTAAAATATGCAATGACTAATACTAAATTATATGCCATTACAAACTCTAAAATGATATCTCCTTTATCATTTTATCTTCGAAACCATAACCTCCATGTACTCTTTCAAAACTTATATTTTCCCACATGTTCGTTCAAATTTCCTCTAATAAATTTTTTTGCTAGAAATATCTTGAATTACTCCATCTATGTCCTCTCAAAAGCTTTGCTTTGTAGCATTAATTAAACCTACTTAAGGAACATATGCACTAATAATATTAATTAACTCCTCTCCTGATACCAATTTAATCAAAAATGTTTGATCGATCAAAATTATTCTATCTCTTATTCTCTTAATATCTAGAACCTTATCTTTTAAACTCTTATCTATAATAATTTCTAATCCATTTTTATTATTATCTTTACCTGTATAACAAAGTTTATAGCAATCAACCCCTTTTGCTTTTTCTCCTATCCACTTAGTCTTTTGCGGGTAAGCTACATTAATTTTTCTTCTGATCATTGTATTTATCAATTCCATTAATTTTCCTATTAATGACCTTATATCCCACTTAATCTCTAACAAGCAAGCTATGCTAATCTCTAATTTTTTTTTACTTTTTTATAAGTTCTCTATTTTTCTCCTTGCTGCAATCCCTTTTATTTGGAATGCAAATACGAGATTCGAATTATGACTTATGAGCTTTATGATTTTTATCAAACTCAGTCAAATTAATAGTTTTCAAATTTAACAATTTATTTCTTATTGTTTCTTATCATCTATCACTCTTATATTGACTTAATCAATTAATATGTGATGAAAACATGCCATGGCTTTGACTCATCTTAACTCTTATTACGCTATAATGATATATTTGGTAATTTCAAGGTTCGTCATACTAAGAACTAGCACCGTTTCGATATCAAACCGGTATGGTTCAATATGGGCATACCATGTTGAACCAATGGTGTACTGATCAGATGATCCAAGGGGACCCAAGCCATGAACTGCTCCGACTCGAGCCGAATCAGATAGTTCGATTCAGGTTGATTCAATTTGGTACGCCAGTTTAAGATCGATTCGATCGGTTCAAAGTGATTCACCCCTTGCCAATCCATCTCATTTCCAGGCCAATTCAGTTTGATTCACCCCAAACCATCCGATTCGGAACAATTTGGCATACAATGGATAATTTATATGCATGGTTATGGAAAAGAAGGTCAATTGTGTTATTTTTAGACCTTTTGAAGAGGAACCAAGTTATTTAATTGTCCACCTTTGCACCTAGGCTGTTCCTAGGCAATTAGGGTCCCTACCAAATTTGGAATGCCTAGCCACCTTAGCATCTTTTCATTTGATCATAAATTCAATACAAAGAAAAAGAAAATATAAAAAAGAAAATTTGGAATGCCTATCACCAAAAATATAAAACAAGGAGAAAAAGAAAACAAAGAAACACAAAAGTTAAAGTCAAAATCCACATGGCTTCATAGATGATGGACGACAAATTTTGATTCAATCCCCTGGTTATTCAATTAGAAGCACATCACCAACTAGCAAAATTCTCCCAGAAACTCACTTTCACAAGCATATATTGGTATTTCATTTGCCTGACTCGTTTTAAAGAATGCAACTTTTTCATTGAACAGTAAGGAGATCTGCCAATTTATTGCAACGATCTGCCAACACACTCTAGAAACAAATAAAATTTCAATCCATGAGCAGATCTAGCAGTAGAGTAGCTCTCTCAAGAATGTGGACATTCTTATTTCATTAGTCCTTGTGCCATGTATTCAATAATGAGCCTCACTCATCATCTAGTGCCATATTATTTACTGGTGGGTGACATAAAGTAATCATAGACCCGGAGGAAAGATCACTATCACTTGATTTCACAACGAGCATTATGTTCTTCAAGGGATATTGAGCAATGTGAGTACAAGACAGGAATAAATGTCAAACACTAAAAAGAAAAGAAAAGAAAAGAAAAGAAAAGAAAAAAGATATGTTAAACACAGAGACTATGCCAGAAGATAGAACACACACTTCACAGACTGCTCAAAAAGTCTGTCCCATCTCCATTGTTATAATCTAGGGCAAGCTAGTAATGTGATGGTTTTGGAGGCCCTTCATAGCTCAGTTGGTCCACAAACTGGGGCCCAAGTTAATGGATTACAGCACAATTGCATGAGAAAATTGAAGTCCAATAACACATTAGAAGCATCAAAATATAGCAATAAATGACATTCTAGCTAATTTTTATCAATTTTTAACAGCAAAGTCATAGATTGGAAAAGATGTAATAAAGTACTTCAAAATTGACCTAGGGAACCATCATAGCCATACAGCTGAAAGAAAGCCAAAACAAGAAGTTTAGGCCAATAATGTGGCTGTCAAGACAATAATAATGAAGCTATATCATAGGAATACATGTACCAAAGGAATGATAATCAAAGAGAATATAGTTCTTACACTGTGATTGATCCACTGATTTCTGACATTAAATTTTGAGAAAAAAAGTTGAAGCCTTTCCATCATCATTTTGTAAAGAACATCCCTCTTATGCATTAAGGCTTCTATTCTGACTTTGGTAAAGGCTATTGAGTTCAAGAGAAATGTCGAGTTGCTTGATGTGCCAAACCAAAAAGGAAGAATTTCCTCAAGATTTGCAATATCACAAGGCATATGAGTTCCTTCCCGAGTGACAGAAACACTGCATGAATTAAGAAGCTTCACAAGAACTTGAAGCTGTTGTCCAGCTCGGAGAAGGGGGCAGCAGATATCTTTCAGAAAACAAGGAATTGATACACCATCTCGCTTCTGAGTTTCAACAGTCCATAAGTTAGAAACAAGTAATAAAATATATGTTAAACCTTCCATATATCTACATATCCCCAAAAAGTGTGCCATGTGACTTTGTATGCACTCATGAAAAGGAATGTTCCACTCCGTTACCTATTTTGAGACTCATAAGAGGAAAAAGAGGAAAGGGAAACATACTACCTTGATGAAAGTAAGAGAGAGCTCACTAGGAGAGCCAACAGCACCATTTGAAGTTGGTGAATAATCTACAAAAAACTCTTCATAAGGATCATCAATTGTTGCTTGATAAATCCATGATTTGATGAAGCTATAGTATGGCTCAAATGAGCGAACAAAGAGAAATTTAAGAAGTGGATGATGAACTGGATCAGCATCCTAAAAGTGAAAATAGTAAATAAGATTTGTCAGCCTTGACTAAAGGAATTGCATTTCACATTTGAAATAGTTGAATTATGCAGCTTATCAAGAACAAATAGTATGAATGATAATATGTAAAAAATACCAATAATATGACATTATAAGCAGTGTTTCCAGTAAAACATGCCACTATTTAGACTTGACTTCACTTTCAAGTAACATTAGGGGGAAAAATAAGAAACCAAGCTATAATTTATACTCCTGGTAGCATGAATGCCATGAATTATCCCAAATTAAACAGAAATGTAAACAACTAATTACTACTGATAACATGTCCATGCCCCCATATTTCTGCAGACTTTGAATGCAAGCACATATCACATGGTCACAAATTATGATAAATGAAAAAAAAATTACAAAATAATCACCAATTTCTTTCATATGAGTTCCACATGCACATAAATACTCATCATAGGAATGTTCCAAAACTACTGGATGGATTTGATTTCCTACATATGCCCATTAATTTTCTTTTCCACATTGCATGTATCATCTAGTCTATCAAAAGTATCGCATTTTTCATCAGAGTAATCCACTGTTCAATCCGTTATTGCACAAAAAGAAGAATCACTACACTATTGCACTAACCATCATGCTCAAAAGACACAGTGACATGCCTTGCATCATACACGCCTTAATAATCAAACTTTGGATGGTTGAGACACAGGATTATTAAGTTAAAAACATTGAAACACTGAAATTCTAGTCCTAACTCAGAAATGCACAAGCTATGAAAGCAAGATGAAACGTAAGGGAGGAGCAGAAAACATGGTTTGAAGGATATCCTGCCTATTTGTAGCAGCATCGTACAAGTGGCCATCAGACAGGCAGGTTAGAAAACATGGTTTGAAGGATATCCTACCTATTTGTAGTGGCATGGTACAATTGATGGCAAATGACCCAACATAGAGCTAGATTTAGGTCACTCAATCTCAACTCAATTAAGCTGGTGTAAATATATAAATAAATGATACTATATGATATACCACTTCAATAATTACTTTTATAAAAAAATAATTTTTGTATTTATTTAAAATAATTTAACATATAAAACATAATATACTTACGCTATTAAATTAAAGCATGATAACAATAATTACCTCAAAATAAGGTCCACAAAATCAGTACCGAGATCGGTACCAATATATTACCAGTTCAATATGGTATTGATCGGTATGATATAGTATGCACTCCATACACAGGTAAGGTACCCTTCTTTTTTCACTCTTAACCACTCAGTAATAGTGATAAGGGTCAGTACCAAGAGGATCAGATCAGTACCATGTAGTACAGGTTGGTTCAAACCGGTTTGATTCATATTAAATTGAAACTCGATACCATACTGATACGGTACAGTTAGTATGGATCGATACAGTAGACCTTGCCTCAAAGTATATAAACGAAAGCCTTGAGAGACCTCAAATTCTTGCTAAAGCTCTTAAACAAGCAAGTCATGAATAACTCAAATTCAACTCAAAATCGAATGAGCTAGCTTGAGCTCATCTTGATTAAAAAATAAGTTGAGCTTGAGTTAGGTCAAGCTTGCTGGAGCTTGGCTCATTTATTCATTGCTAGGCAACATTTTACCCTACCTCCTTAACCACCCAAGCACCTGCCTTAATGTGTTGCATCAAGTTTTTTTATAGTTGCATGGAGCAAGATAAGGAATAAAAATGGATTCACTGTGGCAATAAGGAAGTGACCATCCCAAAAAATAAGAAGAAGAAGAAGAAGAAGAAGTGTCTATGAAAATATTAATATGCTTGTTGGGTCTCATAAAGACCAATGGTAGGTCATAAAAAATTAAGATGCAATAACAAAATAAAACAAAAATATAAGAGTGGCGAAAAAAAAAAAAGTCTACTTAGATGTGACTTAAATCAAAAGCATGATCACAGCATGACGATCTTAAAAAGAAAGCAAAAGTTGAAGCATAATCTAGTTTCTGTTGTAATATAAATTCCAACAAACTGTAATGCCCACTAGAGATTATCCATTCTAACAACAATTAATGGAAAAGGATAGGAGGGAAGGGTAAGAAGAACAAGTATGAACACTTGCAAGTAAGAACTGGTAACAAAATGTACCCTCTTATCTAGGCAGCCCACTATCCACCTGATTATCAACACAAGGATGGTCAGTCATCAGCTCATTCACAAGACAGGATAATAAAAGAGCCAAACAATGAACAGGACACCTAGTCCCAAAGGTTTACTCAAGCAGATCAACAGCATTTTAGCAAGTCCTAGTGTTTCATCTTGTTGACCTATAGTGACATTATGATTGACCATAGTTGAGTTTAGCCTAATGCTGGAAGTGGGCTAGGCTAGGTCGGGCCACACCCAAGCTGAGCCTGGCCCATTTTTTTTTTGAGCTTCAAGCCCAAAATAATTTGCAAAACTAGGCCCAAGCCCGAGCCCAGCCCAAAGCACCATTGGGCCAACATTATCTTTTTATACTCTATCTACTCCCCCTGATGGCGATGCCCAGAGCAAGGCCATGCTGGACAACTGGAGATGGAGGACTGCCTAAGCGGGAGCCAAGAGGATAGCCAAAGCAAGACGACAGCCAATGCTGTGGAGCGGAAGAATGGTTGGAGTGGGAGAATTGTTCTCCAGGAGAAACTGGATGGAAAAGAGTATCCCAATCTAATCACCCAAGCAGCAATGCCAAACGGCCATCAAACGATGAGAGAAGAGGGCCAGATGCAGGTGGGCAACACCAGTTTAACCATTGGAGGACCAGATGCAGATGGGTGGTGCACCAAAGAGGGCTCAAACCTTAAAGAGGGGATACTATGTTGCCGTCATGCTGGAGAGAGGCGATGCCTCCCGTCGAAGAGAAGTGACGCCAATAACAAATGACACTAGAGAGACCCAAATTTCTTGGTGCCATGGAATGGGAGCCAATTGTGTCATGGCAGGCTGCTAGGTTTCACCTCCAGATCAAAGACAATGAAGAGGACAAGAGGTTGACATGGGTTAGGGCTGATCGCTTCCTAATCCACTTAATTAACCCTAATTCTCTGAATTAATCCAATCTAGACTCAATTTGGATCCATACTTCTGGTTCCCAACTAGTTTGACCCAATTGGGTCAACTCAATTGTCGACCTAGTCCTTGGGTCTAGGTCTAGCCTTAGGCCACATTTAGGGGCTGAAACATTGGGCTATCATCAGGCTCAACCTTTGGGCTAAGTCAAGGCAAAGCCTAGTAATGACCTGAGCCCAACTCAAAATTCTTTTGTGCTCCAATATTGAGCTAGACCCAACCAGAATGAGCTCAACCCTAGCCGATGGCCCCGCCCAATATCAGGTAAGCCCACTTCCAATGCTAGTTTGGCTAAGTTTGTCAAGGTGTTATATCTCTCAACATAATTAGAGGTAAAAATCCAAGTGAGAAGTCCCTAACTGTCTGAAATATGTAGATGAATATATACACTCAACAATGAAATCTGGGTCTACCATGCCATAACCTATGAAAGCACAACAATTGAAAGACTATAAAATAGGTTCAGCATTGCAATTGAAATTGCCTACAATGCCAGCTAAGATAAACCAGAATCATCTATTAGAAATTGTTAAACATTGACAGATTTCTTTCTTCATTCCTTTATAGAATAAACAAGAAAAAGTTTTCTTCTCAAGATTAAGATTAACTTTTGAGATAACTTTCGTAATTTTGAAATCACAGGTTAGTTATATAAAGCACGATACAGTCAGCTCCTGTATATGACTTAGGTTTGAAGTTAACAATACATTAATGCTAACTTTAGCTGACACCATCATGAGAAAAGAAATCCCATAACACATTGAGATTGCTGATGGTCTCATGCAAGTATAAATAAGCCCACCAAACTCATAACAAATTGCAGGGCATCTAAGCAATAACTAAACTAAGAAGATGAATATATACAAGATTTGTAAAAAAGAAGAAAATACTGGAAAGAAACCAAAAGGAGGAAACAGTTATCAGGCTTACTCGGAGCTGAACATACAAATATGTAAGTAAATCTGCTCCTCTTGGGAAGTTATGAAACTCTAACTTAGCATCAACAGTTAAATCCTCTCTAGACAGGCCAAGATCTGCAAACTTGGGGAAGCAGATATTTCCAAGAGATTCAATGTGTGTTCTTAATTCCTTGGTATGCAAGTAAACCTCCAGGACAGTGATTTCAGAACGAACAACAGTCAAGAGATTGCCAGCATTAGAAGATTTTGCACTGGCATCAGCACTGTTAATTGCACGCCTTAATTTTACTGATGCCAATAAAGTATCAAAGGCACAAAAATATCCTTCTAAAACTTTCTTGACTGCTACTGAAAATGCCTGATTAACCAGACTGTAAGGAGGGCACATACCCATTTCATTTTTATGGTGAACTTCCTTGGACAGTGGTCTTAGAAGATTTTCTGCAAATTTTGGATGGTTTAGATCTTCCACTTCCTCTCCTTTGTCTCCACTTTCCACCATTGCAGCTTGACTCCCGCCAAGATAAAAGTTTATGAACTTCTGGAGGAAAAAAACCACAAGCCCTGAATGATAAATAGATTTAAG
This sequence comes from Metroxylon sagu, assembly GCA_017589505.3. Taxonomy (NCBI): domain Eukaryota; kingdom Viridiplantae; phylum Streptophyta; class Magnoliopsida; order Arecales; family Arecaceae; genus Metroxylon; species Metroxylon sagu. Next base: position 865,598 of record JACVBY030000586.1, read on the forward strand.
AATCTTTCCCAAAGCATTAGTGCTCGATGATCGACACCACAAACTAGGAACCCGATGAATAGTTCTATCCGCTGGGCTTGAACAAAATGTTGCTGAGAGCTTCTCAATTTCAGCAAGAGCCGACTTTACGCCTTGTAGAGCATTCATAACCAAGTGCACCAAAATAGCATCCTGCAAGAAAATCATTCAATCTTTGCTTGGAACTATGCTTATGAAGTAAAAGAGAAAAGTAAAAAAAAAAATTTAAATTAAATTAAAAGAAGTATTAAACCAAACATAGATACACCTTCATGTAGAGAAGGCAACACAGATAATTGTAGTGTCAACTATTTGTAGTAAAAGTACATCAGTCATCTTGTAAGCTGGACTGATGCAAAAGATTGTTGCAGAGGTTCTTTTACTTCTTTTCCAACAACTAAATGACTGGATTAGAACCCAATTGACAAAATAAATCATAGACCAGAATGCCATGATCAACATAAGAAAGATTCCATGCTTGTCATAAGAAGATCTAACCCAGCTTGTCTTGTTGGTAAAGTACATATCTAGGGCAAATATAGCATAACAATGCGGGATAATGCCGAAACAACATCACGAGCCCATAATTGTATTGTCTGCAGACCCTATTTCCTGCAAACTAGTTCTCCATCCTTTTAACATTCTGAAAATACACGAACAGCAACGCCCATGCTGCTAGAGACAAATATTTCATCCAGAAGGGGAAAAAAAAAAGACAGAAGTCATCATTATTCCCATTTCCTCGACATTAATACTTGATGCATCCCTTCCACTGTTAAGTCATTTTAGAAAGCTCACGAGCATGATTTACATTTCGTAAACAGCACAAGCTCCAACTTCATTCAAAACCTCACTGCCTAACGACAGCGTTCATCCAAGTAATCAAATATATTGATCGCACCATGTTTAATTGTTTTTTCAACAATAATTTCCCTTGTTTCTTCAATTCCTGAGGCCAACTCGATACCACAATTCATTCACCTGCCCCGGATCCAATCTAGTTGTGCTCTATCTGTAATTCATCCTTATCCGTACTCTGACTTAGCGTAATTGCTTCTGTCTCTCTTCTTCAACCAATTAATTCTACTTCAAACAATGCCTTCTAAATATGTATATTTCCTTCTTCTGAAATCAATTCCAGGTAATAAGATTAATTGACTACATTTCTACCTAGAAAACGGACGCTCCTTCGAATCAGCCAGGTTCATTCAAGGAAAAAGCATGCAAGGATTATATTAAAAAATCAAAAAGAAAAGATGTTACCTTAAAGAAAAATCAGAACGGAACAATGTTTCTGCAAAATTGAACTAAAAATGGAGAAAGGAGATTAAAAGCGAAAAAGAAAAAAAAAAATCACTTACGGAAACGGAAGAAGGATCGTAGATCGGATCTTGAGGTCCGCGACCGGGATCGCCAGATAGCTCGGCTCCGCTCTCCGAGGGGATCGACTCCCACGTCTTCGGAGGGATCCACGGATCGTCTACCTTTAGATTTCGAAGAAGCGAGGAGAATTTGGGATCGACCTCCATCAGAGGGAAGAAAGGCGGAGGTCCCTAAGACCACTTAAGGGTTTAGTGCTAAGGTAAGGGCTCTCTACTCTCCTTTCATCACTTACATTTAAATTTTGCTCGATCCAGGGTTTTAGAATCGCCAACCAAGAGGGTTTCCCGCTTCTAAGTTCTGACCGACCGAAGAGAAAGAGGACGACGCGTTTCCTCTAGATCTACAGTTTTGGGACGGCCGTGTGAGCGTGCGGGTGTGCGTGTGTTCCAAGCGAGACCGATGCATGAGCATCCGATCTTCATCCGCCCCCATTTCTTAATGCATCATCTATTTTAAAAACCTATAAAAAAATATACTTCCGATCCCATATTTTTATTTAAAATTTATTTTAATCTTTAAATTTTTAATTATTAAAATTTAATCTTTCATATCTTGCATTAATTTCTTTTTTTATTCTTTCCGTCGATCACTTTGTCTACTCTCCTGACTAAGGCTTAGCCTTCATCACTAGCGATTCACCACTACGCACCTCTTCATCTTCTCTTCTTAAAAGGCTTTTTGCAAGCACCCACATGTGCATTGAGCTCTTACTTCATATTTTCCAATGCAACCCTACACTGAACAACATCACCAATCTTATTATCATCACCATCGTCATTTATTGCCACCATAATATCATCATTACCACTCTCTTCATTATGATTACTATTATAGTCATCATCAATATTACTATCAACATCTCTATGTCCACCATCATTATCATCATCACTACCATCACTACTCCCATCATCAACACCACTACCACCCTCATCATCACAACTATTACTACCATCATAACCACCATTGACACCATGACCACTATTTTTATATATCATCACAACCACCATTGCCATTACCACTCTCATTATCATCATCACCATTGCCACAATCATTATCAAGCGTCATCACATCCATTACAATCTAAAGTCACTACAACCAGCATTACTAAGACCACCACTATCACTTTCACCTCATATTGGATACTCCAAAAAGAACAATTTAGAGAGACACTTCAAAATTGATTATGATGAAATTATTCTATTATAAATATCAAGTTTTAAGTTAGGCATCTTATGTCAAGATAGTCAATAATATTGGTAGAAGAAGTGACATTGCAAACCTAGGGCAAAGCTTTATAGCTAAAGGCCTCTCCAACCAAGTCTTGTAGTTATTTATAGCCTCTATGGATCGATTAAGGTTAAGCTTAATGGCAGGCACTGCAATAAGAAAGGTCTATAATAGCAGTCAAAATCATGGTAATAAGTACAACAAACTATTGGCATCAATGGTCGATAATCTACCATAATAAGTAGCATTGCAAAAAGTTATAGTCATAATTTTGGTAACTGTTGGTATAATCAAGCCTTCAATATGGATCTATCTAAACCCAAACCCCAACCAATAAGAACATATGTCTAGTTTCAAAACTCAAACATAACCCAATAGTTTTTTAGGTTTATTCTTATACCCAAATACTATATTTTAAGTCAGTTTCAAATGGGGTTAATAGGCTATCAACTTCTATTAATATCCCTACATGTAACAAATGTCTAATTACTAACAATGCCCTCCAACTTACTAGAGTACAACTTTCTCTTTAATTTTAATCCTTCTTAGAAATCATAAGCTTCAATCTCAAATGGTTGAGTTAAATATATAATTGACTCTCATATGGCTTACCCTTCTCATCAAGATAATATATGTTGCCCAGCTAAGCAACCCAAGAAGGGAGGGGGGTAAATTAGGTTCTTTAAAAATTTTTAACAAGTATGTGCAATTTTGCAAAACAATAAATTCTATGTGAGTGTGGAGTGTTGATAGCAAGAACAAATAATAATAACTATAAGAGACAAACACACAAACACAGCAATTTATAGTGGTTCGGTGCTAATCCTTGCACCTACATCCACTCTCCAAGAATCCTTGAGACTTTTCTCCACTAATCGTTCTTTAAACGATTACAAACCTAGCTAACCCAGCTAGCTTCTTATTTCCCAGGCACAAGGAAGCCTTTTCTTAGCTTTCTCAGCTAACTTCTTATTTCCAGACACAAGGAAGCCTTACAAATCATCAATTATAGGTTTGGCACACCCTACACAAGTTTCAATCAAGTTGAAACTCAAACAAACTTACAAATAAAAGAGTTTCAGAATTTTCAGCTCCTTAATGAGCAAATGTAACAATAAAAGCATTTTACACTTTTTGAAGACCTTCCCCTTTAAATGAGCTTCTCTTCTTTAAATGTTAGAGTTATAAGCACTTGAAGGAACCTCTTGAGTAGTTGGAAGGAGCCTTGAATGAGCTTTGAAGGAGTTTTAAACTCTGCAGCACACTTTCATTTCAAAACAGGAAGGCTACATTCTTTCTTGATTTTTCCTTTGATTTTCTCTCTTTTTTTCACTTGTAATCCCTCAAAAATACTCACAATCTCTTGCTAATCCATTCCATTTACAAGTATTTATAGTTTACTGAGGGATTAGAACGTTAAACTAGCCGTTTATGACCGTTAGAGATGCAGAACTAGCCGTTACAGTAGCTCTGAGCAAGTTAGTCGACTTTGGAGTCGACTACTTCTGGTAAGCTATCTGTCCTGACCATAGTAGTCGACTCCAGAGTCTGCTAACTCTGTAGTCTTCACTGTTCTACCCACAGTAGCCGACTCTGGAGTCGACTAACTCATAATTCCTCACTGTTTTGTCATAGTAGCCGATTGGTTAGTCGGCTAACTTGAAAATACTCACTGTTTTGCCACAGTAGTTGACTAGTTAGTCGGCTAACTTGGAAAAATTCACTGTTAACTCTCTTGTGGCACAATTTTGACTTGATAACTTGCAAAGTAGTTGGCTAAAGGCTTCAAACTTTCATTTTAAGTGCTAGTAGTTGCCGTGGGAGTTAACTAATGCCTTCAAAACTTGAAAACTCACTCCATAAACAAAAGAACTCATTGAAATAAAAAAGATAATTGCTTTAACTCTCATAATTTTGAACTTTCTTCATTTGAAAACCTTCCAACCATCTGAATTTCATTTGATTGAGGCTTGAACCATCCTTAGTTAATCTTGGTCTTCTACAAAAATTTCTCTCTTGAACCATAAACCCATTTAGGAGCTTGAAATCATTTTTAATCATCTTGGTGATTCATGTATACCTGCATTTCATTATGGTTCTCCACAAAACTCATTATTAACTTACTTAATTATTTTATGATCATCAAAATCAATGTGAGGTCAACAATATCTATCCTTGCAAGTTTGTGATTTGACAAAGCATGATTCATTTAAACAAAGAAAATAATAATTAAGAGGTAGAGGATGCTGATCAATATTCTTACTTGCGTTAAAAATCCCTTAAAATTCGTTTGTCTTTCTCTAGGGGCTATGTTTGGATTCATTTTCAAATCAAGTGCCAATAACCATGCCCATTTTAAAACATGGTGTTGCCATTGAAGTTGGCTTGGGAGAAAGGATGAAAAGAAAATAAAAAGATAGTGAGTGGATGTACCATAATTGTAATTATCATCATCATCTAGCCTTTCTTAAACATTCTAGGTAGGCTTTATGAATTCTTTTACTAAATACTTCTATTTAAGACCACCTCTAATGTTATTCTAAGAATAAATGAGAAGATAGTGAGCATATGTATACAAATAAAATCATTACTAATTTTTTCTATTAGAAAATTTTAAAGGCAATTCAACTGTGGGATGTTCTAGTTAATAATACAACAAAGATAGCATTTTTTATAATTATTTTCTTGAAAAAAACTATATTTTAAAGTACAATGAAGATTGTCACTCAACTATGTGTGCCTTTTTTGATGCAAGCCTAGAAGAATCTCATCTTTCTTGACCATTATGACAAGCTTCCACCTAGACACTCTCTTGTTGGTGGTTATCTTTAGCTAGTCACTACTACTTTAGTTAACTAACTTAATTAAAATTATTTAAAGAAGGAAGTGAAATAAGTTTAACCATATCTCTCACTCCTCTCCAAATTATACCTATCCATTTTATCCTTCTCCTATCTGCTTTTATTGCTAACCATTTTTGTCCTTGCAACCCAAAAATTTAGCCTTTAGCCCCTTAACTCAGGCCTTCTTCACGCAAATAATATTTTTGCTATTTTAGCAAAAAAAAGGCTGGTGAAGTAAGTAGTAGCAGCGAAATAACAATTTTTGTCAGTTGATGAATAAACATTTAGGTGATAGTTAAATTTAGTTATCTACTCATGAGTTAATTATCTGATATCCAATTGTAATCTTACCGGTAAGTTTTCAAATTGTACAATATATAATGAGTGATATAATAATAACTCATAAATTTTGTAATTTCTTCAATGGGATTTGTATATCATGCCAACACACCACACTTTTGTTGCTTAAGAAGCAAGTAACAAATTAATATAATATAGATAAAATACATAGACATATTGATTTATTTATTCCAAACTATATTAAACTAAATAGAAATAAGTCTTGCTTAACTTGTATTTGACTCATTTATATTTGAGCCAAATATGAGCTACTTATAAATAGCTCATTTGATCGATGGATACATTGAGAGTCTATTACTCATTGGCATTTTATTTCTACTCCTTTGATTTGATTTAAACCCAATTCAACTGCACCAAATTCAGCTCATTTCAGAGTGATGGCATAAACTCAAGGCTCTCCTTATCAAATCGATGCGTCTCGATGATGTAGCCAAAGAAAAGGATAAATTTGAAAGTTATTACATCTTACATGTTGACTCCGCATTGATTTTGATGATTATAAAACAATTAAGCAGGTTATTGATGATTTTGATGTAGATCAATGTGACTTGTAGGTATAAAAGAGTCACCAAGAGTATATAAACTGATTCCAAGGTTTAAAATGAGTATATGGTTCAAGAGAGAGAGTCCCAAGATCTGAGAATGATGATTAAAGGTCAAATTAAGTGAATCTCAGATGTTTGGCAATGTTTTCAAATGAAGAAAGTCCAAGTTGTGAAACCTATGGTGCTTATTTTCTTTGATTCAATGAGTTTCCTAATCCGTGGAATGATTTTGGAAGTTTTGGAGACTTTAGTCAATTTTGACGGCAACTACTGGAACTTGAAACGAAAGAATGAAGCCATTAGCCGACCCACATGCAAGCTAACAAGTCAAATCTGTAGCACAAGTGACTAAACAGTGGATTAAACCATGTTAGTCGACTCTAGAGCCAACTACTGTGGTCATATAGAGAAAATCCATATGTTAGTTGGCTCTAGAGCCGACTACTGTGGCATCCACAGTAAACTAGACTGTGTTAGCCGACTAACCTGGCATGGGATGAAGAAAATCCTAGGTTAGTCGGCTCTAGCACCTTAGGATGGTTCATAATGGCTAGTTCTGACATTCCAACGTTTGGAAACAGCCACTCCAACGGTCCAATCCCTCAACCAACTATAAATATGAGTTAATGGGTTGGATTAGCAAGAGATTAAGTGAATTTTTGAAGGATTATAAGTGAGAAAAAGAGAGATTTACCAAGTAAAATCTAAAGAAATTTCATCATGCTCCAATTTTCAAAAATCACTGTTACTGAAGTTCAAAAATCCTTTGAAGCCCATTCAAAGCTCCCACCAACCACTCCAGAAGCTTCATCAAGTGCTCTTAACTCCAGCATTCAAAGAAGTGAAGCTCATTCAAGGGAGAAAAGCTTCAAATATGTGAAATACTCTATATTATCTTTATTTGCTCATTAAGGAGCTATACTTGCTGAACTTATTTCACCATGTAAACTGTTGAGTTTTAACTTGGTTGAAACTTGTGTAGGGTGTGCCAAACCCTTAATTGGTGGTTGTAAAGGCTCCCTTGTACTTGAAAATAAGAAGCTAACTGAGTAAGTTAGGTTGTAATCGTTGGAGAATGATTAGTGGTGAAAATTCACAAAGGATTCTTGGGGAGTGGATGTAGGTGCAAGGATAAGCACCGAATCACTATAAATCTTTGTGTTTGTGTGTGTGCCTTCCACTGTTATTGCTGTTTGTTTTAAGTTTGAGACTTCACTCTCACACATTCTCATATGTTTGCAAATATTGCACATCTTTGTTAAAATTTTAAAAAGAACCCAATTCACCCCCCCTCTTGGGTTGCTTAGCTGGGCAACAAGTGGTATCAGAGCAGGTGCTCTTACTTGTATTTGTCTTAACCGATAAAGAGTCTAAGATCTATGGCAGCCCAAATGAGTTCCTTGTTAACTAAAGGATAGTCCATAAACAGACCTCCTTTATTCAATGGCACAAATTACACATATTGGAAGGCTAAGATAAAAATTTTTATTCAAGCACTTGATTATGATCTATGAAGTATCATTGTCAATGGCCCTCACACACCCATTCTTAGAACAAATGGTCTTGAAATACCCAAACCAGAAGCGGATTGGGATGAGTATGATAAGAAAATGGCATAGCTGAATGCTAAAGCCATGAATATTTTATATTATTCACTTGATGCAAATGAGTTCAATAGAATTTTCACTTGCATTTCTGCTAAAGAAATTTGGGATACACTTGAAGTCACTCATGAAGACACCAATCAAGTGAAAGAATCCAAAATCAACATGCTTGTACATAGATATGAACTGTTTAAAATGGAACCAAATGAATCCATTGCTGATATGTTTACTAGATTTACTGATATTGTGAATGGCCTTAAAAGCCTTGGAAAGTCTTATACTAACAGTGATCTAGTGAGAAAAATTTTGAGATCTTTGCTTAAGTCATAGGAAGCTAAGATGACTGCAATTTAAGAGGCAAAAGACCTCAACATCCTTCCTCTTGAAGAGCTCATGGGATCACTGATGACCTATGAAATCCAAGTCAAACAACATCTAGATGAGGAGGAGTCCAAAAAGAGGAGAACCATGGCCTCAAATTGCTCAGTTCAAAAGGATGAATGTGATGAATCTTCAGAAGAGAGTGAAGGGAATGATGAGCTTGCTCTCATCACAAGAAAACTTAGAAGATTCATGAGGAAAAAGAAACAAGAAGTAAAGAGAAAGCCACTGCTGAAAGGAGATTTCAGCAAAGAGAAGGATAAGGAGCAACCTCTCACATGCTATGAGTGCAAGAAGCCTGGACACTTCAAGACTGACTGCCCACTACTAAAGAAAGGTCCCAAAAAGGCTAAGAAGAAAGCCTTGATGGCAACTTGAAGTGACAGTGATAAAATAAGTTCAGATGATGAGAAACAAGAAACAACAAACTTGTGTCTCATGGCCTGTGAAGAAGAGGTAATCTCTAACTCTTAAACTGAATTTATATTTGATGAATTACAAGATGCATTCTATAATTTACTTGCTGAATTCAAAAAGTTGGGTAGCAAAAACAAAAATTTGAAAAATCAAGTCCAAAAATTGCTTTTTGAAAAAAAGAATCTCTTAAATGAAAATTCTGTTTTAACCAAAGAAAATTTGAATTTGAAAAATGAAGTTAATAAACTGAAATCCATTGTGGACAAGTTTACATTAAGCTCCACAAAATTACAAATGATTCTTGACAATCAAAGAGCTATTTTTAATAAAGCCGGATTAGGTTATAATCCTTTGAAAAAGCAAAAGTTTTTGAAAAATATTTTTGTTCTCCCAAACAACTTTCCAAAAATTACTTGTTTCAAATGTGGTAAACAAGGACATAAAGCCTATGCATATAACTCTCACATCAATAAGAACATTAAGAAGATTTGGGTTCCTAAAGGAACTATTCATGCTAACCCCAAAGGACCCAAGAAAACTTGGGTACCTAAAAATATAACTTGATATTGTGGCTGCAAGTGTGTCTTGTGACCCAAAATGCAAAAAGAAGATGGTACTTGGATAGCGGGTGCTCAAAACATATGACGGGTAATGAATCTCAATTCATCACTTTAGAGGCTAAGGATGGAGGAGTGGTTACTTTTGGAGACAATGCTCAAAGAAGGATCATTGGCATTGGTAAAATTGGTATCACTTCCCATACCTTTATAGATAATGTTCTTCTTGTTGATGGATTAAAGCATAATTTGTTAAGCATTAGTCAATTATGTGATAAAGGTTTTAAAATTATCTTTGAATCATCTGTTTGCATAGTTACAAATCCTGCGATGATAGTATGAAATTTATTGGTCATAGGCATGAAAATGTTTATATTGTAGATCTAAATGAGCTTAATGACCAAAATATTGAATGTCTAGTTGTTATGAATTCTAAATTTAATGAATCTAGCTGGTTATGGCACCGTAGACTTGCTCATGTTAGCATGAATTTGCTTTCCAAACTGATCAAAAGAGATTTAGTAAATGGTTTGCCAAAATTAAGTTTTGAAAAGGACAAAATTTGTGATGCATGCTAGTTTGGAAAACAAACTAGAGTTTCATTCAAATCCAAAAATGTGGTTTCAACTTTTAGACCCTTGAAACTTTTACACATGGATTTATTTGGACCAACTAAAACCACAAGTCTAGGTGGTAAACGTTATGGCTTTGTAATCATTGATGATTTCTCCCATTTTACTTAAGTTTTATTTTTAGCAAGCAAAAATAAAAATTTTTTTGCATTTTTAAAATTTTTCAGAAAAATAATAAATGAAAAAGGTCTTCAAGTTTCATCTGTTCGTAGTGATCATGGAAAAGAATTTAAAAATTAACATTTTGAAAGTTTTTGCAATGAAAAAGGAATTAGCCATAATTTTTCTGCACCTAAAACCCCTTAACAAATGATGTTGTTGAAAGGAAAAATAGAACCCTTGAAGAAATGGCTCAAACTATACTGTGTGAAAGCAATCTCCCAAAATACTTTTGGGCTGAAGCAATCAATATAACATGTTATGTTTTGAATCGAGCTCTAATAAGACTTATTTTGAAAAAGACCGCCTATGAACTTTGGAAAGGTAGAAAACCAAATATAGGATATTTTTATGTTTTTGGATTTAAATGTTTTATTCTAGATAATGACAAATCAAATCTTGATAAATTTGATGCAAAATCTGATGAAGGAATTTTTCTTGGCTATTCTACCAATAGTAGAGCTTATAGAGTATTTAATAAGAAAACCTTAGTGGTAGAAGAATCTATTAATGTAGTATTTGATGAAACTAATGAACTTCCATCAAGGAAGAAGGATGTAGTTGATGATGCAGGTTTACTTGAAGAATGAGCGCACAACATCACACTAAAGGAAAAAGAAGGCTCAAATGAACAACTTAATCAAAAAGACAGCATTGAATTACTCCAACAAACTGAATCTCAAGGTAAACAAGATTTAGAAAAAGAATGGAGGTATGTCCATAATCACTCCAAAGAACTTATTATTGGTAGTCCATCTCAAGGGGTAAGAACTAGGTCTTCATATAGAGATGCATGCAATCATTTAGCTTTTGTTTTACAAATTGAACCAAAAACGTTTTGATGAAGCTAAAGATGATCCTGATTAGATAAATGCAATGCATGAAGAATTAAATCAGTTTGAAAGAAATAATGTATGGACCTTAATTAATAGACCAATAGATTATCCCATAATTGGTACTAAATGAGTTTTCAGAAATAAATTGGATGAGTATGGAAACATAATTAGAAATAAAGCAAGATTGGTAGCTAAAGGTTATAATCAGGAAGAAGGCATTGATTTTGATAAAACCTTTGCTCCAATTGCAAGATTAGAAGCTATTAGATTATTACTTGCTTTTGCATGTTTCATGAATTTCAAATTATTTCAAATGGATGTTAAGAGTGCTTTCTTAAATGGATATATTGCTGAAGAAGTCTATATAGAACAACCACCTGGTTTTGAAAATCATGAACATCCAAACCATGTGTTTAAATTGAACAAAGCCTTGTATAGTTTGAAACAAGCACCCCGGGCATGGTATGATAGATTGAGCAAAATCTTGATAAGTAACAATTTTATTAGAGAAAATATGGACACTACATTATTTATAAAAAGAGAAAATGATGATATGCTCATTGTGCAAATTTATATGGATGACAACATTTTTGGTGCTACTAATGAAATCTTGTATCAAGACTTTGCTAAGTTCATGCAGGGAGAGTTCGAGATAAGCATGATGGGTGAACTCAACTATTTTCTCGGACTTCAAATAAAGCAAAATGTAGATTAAATCTTCATTAGCCAAAGCAAATATACAAGAGAAATTCTGAAGAAATTTGGCATGGAGAATTCCAAATGTGCCGGTACCCCTATGAGCTCATCTTGCAAACTTGATATGAATGATAATAGTAAAATAGTAGATTTAAAGTTTTATAGAGGCATGATAGGATCTCTCTTATATTTAACTGCTAGTAGGCCTGATATTTTGTTTAGTGTATGCATGTGTGCTAGATTTCAAGCTAATCCTAAAGAAACACATTTAAATGCTATAAAAAGAATATTAAGATATTTAAATGGTACTAAAAATCTTGGTTTTTGTATGCTAAGCAATCCACTATTGATTTAATTGGTTATTCAGACTCTGATTTTGCTAGTTGTAAAATTGACAGAAAATCAACTAGTGGAATTTGCCAATTTCTAAGAGTTAACTTAATCTCATGGTTTAGTAAGAAACAAACTTCAGTTGCTTTGTCTATAGCTGAGGCTGAATACATAGCTGCTGGAAGTTGTTGTGCTCAAATCTTGTGGATTAAGCAACAACTAGAAGATTATGGCATTAAACTTGAAGACATTCCCATAAAATATGATAATACTAGTGCCATTAATTTGACTAAAAATCTAATTCAGCACTTTAGGACCAAGCACATTGAAATTAGACATCATTTCATTAGAGATCATGTTCAAAATAGAGATATAATTCTTGAATTTGTTAGTACTGACAAGCAATTAGCTGATATTTTCACAAAACCCCTTGATGAAAACAAATTTTATGAAATTAGAAGAGAACTTGGCATGTTTGACCTCCTGTCAGAATGAGTCAGCTACATAAATTGAATTTTTAAATTTTTTCTGGACATGCTTTTAATAATTAAAAATCATGACAATTAGTTCAACTGACCCCTCTTCAAGATCCCATAACATGTGTAGCTTGTAAAAATCATTTTCAGTGAAAATTCTTGGACTTTCTAGGGCTCAGGCATCTTGCTTCCCATGTTAGTCGACTGGGGAGTCGACTAACATGGAGTTAGTCAGCATGGGAGCCGACTAACTCCAAAGAGCGCTCGGTCTATAAGAGAGACCGAACGCCCCTTGGTCTTCCACTCTCCCATCTCTCCTCCAATCTTCCAAATCTCTTCTCCGAAGCCAAGAACCCTTTAAATCCTTCCCTCCACCCTCTCTAGATCCCTCCCTTCCTCTAGATCTAGTGTCCTAGCTCCATGGCTCCACGTCCTTCCCTTCACCCTCTCTAGATCCCTCCCTTCCTCTAGATCTAGTGTCCTAACTCCATGGCTCCACGGACGAAGGTTCCCCGTGTGTGGCAAAGTGAAGCCCCGGAGAGCTCCCGCGAGAGAGGCGCACAAGCCCCTGTCGTGCCCTCTCCCTTGAGGTTCTCTAGCATCCAATGCTCATGCTATGGCACAGTCTACAGGGTGATCAGCCCCATAGATAGCCCAATGCTCTTTATACTGTATGCTGTAAAAATACTCCAGTATAAGTTATAATCTAATATACAATCAGCTATATTTTCTTTAAAACATTGCTACTCATGCATGCCCATGCATCACTTTGAAACATAACTTTTGAAAGATAAATTCCAAGCTTTACTGAAACATATGTTTTTATCCAAACAATACTTTTTATGAAGCTCTATACTTTGCTTTGAAACATGCTATGACTCATGTTTCCTTTTCTTTTTCTTAAATTCATGCTTTGCTGAAACTCTTGCTTTGCTTTGAAACATGTTGTAAATCCATGCTTATTCTTTAAACTCATGCTTTGCTTTTAAAACATGCTTTAAAAATATAATACCGGATTCTCATTTCCCATATTTGACTACTGAAGGTACTATACTTAGCATGATACACTCTATTTTGTAGCAAAATATCACTATACTATTATAAAATATTTCACAAAGTTAGATGAGAAACCTACTCACCTTAGCTGCTAGCACACTGCTATAGCTGTTATTTCTCCAGTTCTAACTCCCTTGAACCAATCTCTTGGCCTAAGTCATCATACATGCATTATTAGGATCATATGCACTGAGGGTTTCATGAAACTATGCATGCATACTCTATGCCTTAGCATCTTAGCATAATATTCCTCAATCCCTAACATACTCAAAGATTTACAATATATTCATGCTATCACTTCATATACCTCTAAATCATGAGATTTTAACATCATTCTCTAACTTAGAAAGGTTTGGACTTACCTTAGCAAAGATGGGCTAAACCATCAAGTTTTCTTCTTTTCCTTCTATTCTTCTTTTTCTCTTCTTCTTCTCTTTTTCTTTTCTTTTTCCTCTTCTCTTCTTCTTTCCCACGACTGGCTGAACCTCTCTTCTTTCTTCCCTATTTTCCCTTTTTTCCTTCTCTTTTCTTACGGTGGCTTAAGGGCTAAGGAAAGAAGAGTGGGTTTTTAATACCCTTAAAAATTTCCATTTTGCCCCTCTCTATTCTTAAGTCACGCTTTTCAAAGTCCACATGGCTTCTTCTCTACCAAGCATTTTTGCCCTTCAAATTCTTTTTCCTATTTTGCCCTTAATCAAACTCTCAAATGACTTTTTACCAAATTTCACTTATACCCCTGGTTAATTTTCATTATCAGATGAACGACAGGGGTTACCCACCTATTAGACAGCATGGATACTAGCTAATGAGAGTGATATGGGTCTCAAACCAATTCCACAGAAGATTTTTATCCACCAAAACTCAAAGTTAAGCATGCTTGGGTGAGAGCGATGGGTGACCTCCTGGAAAGTCCTTAATTTTTATTCATTAGTCGGCTAAAATGCCGACTAACAAGAGAAAAATTGGTCTCATACCAATTTTACAAAGAAATTTCCCACAGTAGTCGACTACACTGTCGCTAAAATTCGTTCCAAACCATTTTTACAAAGAGATTTCTCAAAGTAGTCGACTATTTTGGATAAAATTTGTTCCCAACTATTTTTACAGAAGAATTTCTCACAGTAGTCGACTATTGTAGCTAAAAACTGTTCCAAATCAGTTTTACAGAAAGTTTTTTCTAAGCAGTCAACTTTAGAGTCGACTACTTTCAAGAAAACAGCTCAGAACCATATGTTAGCCGGCTCTAGAGCTAGCTAACATTCTAAAATCATACATGAGCCGGCTCTAGAGCTCGCTAACGTTCTAAATTCATACGTTAGCTAGCTCTAGAGTCAGCTAACATTCCAAATTCATACGTGAGCTGGCTCTAGAGCTAGCTAACATTCTAAATTCATAAGTTAGCCAGCTAACTTCCTAAAATCTTTTCCAAAAGTCATTTTAGGGCATTCTAACCTTCAAAATTTTTATTCTAACCTCTCCCAAGGATCAAAAACAATTAGTAGATATTGAAATCATTACAAAAACTTCAATTATAAGTCCAAATAATTGACTTTATTAGCTTTTGGAAGGATCATGGGGGAAACTCAAAATAACTTCAAATTTTAGCTTTCACATCTTTTCAAGATTTCACTCAAATCATTAACACCAGAAGGCTAAACTAACAATAAAAACATGCTTAAAATAAAATTACAATGCTTCCAAGTTCTGGATATTACATACATAAAAAAGAATTTTCTTAGAATTGGTCAAAGCATGATAAATAGGAATAGAATATGATCTCCACATCTCCTTCTTTATTTGGACTAGGCAGTTATGGCAAGAAAGCATGGGACGGCAAAGCATTCATTCTTTGGACTAGATGGTCATGGCAAGAAAGCATGGGGCGGCAAAGCATTCTTCTTTTGGACTGGGCGGTCATGGCAAGAAAGCATGGGGCGGCAAAGCATTCTTCTTTTGGACTGGGCGGTCATGGTAAGGAATCAAGGGGCGGCAAAGCATTCCTCCTTTGGACTAGGCAATTATGGTAAGGAATTAAGGGGTGCCAACTTTCTTCCTTTCATAGTGTGGGGCGGCAACAAGAATCAAGGAGCTTCCATATATGTGTGGGACGGCAATAAGGGCTTCCATATTTATCGTGAGGTGGCACAAGAATCAAGGAGGCGCCATCTACCTTCCATATTTGCTTGTGGTCCATGCATGAAATAAGGGAGGGGCGCCATGTATGCTGTGGAGGTGGCGCAGGCGTTGAATGGAGTCTCATATAATAGCTAAGGTGGTGCCACTGGATGTAGCCTTCATGTTCTTGACTCAAGACACTTGACTTGACTTAATTACAGGACTCAATTAACTCATAAGTGGACTACACTTTATTGGACTCAATTAAATGACTCAATTGACTCATAAACAATTTGAAGGATCAATCAGAGATCCAAATGGACCCCTGTAACCTGTCTAATTCTTGTGTCTGCTCCAATATGGTTCAAGAGAAAGAGTCACAAGATTTGAGAAGGATGATTCAAGGTCAAATTAAGTGAATCTCAGATGTTTGGCAATGTTCACAAATGAAGAAAGTCCAAATTGTGAAAGCTATGGTGCTTATTTTCTTTGATTCAATGAGTTTCCTAATCCGTGAAATGATTTTGCAAGTTTTGGAGACTTTAGTCAATTCCCATGGCAACTAATGGAACTTGGAACGGAAGAATGAAGCCATTAGCTGACCCAAGCTAACAAGTAAATCTGTGACACAAGTGACTAAACAGTGGATTAAACCATGTTGTCGGCTCTAGAGCCGACTACTATGGTCATATAGAGAAAATCAATGAAGCCATTAGCTGACCCAAGCTAACAAGTAAATCTGTGACACAAGTGACTAAACAGTGGATTAAACCATGTTGTCGGCTCTAGAGCCGACTACTATGGTCATATAGAGAAAATCCACATGTTAGTCGGCTCTAGAGCCAACTACTATGGCATCCACAGTAAACTGGACTGTGTTAGTCAGCTCTAGAGCCGACTAACCTGGCCTGGAATGAAGAAAATTCCAGGTTAGTCGGCTCTGAAGCCGACTAACACCCTGGGATGGTTCATAACGGCTAATTCTGACATTCCAACGTTCGGAAACGGCCACTCCAATGGTCCAATCCCTCAACCAACTGTAAATACGAGTTAATGGGATGGATTAGCAAGAGATTAAGTAAATTTTTGAAGGATTACAAGTGAGAAAAAGAGAGATTTACCAAGTAAAATCCAAAGAAATTTCAGCATGCTCCAATTTTCAAAAATCACTGTTGCTGAAGTTCAAAAATCCTTTGAAGCCCATTCAAAGCTCCCACCAACCACTCCAGAAGCTTCATCAAGTGCTCTTAACTCTAGCATTCAAAGAAGTGAAGCTCATTGAAGGGAGAAAAGCTTCAAATTTGTAAAGTACTAAGTATTATCTTTATTTGCTCATTAAGGAGCTATACTTATTGAACTTATTTCACCATGTAAACTGTTGAGTTTCAACTTGGTTGAAACTTGTGTAGGGTGTGCCAAACCCTTAATTGGTGGTTGTAAAGGCTCCCTTGTGCCTGAAAACAAGAAGCTAGCTGAGTAAGCTAGGTTGTAATCGTTGTAGAATGATTAGTGGTGAAAATTCATAAGAGGTTCTTGGGAAGTAGATGTAGGTGCAAGGGTAAGCACCGAACCACTATAAATCTTTGTGTTTGTGTGTGTGCCTTCCACTGTTATTGCTGTTTGTTTTAAGTTTGACACTTCACTTTCACACATTCTCATAGGTTTGCAAATATTGCACATCTTTGTTAAAATTTTAAAAAGAACCCAATTCATCCCCTCCTGTTGGGTTGCTTAGCTGGGCAACATTACATCAGGTTGATTTATTGAAAACCAAAACTTTCAAGATGGAAGAAATTGATATAGCTAAAAATTTTTATATTTATCAATTAGTCAGATCAGAAAAATTGATACCTAAAAAAGGGCTTAATAAAGAAAATCATATTATGAGCCACCAAATATCGAATAGAAATCATGATTACATCAAAAGTTATATCTGAACAAGTTTAAAGAGTAATTATATGAGTTTTATACTATACCTTTTATTAGAATTCTTCTTAACCATTTTGAGATTGACAAAAAGATATAAAATTTTCTTATCGAAAGATATATTACAGTTAATCAAGCCCACCAATATCGAATTTGGGGCAAATTTTAAAAACTTCTTTAGGAGTCATAAAAGCCTATTGATTCTTTTCATTCACAAATGAGATGTATTTGAGATTAGTTGGTCATAACTAAATCGAAATAGAAGTGTAAAAAAAAATCAAACATTATCCCTCATCTGTTATCATGACAATTTGCATTTAGTATAGTTTCTTATGGGTATTATATCATAATAAAAGAATGAGAGAAGCGAAGGATAAAATAAAATGAAAAAAAAAAAAGATAATCAAAGGAGAGAAGAAGAATGATTTATTCGCATATATTGCAATGATCATACAAAGGAGTATTTATAGGATTCTTAAGGAGGAGGGGTGTGTGTAGGATATCACATACATTTTACACGCGTGTAATAGGAAAAGAAACTTCTAGGTATGCAATAACTTCTGATATCTCACATATCAGCGTATCCTAGGATCAGAAACTTGTAGGTATGTAATAACTTCAGATATCACATGATATCACGTCACATATCAGCGTATCCTAGGATCAGAAACTTGTAGGTATGTAATAACTTTAGATATCACATGATATCACGTCACATATCAGCGTATCCTAGGATCAGAAACTTGTAGGTATGTAATAACTTCAGATATCACATGATATCACGTAATATATCAGGGTATCCAATTTAGATGCGAACATCAGGCGATATCTCCAACAAAGCTCGCTGGTAGCGCTCAAAACTTTTCTAAATGCTAACACGGTTTGTCCCGTTGCTGCCTCCGGATGATCAGGGTACAGGAATCCTGCGGGCCAACAAACAGGCACCTGTCGCCAAAGCCAGTTAGGCCCCGCACTCGACACTAAACAATGAGAAAGCGACACCCATCATCAAGCGTCAAGTGTCTGCTTTGTTTTCCTTTCAATTTGTGGTCGCTTCCACGCGTCGCAAGAAACTCGCAAGCGGCGGGCCCATAGAGTGTCCAATCACGTAAAGGCCCGTCCAGAGATCCCTGGATCCATTCGGCAATTCGCCAATTGCCGTAGAATCTTCGATGCCAAGCCACCGGGCTCGCTCGTCGCTTATCGCCCACGGAGCGTTGGAATAAAACGAGAAAAACGCTGCGCTACTTTGCGTCTCCCCCACCCTCCGCCTCCGTCCCCGAGCGAATGACATAAATACCATCGCTCCCAGCCCCAAACCAAACGCCCTTAGCAAAATCCATGGCTGCTTCCACCTCTCTTTCGTTCCCCTCGGCTTATTCTTCGATTCTGCTCCTCTTTCTGAGCGGTGCTTTCTTGGTCTCGGCTGCTCCCGAGAGCGCTCTCATCACTCAACTCCCGGGCTTCAATGGCACCTTCCCGTCCAAGCACTACTCTGGGTATTGACTGATCGCTTGCTTCTAGGTTTTGGCGTCTCTGTTGATCGTTTAATTGTCGTATTGAGTCCTTCGTCTTCGTGTTTGTGGAAAGGTATGTGACCGTGGATGAGAGCCATGAGAGGAATCTCTTCTACTACTTCGTGGTCTCAGAAGGAAAACCGTCGGAGGACCCCGTCGTCTTGTGGCTTAACGGCGGGCCAGGTTGCTCCAGCTTCGACGGCTTCGTCTACGAGCATGGTATCGATTCTTCTATACCTGTTTATCGATTTGGATTTCATGTGTTTTCCTTTTCGAGAATTGAGATTTGGTGACACGCATGGGAAGTGGATGCTTGTGCATGGGAATTTATATATTTGGCATCAAACGGTATCCATTAATGAGAACACTGATTGAAAATTGCGGTTTAGAGTCGATTGAAAAGGGCGTCTCAGTGCATGCGGTTTCCACTGCAGTGTCTGGGGGAGTCAGCAGCCTTACTCCCCTTATGCAGAGAGGCTGTCGATTTAGATGATGTGTTTGATCTTGGATACTTTTGTTGAATCAAGGAGTTCAACTAATTTCTTTTAGCTTGTCTTTTCGGGTGTTGTAATTGTTTTAATTTGGTGGAGGGTTATTTTGTATTGCACAGGTCCCTTCATCTTTCAGTCTGGAGGGTCTGATGGGAGCTTGCCGCAGCTGCATCTCAATCCTTACAGCTGGTCCAAGGTAAATGCTCCCGGCCCGGGAGCTCGCCAGCGTAATTCATCTCTGTTTAAGCTCTTCACTTCAAGAAACTGATTTGATGTTGTCTTGGTTTTGACATGATCGACAATTTTACAATTCAGGTCTCTAACATTATCTATTTGGATTCTCCTGCTGGTGTCGGGTTGTCATATTCAGCTGATCAATCAGATTATTATACTGGAGATCTGAAGACTGCCTCTGATTCACACGTATTTCTTCTGAAGGTATTATCTCACATTTATTGCGTGGTCAATAGTAGTGATAAATCTGAGAGGCCTGCCACTGACCAGAAAATTGCATTTCATTACATGGTTTTCCTCTATTTGCTTTCTTAATTTTCCTAGATTGGTCTGTATTCTGTTTTTAGGAATTTGTGCTTCTTTTTGTTTAGTGATGTATTCTGGATTTTTCTTTTGGTGATATTGTTGTTCGAGCAGTGGTTCAAGCTATACCCAGAGTTCCTGCAGAATCCTTTCTATATTACTGGGGAATCATATGCCGGAGTCTACGTTCCAACTCTTGCATCCGAAGTTGCCAAAGGTATGCTGATTTCAGATGGTAGTGCCGTTTCTGTGAGACTACTGATTTCTTACTTAGGTTTGTCTGTTGTTAATTATTTACTTGCAGGAATTGAAGATGGTGTAAAGCCTACTATCAACTTTAAGGTCAGCATTTGTTGAGTAGATATGTCATTGTCTATCAAATGATAAAGGGATATACTAGCACTATAAATGGAGGTGTTTTGAGTTTCTATTTGATTGCTTTACATTTCATTCAGGGCTATATGGTTGGAAATGGTGTCACTGACACAGTTTTTGATGGTGATGCTCTTGTTCCATTTGCTCATGGAATGGGTCTTATATCAAATGATTTATTTGAGGTATGGACTCATCTCTTCATAGACACAGGATTTATTTTGTGAAGCTAGAAGCTAATGTGAACTCCATATAGTGATATCTTATCATGTCTCCTCATTGCAATTTTGAAATGACAAGCACCAAAATTTGCTTATCATCCGGTTGATTGTTTAGAGCTATCTGAGTCGTGTGCAAAATATTCTTAATTTGTTTTAATGTCAAATTTTACTCCTTTTTTTAAAATTGAGAAAAATTGAAAAGGATCCAGAAAGAACAAAAGTTCTTAGTCCTAGATTTTATGAGATGGTATGCTATTATTTCAGGAGACTAATGCCGCCTGCCATGGAAGTTACTGGAATCCAGAAAATCAGAGCTGCCGAGCCAAGCTAGACAGGGTTGATTTGGTAATATTATTTTCTTCAGTCATGTTATTAATTAATTAATCTTCTCCTTATATCTGAGGGCTTTGTATGCAAATCCAGGAGCTTAATGACCTAAACATCTATGATATCCTTGAGCCATGCTATCATAGTCCCCAAATCAGAGAAGTTTCGTCTGGAAACAGCAGGTTGCCTTCAAGTTTCAGAACACTAGGTGATACTGATAGGCCTCTCCCAGTAAGGAAAAGAATGTTTGGCCGTTCTTGGCCTCTCAGAGCTCCAGTACGAGATGGATATGTTCCAACATGGCCAGAGCTAGGAAGTTCTTCAGTTCCTTGCATGGTAAGTGCAGGGATAATTTATTTCCTTGCTGTTCATCTTCTTTACCTATTCCTTTCATTCTGTTGTCCTTGAAGATGTCAGTCAACAGATCCTCCTTGTTTTCCTTGTTTTCCTAAAAACAATTGTTTTTTGAATGCATGGAAATAAACATAAATGCAACATCACTTCATATGAATTGATGCAGAGCTTTTAGTTTTTCCAGTATTTCCAGAATAAATTCATGCTTTACAAAACAGCCTCATTTAGCTGATATTTTGTTCTTTTCTACTTTTCCTGCATAGAGAAAACGTAGAAACACTTGCCAATTAAATTTGATGATTACTCATTGTATTTTCTTTGGCATTATAGCAAACAAAAAATTTTATAATCCTTTTAGCTGCATGTTATGACCATTCAAGTTAGAAACTGCGTTAATTAAAAGTTTTGTTGAATACCAAATATGACTGTTCAACGAGTGATTTATTCATCATGCAAAGAAAACAGTATCTGTTACAAGATAAGGTAGTCTAGGAAATTTTCTAATAGAAATCATATTGCCTAATGCATGACAATATTTGGATATGTGTAACTAGATTGAAAGCATTCTCTAATAAATTCACATTTGAATGCCTACATACAAAGATGATATCCTGTTTTTACAGTGGAATCATTTCTGTTCATGGTGTTCTAGGCAAAACAAGTTCTTGAAAGATTTAGCATTAGTGAAAAAAATGATGAAATGAATTGTTTGTCAGTACCTATGGTGTTCCAACTGATGACTTAAATTATAGCTTACATTCAGTAAAGAACTATTACAAACAGGGAGCAGTAAATGTAGTTGTGTACCTCATCAGATGTATTAAGTGAATGGCTAGTAAAATCAGGACAGATGATAATGAGATTAAGGAAAGATGGAGAGTATATTTGATCCAGATAATGAATAAAGATTCTACTTGTGGCATATAGCTTACAAGATCTCCTGCTTGAGGGGATGTTGCATGTGTATACTGCCAATGGTTTGAGTTGTGCAATCGGAGAAAGGATATAGAAGAAGAGAGGACTTTATGCACATTGTGGTATTGACCAAAATATGAATATTTTGGGTATAAACTTAAGAAGTTCTGTCTTGTTCTTTATCCTAAGAAGTATTTTATAAAAAGCAATAAAATTGTACATCAAGGGAGATAAAACTTAATGTTCTGTAGGCATAGGATTATGAGCTTTTTTCTCTTTTTCGTAATTCTTCTTTAGATGTTGCTATACTATGTTTTCCTAGCTATTTAGGAATTCTTTTTCTATCTTGGATAAAGCTTAGCTTACATTCTTAGGAGATTCAAGTGGTCTACTTGGTGGACCATAGAAAGCAGTGTTAGATAGCAATATTTTATTTGTTTATATACTTACATTTTTATTTATTATATGTTATAAGATGGCAATATTTTCAGCAAGAGGTTGAGCATATTATGTGTATCTCAAGGTTTTAGTAATGATGATACCCACCAACCTTCAAATCTATTAATCTATTCATTATTTTTATATTGGGATATTATGTGCCAGTTTAGCAGTGGATTGATTTTTTAAAATATAACATAATGGCTATACAGTTGTTAGTAGTTGCTATGAAGGGTTAGAGTCTAACAACATGCTAGGACTGAAAACAATAAAACAAGTTTGTTAATCCAACTAGATCAATGCTAGTTCATGCCAACTAGCATTCATAGGACTGATATGGATTAGCATGGAGCATTATGTGATATCTGTGATACTTGGACTTGTCTCCTTACTTCATATTAAAAAAATGGACAAGCTAAATAATATAAATCAATGCATGTATTTTCGATCAGTGATTCAAATCTCGGTGGAATGAGGTCCGAGATGGCCAAGACGTCTCATTCCTGAGAAATTTTGGGATCGATCTCAGCTGTCCCATCCCATCCCATTCTGTTTTGATCGTAATACATTATAGTGTCAATTTTAAATAGATCTAATTCATCACAAAGATGTAGCTTTTGAAAAATATGTTTAAAAATCAAATAAAATACTAGATTTTTTTTAGAAAAAAGTATCTCAAACAAGTTCTGGGATGCGTGATCGGATCGAGGATTGAGACGGAACGAGATGCAGGGCATCTTGTTCTATGAAAAAACTGGAATATTTCTGTCCTACGAGATTTAAAACCTTATTTTCGACCACTCAATGTATGAGCTAGGAATCTTTAGATCGCATAATTTTGGATGTTTAAGTATTTTAGAGGTAATAATTCACATTCAAATAGCTTGGATCATCAATGTGAGACCTCCATCATCCAATCTAGGCATAATTAGATATGAGTGGTGATCTACTCAAATGTAGCCAAGTCAAACTTTCTTTCTTTCTCTACAAATAATTTTTTCATGTGTCTCAGCCCTAGTTCTAGTAATTTTTCATTTTTCATAAGATGCTATTTAATTTGAGGTTAGATTATTGTCAAATCTCAATATCACTCTTTTGTTTTATGTACAAACTTTTATTTTGTTCCTTTACAATTGTTTATATAATGCTTATTTAATAATTGTTTACATTTTCACTGAAATATATGGCTGTCATTGGGGGGGGGGGAGGGGTGAAGGCAAGATAATCGATTATGAGTGCATAGGCATTCTATAACTTCATCTGGTATGATAGGCATGTATAAATGCATATTTTATGGCACAGTCAAATAAGTAGATTTGAGTCACTTACAAATTTAAAACTTGGAAATACATTCAACAAAGAGATGTTTTTCTGATAAAAGATGCTGCTGAAATGACCTTAGACATGGATCTTTAGTCATACTAATATTCTGAAGCAATATTCAACAAACTGTTTGGAGAGAGAATCATAATTTATGGAATGTCTTCCAGATTTGAGACGTGTGATTGATTGATTGACTGATGTAGCTTGGTTTCTTTCACCATTACATGCATGCATACATATTTTCCTGTCATTTACCGAATTTAACCAACTTGATGAACATGCAGAATGATGAAGTTGCAACTTCGTGGCTAAATAATGAAGCAGTGAGATCTGCAATTCATGCCCAGCCGGTATGATAGTAAAGATAACTGTTCCACATTGATGCTTCACTTTCTCAGGAAATTAACTTTTTTGTATTCTTTATTTTCTTACATCCGTGCATTCCAGGTTAGTTCGGTGGGCCAATGGGAGTTGTGTACTGGAAATTTATACTTTAGTCATGATGCTGGAAGCATGATCAAGTATCACAAGAACCTTACTGAACAAGGTTATCGTGCACTCATATTCAGGTTTGCCATCCAATAGCTTTTCTTGAAATATGGCTTGTAATTGAATAGTGCAATGACCATCATACCATGTGGATATGTGGGAGTTGTACGTGCAAAATAATGAGAATAAAATACAAATGATGAATCCATGTAGTGTAGAAAACAAAATGACTATTTTCTATTAAGAGTTGGTGAATAGTCATTGCAAGTGTTCTTTGATCAACAAAGTCCAGAAATAGTTGATCATGCATTTTTCTTAACATTATATATATATATATATATATATATATATATATAAAGTGATTGTTTGGGGATCATCATTAAGCGCAATTATACACTATTCTACATTTCTACTGTTTGTAATTGGACAAGATGTTCCTTTTCTTCTTAGTGATGTGCTGTAGTTGGTCCAATATTAAGAACTATGGGACGTTTGGGTAGTGTTGGAGCGAAATTTTGCTGCCCCTTTCCGATGCATTACTTTGACTAGATTACTAGAATTGAAAACTTGCATTTTGTGCTATGGGAATCATGTTGCTCCAAAGAAATATAATGTATTTCACTTCCAATGCCATGCAAGCTTTCATGCTTCCAAACACACATGCGCTTGCGCGTGCACATGAGAGAAAGAGAGAGAGAGAGAGAGAGAGAGATTTGTTTTTTGATTTCTGACTTTCATTTACAACTATATTATAAAGCTAATTTTTTCCTCATAACAATAGTTTTCAGAACATGCCTTTCTAGAGCTGATTTTCTTCTCCTTTCCTTTCTGACAGTGGTGACCATGACATGTGCGTGCCTTTCACTGGAAGTGAAGCATGGACTAGATCACTGGGATATAAAATTATAGATCAATGGAGGCCTTGGTATTCTAATGAACAAGTTGCTGGGTATTTAATCTAACCTCCCCTCCCCACTCTCCCCTTTTGATTCAAACCAATTTTTATTATTAGTTGTTCCACTTCTAGTAATTTAAAGAAATTTTTGCGCTTTGCTCCCAAAACAAGTTAGATTTCTCGTAAAAAAGAAATTAAAATATTTTTTATCTAAGCACTTTTCTACCCATAACAATGTGGTTGAAGATAAGCTTTTTGTGCATGATACTCACTAATGTTACATTCCACATCCTTATAGGCTAAGGCCCATTTGGCTAAGCTTTTGGAAGATCCAATAGAGCTTTTAGAGGCCTAAAAGCATTTTTTAATAATTTTATGATGTTTGGTAAAATTTTCAAAAGTACTTTCTGACTCCACCAAAAACTGTTAAAAGTTCTACTCGAAAAAACTCCAATTTAAAACTTTTTCGAAAAGCTCTACTTGCCAAATATTAGAAAGCTATATTTGTTAGAATGAGAGGTCACATATTCGAACCAGAAAAACAACAATATTTAATATCATAATATAATATAACTATAATAATATAATATAATGTAATATAATATATTATATTCAAATATTCTTATAATAATATTATAATATATTATGAAGAGTAATATAAGATAATATAATAATATTATAAGACACTATAATATAGCATGCTAATATAATATTATTATACTATATAACGTTATAATTTGTAATATTACAATAATAATATATGATAATATTGTGATATTATGTTATTTGACAATAATGATCATAATTTTAACAGTATATTATAACATAATTATTAAATAATAGTCAAAAAATATATTATAATAATTTTATACTATTATCATTATTATATTGAAATATTATCCTATTTTCTTATATCATAGTACAGTAATGAATCAGAAGGATAACAATATTTAATAATATAATATGACTATAATAGCATAACATAATATAGTATAATATATTCAAATAATATTATAATAATATTATAATATATTATAAATAAAATATAATTATCATAATTGTGAAAATATTATTGTAGTTATAATATATTATGTCGTATAAAATAAGATAATATAATAATATTATACTATATAATATTATAATTTTGTAATATCATAATATTGTGATATTATGTTATTATATTAGACCATAATTTTAATAATATATTATAATATAATTATTAAATAATAGAAAAAATAATATATTATAATAATTTTATATTATGATTATTATTATATTAGAATATTATATTTTCTTATACTATGTTATGGTACTATAACATAATATATTTTAATATTATTATAATATGATATTATAATATTATAATATTATTAATAATAATTTTTAATAGGTTAAATAGTTGAAAATGTTATGCAACGTCTTTTATCATATTTGTTTTAAAAGTATTTTTTTAATTTATTTATCAAATAAATGTTAAAATCTTACAACACTTTAAAAATGTAGTTTCCAAACAATAAATAGATTTTTTCAAAAGCTTTACTTATAATAATTCTGCCAAACAAGACCTAAATCAATTTAATGTGCCGGTCTTTACTAGATTGAGTTTTGGACTGTTTTACTTATTTTTGTCTAATATTGTTGCAGATTTATCCAAGGCTATGAGCACAACCTCACCTTTCTCACCATAAAGGTATCAACTTTCAACATGTTGTTTTCACCTTGCTCTTTTTGAAGAAAACTGCAACTTCAATCGCATTCAAACTTTTCTGGCCGTGACTTCAATCTGTTGTTATATCATCTGCTCAGAAATAAACAATGTTGATAAATTTCTGATGTAAAACTATGCATAGCTTCAAGTAATTAGGGAAGACTTTATCATATGAATGATATAGGCAGAGAGCAGCATGCCAAGTCCTACCCATTTGCTAGTGGCTAAGGATCATCAGTATCGTTGTTGCTTTATAATCGAATACAATAATCTAATGATCCTTGCACTAAAATCAAAAATTTGCTTCTAAGGTAGGAGAAACTTTATAGAATTTCACATCGATTGGACCATGTTAGGATCACTGTGATTATCTCTCATTGATCTGCAACAGATCCATTATATATAGTGGAGACAAGGCAATTTTGAAGGTCATCATTCTGTTTGCAATTTTATGCTTGTCCTTCAACCTGTCTCGTTGTCTTTTGGATGCTTATGCTTTTATTCATCATCTTTCCCCATCCTCTTTGAATTGTTGGTGCAGGGGGCAGGCCACACAGTACCTGAATACAAGCCAGGGGAGGCATTGGCCTTCTACACCCGTTGGCTGGCAGCCACCAAAATATGAAACATAAACATCAGCATTCTTCTGCATGTCTTCTTGTAATAATGTACTGGTTAATATATCTCAAAACATTTTTTTTTTATCGCATTGAGAGGTCTTATTTGTTGATCTTTTTCTATGAACCTGAGGGAAAGTATTGCAAGGAGTGGCTCTTTCAAGGTCACAACCTAGTACCAGCGAAAGGATGCTGGTCTGGTTACCTCATCATATCATTGCCTCCCTCTCCAAAGACTGCTTATTATATTGCCTCTGCCTCTTTTTGCTCTTAATTCTGGATGCAATCGTCCGAACACCTGACATACCCTTGTCCATGTCTCCGTTATTCATGGGAAGCCAAACTCATTGAAGGCTCACTCCATCCACGCCACTCCATTCCCTTCCTCTCGAGGACACCAACCTAGTTAGTAACTTTCACACCCAACCGTGAACCTCAGCGTGGATATGTAAGGCGTTATGGTGGCCGCTTACAGCAGCCATTGAGTTGTCACTTATGCTGGAGGTATGCCATAATCCGACAGGGAAACATCTAGTTCTCATATTTGGAAAAATAAATCCAAGCATTTCAATGGATTTTTTTTTTTTTTTTTTTTTTTTTTTTTTTTTTTTTTTTTTTTTTTAAGGAGCACATATGCACAAAAAAAAAAGAAAAAAAAAGAAAGAAAGAAAGAAAAAAAACTCTCTTGATCATGCAAGTTCTTCTGTAAAGTTTGCGTATTTAATTGTGCTTGCATGTTCTCGCAAGGATCGTTAGCGAATAGTTCAGTGACGTATCTTCTCACATGAAGGCTAAAAATAGGCTGGGATTTTAATGAGCAAACCCATGATGTGAGAAGCTGAAAATAGGCTGGGATTTTAATGAGCAAACCCATGATTATTGAATGAGATAAAAGAGACATATATGCAGAAGGGGAGGGGAATGGGATTATTCATTATCCCTCAAAAAGGTTAAATTTTTTTATTCCTAATTTTAAGAGTAAAAAGCAGAGAGGATAAAAAATAGAGAAATATGAATTTATAAGTTTTACCATTTTTTTTCAATTTTATCTTTACAATTGATTTAGATTTCTCGCATGATAAAAATATATTTGTAATTTTATAAATATATATATTTTTTTTTCTTCTTTTTCCCTCTGTATCTAAAGAAAATGAATATAAGCTATCCTCTTTACTTCTTCTCTCCTCTTCAAATAAAGAGAGAATAACAAGCCTTCTCTTCCCTCCTTTCCTCTTCCATTCTTTTTCCATCCTTTATCCATTCTTTTTCCATCCTTTATCCAAAAAGTAGCGAGGCCTGACTAGAACTTATCTGCTATGGATTTTTCGTAAAGCGATGATTTTCATTCTGAAAGAAATAATTCGATATCTACTCGCTTATTTTAACTAATTTTTTAGGAAACCCTCCATGCTCTTTTTCATATTTTTAATTTTTGATAGAACACATGAAAACACCTTTCAACTACTTTCAATTTTTAGCCATTTTGAAGTTCTGCTTTTCAGAAAATTGTTTCCATTCACATTCATCAAATTATAAGTGTTTGCTGTTTTGAAAATAGAAAACAGAATTGTTTTTTTAAAAACAAACAAGCACAGCACTTGGAAATTGTGATAATTCGGATTGGGCTTGAACCGAAACATAGACCTAATTCTTTTCAGACTGGGCCTGGACTCAAGATCTTGCAATACTGTAGTCGTGTCCTGGTTTGTAAGCTGCTGCGGCCCAAAATATTGTCCTTGACTTGCTCTTCCTGAGGTTTAAA
This sequence comes from Metroxylon sagu, assembly GCA_017589505.3. Classification (NCBI taxonomy): domain Eukaryota; kingdom Viridiplantae; phylum Streptophyta; class Magnoliopsida; order Arecales; family Arecaceae; genus Metroxylon; species Metroxylon sagu. Next base: position 895,125 of record JACVBY030000586.1, read on the forward strand.
CCCTCAGCTTGATTCAGGCGTAGGCCTGTTGTTGAGCAACACTTTCCAGTATTTGATCAACTCTAACGTAGTCATTTGGTGAATAGAAAGTTCTGCAACATGGCTACTTAGAAGGAGACCAATCAAGTCATGCAAGGAGCTTAGAACATCGTCGCATTTATCAGGCTGTGCACAACCTGGGGTCTAATCTTAATCCAAGGAAATATTACATAACCAAGAAAGGCTTCTCAATCAGTCCTAATAACCAATAAAAATACTAAATAGATATTTCTAAAATAACTCAAGATCAATCTTTTTCCTCCTTTTTTTTTTTTTTTTTTTTTGTGAGCAAGGACTCGAGGTCAATATTTTATAAAGCCAGGAACAAGGATCAAAAGTACAAACAAGAAATTCAAATAGTATATGGCAAATATATTAGAGAAAAGCAATCTACTTTTGCCCAGCAGTACAGAAATTGTCAGTATTTCCAAATAACTACATGAATTCTGTCATCTCTGTGAATTCTGTCATCTCTGAATGGACAGTAGCAGAAATTATATATCTAAACAAAAGGATGGGGTTTTCGTGATTGGGCCTGTGGAGTTATCCACTTCCAGCGTGGGGCCTTCACTGGGTCATTTTTCTCTCTCTTGTGCATAAGTGGTGGTGCCTTTCCAATGACTGCATCCCCTTTCATAGCAACAACGCGTTGGATTTGGGTCAGATCTAGCTCTCAGATTAGAGGTCAGAGAACTAACTTTTAAGGCTTTGTTAAATCCACGACCATCTGTTGGATATTGGGGCAAATCCAAACAAAATCAATTTCTGATTGGATGATCTCAAATTCATTATTCAAAACTCATGCCAAAACCATTTACAACCTAACGGATGGAAGCGCGAGCGACCAGTAAAGTCATGTTTGATCCCGGAGCCTAACTGGCATTACGCTGCCACTGATTCGAGCTCAATCATCATTGTAGCTAGACCTTCACCAAAGCTGATGGTCGTCATCTTACAAGCATGAGCTCTCAGCTAAATGTAATAATGGGTAGTGATGTCGTCCTCAATTTCTACAAGAGAAGTTGCAAGTGTCACCGCATTTCCCTTGGTTCCAAGATAATGATCATTACTCATTCACTACATGAAGTATTATATAATTCTGAAATTTTCTTTTTGGATGCTTTCCTATCATCAGCAAACATCAACAATAACAGACAAAAAAAAAAAAAAAAAAAAAAAAACATAGTGCCGTATAATAGGCAGTGATCAATTTCGTGCTGAACTCTCTTAAGTAAGTTTAGCCGACCTCTTCTCCTTTGATGGCATTTATTCAGTTCTCCGTGTGGAACCTTCATCTAGATTCCCCTTCCCATAAACTTATCAAAGTGGCAAGCTCGCTCCCATCATCCGTGAACTCCAAAACGACTTTCGGCAACTTTATCTCTCACGGTTTCCGGAGTTTTAACTTTCGGCGACCTTATCCCATTGATTGGAAAAAGGCTCTTTGGTTCATGTCCCACTGATGTCCAAGTTCTGTTGTTGCCAAACCGAGACACGTAGTCCCATTGATTAGTAGTTAATACCTACCACTTGCGTAAAAGACTTGGATTTATGCTGTCCCACAGGGCACAGGTGCATGCTCTGCACAGGCTTCTCTAGCTTTCTGTGTCAACTGGATAATTTTTAATATCCCTACTAATACAAGCACAACTTTTACCATTGGATATTTATCTCACAATAGATTAAAGAAGGGGGAAAAAAAAAAATTACTGTTCGTGAATTCCTGCAGTGGGCACAATATCGTGCTGCTAAGTAGATCAGATCATAGCCCTAATCCACCTTTAATAGCATCAGAAATACAAAACTTCTTAGGCTCATTATTTCTGTTGCAGGTGGTTGGCTTTGATGTTATTCCAAACTTTCTTCAAATCATCTTTGACTACTTGCATATATGCTAGCGCTTCCAATTCCACCCATACATCATTATTGAAACAAGAAATGGTTTGTAATTTAATGTTATAAATATGTAAAAAATTTTCATCTCAATATTTAAATCAGATTTATAGAAGATGCGAATCGTTGCTTAAAATTGAAAAAAAAGTACTCAAGATACGAGGTTTTTCAAGCAGCAGTTCTCTTAGTAGGTGTAATGGAAATTAACAACCACGAACAAGGCTTCTTGTTTATGTTGCTTATATAAACCACAAGCAACAAAATAATTCGATAAATCAATAAACAACAGGACTTTCGAATTGAAAAGATCAAAGAATACAGAACAGGGGGCTTCTAATTGATGCATAGATCTCCTCAATGTCAAAATTATTATAAACACAATAATTATAACAAATAACACTAGCGGAGTTGGGATTTTACAAAAAACTGTAATCCTACTCACCTTGGCAAATGGAACTTGGAGAGAACCGGACACACTAATACAGCCGGTGTTGCTCTCAAAACAATAGGAGCGTCCACTGCAACAATTTCCATCAGCCCACAGAGACTAGCTCCGCCCATGAGTCAAGCTCACTTTTGAGTCTCAGTGCTTGCAGGCTGCTGCTCCCCTTCAACAAACCTTGGGAGGGTTAACAGGGTGTTCGCTCGAGATACGCCTTCAAGAGCAGACCATTCATCATTCTCCATTATGGCGGCATTGCCATCAGAGGGCTGTTGACGCGACTGAGATCCTGATGGTTGCTTCTTGGGGCCTTTATCATCATCCAGAAGGATCTCAGAGGCATCGCAAGAAGGGTCTGTGCTACTTGGAGTAGATGGCTCTTGTTTGCCCCCGCCAATTCCAGTAGAATCTGGTGATCCACTCGCTTTAGTTGTGAGGTCAGAGGACTTACTGTATGCATCTGCGTTGAGGAATAGGCAGACCGCCGCACAATCATCGATTTTGGAGGTTGGATATCTGAGCCTCCAGGTTCGGACTGCTGACTCAACAAGGGAACGAGCTGCGGAGGACTGAGCAGGAGCAGAAGCGACAATGTCTACCACTTCTTTGTTGGACAACACATCCCATACCTGGGAGAACAAGGGAGCATAAATGTCATGTAAGCATTGCAGTTGGGAAAGGACGGCATAATTATTCAATGCAACTATTCAGGGTAATTTGTTTGGCTTAAGTAAAAATAAGATGGCAGAATCAATTTTTTTTTTTTTTTTTTAATTGCCTCACCCCATCAGTGGCCAGCACAATGAACTCATCCCTTTCAGTAATGCGTCTATATGAAATTTCAGGCACAGAAATTAAACCAAAATCCTTCAGACAAAAATCTCCAAAAGCTCGTGCCATTGCCAAGCCTGGGGAGTTATTGTTTGGCAGCCAAACCCGAGCCACACCTGGCTCATCCTGAAGAGCAAACACACGGCCCCTACATTTCCTGATTCTCGCTGCTTCCCCTGCAAAACAAGTCAGACTCTCAAGACATGCTGCATTTGAAGGTTTCAGATATAACAATTTGCTTCCAGAAGCAGAACATTCATCATGGAAAAGCATTCATAATCCTTTAAGTTGCTAGAAATCTACCTTCACTCCTTACTCAAAGAGAAGTAACGTCTAATTACATAGTCACTAATGAACCAGTAAGATTGGGCTTCCGCTAACACAATTTCTATATCATATTATGATTTTACTTAAAATACCTAATACAACTTGACATATTAGTAAAGCTGGCAGCTGATTCTCCTTGAACAGGGCAAGATGGAATTTTGAAGTAGATACAAGTCAAAGTATCAACATAGTATGGCATACTACATGTATTGTTCCATCCAATATCATCATCATCCAAAACTTTTCCCATCATATGTAGAGACAACTCCAACATATAGAAGTTTTTTTTGAGGGATTGAGCAAACTTTCTGACCACCAAGTGTTAGCCTGGCATGAACTCCCTAAAATTTGTAACAAATTCCTAACCAAGGCAAATTTAAACAAGAGTAGAGCCGACCATGATCTACGTGGCCATTTGTGGGTAGGTAGATGTATCATACAGTTTGCAATTTAAGTGCATATGATCATGCAAGATATATTTGGTTGACATCACTGAAAACCTTGGCAAAATCACACTAGTTCCTATATCATTTCTAATCACTTCTGAAGAGATTGACAAAGAACTCCACAAATCTGGCATACACTTTTTCAGGTGCCATGTATAAAAAACCATCAATTTTAATCCCCTTCACCACATCCACCTTAAGTTGATGCTTTCTAAAAACCTCAATATTTCTATTCCTCCACTTAAACAACATTTGTTCTTGATTTTTGTTTGCATTTCATTTCTTTCCTCTCCATCCATTTAAGCTATAACCTTTTGTGTCAAACCATTCTTCCTTCAACCCGTTAAGCTTCATCTAATTAATATCATATATGCTAGTCTAGATGGATGCGAGAAAAATCTCCTACCTCTACATCAGTTTTGTTCTAATATAAAAACAATTCCATATACAACATTGTCCCCATTAGATAAACCTCCTGCCATTCTTTCACCTATAGAATCTAACAAGGTAAGTTGTTCCAGACAGATCACTGAATCTCCCAAAAAATTTGATCCTCAGATTAACCTATTAATTCCGGACATCTTAAGTTTTTCCATTAAAATTTGACCAACTAGATAAACTCCATCTTAGTGGGAATTGCAACAGATTCTAGATGTTGACTTCGACTTTCATTCAAGAATTAGGGTTTGAACTCTAAATTTTGTGATGGGACTTGTAGTATTTATTTCTAATTTCTCTTAAAAAGTAATATTTTAATAGGTATATTTTTTTAGTTTTTGAATCCATTAAATATTAATTCAGATTTGATCCAATCTTGAAATCAAGCCTGAATCGAGATCGAATTCTTGGTACAAGCTTGAGTTGATTTCTAGCTTGATTTAGGATGTTCAAGCTGTTCATTTAGGCTCATGTTTGGCTCAATTTGAAATTAGTCTTAAATCGAGCTCAAAATAGTGGTAAACAAATCAAGATTGATCCCAAATTTCAAGCTCGAAATGAATTTCAGGCCAAGCTTGATCAGACCCAAGCTCGATCAAGCTTGGCTCATTTACGCCCCCTACTCCAAAACATGCTCTATCAATAATGCAGCCTCTAATCTCATATCTTCTCATCTGCTTTGATTCAATTTCTAATCTCCTGAGCCATTTATCTCATTCTGTTGTTGTGTCAACATCCCTCACTTCGACTACCAAGAAACTCAACCCAATTCATAAGATCCAAGCCTGACTCTGTAACCAAACAGCTTCTCCTATCATTACTATTAAGGTTCTCATTGTTGGAAGTGCCAATGCATTGGAACTTGGGCATTGGCATATAATACACCAGAGTTGATTCAAAAAATTTTACAATGCTATCTTTTCATGAATAAGAGAAGTTTGCTCTCAAACTCTGACAAGATTTTAGCACAATGCAGTTTAGAAATTGCTAGTTCTAGATCAGCATCAAGAGAGAAAAACAACAAAAACCGTAAATCAGTAAGAAGAAACTATGTTCGCAGTTTCCCACACAAAAATTACATTATAACTAATGAAAGAACTTTTCCTGTCATGCTCCTTCCTACAGAAATTAGTCCTTAAATACAAGTAAAAAGTGAGCAAGTCAACAGTGATGTTCTCTTTGCACCACCAAAGAAAATTAGCAACAAAGACAACTAAACATTTCCCATATTGTTTCCCCATTTGAAAGCATAGATCCAAACCAAAGGCATGCATTTAGTCATATAAAGAGAAAATGCAGCATGATTTAGCACAACATAAAAGCAGATGCAGATAAATCTCTCAACATTCACCCAAACAGGGAACAACTCAGACAGAAACAGATAAATCAAAAGAAAAAAAAAAGAAAGAAAAGAAAAGAAAAGGAAGCGAGAAACCATACCAGGCAGATTAGGTTTAAGGTCCACAGTCAACTGAACTGCAATCAAGCGGTCACTCTGATCTCTAGTACCCAATACAGCTCTCGAGTCGCCCACATTCCCAATTACAAGATCTTGACCCTATAGAAGCAGCAGGACACCTTTGTTAAAGTCAGGAAACTGAATTTACTTATTTATTTACTTTTCAGCAACATGGCTTTTCTCATTTCTTTTTAGTATGAAATACCTGTATGAAGGAAGATTCATAAGAGCTCAAAGATATTTGATTCCATGCAGTAATTCCTGATTTTTTTTCTTTGTTTTATTTGAAGACGAAAAGACATAAGGTGTATTAACTATTTTTACCTGTTTGACCAGGGTGACTGCTGTTGTCCCACTGCAAAAGCAATCAATGTTTGGGTGCAGTTTCAGTTCTTTATCCATAACTTTGAAAGCCTTCAGGAATGACTCTTTCAGTGTTGTAAAGATCTCTAGATGCTTGTCTTTCTCTTCAGCGTCAGTGGAAAGCCCAGGCTCCTCATCTAGGACTATAGATGAAGTTTCTTCTGAATTCATGCTTCCTGAATGGCTAATAATACCGCTCTCTCTACAATCATCACTTCCTATGTTTACTTCCAAATGAGCACTCAGCTTCAGAGGTAGAGAATCTCTCACTCTCCTCGCAACCAAATGGCCATACGGTCCATGTCCATCAAAAACCCCACAAAAGACCGTGTCTGTTCTCGAACCAAAATTCTGCAAACAGAAGATCTAAAGTTAATTAAACAACGTCGGTGTCATTTGCTCTCCAAGAAATCATGCAAAACAGTCAGAAAAACAACAAAGAGACAAGATCGTTGATACGTACAGCATGTACACAAATGGTGGCAAGTGGAATAAATTAAAATTTAGGAAAATAATCATCCACAGTCTATGAAAATATAATTACATTTCAAACCACCGCTACTTAAGAAATTACATTCCCGGACAACGAGACTGATCTGATTCCAGTAACAAAACAAGCCACATATTCAAAGGCGCGTAGAAATCAAGTGGAAAATTATATATAAAGAGGTAGCATGATATAAATCTGTCAGGCTGAGATCTAAAAAAAATGAAAAAAAAAAAAAAAACTATAAATCGATCTCCATGAGAGCTTGAAGAACGACTAATTGTAATGGAGACAGCCAGGCCAGTGGCTCAACAAGATGGAATTTCTCTACTGATAGTAATGTAGACGCACAGAGAGAAGAAAAAGGCAGGCAATAAAAATAACACTCACCAAATTTCTGAGTTGGTACATGCGATCGACACAAACATAAGATACCCTGAGTGTTAAGAAAAACCCGAGAAAACGATCGGCTGGAAAACTGAAAGCAAAATTTCTCACTCAAACTTCTCTAAGGAAATAATTTCCGTTCCCCAAGCCCAAAGAAGAAAGCAATGAAAAAAAAAAAATCCCGTTTCTTCCATTCATAAATTAGGATCAGTAAACGATGATACCAAAAAGAGTTGATGAGAACGAACCTCCCACACGATCATGGCGTCCTGATTGGTCCCCTTCTTGCCCTGCTGCGTGAAGAGCGACGCGACGCTGCTGGCCCCGTTAAGGAACATCCTTCCGGGGATCCTGTGGAGCTGCTCGTCCCTCCGCGGCCCCTGCCGCCTCCGCGGCCCCTTGCGGGGCCGCTTGGCGGGCGACGCCGGTGGCGACGGGCGGGACGAGCTGCTCCACCCGTCTGACGAGAGGCAGGACCCCATCCGGAGGGCCCTGATTACATCAAAGATGCACTCCAGACCAGCCAGGCAGCCGAGCCCCCCGTTTCCTTCCGGCGGATCCGTCGATATCCCCTTTCCTTCCCCCGCCACGCAGCTTAGCCCTCCCCGGCAGCCGACGACGGCCGCCCCTTCCAATCCGGCCCGATCCGATTGGAACGAAAATCCTAAGAAAAAGCTAAAAAAACGAGGCACATTTGTTGGGCCCTCTCCAAGCAACAGAGACAAGAGGATTGGATGGAATCTTCTCGCCCTATTTCTTTTGCCTTTCTTTATTTATTTTCTTCAGCCCTGCTTTCCAATATCCTCTAAAAAAAAAAAAAAAAACAACTCTAAAAAAACCCCGACAAACGACGATTAGATCGGCCTCCAAACACCATCAAAACGACCAGCCGACCATCGGCGAAAAAGATCCAAATTTAAGACAGATCTCACTCGAAAACAAAGAAGACAACAAGGCACCAAAAAAACATATCTATATTCTACAATTCTTTACTTTCGTAGGAGCAAAGAATATATTCTCAATGATCGCTACTTTGAAATCTTGAGCCGACAATGGAGGCAACAGACACGGACAATCAAAGCAGAATCGAGAACTAAATTTCAGGATCTAAAGAGAGGATTTCATGGAAAAGAGGAAAGGAAACGGAAAGAAACTTCTAATCCTCCTCTCTCTCTCTCTCTCTCTCTCTCTCTCCCCCCCCCCCCCTTTCCCGATGGACGAGATTCCATTCCGCCTCTCTGCTCTCCTTTTCTCGGCTTCTCCAATCTCGTCGCGCCCTACGCCCTTTTTCTTCTTCTTCTTCTTCTTCTTCTTTTTTTTCTTTCTTTTTTTTCCGTCGCCCTCGTCTTCCTCTCCTCCTCCTCCTCCCTCTCTGTCCTCCTTCCACTGGTTTATTTATCCCTTCCTCTCCCCCCCCCCCTCTCTATTTTTCTCTCCCACAATTACTTTTTTTTTTTAATATACTTTATTTATATTTGTTAGTTTATTAATTAAAATGATTAATTCTCCCTCTCGCTCTCGCTCGCTTATCCGGAAGCACCGGGGCCATCCACGCCGAACACGGTCGCTTTTTCTTACTTTATATAATTCTTAACTTATTTTTGACTGGTTATTTTTTTCTCGCTCATCTATCCAGAAACAACGGACCGCGTGCCCGCTGGACCGCAGCGGACATTTATATTACCCCTTATCCTTAAAAATATTAAACTTTTAGCATCACATTACAAAATATCGCTTAAAATTAATAAAATAATTAACATTACCTTCTAATGTAAATATATAAATTACCATTTATTCTATCTGGTAAATTACTCAAAACTCAACCCAGATATTTACAATAGGATGATATGACCATATAAGTTGTTAAATTAAGTTAATCTTGTCTAATAAGATATTAGAAATATAATAATTGCTAAACTCGAACAAATTGAAAGTCCAAAATGAATCTTAATAGCTCATTTAAAACCATTAAAAATTTTGATTCCATAATTTTCATGTTTTTAATATTTAATATGAAATAAAGCTATAGAATTCAAATTTTAAATCTAAAAACAAAGATTTATAGAATTAAAAATCTTATAAAAAATGATTGAATTTATGAGATAGCTGAATTAAAATACCCAACAAATCGAAACAATACCTTTTCAAAGTCAACAAAAATGCTTCAATTTCATTGCTCCTATCATTTCTTTTAAGCCATCAATTCAAAGCTCATTCAATGCCACCCTCGGCTGTTTTCTCTTAAGTCTACCAATTCATGGTAAAATTCGGATCTCTAATTTCATATCTTTCATTATTCATTAGAATTATTATTTTACCACTCTTATCTATTTTTATTATAAAAAAATTATTATTTTATATAATCTTGTTATATGTTTACTATTATCTATATTTATTATTTTAAATAATCAAAACCTAAAATCTTTCTCTTATAAATTCGTTATCTTTAAAAATTATTATTATTTTTACATTAAGAGAATATATATATATATATATATATTATGCTTTCGCTTTAATATCATTACAGAATGCTTTGCACTTAAAAATAAAAAGTAATAATTAAAAAAAAAAAAAACTGACTTGCTGTTGGTGGTGGCGTGTGGGATTGCGTTGGCAAGCCGTCGCCGTGCCATGCTCTTCCTCTAAAACTGATGGCGTTTAGTATTGTTAATAATTCATATTAATAGTTATGCTTATCCTTTTATAGTTGTTGTTATTTTACTAATATTTAGCCGTGCGAATTATTCGGGATAAGGCCGCAAGGGGAACGGAGCGAAAGATTTATTCTTGCACCAGCTGTTATAACGGAGACTTATCCATATATATATATATATATATATATATCCAGGCCTTGCAATTTTATTACCATTTAGTTGCGAGTTAAGAATTCGGGATAAGGCTGCAAGGGTGTCGTTGGATGGAAAAATTTATCCCCTCTTGCTCTGGCTTCTTTTACGTCCATCTTCATGATGGAGACTTATCCATACATGCCAGCCTTGTAGGGTCATGCATTAATTATGACCCATGAATGCGTTACACTGTACTCGAGATTCAGATTAAAGCTCGAGTTGATATAAATGCACCCTACGTTGTTGTTTCCATCGTTTCCAGGACACTGCGTGCTTTTAAACTCGTGGACTCGTGACATTTCACACGTATGAAAAAAGTCACGTGGCAAGGGAAGCAACCTCATATCAAATATTTAAATGGAAAAAGCCACGTGGCAAGGAATTACATCACCTAAAATAATATAAATATTGTGAAAGTATACTTTTTGATCTTCATACTTTCATTTAATATTCATTTTTATTTTCAAAAGTTTCAATTATTATATTTTAATTTTTTATATTATGAATATATTGCATTTTTGATGTTATATATATATATATATATATATATATATAATTAATTAAAATTAATAAAATATTTTATTTACTAATTAATGTTTTAAAACACGAGGGTAGACTGTAGCAAAGGAAAGATTGAAGATCCAAATAAATTTTAAACGAAAGTTTAAGGACTAAAAGCATGTTTTACTTAACAGGATAAAATAAAAAGAAGGTAGGATAAAAAGGAAGTATAGAATGTTTGATATTAAGTAAGATTGAATAATATTATATATATATATATATATATATATATATATATATATATATATATTAATTTAATAATTATATCTCGAGAAAAAATAGAAATTATTGTTGAGGAAAAAGATTAAAAAATAAAATAAAATAATAACTGATTAGGATGAAAATAAAAATTTTATCTTATTCGAATGTTGGAAAAGATTAAAAAACTCTTACCTTTCTCCTAATCTATTTACTAAAATGACTGTTGCCCCAATGGCTCCACCAACACGACCGTTGGAACTTTTTAAACTAAAGCAGTGCTCTGCATGAAGAATTGAGACCAAAAGCGATCTTTTATTCGTTGAATACTCCCATGAGTCCCTTTGTATCGATAAATCATTATTATTTAAGTGGTGCTTTGATTGGATACTTTTATGCGGTGGCTGTTGGAATGGAATAGATGATGGATGGGTCCAGTTTGGATCCTGCATGGCGGGAGCATCAGTTTCCACTCCACATCATCATCATCATCATCATCATCATCATCATGTTATACATGCGTGACGTAACATGATTCCCATCTCATCTCCGATTGGACGCAATGGAGATCCAACGGGACGTTGCATCCTCTTGGGACGAGGGCTCCTGGTTTAAACCGCGTCAGCGGTGTGATGTCACTGATTGCCAACTTCCACCTGATCCCAGCCTTTGGCAATGCAGATGGTCTTGAAATTTATTATATCATGTGAATTAGATATTGTTTAAATCAATAGAATTTGGTTATGATTTTTTTTTTAATTATATTTTTAAATGTTATTTAAGTGTGAAATTAAATGCATTGGGAATGAACGTCTTGCTATATTTTTATGGCAGAGGAGTTAGATGTTATTTAAGTTATTAAATTTTCAAACATAGGTGTCTTGCTATATTTTTAATCAATTTAGCATCAAGTCTAGCTAAAATAATGGTTATATTGATGGCATATTTGTAGAAATATATTATCAAAAAAAAAAATATCAATTATGCCATGAGCATACTCCTAGTGAAGCAGGGAAATGAGAGTTTAGTAGGCAAAGTAGAAGTGAAGATGAAGAGTCTTATAAAAATGCTAGTAGAAATTAATGGTCTAATAAAAATGGTTACAATACTTGTTACTATAAAAATAAGTGTGCTTGACCATGGACAATTCTATTGAAAGTTGGAACTAGCAATTTTTCATAATCAACCTACCTTGATTAATGAGTATTTTGATAGGTATCATTTATATAACTAGAAAAAGATTTAATTTATAAAGACTAAGCTCAAAGGTCTGATCCATCTAATGGTCTATTCTAGAAGATAATTGTGCCTATTGTAGCAAGAGGCCAATCACGACCTTTAAAAGTCAATTCCATGAAACCTTGTTGTGGGTTATAAAGCCAACCATCTCTCTCTTATTTTTCACTTTAGTCATGGTTACTGTTTCTCTCGAAAGGAAAAGATGGATTGAAGATGAAAATATTCTATTGCCACATGTTTACTAGGATCATTGCATCATTATCACCATCGACAATGGTAGAGAATGTGGCCTTCAAGGAACTCATGGATAAACTAGGGCAAAACTACTAGCACCCATTGCCCTATCAAGTTGTTTAGGTTAATAGCCATCATTCAAGTGCTTCACTTCGTTCAAGTGGAACAAAGGGCAAGAAGATGAAGTATACAGTGATATGATATTGGTAAAGGTTACCCACCTTCTTCTAGGTCTATTGTGGCTCTATGATTGTGATGTTACGCTTCATAGCTCGGACAACACCGACACCTTCACTCTAAATGAGAATGATATCATGCTTCCATCTAAATTAAATGAAAATTTGAAAAGCAATAAGATATCTCCAAAGTAGAAAAGAAGCTAAATCCTAAGTTCTTTCTATATGGGAGAAGATTGGCTTTACCCTGAAGTCTAGGCACTCGAAGAAGTCAAACATAAGCATTTATTAGAGATTCAATAAATGGTCCTGAAAGACCGACAAAATGGACTCCCTCTAATGCGAGACATGTAGCATGTCAACCTACCATACTTTAAAACGAGCTTTATTGAACCTAAAGAACCAAAGTGATAGATTGAATAGTGGATGCACAAAAATTTCATTTGAGAAAGCCTTGGCCCATGTGAAATCCCCACTCTACTTCCAAAAAGGAGGAATCTTGGAGGTGTGTATTGATCATAGAGCAATCAACAAAAACATAGCCAACTACTGGTTTCTAATATGGAGACTTGATTACATGCTTAATGGCTATCATTCAATCAAGGGTCTCATCCTCAGATTCACCACTAAAAGATCAAAATATTGCTGCTATAGTTTATTGGGGTGGTTTATCAAAATATTCAATGAACACAGCAGTTTATTATTGTTGTGTTGGTATGTTGGCATAGATTAAAGAGATATTGTGGCAATTTGTAACTATCGCTGCTGTAGTTATGAATAAGACTGCAGTTAGTAATTGCAGCTATTTATAGTATATATTATGGCACCTTTAAACCATCATTGCTTTATGTTCATACAGTGAAAGTTCTCAACAACCACTTTTTTATATTGTATTTAGTGGCAGCTTTCAACCTCTGCTGTTTTATATGATATTTTGCAACAATACCCAACCGCCACTATTTTAGGAGGATATTATCAATATTATGTAACTATTGCTATTTATTTGATATATAGCAATGATTTTTGCATGCAAAATAAATTTTTTAAAATTTTATAGTAATTATCAAGCTACCTATATTTTAAAATAATTAGAGAAAATAATAGTCCAATCAACATGTAGTTGCCAAAAGATTACATCAAAAACATCACAACATAGTTCATATCATAAATTCTCTCGTTGTCTCTCCTCCAATCTTCGAATATTTCATATATGTGAGAAGTTAGCATACTATGGATTGAAAGAGTTGGACTAAATCCTATACCATGAATGTGACCACGCCTATCTTGACTAAGGATTTATGAGTATATATCATCAGGCACCCAAGTAATGCTTCCCTTTGAATTTAAGGTTAAGCTACTTAATTGCTGAGTCATTAACTCTTCTATTTTTTTCTAAATTTAAATAATTAACAATAACAAAAAAATTTATATAATATTTTTATTGTCAAGGGTGTATAAATATTAATGCAAAAAAGGAATTACATATAATGTTCTCTTTAGTATGTTCATTAACAGGCTGCCCATCCTTTATTTTGTGTGTGGCCAGATATAGTTGTCTTTTATCTGGTATCGAACCACTTTCTTTTTCTTACATGATAGTTATTATCCATTTAAAAATAATATATAAAGATATAATACATAATATAAAATATTAAATAAATTAAAAGTTAAAATACCATATCATAGGCATGCCGTGCATATTCTTTGGTTCCAATAGTATGAGGATCTTTTTGCTTACTTCAATTTTTCTTATTCTTCTTACGGAGCTCCTATAATTTTATAATATTAAAAATTAAAAATATCAATATAAAGTAAATAAATGAATTTGATGTGAACTGTAATCCTAATAATTATTAAATTTATATAATTATGTAGTTAAATAACAATGGTAGTCCCATAAATTGCTTACCCAGAAGAATTATCACTAAAAAAACATGTAACAATATTAAAAAATATACATACCTTGCTAGCATCACTTAACCAAAAGCTGACAAGAAATGCAAAATGCTTAGGATTTAATTTATTGGGAAGACTAGCCACCATCTCCTATCTATCCTTTTACTCATTAAAATACTTTGCTTTTAATCTATCTTTCTACTCTCTCCATTTATTTGAAAGTGATTGCATGGTAATTCACTTAATTTCTCTTTCTACTACTTCATCTTCAAGAATGATAATCTTTGTCTATAATAAAGAATATTTATTATCAATTAAATATAAAAATAGCAAACCTTAATTATATTTAAAAATTTTCATCACCAATTAGATAAAATATAATTAAGATTTAAAGAGTAGTATTAGTTGCATTTAATACCTTAATAATTTGCCAATATTCTTCTTTGTATTGATTGGGTATCTTACGCCAGTGCAAGTAATTTATTGGACAAAGGTATCGTCTCCTTACCATAGTACTTGAAAACTATTCAAAATCATCAACTTCTTCACCATTGTCACGAGGTAAGTTCCACACATCAGCCTTGCATGTAGCTCCTCTAATGTACTTGTTAGACTAATATGTTAAGAGTGATAGATATATATGAACAAACTAACTATATAATATGACAATATCAAACAATATATACCCGCTTTATAAAAACTTTTCAATGTTTAAGAATAAAATTAAAAAAGGAATTACCTACCTTATCTGCCTAACCATTACCGATAGACTCAGAGTCTATATTATGCTCTGACTGAAAGTTATATATAAGCTGTAAGATGGATGTATGTCTTAAGGTAGATATATGTTGTGAGGAGAGTCCATGCTTTAAGGTGGGTATCGGTTCTGAGGATGGTCAATGCTACAAGTGTATAGGTTATGAAATGACTCCCGATTGTGAAACGGCTCGCAGTTATGAAGTTTACATGAAATTCAAAGTAGTCAGAGACTATGAGGAAGAAGCACTCAATACGATCCACAATTTTTCCTTGCCATATCTACTAAAAAAATGTAATTAATTTAATTTAAAATAAAGATAAGTGATACCTAGTAGATATGAAAATAAGCATCTATATGAAAATAATCAAGTATAATATATAAAATGTAATACGTACAATGGAAAAAATGAATTGTCAAGAGCTAATCATCTATAAAATCATCGTCCATTACTTGGTTCTCATGTGGTTTATCAAGAGTAATCCCTTCTATATCAGTTCTAACCCAATCAATGTTCTCATTCAAATCATTTTTAATAGACACATGATAAGGCACATTGTTATAATAAGTGTTCGTATTATCCTCACCCAATTCACCATTGCCAACGTCGTACACATCCTTAGGCTTTGTTCTAACAATAACGAGCCAATCTCCTTTCTTTTTCATCTTTTACATAGTATACTTGAGAAGCTTGATTAGCCAATATAAATGTCTGATCAATCAATTATGCACCAGTATTGATTTGGTGTCTAAAATTCACAAGCTCAAATTCAAAGTTATCTTTCTTGTAACCTCTAATAGAAGTGATCTCAACCTAATCACATTTAAATAAGATAAATTTCAAATCATCAAAATAGTTCAACTCAATAATATCCCTTAAAACACCAAAATAAGTAATGCTTTAACTTTCATGTAAATATTTAATAACATTTAATATAATTATATATTTAACATGTACTCAATAATTTTTAATTATTTAATATCATAATTATATTTAATATTAAATTAATATTATATTGTATTATATTATATCAATGTTAAATTTAATATTAACATAATATTTAATATTTCAAGCAATATTATATATTTATATAATATATAAATATTAAAATTAAAATTATTAATACTTTTGACCTTCTTGCATATTAAATTATTATATTTAAATAACTTATAATATCTATTTAATATTATATATATTATTTAATATTTAAGTAATGTAATATATAATATATTAAATATTTGTAATATTTAAATATGCAATATTTTTTTAAATAAATTTACGAAGAATCCTTATCCTTTACTAGAACATTTCATATTTTTTTAAAAAATAACTATTTAAAGATAAAAAAATATAATAAAATATAAATAGAATTAAAAAATATGATAATATAAAATCTTGTATTCTTAAAAATCTGAGCTGATATTATTAAAACAAATCAAACATAATAATCCTACATCCCACTAATCTGATTACTAAATCCAAGGACAATAGATATATAAAACTCTTGATAATATTATATTATCATGAATCAAATGTCATCTTATTGAAACATATTTATATCAGAAGGTATGGTGAGAGAAATATGGGCATGCCAATGCCTCTCTCCCTCTCTCTCTCTATATATATATGTGTGAGAAATATAGCTTTGAACAAAAAGTAAAGAAAATTGATTCTTTTATGGGGCCCATCTTGGCACTGGCATGATAATTATATGTTCAACCACTCCTTATACATTGCACCAGCCCTAAAAAATTAAATCTTCTCTAATGTCACAAGCTAGAAGATTTTCTTGTGAACGAAACAAGCACCTCCCACCATTACTTGGTATTGCTTACAACGTGCGTCCACACATGCATGCAATTAAAATTTAGAGTTCAATGTAGAACCCTCCAATAGCCCAAAATTTAGATGTGGGGGTAGCAAGTAGATGTGCAAGGTAGGTACAAGACTTACCCTGGCACCCTAAACTTTTCTTGCCCTTCATTAAAGCCTTGGGCCATCATTAAAGCCAATAAAAAATGCAATGAGAAAAACGTGAGACAACGACCACCAGCTATACGTGAAACTTTTCTTGAGAGCAGAAGAAACAAAGAGCTCAAACCACGTGAAGAGGGAGAAAAAAAAAAAAATTTAGAGCCGACAGTACAGTGATGCTGTTGATGACGACGATATGCATGAAAGTTTTACGACAAAAATATAATAATTTAAAGCACAGGTTTGACGTTAGATGAGCCAAGGGTGGCAAGCCTTTCAAAGTTCAAAGAGCCTTGGCCACGAGGAGAAAGGTTGGCACAGAAGTTTATATGGTAAGCCATGGCAGCACACCTCATGGCCCATGGTTTTCGTCCTCTGAGGAAGAAAGGTGGTATCATTACTTTATTAGCACCCCCTTTTTATGGTAGCATCATGTTTTGGACCACAGCAGGCCACCATAGAACTTACCATGAAACGAGGGGTTGTGGCTCTACAGCTGTAAACTGATGCCAATTATCAACTTTTTTTTTTTTTTTTTTTTTCACCTCTCAAAGGCACCAGCTTCTAAAGAAAGGGGTGGCATAAAAGAGATTGAAATTAAGTTTTATAATATCTTAAAATAATTTTATATCAATTAAAAATAAAAAAATAAAATATGTTAGAACTCAATTTTATGTTCGATTAACTTTCATCTCGACGTTAGGTTTTTGAATTATATGATTTTAATTTATTAATAAATTAATTAAAGCAATAAATAAATTTAGAATGCTATAAATAATATTAAAATCGATTCGCATGAATGAAAATTATTGAGCAAAAAGAAATAAGCTATCCATAGGATCACTTCAATACTAACGACTTCGTTTGTAATATTTAAAATAGTCACACATCAGTTAAAATTTTTTTTTTTGAATATCTTATAACTCGATTTCATTTGTCATTGGTTAATTTACATTTAAATTTTTAAGATTACATAATTTCAATCAGATTAATTATACTAACAGATGAGTTTGAAACATTATAAATTTAATTCAATGAAAAAGCATCCATATAACCTGCAGGCTACCAAAATTTTCGACAGCTGGTTTGCAAAAGATTCAGAAAAAAAGCAAATAAAATTTATAAGACTTTATATGGATAAAAATTGCCTTGTAGTGGTAACCTTTATTAGCTATTACTATGGTTTAAGGCAAGTGTATATTATAGCATCATGTGTACTCTTTATTTAAGAAACAACTTTATTACATAACTATTGGTGGTGGTATTAATTTTAAGAATTTTAGTGTAAAGATTGTTGCTGTTATTTGCTGCTGCCATATAACACATAATTACTTATTACAAAATCTTTTTTATTATAATTATTTATTTTCATAATATTATGTAAGTTAATATGATGGATGCCTTCAAACAGTTATATTCCATATTTATGGGTTGATTAAAAAAAAATTCATACCAAGAAAATAAGATGGATCTAATATATCAGCATGTTCATATATGAAACTATTTTTCATTAACTAATCTGGGCAGGTATACGAATATTAATCTAATTGGTATGCAGAAATAAAGTAGATGTAGGCAGCAGAACATTCAACTTTTTTTTATAAAAAAAAAATTAAGATTAATAAATGATAATAGAACACAAACCAATAGAGCTATTATGCATTAATAAATCTAAAGAGGTCGAATAGATTAAATAAATTTTTACTGAATTAAATGGATTAAATTGGTATGGAATGGATTCGATAGATTTTGAGCAAATTGAATGGGTCAGATTATATAGCTAAAATGAATTAAGTAAGCCAAAGAACTGAAACCGAACCTAATTTATTTTATAAATGAATTTAGATAAATTAACTTATTTAAGATCTGGATCTATTTATTTAAAATCTAAATTTATTTAAAGTATGTCAAGATAAGGATCGGCTTGGTGGATGTGCCGTAAATTACCATCCAGATGGTAAATATATAAATTCGCTGTCGTACGCTGTTGGGATGGCAATCCTTCAATCGAGAAGGCAACCAAAATATTCAAGCCATCATCACTGTCGTAGGCGTCAGAGAAACAGTGATGAAAATCGATACGACGGCCACAAAATTTGGACAGAACTCCATGGCCCCTGATTTTTTTTTGTGTTTTTTTCCTTCTTCTCTAACGTGACTTGGTGCGTGCATAGAGATTAAAATAGTGCTAGCAGAAGATGGAGGAGAATAATTTATTATAATAAAATATTTAATTTTATTTAAATTTTATCCAACTAAATTAGTAAATATCTTAAATTTTTATCCTTTTTTATATCAAACATGTGACACTATAATTTTTATCTTGTTTTTTTTTTTTTTAAATTCTATTCTACACCATATACCAAACATACTCAAAGAGTTTTCTAATGGTAGCGCACCGAAAGGAGAACTTGCCAAATGTTGAATAAAAAAATTCTAGATGACAACCACGCGCTCTTTATTATATTCAGCATTGAAGCAACGCACAAGGAGGGGAGAGGAGAGGAGATTGTTGTTTAATGATTTGGTTGGCAGAACGTAGGAGTTGTACAAAATCTTTTGAGGCAAATTGAGTGTGACAATGCTCCTAATGGGTCATCAAATGCGTTTGATCTCTTCAGTCTCTTGTCGTTTAGGTGCTCGTCTTGAGTTGCCACTCGAATTAGTAGTAGGTAACACCTCCCTCAGTTGAACGTGAGAACAATGCTTAGATCAGGATGGGGGTCATAAGTTTTTGAAAACTAATATGGCCTTATTTTGCGTGCCATGACTCTTGCTAGAATTCAACCCTCATGTATTTAAAGGTTTCTTTAGAAAAACTAGCTTCTGGTTTTATCATCCAAAGTCTCATGCAGAGGCTTTACCCTCTTATACCAATTCCTCTTAACCCTTAATTTTCTATAAATTATGATAGGCAGAAGCATTATAATAAAGTTTATCTTATTATATAGGTTAAAATATATATTTGAACTCAAACTTTTGTTGAAGGTCATTTTGATCCTTTTAATTATTACTATTTATTTTTTTATATTTTAATAATATTATATTTTTATTGTTTTACTATATAAGTTTATTATTCAGTCAATTTTAATTAATTTTAAATAATAGAATGTTAGAAATATAATATTTTTAAAATATAAAAAATTAAAATAAAAGCATCCAAAGTTTTAAGGAGTAGAATGGGTTTGGAGTGAGAGTTAAAGACCAAAAATATATTCACCTGCATAACATCAATGATGTGACTGCAATGCTGGTCCCCACATGCTCTATGGCTCTTGTGTTTCTTTTTCTTTTCTATCATTAAATTTTAAAAAGTTTCTGCTTTATTTTAATTTTAATTATAAAAATACCATTGTAAAAAATAGACCAATGTTGCATGTAGAATTAAGGTCATAAAAAATTTCAATTGGTCATGTGGCATCCAACGTTACATGTACAACTGACATGCCACCTAAAGCATTTATTAACATACTTCCAAAGCAAAAGATGTTAACTCATACGCAGAAGCTCTGAGATCTCCCAAATATAACTTGATGAATATATGATCAATCTAAAGCATACCACTCACATAAGCACTCCATTTATTGTACAATTGAATTGAATGCAGAACTAATGGCTTACAATGCTACAAACATAAAAAAACATCAATTAAAGGCAGCAATCTACCAAATAAGATCAATTTTTTTAAAGATAAATTGAGAAAAAAAAAAAAAGATGAGGGATGGAATCTTTCATAACAAGAAATAAGTAGCACTTATTGAAAATAAATAAAAAAATATTGATTTAAATAATTTAAATATTTACGATATAAATCTAAAAAAGAGAGTAATTTAATATATGAAAAAAATAAAAATAAATTAAAAATTATATGACAAAAATAATAAAGAATAATTTGATATCTTTACAACTTAAAGTATAGCTTTAAATTAAGTTAAAATATATATATATATATATATATATATATCTAACCTCAACTAATTTGAAGCTAAAATTTTATTATTGCTATTGATATATGAAATAAATTTAATCTTATATATATATAGAGAGAGAGAGAGAGAGTTGGATTTGATTATACTTATGTGTGGTCAAATTTAAATTTGAACATTCTTTTTATCTTTGAATTCATATGAACCATAAATTTTAAATATATATAAAAAATTTAAAATTTATATAAATTTAAAAATAAAAAAAAAAAGGCTCAATCTGAGGCTTAACTGTATGGTAGCGTAGCCAACTGCAACTTTTTTATATATATATATATATATATATATTGATCTTATTAGCATATTTTTGTGACCGGCATAGCCCATCAAGACTTTTAAGCTGAAAAATTGTAAGTTAGCTTCTTTTCAAGGACTAGTCGTGGCGGAATTGACATGATAAGACTCCACAGAAAGAAGCTACCTGTTAATATCATTCGCATCATGTACGTCCAATCTATTATGTACGCGTCAAAATCAGCAACCAAAGGTCCATTCATTTGGTGATTTAACTTTGCATGACGAGACTTAACGAGATGGTTTGCCTCCGAATATGTCTTCTTTCCGCAAGCTTCGATGGGTCCGTGGCCGGTTTGGCATTGCAGGGCAGTCACTAGCTTGCCTGCGTGGGTGGGTGGTTGATTTGTTTTTATTTGTTGAGGTTGAGCTTAGAGCGATGTTTGGACGCATTAAAATAATCTCAAGTGCACTGCATGCAAGCCTGACAACCATAACCTATGTGACATCTTCTGCATGACTTTTGAAAATTGGAGGAAGCCAACACTGAAAGCCAGGATGGGAGAACGGTTGATAGCGCAGCCAGAGCAGCAGAATCCAACTGGAGTGTGACATTTGGAAATCCAGCAATGTTGAAATTGTCAGACCAAGGGACAAGCATGATCCTCCCTCCTCTTAAGTCCTTGTTTCCAGCCATTTAATAATTCAGGAAGATCAAAGCCATGGAGTCAGCTGTCAGAGGTCCAATGAGGTGCAATTGGTGGGGCAAGCACCTCTTTAAGAATTTGGTTCCCTCTTCAAGGGGACTCGCTGTCGTGCATTCAGTGGGACAGCTTGCTTGTTTTGAATGGCATGCAACTATGGGTATACTGTTCCTGATGGAACAAAAAGTTTGAAAGTTCAGCCCATAGGACTAATTGGGCTTTACAATTGTGGGTATCATTGAGCTCGTGGTGACCAAAATAGGTGCCCAAATATGCTTACACTCAAATAGTAAAATCACATTTGGGATGCACTTAACGTGTCCAAAGCTCAAGTCATATTTCAAGATGGAAGTCGAAGGAGATTTGGAAGTCGAAGGAGATTAGTAGCAAATTCAAATAATAACCGGCACACTGAAGTCTGAAGATAAAGATTCATTGTGTAATTTTTATTTTTTTTAATAATTTATTGTAAAACTGAGTAGGAAAGTAGGTGCATAAAGTTTAAAATTCATTAAAAATAAATTATCCTATGTTTTGAATCAAAATTAATGAAAAATAGTTATAAAAATTTGAAATTAAAAGTGGACAATTAACCGAACTTAACTGTAGTCGATCGGAGCAGAGCATGCCAAAGAATTGCCTAAAAAATATTGCTCTTTGTTTGGCTTGCGATTGATCGCTGTAGGATAAAGCGATTGATTAGGATAGGCCTAGCGGTTGACCGGCCTTAACTTGAGTGATCAACTATATGGGCTCTAACAATTTCAATGGTCAATTTTTAAACGAATGTTGGAGCTATTCTTAAGCCTCAATGGTCCTATTTTCTTAGCTTTATAAATTTCATGACTTGGGATTGATTTTGGCATGAAAAATTAGGTTGGGATTTATTGGAAAATCGTTGAGAAATAACGATTTGAGCCTTTAATGCACTCTCTTCTCATTCCCGAATTTAGATCCTTATTAGCAAATCTACATTCTTTAGGATGTTTCTTGAGTTATTTTCTTCAAAAGAAGTATGTTTGAAGCTTTTATGGAAGTTTATAAGGATTATTTCTTAACCTGCAAAAAAGAAAGCGTAAAGGTTTAGTTTTCACTTAATAAAAAAATTAGATTAGTAAAATTTTCAAGTAGAAGACTTGAGGAAGGATATAGATAAGGAGTACCAAATTACTATAAAAATTTCTTATCTCACTTACTTATTATTCTTTATAGTTTTGAACTTATTTATGCTTGTTCTTGAATCACTTTTATTGCATAGATTATAGTTTATAAGTTAGAAGCTATCTTAATTTTTAAAAACCTAATTTAGATTGCCCTTGTGCCTTCAATTATTTAAATTTCTTAAGGTATGGCCCATGCAAATATGTTTGTCATCATTGGACTCACTTTGAGAAAAACACCAAATTTTAGTGGGCTTACTCCAGCAAGAGCATTGAAGTTTAAACAAGGGATCATTTAACTCATGCTAGTTTATGTTTTATTTGTCTTTTATTGCGAGATGTGGAAACCTTAGATATATATAAAAGCCAACGGACCTTGATAATATTTTCTGATTAGCTTTTCTGTTCTCTTTGTTATATCCAAACAGAGTTAACAAAAAGGTAAATTCATTCAAAATTGAAACCTTGTTCTCCACTAAGATAAATTGCATCTCTAATCATCTGTTTAATAGATAAACTTGGCTTTTTTTCAAAAGCAAAATAGTTTTGCACATTGATATCCCTATACAAACATGATACATAGCTCATCATTAACGCCATGCAAAGGTTCTAGACAACCATCTCCTAAAGCAAGTCCTCATATATAACCACCAAATTGACCTAGAAAACAATTTAAATTCTTTTTTACCCCATTCATCCATGGATAATTCTATCGTTATAACAGCTGGATAAATCAAAACATGCAAGCATAAATACCAAAAACAAATCAAAGTGAGATCTAGTTACTGTTTCTTTCAATGAAAAGCCTCACTCAACTTAAAACTAGGAAAATTTGATAGACAAAAACAACAAAGCTTGGGAGAATCATTGATAGGACAACCACCAGCTGTATTCTGCTTAGAAATGCTGGCAAACATAAATTTAAAAGTACTGGGCATAAATAAAAGATACTTCCTAGAGGAGCTATTCTTTTACTAATCTTAAAAAAATACAACAATGACCTTTTTTGTTTTCCTGAAAATACTGGTAGCAGCAACTCACTGCCCCCAATCTCGGAAGCATATTATCTAAAATCAACAATTGTACAGTAGATAAACGAAGAAACCTGTAAAATTTGCATGAGAACATAATTGCATTGCATATCTTTACCAACCTAAGATGAGTGCAACTCCAAAATGAACAGCAAAAACCCATCCCTAATATCTTTTTTACCTAAATTCCCTCCCATAGACAGCTGTGCTGCTGAAGTAATCACAAGGACAAGATACAGAGCCAAGCAAGAAGCCAAAAATCATCCTGCTCAAGTTGGCAACTGACGATGCTTCCGAATATCTATCACAAGGACAAGATACAGAGCCAAGCAAGAAGCCAAAATAAAATCATCCTGCTCAAGTTGGCAACTGACGATGCTTCGGAATATCTATATTTATGGGACTGCTCTCTGCAAGGAGAAACAACAAAGGTGAATGCTAATGCAGTTTGCATGAAGTGGTTAATAATTACTTCACTACCGACAATAGGTAGGAAAAGAAGATTCATATGATCAAAATGAGATCTAGATGTAGACAATGATGGATGTGAATCTCACTTCTGTAAACTTGAGAGTGCACCACAAAATATAGCATCATCAGGTAATGGAAGCTCAGTCTTGTTGTTCATCTCCGGATTAACCACACTTATATACGCTTCCTGGCCCAGGTACCATCTGTCAAGATTTTGCGCTCGCAGATTCCATAAGCCCACATTGTCAAGATAAACTAGAATAGCAGTCCACGCTCCAGGGAATACCTACAAAAAATTATCATGTCCGCACGATTCTCTTAATGATGAAAAGTAAAATAATCCTCGAAGAAACAGGATGAAATTCAATAGAGCAAAAGTTGAGGCTTCACACCACCTACTCAGACCCAATTTATGAGATTCTTTCATTGAAACTAAACCCATTACGGGCCATAACCTGTTAGATTACCTCCAGCTGGATTTAAGCTCTCCAAGCCCACAAATAACATCAAGATATTATAGCTTTAAAATTTATTAGTTTCTTGGCAGACTGTTCAGTTTAGTCGTTCAAAATATTTAGGCATAATATGGCATCACATTAGGGATGGATGGTAATAGAATATAAAACTCCAGCAATAGAATATTTTCTCTTGCCTAAGAATTTAGTTCAAGTCTTTTGGTGTTCATGGCTCAAGTCACTGAAGCTATGTAAGGCAGCAAGTTCAAAGTATTAAAAACACTATACCTGTGTTGTGCTACGAGCAACTCCATCCCATTTATTGTAGGTACCTCTGCTATTCTCTGTCCAGGTTCCATAATCCATCCTAAGATCAAATAAAAAAGATAAGGAGGAATCAATTTCTAGACAATATATTCCAAAAAAAAAAATTATATGCATATCTTGGTCGTCAGAGAATTACCCCACAACAAAAAATGCATAGCCATCCATGTGATAGCATTGAATGGTACTGCCATTGTTCTGGAATATAATTTCCATGAAACCTTTATAGGTGCCATTGATTATGGATGTATCAACTTTTGCAGGTCTGTTCATCAATCGATTTGGGAAATCAAGCTTATACACTCCTGGCACATTAAATTGTTGTGCAAGCTTCAGTGGTGTTGAAGGTGTAACATAAGAAATGCCATTCAAAGTAGTTCGCAACAGTCCATTTATAAGCTCTGCAGGTCTGTTCAGCAGTACATAAACATCAGTGACAGTAATCTCGCCATATCTAAAAGATCCCTGAGGGTTTGGTCGAGCAGCACCAGCAGAGACATTCCATCTGAAATTTGTTAGCGAAAAAAATAGATTTAGAAGCTGGCCCATGCTTCATACTAGAGGGTTAAGTAACATATTGAGCCAATTGATTAAACAAAAAAATTACAAGATGGATCAAAAACAGAGATGAACATTCATGCACCTGAATTCAAAACTCCAGGATACCTGATGGACCTTGCCTGGTTCATTGAAAAATAGGTGTCAGCCTCATTTGGGCCATCAGGAAGTGGACCAGAAGCAGAACCCTGGGAATTGGAATAGTGCAATATGGCAACCCCTGTTACTCTATTCCTGGCATCTGGACTGACAAAACGAGCGCTTGCCACCATATAGTAGTCACTGCTAGCATTTTGATCCATTGTGACCAAGAAAGAATAAGACTGACCCACATGGATATCCATGTTTGTATAGTTCTGTTGAACAGTGTAAGATCCTTCTGTCTCGACAAGGAGAAGGTTGTGGTTTTGGATTCTAAAGTTTAGACTGGTAGATATGCCAACATTGTGCACTCGTATTCAGTATGTTTTTCCTGGCATAAGAAAAAAAGGACTTAAATCAACTAAAGCAACAAACAAAACATCAATCATTTGAAAACCATGGTATTAAAAGTAATATTGAAGATTATAATAAAATAATTCTAATATTTAAAGAACCAAGCCAATTTTTTTACCATATTTATCACTCAAAAAAGTTCACACTGGATTTTGTTTGCACCACATAATTTAGCCAGGTGTAAATCTCAAAGAAAGATGCCTCCACACAAAAAGGATAAATGAAAAACACTCTGGTACTAGTTATGGATCTTTCTTTGAGATTTCGTGGGCTAGAGTCTATAGTGACTATTCTATTGACAGAAAATTGACATGCGAACCAACAGTGACAATTGATGTATTGGGATATCACATATGCAACAACCATATCTACACCTAAATAATTTTAGTTTTGTGTGTATACTCTTATAAATATCTGAAATTACTTGTACACCCTGCCAAACTTGCTGTTCATGTGTATACTTTTATAAATTATCTTTTTTACATGTATACCATTATAAATATCTAAACTATATGTATACCCTCATAAAGTTTTGCTATTTATAAATATAGCCTTAATAAGGGTAGATGAGCAAGAAGAAATAATTTATAAGTATATAGATGCAAATAGTAAATTTTTGTGAGGATATACACTCAAATAGAAATGATTTATACGGGTATACAAGCAACTACTAGATGCAGGGGTACAATCATAATTTCAGATATTTATAAGAGTATACGTCTAAAAAAAATTCATAAAGATGTACAAGTAAAAAATCAATCAGCAAGAATATAGATGTAATTTCAGATATTGACAAGGTTATACATACAAACAAAATAATTTAAAAGGGTATATACGCAAATAGAAATTTTCGAGAGAATACAAGTAATTTCAGATATTTATAAGGGTATACATGATAAAAAAAAAAAAAAAAAAACCTTTTAGTTGCTTACCTGGCTCCACATTTATTGTCTCATAAGCTATGCTACCAGGAACCATAGATTCATTGTAGCGGTAGGGTCCCAAGCCATTGAAGAGGACCCCATCAGGAATCCCAAGATCATTTCCATCTTCAAGAATTTTTCTAAGCTCCTGTCTACCTTAAATGTCAGTAAAGTCCAAGTGATCTAAGCAAATTTTCTGCATTTATTATCATTAATTTCCACAAGAGAGATTAACCTGACCTTGTAGCCTTTATTATACCAGTCACTAATGAAGATTGTAATATCTCCATCTGGCATCCCAAAGGGCAATGCAATTACATCTCTATTGTTTACTATAATTCCACCATAACCACCTGCAGCCTTTTGAAAATTGATAGAAGGGAAATAAAAGAAGCTTCCAATCTGGTCTTTGACCTGGAACTCATATGTCCAATTCCAACCAGAAGGGATGGGGCAATTTGTCCCCAAAACACCATCCTGCCAAGAGTTTTTCCTTTGCAGTAAATCGTTCCTACATCATATGAGCATCATCATCATCATTAACCGCCACCATTATATGAAACATTAAAATGACAGGCAACCCCAGAACATACCATGTGACCAGAAAAGGTTCATCTAAATTGTTTCGGATATTCACAGCAACGTTCCAGTTTGTTGTCACATTCACAATTGGTCCAGGAAAATGCCCATTGATTCCAATAACCTGCATTTGTGATTTAGAGGTAATAAATTGTTCACAACAAAAATGTTTTGTTGGACTTTCCTTTAGCTCAAAAAAGTATAATGAAAAAAGCCAAAAAAAACACTTGCATCATGAGTTACAGCAAATAATGTAAGGTATAAAAACTACCTAACAAAGTTGCAGATTAAAGTTCACATGACATACATTCATATATATATATATATATAAACGGGCCCCTACATCTTAACACTCGTCAAAATCATTTTAACAATTTTTTGTGGCCAAATGACCTTTACGCAAATCCATTCATTTTAATAAGATATCACTTGGAAATCCTCCAAAAAAAGAATCTTTTAACTCTCAGAGAAGAGACTAATCTTAGAAAATTCAAATAATATCCAGACCAGCTCCACATTGTGACCGTCCATATCTGCAGCCTAGCATGGCTATTGTGAGTTCTTTTCCAATGATACATCAATCTTGACTTTATGACTGCCCCATGATGAAATGATCTTTAATCATCAAGGAGTACATTTTTTCTAGAAATGTGTTTTTCAAGCACACAAGAGATGGTTTCCACATGCATACAGCTGATGCTCATGGTTTGGGCTACAAAGGTGACATTTCTCACTGCCACTGAACAAGTCCATATGTGAGAGACTTGGAGTTAAATTGACTGGTTATCTCCATTTATGCATCTGATATATAGGAGAAGCTTTTTAGCAAAAGTTTCACCAAACTGCACAATTCAAAGAGCAAGGAAACCTTTATTGACAAATATTGGCTAAGACATTTTAGAATTGACAACGGTCACCATACTTACAATGAATAAATTTCTTTTTTCCTTGACTCTAATGCAGCTAAAGGTTCTCATGCTATCAATTATTCAAATAAGAGAAACTGATACCTACAAAGAGGCTCATCAAAGAAAATCATGTGATGGTCTGTCGAAGATCAAACATCTAGCATGGTTACACCGAAAGTTGCATCTGAATAAGCTTTAAAGGTGATCCTTTGATATTCATACTAAGCTCAGATGGTGGGATGGGCGTACTCTATAAAACCACTAAATTGTATGTACCTCTAAAGAAGAATAAAAAGTGATATTTGTAATTTATAAGTGATCAATGAGATTAAATTTTTAAGTTTATTTTCAACCATGTCAAAAAAGGCTAACATGTATCAGTGTAAGAAGAAGTTTCACCAACATCAATACAATTAAAGTGTTCAAAATAATTTACTTTCAAGATGTCCATTGTCGAGTTAGCTTTTTAACATATTTTAAAGCACCCAAAATAAAGGTCAAATGAAGAAGCTATAAGCCAATTATGCAGGATGTGTCAATGTTGATGAAATTTTCGGAACTTACAATAATGTCATTCCACAACCTAGGATGGAGAAGATGATTATTATTTTTTTTTAATTTTACTCAAATTTCTTTGTTTATTTTGTTTATGAATTCATATTACATGAATTAGAAGTCAATTAAGAGTTAGAAATATATTTTGAAAATTTATTTGATATTTTTCTCCTTTTTCAAAAAATTTGTATCCTATGACAATTAAAAAGCTATTAAATTTAGGAGAACTCATCTATAAATAGGCACCTGATATATAATAACACAATTTGAAGTTTTTTTTTTTCTCGCTTGTAGTAATTCGTAGCTTCCCATGATATAAGACCACAATCTAGCAAGAGGTAATCAGTGAGAGACTATAATCCTCAAGAATTCCTTAGAGAGGTTGGAGATACTTAATCAATGACCTTCAAGAAATTGGTATAAAACCAACAATTATCTTTTTCAACAATCCGGCCTACATCACTTTCTTCTTTAAATTAGCCCTTTTCCGCTCTAGAACTGCTACCAATCTGTCTACTAGATGGACAACAACATTCTTTGCTTCCACAATAAAAATTAAGTGAAAGATATAGTGAATAGTTTGAAAGATATCATTCTAAGAGCCTACAAAGTAAAGTACCACACATTCTTCCCATATATTTGACAAATAATAGATGTTAAAAAACTTAGTTAAAGTCCAAGGCTGGACCAAAGGTGCTGCAGTGATAATTGAAGATCAGCTGCTAAGGACCAGGGGAGGGACGTGCAATGGCTACAAAAATCAGCCTTTGAAGCAATCAAATTGCTGTTCAAGCTGACGGAGGGCTGAGATTGTGAATTGGGACAGCAATCAAGGTATTTTAGGGCCTCACCATCCTTTGAGGAATATTTCTGAAGCAAGGCACAACTAGAGATTCATCCAATGGCCCCATATTTGCTGCTAATTAGTATCTTTTTATTTCTTATTTACATTTAGCAGTTTCAAATAAGGTTGGAAGTCAATATGGGGGCATATACTGTTCATGCATCACTGTAGCATAAACAGTGATTGTTATGGTATCAGGCTGGATTAGGAGTCCTAATAGTAGCCAAGTTAATTGGTTAACAGATTTCAGAGAATTTGTTTGCATCAAGGATTGTTATACTGAACCAAACTAGCCCAAACCGACCAAAATTCAATACGAATTGGCCTTTCAGTTTGGTACAGCAGCCAATTCATGCTTTTTTTCTACTTCTTTTTACCTTTTTTTATATTTTTTTTATTTTTTTCTTCCTTTTAATATGGTATATGAGGTTGAGAGCCTCCCATAAGCTCACATCTTCAAAGCCTCACATAAGTTCACATCTTCTTTCTTTTCTTATTTCCATTCACAATTATTTAAACAAAACTTAAAATTTCTCATAAAAATAAAGAAATACCTCCATTTGAATTTAAGAAAAAAAATTAAAAAAATTTAAATTCCTTAAAAAAAGTCCACTCTCTCTTTCAAGAACAAATTTAAAGAATTTCATGAAATAATACTTTAGTAAACATCAAGTACTTCCACTCTATATAAAAATTTGAAAAAATTAATTTAACTTATAAATAATAAAAAAAGATAAAATACTAAGAAAAATTATCTTAAAATATAATTTGTAAAGCTTTGATCCATATTTGGTTAAACTTACAAAGGTTTTAGACTTAAATAGGATCACAGTAACAATGAACCTCACAATGATTTATGTTGATGTGATCCATAGCTCATTAAAATAATAAAATTAAACTTGTTATAAAATCTTAAGGTAAAAATATATTTCTTAGGGATCAAACAATGATATGTCACTAAACTGAAAGTTAGGATGTTTTTCTATATTGTACATGAACAGCTTAACTGATTATATTCAACCAAATCAAGCCTATGTTGTTCATGAACAGCTTGATTCATTTGGAGCCCTATCCATGGAGATCAAACAAGGGGAAAAGAACCAATATAAAGCATACTCCATTATAAATATAAAAAATGATCGCCAAGCCTAACACATTAAAGATCAACAAATCGATGGCAATATAGGATAGTCCGACATCGCCTGATAAAAAGGATGTCACATGGTTTATAAGCTTGGGCTGATCCTCCACCCGATAGCTTAAGCTTTTTGGGCAGCGAGTCCTTCACAGCCTAACATGTGGTCTCATAGCTAACTTAATTTGTGTCATGGCCTTATTAGTCATGCAGACCCCTCGCTAGGAGATACTAGGGTTGAGAAGGACCAGAGGGAACGGATGGGCCTCCCTCTCAAGCAGGAGCCAATCCATGATGAGGGTGCCACAAGGTTAGGTGGAGGAGATTGTTATAGTCCTGCATTGGCTTATAAAAGGATCACCACATGGGTTTATAAGCCCAGGCTGGTGCTCCATCCAATAGCTTAAGATTTTCAGACAGCGAGTCGATGACAAATAACTCTCGGTAGACCAACAACATCATCGTCTTTAATAACAAAATTTTATGTAGTATTTAAGATCCTACCAACAGACACTCCACCAAAGTCAACAGGTAGCAGTGGAAATCCTCCACATCTCAAGCTTCCATTAATAGTTGCTAATCTACAAGCCTAACAACAAGGAGATAACTCAGCAAGGAAGAAGCAAGCATAAACAATCGTTAAATGTGGCATGCAAGATATAATTTTGTGCTCAGCATATAAAGCGAGGCCCAAGCAAATTATTTGCTGATTTGTGCATTTAAAACCAATTGAAGCGAGGTAGAAAATTTTGGCCATCTTTTCAGTCTTGTGCAGGCGGCACCTTCAAGCATCCCCTGGCTTTCCCTATTTCACTTGAGAGCCATAGAGGTGCTTAATAATACCAGCCTGCCAACTTCTTCTTCCCTTCTCCATTCCCATCACACCACTCAATCTCCTAACCAGCCCACCAAAGGCTTATCATGAAGGTAAATGGGGCACTTCTTGGAGAGGCTAGGGATTATATGTTTTCTTTTGGGCATGCATTAATAATAAAGAATAAAGAACGATTTTTGACAATACCAATCCACCTTTTCCTTTCCCTTCTTCATTCTCATGGTCGCCTTGTTAGCCCAGAAAAAAAATTTAAGACTGCATCACATAATAAAGAATTCTTGAAAGTGATGTTGTCACGCCCCGAACCCAGCTGGTGGTGGCCCAGGGGTGACAGCCCGCCGCATGCCAGGCATGCAAAGCATCCAATACAATATCAATTATAAACAAGGAGAGTCAACCACTATATAATATACAAAGTTTAATCCTTTATATACAAATTATGTAATGTTGGGCAACAAACCAAAGTTCCAAAATTATTCCAATTGGGGTTACATATAACAAAATAAAATCCATTTACAACAAGAAACCCCCAATTACCCCTGTTGTTGCCCCTGATAATTCTGTGGCTCTGGAAAAAACATTGTAAGATTTAATGAGTTTACACTCAATAAGTAAGCCTACTATTACATATTATAGCCAGATAAGAATTTTTTTTTTGTCAAGTCAAATACATGTCATGCTTCCAATTTAAAAACATTTCGTCATATTATAGAATTGTACAAAACTCATATTCGAATAAATTGGAAGCAATTAATATGAAATAATATTTCAAAATACCATTTCAATTTCAAATCACTGTAAATCCCATTTCATACTAATGTCCCACGTCCACGTAATAACATCCCAAGGATGTAACCTCCCTGTACGCCCTCGGTGAGGAAGGGTGCCGGAGTCAATTAGCATCTAATGCTATATCCTGTCACAGCACATCCCTAGGATGTGTGTTCTCCACATATTCCCCCTGTGAAGGTGGGTCCCGGAGTCATGTAACATGTAGTGTGGACCGTGACGATATATAATATCACAATCACAAATAGCATTTATTCGCATAATAGCAAACATGTATCAATTTACTTTTCATGTTTTACCAAAATTTGGTAATTTTTCATAATCATGTAACAACTAGATGCATGTATCAAATTCCAATTTAATTCATCAAAACTAACAATAATCAAGTCAAATATTTATTTACGAAAATATGGTACCACAACTATCATTTTTCAAATAATACTATAAATCAATTCATTATTTCAATAATGGCATAATTTAATAATGATTTAAGAAAAATCATTATAACTGGCTTACTTACCTCACAACGCTAATCCAAAAGCGTAAATCAACTGTAGGGATCTCTCCCGTACCTACAACATAATTTTTCAGATTTTTAAATTTCAATTTTTGGATGTCAAACTGACTCCTATACTTAACCCAATCTAATCCTGGGCCCAACTTGGGGCTTGAATATCTCCAAATATAGAAGCCCAAATGGGGAAATAAAAATTCCCCGACAAACTAAGATCAACGCTGATCCCGACCATATTTTTCTTTTATTGGGCCGAGCCCAAATTGGGGCCCGAAAATTCAGCCCAAAGGGGTTGACTGACCGAACCGAACCCGCCGGTCCCTTTTTTTTTTTTTTTTTTTTTCTCTTCCTCGCTTCACCCCCGGTTCACCCGAACTGTGGTGGCCGGTGGCCGGCGGGCCTAGGGCCGCCGCCGCCCTTCCCCGGGTCGGCTGGCCGCCGACGACCGGCGCCAGGCCGGCGGCCGGCCCCTTTCTCTTCCCTTTCTTCTTCTTTCTTTCTTCTTCTCCCGTTTCTTCTCCCCTTTCGCACCGTGCCGGCGGCACCGGCCGGCCACCGTTGGCCGGCCGGGACCTCACCGGACGCCGGCCCGGGCAGGGTGTGAGGGCCACCGGCCGCAGCCCGGCCCGGCGAGCCGGGCGGCACGCCGCCGGCCCGACCAACGCGGAGCCGGCTTTGGCTCCGCGCGGCAGGGGAGGGCCATTCGGCCCTCTCCCGCGTTGCTTCGAGCCACGCCGGCGACCCGCCGGCCACCAACGGCCGGCCGGACCCCGCCGGACGCCGCCCGCGCCGCGGGGGTCGCCGACCAAGGCTCGGGGCCCGCGGGCCCACGGCACGCCGCCGGCTCCGAACCCACGCGAAGCGGGAGGGCCGTGGAACGCCCTCCCCCTTCTTCTCGTCGGCAGCACGGCCGGCCACCCCGGCCGGCCGGACCCCACCGGACGCCGCCCGGCGCCGGTGGGGGCTACCGCCCAAGGATCGGGGCCCGGCGAGCCGGCGGGCATGCCGCCGGTGCCCGAACCAAGCGCGAGAGCCTCGCGGCTCCCGCGTCGGGGAGGGCCTCTCGCGGCCCCTCTCCCCTCACTCTCACGCTCTCTCTCTCCCTTTCCTCGCCGGCGGACGGGGCGACGGACGGGGGCGAGGTGGCGGGGACGAGCGGAGGGCGACTCAGTGACAGGAGTTCGCGACGAGCAGAAAGAAGGGAGGAAGAAGATAGGGGGAGAGGCTTCGGTCCTCTCCCCTGTAATTTCTTTTCTTTTAACGAGGGGAGGGCTGAGCCCTCCCCTGCACCTCCATGTGCGCGCGCGTGGGCGCGCGCTGGAGCACACCGCGTGTCGCGCACCCACGCCGCTTAATTATAAAAAATTTCTTAACGGGGGTTTACAGATGTAGTGGTGGTTACTGACCTGCTGCTTTACTCCAAGAGGGGAGACGGAGATGTAGGACACGTCCCAGTCCGTCCAAGTATACATAAGGATCTCCGGCGAGAGCCACATCCGCGAGCGAAAGAGAGACGAGAAAAGAGAGGGAAGAGAAGAGGAAAGATCTGGAGGGATAGAGCATCGGCCTCCCTTGCGGTAAAAAAAAAAAAAAAATCCTTTCTGAATGCAGCGTGGGTGGGAACTGGCGGTGGAACTCGGTATCGTGCCGAAGAAGGGCTGGTGGCGTTTTAATAATGGGGCTCATCATTCCCTCTAGTCTTTTTCAAATTTCGAAAGCTTTGGCGGCACCATCAAATTTTCGTTCCGAGGCGTCGAGCCTACTTTTCCTCGGAGAGAGAAAATAGAAAAAAGAAAAAGAAAAGAGAATCACATGCCCTACCAGTGGTACTCTCTTCCTCACTCTCACTTGATGCAATTAAAAAACTTAAAAAAAAAAAAAATAAAGGGCAAAATGGGTTAGCACGTCACCCTGACCCACGCTGCATTCAACCGCAGAGCTGCCAGCGGGATGGGGGAGCATGCTTGATGTGAAGGTGATAACTAATAGAATATTGATGTTAATGGAAGTTGTAATTTTAATGGTTAAGTTGGGTGAGTCAATGACGTTATTGATGCTAATGGAAGCTGTAATTTTGATTTTACCCCTTGGGCTGTGTTTTTATTTTTATTTTTTATTTTGTAACAAATAGCACAAGATCTATGCAAATGCTAGCTTGAAAACATTTGTCTTTATATAGTATTTTAATTATTTATAAAGGAAAAAATAATAAAAACAGCAACAATAACAACCATCTTAATACTAATTTTTAACAATAATATAATTATTGACATGACTGCTGACCTGTTTATTTAAAATAGTTAGATAATTGGTTTTTTTTGGGAATATTCTAATGCAAGAATCCATCAACCCCCATATATGATATATCCTCAAATGCAGATGCCTGTCAGTCTCTATAGATGATGCATCATGGTAAAGGAGGCATAAAATGAGAATTTGAGTCTAGCGAATGTCCTCTAACCCAATTCTTTAAACAACAAATTTAGCTCTATTTGAATTCCTTTGCATCCTAAAAAATGGGAATTGAGGATTTGATGGCTATCCCATCTCCCAAATCTCTTGGAGACGCAAACTACTTTGATAAAAGATATCCTAAAGGTATTCATTTCTACTATTACATTAAAAAAAAATAAAAATGAAAAGAAGTATTTATTCATCCGTGCAAACAAAGCAAGCTATCTACGAGTTCTCATAATCCCTTCTAATTGGTATGGTTGATGAGACATTTGGTCATCCATAAAGGGCCACATCAGCACCACGCTGGCAACACATCAAAAGGCACAAAGAGAGAGAGAGAGAGAGAGAGAGAGAGAGAGAGAGAGAGAAGAGAAGGCATGAAAGCATGCCTCTTAATTTTTCTTTTTCTTTTCCGATAGGCCAGAGCACTTTTCTTTAATTTAGGTATAACTTGTTTGGGGAGACTATCAGCACCATCTTTGTGGCAAGTATTAAATCGAAGATCACATCTACCATAGAAATATTTTCAAGGGACCAGCACATCTAACAAACATCCCCTCTCCCCCCTAATACGAACTTCCGTATTCTTAGAGCCAAAGCATTATGTTGTCACGGACTTGAGACGCTGTCAAGGCCGTGGTCCATGCCATTTTCCATCCACATTACATACCAAGGATAGATCCACTCAAATGTTTTCAATATTGTGTCATACTTGGGAGGGCTGCTTGGGACATCCTTGCAGAGCTTAGCTGGTTCCTACACCAGGAAATATTTATTTGACCAGATTTAAGTAGTTCCATGCGTTAAGATGGCTATCATAGCAGGTAATGCACTAGCATGGGCTTTCAGCAGGCACACATTCAATGCAATGTCAACATGACAATATGCGCTCCAATTGATACTTAAGCACGTATGCAGTAGTATATTAACATGAGTTTCATAATTCCGACCTCAAGTATCATGCCCACATTAACTTTTGAGTCCTCTAATAATTACACAAATTTGACTTGATACCATAACTAGATTTATGTAGAGAACCACACAGAACGAACAAATAAATATGAACAGCAAATAACTATGTTGTGAAGTATAGAAAGTCTTTCTGCAAATCCATCTCTTCAGCAGTTTGCACACATAAATACTTATATTGTCACTGAAATGCTTTTTTACTCGATCCAAAAAATTTTAAAGTGGACCCTATCTTGAACAATCTAAAAAGCCACACAACAGAATGGATTGCATCTGGTTTATTTTCCTTAACTGCAGGACAGTTCCACACTGAGAAAGTGTAAATGAGCACAAAGGTCAATGTGACTGAAGTCCACATATGTTTCTATCATCTTGGATGAAAGAAAAGTACAATACCATTTACATGAGGTCAGGAATAAGATACTCGAAATCGTCATGGAGATTCTTATAAAATTCTACACTGCAAATAACAAACTGTCCTTCACATAAAAGGATTCTGATATTACATATCCTCCTATTGCAAATATTGCTTATCATTATTTAATAATAAGTTAAAAAGATGAATATTAAGAAATTCATAATACTCTAGCACTATCTTCCTGTAAGAACAATGATTGACCAAATAACTAAAATAGTTACCTTCAAAGTAGAAATCATGCCTTTAATTGATTGTGTGAAAATCAAGCACAAAAGGACAAGCTTGCAATCAAAGTCAAACTGTTATTCGCATAGTTCACCTCATGACATAAATGGCCCTATTCACAGCCAAGAATGGCATCAGAAAAAGCATGTAATGCTTCATACCAAAACCAGCATTCTGGATATGAGTGATGGTAGACCGATCTTAATTAACATTGCTGCCATTCAGCATCTCTAACACAGCAATAGCAACTTTCTGGAATCGTTCTTTCTCTTCCTCCAAGATCTTGTTTTTAACACCTGCAGATTCCTTGGACTTCTCTATTTCTTCCATTATCTCAGAAGAGGTTTGATCAATCTCACTGTTTGTGTTGATTTAGCACAATCTCAGAAATTAACAAAGGGAAGATAGAAAATTGATTGATACAGAAAGTTATAGCAAACAATAACCATCAGCTTTGAATGTTTGGATCAAAATCCAATAACATATGTATAAATTAAAGAACAAATGTACTTTATAATTAGCATATAATTTTATATTTAGCATACAAAATACTTTATAATTAAAACAATTAACATGAAACAGGTAATTTGAAAAGGCAAGCAAAAGGACACCTCTCTCTCTCTCTCTCTCTCTCTCTCTCTGAGGCAACTCCCATCCAATTAATGAGGTGATAAATTTTAAAGTGGCGCAACCCAAACCCAATCAATGGTTACTAGTTGCAGTCTACCAAATGAACCAGTTGACGCCCATGCAAGTGAGGAGACACGTTACAGTAAGGCACCAGTAAAGTGAGTCATGTTTTCTTGAAATAGTTTATGTTTCCTTACATTGAAAAGAATTGGTTTTACCTTCAAATTCCTGGTATGATGATGATAACTCTGGCAAGAAGCTTACCTGGTCATCTTAAGCATGTTTTGGAAAGCTATCTGCACGTGCTGTGACATGTCTGTATTTATTAATGGATGGCAAAAGTAAGAATTGGTACCAAGAGGAGAAGACGGCAAAATCAAAATATCCCTAATGGCAGAAATATGCAATTATATCAGCGACTTCTTAAGCCTCAATTTAACGGAATTTGCTGATCAAGAGCAAGTGTTCAAGTATCATATTGCCTTGCATAAAGTTAGATTGAGAAGGAATGCCACCTCCTTACAAATATAAAACATCAAATCAATAGTTTGCAGTGCTTTAAATAGTTTGCAGAACCAACCAACAACAACAGCTCAAATTAGTGTGCGACAACAAACCTACGGTAGAAACTAGACTGTTAAGGTACTTAGAAGTGTTTTAAAATATGGTGGATGCCGCAGCATACGTGCCTGCTTATGCATAGGCAGCCCCTTGACCACACTGCATTATATCTAAGCAATATTGCATGCAGTCATATCGCATATAAACCAAAAAGACAGCCAAACATAACATTGCGTAGTCGCACATGTAGCCCAGTTGATATCATACAACTGTAAATGTGAGCCCATTTATTATTTTGGAGCTATGTATACAGCCTAAAGTGGGTCTAGGTTGATGGTTAGGTTTGATAAGAGTTTAGGTGGGCCTGATACATGTATTAATAGCAAGATCTGTCGTACCAACTATACCAACCATACTATACTAATAAGGTGCCAGTATAATACCAAGTTTCGATTCAATATTAATTGAACTTATCAGAATTATGCTAAACCGCTTCAGACCGTCCGTTATCAACCTGTATCACCCAATATTGAATAATGTTATAGCTAAGAATAAGAAAAGAATGGATACTCTGTCTCGGTACAAAGTGCATACTGTACTGTATCAACCCATACTATATCGTACCGAATTAGTAATGTATAGATGCGGATCTCAGTACTGGTTTTACAAACCTTGATTAATAGTGATAAAATATAAATTATATTATAATTTTTTCTATTCAATGTTAGGTACCAAGTAAGAAATATTAATTTTTAGTTATCATTGTCATTAATATTGTTATTCCATAGATAAAAAAAATGTTATCATTATTATTATCTTTATTGTACTTAGTATATTATATTATTATAATTATTTTTAAATAGCTAAAAATAGTGAGCACAAATGCACCTTGCGTACAATATATGCATTATGCATTCTCTTGACCGGTCTGCATGTCGCAGCCACTTTTTGAAAAAATCTGCTCTTAGATCATCTGAAAATGAAAATATATCATGATTTATCCAAGAAACTATGGGTACATTTGGTTTTGAGAATAACCCTATTTTTTATTTTTATTTTCATAGAAAATAGAAAACTCTTGCAAAAATGCATTTGATAATTAAAAATGAAAATAATTTTTGAAAAACAAAACTCCAAAATAGTAGAAAGCTAAAATGGTTCAAAGATATTTTTATTATTTTCTATAAAAATAAAAAATAAATAGAAAACAAATGTTAGAAAACTTGAGGATATAGGACGAAACAATGCCTCTCACCTCTTTTTTTTGTTGCACTGCTTATTTTCAGAAAATAATTTTTGTTCTCACCTAAAAAATGCATTTTTTAGAAATTAAAAAATAATAAATAAAAATTAGTTTAAGAAAATAAGAGCTAAATGAAGAAAAAGGATTCATATAACCGATCCTAACTAGTTTAAAATTAAGATTTTATTGTTGTTATTTAAAAAAAATGAGAACCGTTCTTAGAAAATGAAAACAGAAAACGTTTTCAAAAACCAAATGCAACCTACAATGTTTGATTCCTTATAGAAATCTTTGGATTTACAACTTTGTCTTAGAATAAAGCAACATGCAGCTCTCTTTATCACACATTGATCAAGTGAAAGCTGCAACTCTCTTTCCGATCTTCCAGTACTGCACAAGACTCCGCAAGTAGAAAATTTATGAATCCACTCAATCTCCAGAAACCATCTGAATGTAATTTGTTAGAATCGCATAACCACCCTTGGAAGTCGCTCCGACTTTGAATAGCTTGTAAAATAAACCAGCAAACTAAATTAAAAGTCCCAGGGAAGAGAAACTATGATGCTCCATTCAAGAATTCTATGCTTTTTAAAACCTAGATGGGAATATTTGCGGACCTGCAGCAAATTAATTCCAAAAGTACGAAGATGAGATATTTAAGCAAGGAATTCATAAGAAAACTCAAGTGTTTTCTCCCAGATTAATCCAAGAAACTTCTAATAGTGTTCTATGGATTCTACAAAAAGAATGAAACCCTTGCATATGGAAGATTCAACGACTTCACACATTGATTCACACAAACAAAAGGAAAATGCATACTCCTTCCAAAGATAGCATAAACTCTATGTTGAAATTGATCAAGAGAGACGTTGCAAGTCTGCCTTTCTGTGCATCAGCGTCAAAGATTTCACAGGGAAATGCTCATGGAAACATACATGGGAACACAATTACAGTAGAACCATCATAATGCTTAGATAATCCCAAAATAAGGAAAAAAGGAATAAAATCCTTTAGAATTAGTTTAAGAAACTACAGTTTCAATGCAGGCCAAGAAATTCCAAAGGCCACAAGAAAAAGCATCTTAACATTAATCTTTAAGCAGCAAATACGATCCTGATAAGATCAAAACAACGAGTAAGCGAAGCATCCAGGCATCCATCAATGAACACTAGAGACTTGCGAGAATTTAACGAGCTATCTATAGGTTCTACCGAATCTCTTGAATGATGCAATGATGGGCAGAGGTTTCCAAGCAAACATAACTTCGGCAAGGAAATGTACCGCAAAGGAGAGCTGAGATCTGGGATCGGGCTTCGGGCGCTAGGGATTCAGAGGGAGAAGGGACCGCAAGCATCGCCTTCGCGTTCTCCATGTCAGGAGCTCAGAGAAGAGGCGCAGCGGTTCGGGCGAATTAGGGAGCGCTCGGCTCCGCCCCTTTTATAGCCGCGGCCTTTTGAGGAGGGAAATGTCGGTTTCGAAACTCTCGTCGCAATCATGACCGCCCGTCCGATTTGCGGGGATAATCATGACTGTCCAACTTTGACAGCGCTCTCACGACGATCGCCTGCGCCTGCCCCTGATTTGGACGGTCAGGATCTTCGTAAGACAATGCTCGCTATAAAGATTTAAAAAATAAAAGTAATAGAGGGAGGCGCGCCCACGCTATAATTATCTAAATTCATCGCTCAAGAATGGGACCAAACCCTCCAATAGAAACGAAATTATATTAAGAGTTATATATGGATACATGTTATGAGCCATTTATGGGTGCTATAAAGTAATGATAATTTTTTTTATTATTTATAAAATAACTTTAAATATATATATATATATATATATATATATATATATATATATATATATATATATAAAAGTCATATTCGTATTCTTTTGCTCTTATACTTTTTTTATCAAAAAATAAGAATATAAATAAATAAATAAATACATGCTCTTGAACATCAGAAATGTATCCTCTCATGTATGTATAGTTTTTTCCTCCTACTTAGCATGAAAGCCCACGAATAAATAAATAAATCATTATTCATGCATGGAGCAGGAGAGAAATAAGTATCATCTAATTCTTTTTGTACTTATATCACTCCTTCCATTGGTTTTATTATGCAAACTTCTAATCAACCATGTCACCTTATTTGTGGACATATGGGAAGAGATCACTGATCACAACATTCAAAGGATGACTACAAAACAAATAGTCAAGGTTATTCTCATAGTTTGATAAAAGATAAGTTCAAAAGCTGTTTGTTGAAAGAGAGAGAGAGAGAGGGCTGTCCCATCATCATTAAGGGTGACTTGGCACTATCAATTTTTGTTATTTTCCTTTTTACCATTGAAAAATAACTCTAAAGGCAGAGCATTAGCTTTCAAGATCCTTTTCTTTTGTTTGAGAATGGAAGCCATCCCAACATAATTAAGATTGACATCACACCTCATTTCTTTTTGTTACTATCCTTTTTACCATCGAAAGACAACTCTAAAGGCATACTTTTATATACTTTTTCATTGAAGAATAAGGATATGAGGTATATATCTATTCTTTTAATTAAAAAATAAGGATAAGGATTCATATTTCTATTCTATATACTTCATCACTAAAGAACAAAGATATGAGCCATCCTTTTTTTTTTGTGTGAAAGAGAGGAGGTTATCCCATCAACAGGGTGATATGGCATCTTATCTCTTTTTGTTATTTTTCTTCTATCATCGAAAAATAACTCTAAAGGCATACTTTCATATATTTCATCATTAAAGAATAGAAATAGAAGCACATATCCTTTTTTTTGTTACTCATATACTTCGTTTCTAAAGAATAGAGATCTGAGCCATATCTTTATTCTTTTAACTAAAGAATAGGGGTATGAGCTATATCTTTATTCTATCACTTATATATTCCTTTACTACTATCATGGCCTATCTTTTTTATATATTATATTATTATATAAAGTTATTTTCTTTTTTGAAACGTGTAAAGTCTTAGGAGAATTGTAGCCAAAGTTGGAAACATAATTTTTCGGATAGCGGCTGGCTTTTTCTTCTGCCAAAGTTGTCAACTTTATATTTATATGATATGATATGACGGACAAATGCATCAAATTTGGTAACCTTAGCAAAGAACATTAAATCCTTGTGGACTACTA
The DNA here is from genome assembly GCA_017589505.3 of Metroxylon sagu. Taxonomy (NCBI): domain Eukaryota; kingdom Viridiplantae; phylum Streptophyta; class Magnoliopsida; order Arecales; family Arecaceae; genus Metroxylon; species Metroxylon sagu. Next base: position 938,277 of record JACVBY030000586.1, read on the forward strand.
TAATGAACTCATGTTGGAACAATGATATAGACTTTAGAAATTTTTGGCTGTAAAATTTTGGGCAAACCACAAATTGAATGAGCTAAGCTTGAATCTGAAAATGTTATAGAATGATAAAATTCAAATTAAAAGATAAAAAAACAAAGAGCCAGCTGAAGCTAATAGTACAAAAACAAAGTTGAGCAATGACAAACCCCTAAACTGACATGTAACCAAACCATCCATTTAAATTTGGTGCCTGAAGTCCCTTGTCAGGTCATCTGCTCTCATGCTGACACAGGCCAGACAGGTCTAGGTTTAGTTGGTTACTAATTTACCATAGTTTGAGAATGTTTTCTTGGGAAAAAATAAAAAAAAGGAAAATAAGAAGTAGTGATGACCATGATATCATTCAACCATATTTTTTAAGCAAAGTCACATCATAAGCCCCCACAATGATGAAAAACTAGAATGTAAGCAACTAAAATTCCACTAGTCTGAAATGTATGGATATATAAACAACCACTGACATCAAATCCAGAAGCCAGCAGCCAGAACTTCCACAAAATGAGAAGCAGAGCTCCTCTACTTTCAGAACCAGGGCATCTCATGAACACAGCTCAAATCTTCAGAGAATCCATCAGAATCCTACTGCTCTATCCGAACTACTTCAATTCCATCTCTTTCTTTCTTTTCTCACCCCTTCCTGTCTCTCTTTTCACATCCCATCTCCTCATTCACCATCTCCCCACATTATCCTCCACCACACTTTACCCCATAAGCCATTTCTTTGAAGACAATGGCATTCCTTCCATCATTCCCAAGCTGGTTTTTAACTCCATCTTTTCAGTGATCATTTGCCTCCCTTCTTCCATCACCTTTTCACTCATTGGAAAAGCAGTGACAATTCGAGCAGTTGTTCACATTTACAATGGCAAGAGGTTGAGCAACAGGAGGTTGTTGATAACAAGAGGCACCATTTGGGTAAAACTCCTTCATGCATGCTTTTGGGAGTACCTAATTATACTTTGTCTTATTGGTGTTCTTGTTGCTTGCTTGGCTGCAATTCCAATTGCCTCACATGCTTGTCTGAGCTGTTCAAGTTTCTTGAGGTTTTGGGCATCACTGTCTGTCCTGGGAATTCCTTTCTGTGTTGGATTTGCCAATGTGGTGGTCATTGGAAATCTGGCAAGAGTGGTGTCTGTTGTTGAGGGTGACTGCCATGGCTTAGAGTCCTTGGTGAAAGCTAAGGATCTCATGAGTGGTAGGAGGCAGACAGCTCTTCTCATGGCTCTATTGAGCAATGGGGGGATGAGGCTGGTTGAGGGTTTATTTGAGTTTAGGATGTACCAAGGAGGGATGCATATGTGGGAAGGCTACATACTGATTTCCATGTACTCTTCAGTGCTTGTCCTGGAGACTGTTATGAATGTTGTGTTCTATTATTCCTGCAAACCAGCCTTATAAACCAGTTGATGTATTCTAAGAATATTACAAGGAAACAGAGCTTGTTCAAGCAATGGAGATTGGTGAATCTCAAGTTGGTCCTGGATCAGAAAAAGGTAATGACATAGATGGGATGATAGCTGATCAGCCAAACTGCATGGGATATAGAATGATAGGTTGTAGTAATTGTTTTCTAACAACATTAAACCAATAACACAAAATTTAACCATCATGATTGCAAGAAACTTCCAGTGCATCTGAACTGATGTGGCTGTTGCAGCTGTATGGAGAAAAATCTCATACCTCTGTCTCCTGCTCAACACTCACTCCAGCTCTTCTATACCAGTACAATGATTTGAAACGTGAGTTCCTGAAGTAATTATTGCTGTTATGAAAGCAGGACATGGATGCTAATAGAGTCCTTCTCTATGATCTCTATGTTTTTTATTAGAAAACAACAAATATGACTAAAAGGCAGTGAAAGTTGATTCTTTACTATTGATGATATACCACCAATTTTTGTCTAAGTTGTTTTTCTTGTGTGGAGAGGTGCTAAAGTATCCAACATCAATAAGTAATGAAGCAATGGAATCCAGGATTCAAAGCAGCAAACTTCCAGCCAAATTGAAGGAGAACTTCAAAGCTTATATTTATAAAAGCTTAATAATAAAAAGTTATAACTAGAACATATTTATAGGGTTATATCTTTTAAAGTGAATAAACTTTTTTATTCAAATTTTCTGAAGAAGATCAAAGATATGAAAATGAAATATTTATATAAAAATAGATCCTTAACTCATTTAACAAGTTTTCTAAAAAAAATAAACATAGCAATTTGAACAAAAATAAACAAAAAATCATCCTTTGCTAGCACCAATATTTTCTTTGATAAATGCTTAATAACTTCTTTGTTTGATCTTTACTTTGAATGATTCAAAATATATTAAAAAGCTCTCTCTTAAGCATCATAAAAATGGATTTATGTAAAAATTTTAATTATATTGATGTTGATGAAGCTTCCTTTTGGATAGATCTATATTATATTATTTTTTTTGATGCCGATGAAAATGAATTTTGAAATTTAAGCTCGATGAATATATATTAATTAAGTGTCACTTTGTATTCTCATGTGTTTATTTATTTATGGTCTTTCAAAAAATATTTTATTTTACTATTTTAGTTTAGAATAAGATCGTATTTGAGGCAACTATTAGCCAATAAGTAGTTGATCCTCAATAGTAGTTATAGGAAAAGCTCTTTTAAATATAACATTTATTGTAATCATTCTTTCTTTTTGAACTTTGATAATCCTTCATCGTATGTGTTTTCTTGATAATTTTTTTTTTTTTTTCAAGATATCAGTATATTTATTTTAAATAGATAGTAGATATAGAGATCGATTATAGAAATGGTCATGTTTCAAGTCCTTAGCTTACATAAAAGAATCTTCAAAAAGCACATTAATCTTTTGATAAGGTTGCCCCTTTTATAACCACAACTTTAAGGAGTGAGATGTTGGTTTCAAAATTCTCATCATGTCCCCAGTCCAATTTAGTTTGATGCTCAAACAAAAAAAAGCATAATCATGGCTGTCCAACAAATGGATAATGCTCTCGTCGCCATGATCGCCCTGCCTTTAATGATTTAGATGGACAGAATCTTCCAAAGATATATTTCCTACAACTAATTAAAAAATAAATTAAGCAATCGGAGAGAGAGAGAGAGAGAGAGAGAGGAGGCGCCAGCTATAATTATCCAAATCCATCTTTCTGGCTGCAACATTCAAGAATTGGATCGAAATCTCTGAGAGAAGTGTCCCACATCCCGTGGCATGAAGACGAGCTGGCACAAGTTCATATTCGTTTGCAGATTCAAATTAGGCCAAAATATACTTTTTAGCCCTTAAACCTTCGCTTAAAATTCACTTTAATTCTTAATTTTTTAGTCACTATAAATCAATTTAGTTTCTTATATTTTAACAACCTCTTATGTGTTAACTCGTTATCCGATTGGAATCGATTAAAATTGACGAAACAGCTAATGATCCAGTTTCTTAAAAATATGAAAAACTTAATTTGTAACAACGAAAAGTTTGAGGATGAAATTTTAAGGACTAAAAAGTATATTTAAGCTTTCAAATTATGCTGAGCTATTTAAACGGCAACCCATTGTTACGTCAAAACCAGCTTTGGATGCCCTTTCTGATCTATTATCTATTTACGAAATATTGTTGCTTTAAAGGGAGTTCTTAATCCAGAAACGCTTGTTATATCTTTGGAACAGTAATTTTTCAAATAATACAGCGGTGATAGTTCGATCGCTCGAACGGGTGTCGCAAGTCGCAACAGCAACCGTTTACAGCGACAATTCTTCTATTCCCAAAAATAAAAAATAAAAAAATAAAAATAAAAATAAAAAACATGAATTGTTGATGGAATGCCGTTCAAGTGGCGTTCGAAACGTTGCGAAAGCTCAGCAGTACCTGAAACTTGAATAGGACCTACAGCTTGACAGGTTTATAAGGATTTCTTCTAAATGCGAGCCAAGGGACTAGATCGCCTTTAGGACTAGATCGCCTAGAAATAGATTTGCACCTTGGAAAAAAAGCTAGACGTCCCCGCACCACTGCACATGTTCACATAAATTCTCCATGGAGGATGCATTCCCTCGTTCGAGCACCATTCCCTCCATCCAAGCGCTTGTTTAAGCGGACCACTTTCTTGTTCCTAGCGATATAAAGTCCTGCCACCCCCCACCCATATCTCTTTGATCTTCTGACGCAACACAGCGCAGCAGTGCTCCATATCTAGCTTGTCAACTGAGTCAAAGATGCGCATTACCATTCCAGGGCTTTGATAGTCTAGAGAGGATCCTTTTTCTTTTCCACCACCTTGTCTGGAAGACACAGTTTGTCTTCTTAAATGTTGAAATGAGAAGATGCAGGAAGAGGTCTTCTCGGTCATCATGAGGAATGGACCGCGGGAGGCAACATCGACTCCCTGAAGGTGCTTATCCGCCTGTAAGCATGAAAAGACACTCAATTCCAAGTGACGGGGTGACGCCGAAACGGATCTCAAGCGGTCTGATTTGGGACAACCTCCTTTCTTAAAGCTTTTTCTTCTTCTTTTCCCCTCCCCTTCGCCTCTTTCCTATGTCCTCCTCCTCTCTCTCTCGAACAACTCCGGGAAACGCTCCTCAAAGCAAAGCCATCGTTCGCTGCGCCCAGAGAATTCCTCGACCAAAGGCACCGATTCAAAAGCTTCCGATCCAAATCCGCCACTCGTTGGGCTTTTCGTCCGCGGATGAAGGAAAGACACTTTGGGAAGGACCGCTGCTCAATCTTTCCCTTTATTTCAATTGTTGAGCCACCATTTATAGTAGTACCTTCCAAATTAGAGGGGGCCCAATGCACTTTCATTTCCAGAGACAGAGAGTAACTAATCCAGTAAATAAAATGGCATTGATCATTGATTAATGTTACAATGTGCATGGATTTGGAACAGAATTTGCTTCGTTGTAGATCATGGTGATAAAGGCAAGGAAAGAGAATGAACACATTTTTTCTGATAAAAAAGAATATGAATGAAGCAAACTCATGAAAACTATGCTGATTCATTGGTGTGAGTCTAACAATGTAAATAGCATATCATGAAGATCAATAGCAACAGCAATATGGACATTCCCACCTCCAATCTGCGGGCTGATGATATTTTGTGAGCATCAACTGTATAAATTGCTCCAGTCTTGTCATCTTTTATTTGGATGCTTGAGGAACCTGAAATCAACCATGTCATTAGCCAAACTTTGTTGACTGAACTGGACAGGACTGCATGTCATTACTTGGCATGCTCCTGTGGTGCCACCATGTTACGCATGAAACACTGGTATGGTATGCGCTTTGCCATGTTTGGCTGACAGGCCACAGGCAAATTATAGCTGTAACATCTACTACTTTTAAATTACTAAATAATGATTTCTTTAAAAGCTAACGCTTATTATAGAATTGAATGTTATATTGATGGAAATCTACTCAAGTGCAAATCACAATAAAGAATATTATTTTCTTTAAAAAAAAAAATTCTATTAGTTTAAGTCCAGCAGAAGAAAACATGATTAGACAAAGTTCCAAGAGACTTACAATTGTATTCCGTCCAACCAATAATTTGATTTTCAAGGTCATACAGAACTAATTTGTTTGATAGGACTAGATCTGCAACACAGTGTTAAGTGTAAGCATGAAGATATAGAAGCATAAAGATATGGAGAGAGATGTGAAAATTTTCATATCAGTTAGATAGGTAGGCATAAGACCATTAATCAGGATGATATATCTCTTGGCAATCACATAATGAGTGGTATTCGCTAGTGTCACTCTTATGTCTACTTCAAAGGCCATATGAGTTTATTTTTGGTACATTTGACTTTTGAGGTTTTCAATTAAGAATTGGAGATCAATCATCAAGCAAAAAAGGAAAATTTTCTTAATCATCTATGCCGTTGCATGCTGTTAAATTAGATGGTAATAATGACAAACAGACAAAAGTTTTTTTATAATTTCATATTATGATTATTACAATAATGATAAATTAATATTATTTTATTATATAATAATGATTATTACATTATGATGATGATAATAATATTATATTAACAGCACTATAATATTAATATAATATCGGATAGTTATTATTAGTTTATAATTATCTTATATATATATATATATATATATATATATATATATATATATATATGTATGTATGTATGTATGTATAGATATATATATGTATGTATGTATGTATATATATATGTATGTATGTATGTATCTATATATATATATATATGTATGTATGTATGTATCTATATATATATGTATGTATGTATGTATCTATATATATGTATGTATGTATATAGATATATATGTATGATGTATGTATGTATGTATATATATATGTATGTATGTATGTATGTATATATATATATATGTATGTATGTATCTATGTATGTATCTATGTATGCATGTATGTATGTATATGTATGTATATGGATGTATGTATGTATATGTATGTATGTATCTATATATATATGTATGTATGTATCTATATATATGTATGTATGTATGTATATATATATATGTATGTATGTATATATATATATATATGTATGTAATACTACTATATTATTGTAACAATATAATAATATATTATTATCACATAATATTATAATATTATAAAAATATTATATTATTATCATTATTCTATTATAATAATATGAAATTATAGTACAATAATAACAACAATGATGACAATATTATAATAATATTAATGTCATTATATATTATAATAATGATGAATCAATACTATTTTATTATATAATAATGATAATAATATTATATTAATAGTACTATAATAATTAATATAATTTAGTATAGTTATTATTAGTTTATATTATATTGTAACAATATAATAATATTTTTCTTATTATAATAATAAAAATATAATAGCGATGATTATTATAATATAATAATGATAATAATATATTAATATTAATATAATATAGTATAGTTTTTATTAGTTTATCATTATATCATATAAAATTAATAGAATAATATTATAATAATACTACATTACTATAACAATATAAGAATATTATATTATTCTAATAATATAACATTATAACATTATATATTATTTTAATATATAATGTTATAATGTTAGTAGAGGGGTAGCTTTATCTTGAAAAAGTTTTTTGACATCTGGCAAGTAGAGCTTTTGGGAAAAGCTTCAAATTAGAGCTTTTATAGGTAGAACTTTTGAGAGCTTTTAGGCAAAATGCTTCTAAAAATTTTACAGAACATTCTAAAACTTCTCAAAAATATGAAAGTTTTTTGAAGTAGAAGTTCAGCTTTTTTGGGTTTTTTTTTGCATACCAGAATAAGTGGGTCAACATGAAATCCTCCAAAAATATGAATCGTATACCCTTAGAAGAACAAATGAAAAAGTGCAAGATTATGGCTGTTTCATCTGAATATGCTTATAGCTTTTTCATTGTATGAATGAGAACCAACAAACGGTATATAAAAAAGAGCCACAGCCGAGATTTCTTCATCACAACTGAACAACCAGACTGAGCAGAGTCTGTTGAACATTTCAAGTTTAATATGTTGTATTTATTTATATATAAAACGATCCAATAAGTCGAATTAGTTTTCCTCATGCAAGTAGACTCATATAACCTCACGTCCTTCATAAGCAGCACACTAAGTGATCATCCACCAAAGGGGCAGTTTGCTCTTTTTCACCCTGTAAGCGGGACTGCCTCGTATGCCTCAAGAGAGGTGCATGGCCTGTAACAAGCCTGTACACTCCAACCTTCTCTTCTTAAAATCTTCTCCTTTTCTCATTGTTCTACGTTGCTCCAGTAAATCTCCTTACTTTTCTTATATTCTTCATTCCTTTAATAATTTTTTGCATGAACTTGGATGTTGTTCCTTTGAAGGGACCATGGTATTAGTTCTAATAGAATTATATCAGTTGGGTCTAAGCTTGCTGCCGTCGGTAATTTGTCTCCAGTTATATATCCAACTCCAGAACAGTGGGAGCTAAGCTCAAGCATACTCCAAGGTTCCCAACTTGAATCTTAAACCCTGATTAAGGAACACCTTTTGTATAATCGAAGAAGATATGGACAATTGGTGGGAATCAGATTCATTGTACAAGCATTTGTCTAGATGTTTGTTTTGCAGCTTTGTTAATCAGATTGAGCACTTTCCTAGAAAGATTTATCATGTCATCATGATGTGCAATCGTAACACCATCAGACCTCACTCAAAAAAGGTCAGTCAGAACGTTATTATTAATTAGATCCTTAGCACTACTTAATTACTCAAGACCTCTCTAAGGCACAATCAATATAGGACTAAGCACACATCCATGTGGGTCTTGACACCCTCCCCCTATTTAAGCCTTAACATTCTCACTAAGGGTCAAATCACAAACACTACAACCAACTCTTAATCAGCCTTAAAAAAAGCCTGTGCTGCAGCATCCCTTACCCACATAGGCTATAGGTTTGGTGGGGCTCCAATACTATTTTTAACGTCCAAGGACCTCACCGAGAACCATCCATCTAGAAGGCTATTACTCAGGGTCCTTAGCCTTGGATGAGTACACAACTGATGCAGGATTAAACAAAAGCCTGTTCAAATCCTCACAGCACTCTTCAACATTTGAAGAATGCTCCCAGCTAAAGTTTTTCATAAAAAATTACATAGTTACAGTTGGTGCAAAGGACAGGTTCTCAATTATTAACTGGACATGTTCTCCCATTTTATCAATCCACTACACCATCATATATCTGCTGGTAAAAGTCTGCAGCTTTTGAACTTCTGATTCAAAGATTTTATGGGGTTGTTCTGTGAGAACCACATATAACATTTTAGTGTTCTTGATTTTAAAATTCCACAAAAACAAAACATCTTACTAAACTGTTAGGTTGGAAGTCCAAGTGTTTAAGCCCTCAAGACTTGTCTGGAATTGTTTTGCATTTGTTTTGGGTGTCATAATTCTTGTCAACTGCTTCAGCCAAAAATCACAATCTCTTATATTCCATCCTACATCAGACAGTGTTAACTAACCACCAGACCTAAAAGCTTCAGCTAACAGGGAAAGAGTCAACAATGTATATCAGGCTTAGCACTCTTTTTCTCACGTGTGGCCTGAACCCATGCACATGGAGGGACCACAATGACTGAAATGAGTCAAGATAACAAACAATGGTCGAAATAAGTCCAGATGATAAGCATGTTAATTAAGTAAATCATTAGCCTAGAGGGGATCACACTCATGACCTTCAGCAATCCAGTGCTCTAGGACCATGTTAACTGACCACTAGACCTCAAAGGCTTAAGTAGATAGAGAAAGGGTTAAAAATGTATATATGACTTAAAAGATATTGCATGACAGCCTTAAAGAACATAAAGCAAACTGCCCTGCCACATGAGGCTGCAAGGCTAGTATGATATATGTACAGTATATGATTAACTATGCTTAAGAGAAATTTCATTACTTGAGAATGCTTTAAAAATGTAATTAGATATAGGACATTGCTATCAACTATCACTCTTTACTAATGTCTCTCCAAGCATATGATTGCAAGATGAGAGTTGTAATAATTCTATCTTTTTATTCATATACATGACCTGAAACTCAAGCACTAATTTCAGCAGGTTGATTTGCTGAGAGTAATAACATTTGTAAGATTATACTGATAAAAAAATTAAAAGAAAAAAAATATAGACACATCAATATATAAATGTGAGTACCTCCCAACAGAAAGATATCTTTCCCATCCTTGGATTGTATTGCACCATTTTGCCAGCCAACACAATAAATATCATGCTAAGCAGATGCCAGAAACAAAAGTATTAATGAATTTTGGGAAATATGATGATGAGCATAGTATAATATCTATAAGGAAAAAAGAATTATAGAACAGATAGACCATCTTAGCAAATATTAATAGACATCCATAGATAATAAAATCAGGAAGCAACATCACTAAAGATGTTTTTGCTCATTCTTAACAGTAGTAGTTTATATGACGATCCTTTGGGTAAAACAAGTTGTCAATGAAACTACCCAACAGATGCTCTTCAATAAGCAAAAGTACTAGATTTTAATCTAAAATTTAAAGATACAAGCATTTATCTCAAAGCATGAAAGCAGAAATCAAGAAATAAGAAGGCTGTGCAAGAATAATTTCACGGACGAGGCACACATTGACACCAAACAAAGACAAAAGTGAGAACCATTCTCTACAAAAACAAAAGAAAGAAACTGTATATATTAGGACAAAAAGGCAAATGCAACCCATTAAAGCATATGCAAGTTTTTACCTCATTTTGAAAAAGATAATCATGTGGATATACATTCAGAGAAAGTGAATTCTGAAAATGAAAGACAACATTAGGAAATCCACCATCCACACTGCAGCAAAAATTTGACAACAAATTAGCAAGGTAAATAACTATTCACTACTGTATTATATTGAGAGAGAGAGAGAGAGAGAGAGAGAGAGAGAGAGTAACAAAAATCTTGCAAATTTTTGAATAATACAGTAGTCAAACTTCAAATGGTTAGACTAGCATGACGATCCTAGTATCATCTGAAAACTCAAATGTGCACAATACAATTAAACAAACCTAATGGGCTCAACCATTGAAAATTTATAACAAACTTATTTTTTGTGCTAATAATATGGATCAATTTATCCTACATAGGAAGCCTACTAGACAGTTTGACTAGCATGTGACTGACAATGGGGATTTGACAAGGAATCCTATATCATAATTATTTATAAATTCACATTGAATTATTAAACATATATTTGACAATGAATTTATATGATAAAATGCCTTGTATCACTATCAATTATCTGTAATCAAAATAGTAGTTCTAATTCTAGTATCTTATCAATTTGTCTCACTCCATCAATCCAGCAGTAGTCATTAATGATAGTGACATATCTTCTACCTACAAAGGAAAAAAAATAGTGATAATATAAAATTGTATTTGTGCTTGAATTATTTTTTTATAAGAAGGAAAGTTCTTTGCATTAATTGATCTATCTAAGGACTTTGGGAGAAGATGATTAAGTATAGATTGAGGTGACAAAAATATTGGAAAACTAATTTGGTTTTGTATTAAGAGGTCAAACGTAGAAGCTATTCACCTCTTTTAGAGGCTAACGAAGAATATAAAGAAAATGGACAAGATTTTTACATAATTTTTATTGATTTAAAGAAGCATATGATAAAGTTCTTAGGGAAGTCTTATGGTGAATATTAAAAGTGAAAAAAGTTTCTATGCAATATATTAATGTGATTAAGCACATATACAATGGAGTGGTTACTAGTATGAGAACTATCAGCCTAAAACTAATAGGTTTCCAATCATAATATATTTATGCCAAGAATCTGCTCTGGGCCTTTACCCTTTTATGCTAGCTATGAACAAGCTCACTAGGCATATTCATTATGTATCGGTTTACTCGACATATTCAAAACGATATTCATCATTGTATATTATCTGCGAATGATAGTCTCAGTAAACAAAACTAAGGTCGGGGTTAATTGTGAGTTGAAATTATATAGGGGTGCATTAGAATCCAAGGGTTTCAAGCAAAGAAAAACAAAGATGTATGGAATGCAACTTTAGTAATATTGAGAATAAAGATGCAGGTAATGTAAAAATTGAGGATTATGAAATTACTAAGAGCATCATTTTCGGTATTTAGGATCTATTGTTCATAATAAAGGAGAAATCAAGGAGGATGTTATCCATAAAATTAAAGCAGGTTGAATGATAAGAAGGGCGGTTATGATATTATATGATCGTAACATACCTATTACATTGAAGGAAAAATTTTATAGGACATTATATGACCAGCTATACTCTATGAGACACAATGTTGGGCAGTTAAAAAATATGCACGCAAGATAAGTGTGATCAAAATAAAAATATTGTGATAGATTATATGGTAATATAATGAAGTCATTCATAAGAAAGTGAAGGTAACATTAATAGAGGTTAAATTAAAAGGACTTAAATAATTTAGACATGTACAACATATGCTGAGGTTTACACTAACACAAAAAAGTAATTTGATATATATAAATAAGTAAAGGGACATTGAAAATCGCATGCAATTGAAAAGTAAAGGATTTGATATCTCAATATTTTTATAAAAGTCTGGCCCTAAATCAAGTGGAATGGAAAAAAAGGATTCGTGTAGCTGACCCCAATAGCTTAGAAATAAGACTTGGTTATGGACGAGGGCACCCAAACCTATGCTCTAACTTGGCATAATTTAAAATTAATCCAATGAAAATAACTTTGTTTGAGTTACATAAAATACATATAATGCCTAGGGGGCATTTGCAAATGCCCTTAACCAAATTTAATTTTTAAAAAAATCAATGAATTTTGAATTCAATTTTGAAGGAAAAAAACTAAAAATGGTAAAAAATTAGATTAAATCTCAAAAATTTGGAATAAGTATAGATAATTTGGAGTTATTCTATGAGATAGTTTTAATTGCATTTTGGAAATTATCTGAACTGATCCTATTAATAAATATTTTAATTAAATAGTTGTTTCAATATGAAAATTTTTAATTAAGTTTAAATGCTTCAGCTTTATTCATTTGAACTGCACTTTTAAAGAATCACACAACTTGTTGAATCTTTTGCATTTTTTAACCACAATTTCATACAATTTACAGCTTTGTGCATTTACTATCACAAATAGCATTTACTATTCTGAAAAACCTTGGAAAAAGAAAACTTAAAAACAATGCTAAGTTGGCATGAGTACAGACACCATAAACCCAAGCATCGGCTCAAAAACCTCGGCTGATCCTCATTACGACCAGAACAAACACTGAAAAGACCATAAACTACAATTAAAAACAACAAATAAGAGAGAAAAGAGAATTTCATCCCTATGAATTAATGAGTTTTTTTGGGGGGTTAATGTGAGTTAATGAGATTTGAAACCTCATTTCAGACCATCTGATATAAAAAAATCTAATATTTTAACTTTCCTTTTAACTCAAAAAAACAAGTCTCTGAAATTTTGCAATATGTCCCAGAGGTCTTGAGGAGGGGACAAAGTATCAGTTGAGTCCCATAACAGAGTACCCTTGGGTAAGTCAATCCTTCACTACAGTAGCCAAAACTAACATAAGTCATGGTTTTGCAGATCTGGATGGCACATATAAGCATGTGAGAGTTGCAGTAATAAAATACAGTCCATGATAAGGGATAATAACACAAATATATAAACTTACAATAATCTGTAGCCCCTGATGCAAAACATGAGTATGACATCCATATCATTAAAAATTAATTATCTGAGTGGAAGAAAGGCATCGAGCTTACTTGCTAAAAGGAAAAGAAAAATAAAATAAAATCCATAGCCACACAAATAAACCATAAAAGGTAGAATGATGAAGTTTCAAAATTTTCTTTTGTATGAAAAGCACACAACCATAATTTGGGGAAAAGGTTTATGTCCCCAAAGAAAAGGTAAAAGGAGAAATTGGTTTTATATCTAAGCTCTTAAATTCCACAATTCCCAGGACCTTAAGCAAAGATTTAAAATGGTCAGGCACAAATGCATACCTTCCAGTATATGCAAAACATACAAAATCCTGCACAGTGTGGAATTTTAAATTTGGCTGGTAAGAGAAAATCTGAAAAGAGAAAGTGGAGTAAGTAACAATAGATGTAGACGGATCTCCAAAAGAACCGATTTGAAACAAAGGTCTCATACCGCACTCATTAATGGTTTATAAGCTGCCTCTGGAAGATAAGATAAGGTTGTACCACAATCAATTATGGTTCCTTTCTTGTCTCCATTTTCAAACAAATCAGTTGGAAGCTGTAGAAAAACCCCACCAACTTCAATCGCCTTGAGATTGACATTATAATGTGGCCTGAGGCAGTGGCAAAATTATCAGTTATAGCAGACTTGAGAAGTGAATGGATAAAATGAGGCAGCAGATAGAAAAAAAGGAAAAAAAAACTGAAGAAAAATACATTCATATGTGAAAGCAGCGATGAGTGAAACAAATATTGAATTTTGTCTCTCTTTTTTGGGTTTTTGGTTTAGCCCCCCGGGGGGGGGGGGTGGGAGAGGTGGTTGGTTATATATCCTTAACGCATCTCATTAGAGCCCAAAATAGAAAGGCTATGCCACCCTGTTTATCATCCCAAAAATCATGTACATAAAGAAAGGGGCTTATTGATTTTATTCTCTGATATAGGAATACACAAGACAGCTGCCCATCCCAATTTTCGATTGGAGATGCACAATACCTTTTGGTCCTGTTTGAGCCTGATTTGAGATGAGAGAGGGAGTATTTGCTCAAGAGAGAAATAGAGAGAGATGGAGGGAGGGGGTAGTTTAAGGTACTTTTTAAATTTTTATGTCCTTCTCTACCTTTTCTTAATTACTCATTGATCTTCTTATAATCATAAAATCTGTTATATAGACGCAAAATATTTCTTAATTGTGAACTATATATTATTGAACTTCTTTCAGAAAAATAAATTCTTAGGAGTTTTTATTTCATATACATGTTCATAGAAATTTCAGCTATCCCTGCTGATATTATTCATTCTTTGTATTTTAAAGCAGTTCTTGTAAGTTGTAGCCTATTGTGTTCTCAGAACTTTTAGATGCTCTGTTCTAGCAAACCGATTATAATTGCTCATGTTAGTTTATGCTCCTCTATTAGAAGATCATGACAATTCTTCACTCTTGAACTTTTTCCTTTAGTTATTTAAAATGAAGCATAGTAGTGGAGAATCCACCCTTTTTCCATAATAACAAAAAAAACTAACAATTTGCTGGTGAGATAAAAATCTGGAATTACAAACCTCTTGTGCCCCAAATTATAACAAGGAAAGGGAGCTATCTAGTTACAAGAATTGTAATTTGTGGCATCTAATTAATTCCATTAGCTGCTTTAAAAAATATTAAGCAGAATTTCAATACATATATGCATAAATAAATATATATTTTTTATCAAAAGTTTTAATCTTTTCTTTTTTGAGAAATTAATCTTCTATTGCTGAACTTCTATAATTTCAAATCGTCAATACCCGCCTCCAAAAAGAAAAGATCCTAATTCCACCTCTAACTAAAACAGTTATTGCTTGAACTAATGAGCAGTAGCATATCAAAGGGACTCCTAAAACCTATCTTAAAGAACAGTACTTCTTATTGCAAACAAAGAATTATATTACGAAAGGAAGAAAACATATTAATTGTATGTATATATGCATGTATGCATGTATATGTATATGTATGCTCACATGTATGTATGTATGTATGCATATGTTTGTGTGTGTGTGTCTTTTACATCCAGTGCCATACCTATAACGCCATACCGATCTCCAGTTGTCAACACATGGTTACCCATGAACCCTATTTGGCTATTCACTGAACCTTGTCCTCCATCTAGACAAGATTCTTTCTTATAATATTCGCCTACAAGTCCTCTGGTTCACCTTCCTGTAATCTTGAATGCCCCTGCTTATAAAGGCAATTTGCCCTCTTGCACGTACCCAGCATATAACAATCATTTCCATCATCTTGACTTATTCAGTGATAACTCTTTAAGTTCTTTCTGACATATTCCTTTTAAGTTCATCATTTCTAATTTCTCCGCAGCCCAACAACACTAGCTTACAATGTATAAACACCTAATCTTAAAGAGCCTTAAAAGCAGAAACCAATCACCTAGAACTTTGTAGTAATTACACAAGTCCGCCATCTTTCATAAAGAATAAACAGCAAAAGATGAGTTTATGATAAAAAATGAGCAGCAAAGCATGTAGAGATATGAAGAAAGAGGATTAAAAAGGAGACTGACAAGAAAAAGAAAAAAAAAAAAAGGGGGGGGGGGGGGGGGGGCGCCTCCAACCCAAATTTCACAAAACTCTTGACAAAGTAAGCACATAATATATCTTCTGGACAGGAGCCCAATGTTAACTGGCGTATAACATGTTAAGCTTGGGCCCGAAACAAACTGATTAAATCCCAATACACTAAATCATTTACATAGAATCCCTCAATCAGAACACACGCTATGAGAATGACAATGCAACAAAGAAAAAAAAAAAAAAGAAAAAGAAAATGAAAAGGTTTCCTGTATGCACTCACATGCATAGCAGATTCTCACATGCCATTATCTAGCATTCTTGCTCCAGTAAATTATCCAACTTTCACGTGCAAGCAGGTAATTATCAGCCTTACCTGATGAACCTGATAGAAAGCTATATAACTAGTATGCAGGTCCACTAAACAGGAAACGCATAGTTGTTATGGTCAATATGTTGTTTTCTTAATATACATCCAGCACATAATGCTCCATGAGTAAAGAGATTGTTGTAGCACCTATATTATGAACAAAAGCGATCAAAAAATAAAATACAAACTACTTTAATAGCTTAGTTGTTCTAGCATAACGTACATATTGGGTATCAATGGTGTTGCATTCACTTTGGGTTCCACAACATTTCCTATAGCGAAAATTCCGCCTCCTTTTACCGTATCTAAGCAATGAGCGAATACCTTCCTCACTTTTCCAGCAGCTGCTAGTTGTGAAATCATGGATGAGTTTGCCTGCCCAAAACCAAGAATCCCATCAAGTGCTTCACTGGATGAACTTAAATCCCCAGATTGTTGTGCACCACACCTGTACCAGAATGAGAAAGTAATTTGCAAAGGAAGATTGGTAAACCACATGAAAACAACCAACCACGAAGAGATCATGCACCAATAAATTATGACATAAAAAGAAAAATACTAAAAATTCAAGGCATTCAGGATCCATTTTGACAAATTCTTGCATCAGAATATCAAGTAGACCACTTATGCACAGGAAATAATAAATAAATACATAAGATCCAAAGGCTAAGTTTCCAATTTCTTTCTATATTCAGCATGCAAAAACCATATATTGTACCAAAGATCACATAGTGAAAGAAATGTGTTAAATTTCCAACATCTTATGAAATGACTAGCTTGTAGAAAATAGATTATCATACTTACAGGCAGTGAAAATGAAGCAGCCTAGTCTATTTAATTTACCTCCTAAGAGGTATAACTGGGGGAACAAGAACAGTCTCAAGAACACCTTAGTTGAAAGGTGATGATGATTGGATTATGCAGCACTTAATTGAAAAGAAGATAATTATCTTTCTTTCTGTCGGGGGCATTTCAGCATCAGCTTTTCACTACTTTGAGGAGTATGTGATAAATAGTACATTACATATCCTACAGATCACCTCTTGATAAATGATATCCATGCAAAACTAATCATCATCAAATATCATTTGATGTACCTTCTTCTCATACCTAACTTTGCCAAACTTCATCCTCTCTCTTCCTTTCCCCTCTAATCTCTCCATGTTTCAGTTTTTATTCCCCTTCCTTCTCACTTTTACTTGTCCAATCCACCAGGAAAATTTTCATCAGATTCTTTTTTCCAGTCAGAAGACTACAACCTAGCACACAGCAAGGATTCTGGGGCCATCCTAATTGCAACCCAGCACCAGCAGAGGCCAGCCTTATCTCATAGCCAAGAAAGCCAGGCTCAACTTCTCCCTAAATCCTGATCAACCCCTCCATAGCATTTAAAATCAGAAACCCACAACCAATTCCCAATGAACCCAAAAGGCATCCTTTCAGCCTTCATAACCATGATATTAAATGCAGATTTGAGCCCTAACCCTTCCAATTTTCCTGATCTTAACTAGAATCACAAACACATCCATCTATCTCCAAAGATCTAGATACTATGACAGTGAGAGATTAAATGGTAGGAGATCTCATGGGCCCAAGACCTCATGTTGAAAGACCTGCTAAAACTTTGCCAGTGTTCTCCAAAGATAGGATTACTTTATTACTTGGTAGAAGGTACGTCAAAACGTCTCAAACCCTCAAACCTTGGTTTGAGGCATGTCAACTAGAACCATGAAACATCAAGCCTAAAAGGCATGTTAGGTCAGTAAGGGACCTAAATCGGCTCAAATTGAGTGGAATAAAGTCCTGACGGAAATTAAAAAGAAGGCCATCCCTTGGCCTCCTCTCCTATTTCATTCAAAGGCAAGTAAGAAAGGTCTACAAAACCGATACCAAGATCGGTACCAATGCATTATCGAATCAGTATGGTATGGATCCGTACAATATAATATGCACTTCGTACCGAGATAGGGTGTTCATTTTTTTCTTACTCTTGATTGTAACATTACATGGTACCAATGGTACGAATCGGTAGTAAATGGTATAAGACGATTTAGTTCAATTCAGATCAGTTTAGCTCATATCGAATTAAAACTCAGTACTATATCGATACTTTACCGATACAGTATGGTATGATCGGTATGGATCAGTATGACAGATCTTGAGGATAAGTTTTATGATAAAAATGAAGAGAAAAGGGATGGTTTTCCTACTTTGAGCCTAACTACAGGATAATCAGTTATAATCCCCTTCCTTATGTCTATTCTTCTCATTTTTCTTTTCATTTTGATCCTAAAATAGGACAAAAATTAGTGAAATCTGAAAAAATTATGTCAAAATTCTGAAGCACTCCTAGCAGAATTCTGCATTAATCTGAATTAAAAATAATTTTTTAGATATTTTGTTAGAGTGTGAATATAGGACATGAACCCTAATGAGCATTAAACCTGGTACAAAATCACATAACTCAATAATAAGGAAACATGCCAGAATTATTCAATTATAGATGTATAAACTTGGCTAAAATTTGATACTATCTCACAAGAAAGATTTATAAGAAAATCCTAACCAAAATATTTGAAATATTTTCTCATCGAAGTCTTTGCCCATGAATAAGCTAGTCCAGTTAGACCAATGCCTCTTTAGTAAAAGATTGGGCAATAACAATAAAAAAAAGATACAGAGAGGTGTGCAACTATAAACCTAAGAGCAAACAATAACTGGACTTTTAGGTGTCATGTCCACCTATATATCGAAATAATGTAGCCTATGTAAATCTATAAAATGAAGGAAAGAACAGTAGAGTTAAAAGTATGGGGATGACAACAAAAATCAAAAACAAGAGTTCAAGAAAAAGGTAACGTTTAACACAAGTATGTAGATGATGAAATCTAGGACATACAATGATATGCATTTGATTACCAACTTATAAATCTATGTTTAATTATTACCATCCATTCATTAAGCAATCATATGATCTCTTGGGATCAATAAAATAAAACAATATTAAAACAACATTAAAATCATAGTTTAAAGATTCATAAATCTTAAAAGAATATTCAAAACAAAAAAAAAAGAGATTAAAAATTTTGAATTGATACCAAACTGATATGCATCTGCATGCCAAGTATGCCCGCATGTTCCGATGAGAACACTGAAAAAATCAAATTCAGCTCTACGTAAGAATAGCCAAAGTATGATTGAGCAATCAACATGATATATTTGCTCACATTCTAGATGGTCATAATTCTCAGGAACATTCTATAGTCTAGACAGAGGACTTAGAGTGAAAGATTTGTCAGGTGTGAAATCTCATCATATTTGAGGAGTCAAGGATTTGCTGGGAATTCCAGATCACAGAAGGAGTAGATCTAAATATGGTGCAGAAAGACCAAAATCGAAATGAATGGAAGATGTCTTTTGAACACCATTTTTTATCGACTTTTCGGAAAGGGTGAGACACAAGAAAAGTCTTTCAATCCCATGTCTTCAGATCAGGTACAGTACCATACCATACCGGTACTTGACTTGTAAGGTACCTCGTGCCAAGATTGCGAATGTTGCCTCAATAATTTTCCTTATCATTGGGCCTCCATTTGAACATGGTTGTGACTCATGTGCTTTTTTAGACATTGTTCTTGACTCATCTTTCCCCTACATAAGATCATCTGTCGCATATTTATTCTGTTCGCATATTGTCTAATGTTGCACATTCAACTCTGAAGATTTGGAATCCTAAAGCACAAAGAATGTAGGAGCTGAAGCCTAATCTACAAAAAAATGATTTTTGGAAATCAACAAGTGTCAAATGCAAATATATAGATTAAACCAAAATATGGAAGTCGTAGAGGAAGGAGGAGGGCTTTATGGTAAGGCATAAGAGTGGTAATCATGTGTTAAGGAATTTGCTGATTCAAAAAAACATTCAGATTAACACTAGATAATGGAAAAATGAAAAGGAAAAAAAGGAGTTCAGAGAACCACAAAAAGATACTGAAAAAGAAAAAGAAAAATATTCAGAGAAGCACCAAAAGATTACTGAGAAAAAATAAATGAGCATTGCTAACACAAATGCCACAACCGAGGTACTTAGAAGTTGCACCTAGGGTTCATACAGTCCCATTTTCACATCAGACCTGGACACCATGAAAACAAGAAACAAAAATTTTGCATCCTTGCTTAAAAGAGTGGTAGATCAAAGTGGAAGCCTCATGCAAGCCCTTCTTTGCTACCAAAAAGTATGCAAGCCCTTGTTGGTCACTGTAAATTAGGAATCAAAAAGGAAAAGGGTGGGGAGAGTGAAGGAAAGCCTCCTCTAAGACATGGACTGCTATTGTCACATGGAAAAAGAAAATTTTGACCATTTATTTTCAAATTAAACACATAACACAACAAAGAAAGGAGAACAAAAAATTCAAATAATTTGTACTCATTGGAGCTCCTTAAATAATGATGTCAAAAAAAATTTAAAACATATCTTACACATATTGGACCATAACCAACCAATCTTACAACTATAATGAAATCTTTGATGCTAGTCCTACTCAATATACCAACTACTTTAAATATAACTCTAAGAATTAATCTGAAAATATAAGTAAAATGCAATTTTTTAAAAAAAGAAAAAAGACCTACAATCTTTATGATCTTTGAAACTGAAAACCTTCAATAAAACCCTAGCTCAAGAAGAAATATTGATAAAAGACAGAACAGAAGAACCACACAGACCCACAAAGGCAAGAAACATGATGCAACAAGTTCTCTGACCACAATAACAGACCAATCCACCAAGAAAATGCTACTTGAAATTTGGGAAGAAGGCTAAGTCAATTGGATAGTTTATCAGGATAATATTTCCACAGGTTCATGAATTGTGCAAGACAAAGGAAGTCCTGAGAATGATGCCTGAAACATCAGAAAATGGGCAGAGCTGATATCCAATGTCTATCAGTTAGGCACTTTAGACATTGTTCCAAGCAAGATTTGCCTCCTAAGTCAGCTTTGTTTACAAGTCTGGTTATATCCAGATCAATCGATCCTTAAAGCATAAGGACAAAATTTGGATGATCATGATTTTAGGGTATTCTTAAGCACTTAGGTCAATGATTAAGATTAGCTTTAAGTTTACATTAAGATTCTTCTTTTTTAAGTATAAATAGTTATTTAGAAATTATTGAAGTTAATTTTGAGTTTTTACGGTAGATTATTGATGTTTGATAAGTTGAAATAATAAAGCTTGGAAGATTCTAGGATGGAGTTCATCAACATCATCTTCTTCCTCTTCTCTCTTGTTCTCTTCTTCTCTCTCTCTCTCTCTCTCTCTCTCTCTCTCTCTCTCTCTCTTATTTAGTTTGGAATTAGAGCATCTAGGCATTTAAATAATTTGGTACCATAGCAACTTTGTTCCTTGGTTGCATAATCTTCTTCTTCTACTAGTTTATATGGCTAAGGAATGTTACCTAAAAGCATCGAGGATGGATCTACAGTTCACGTATTAAGTTGAAGGCTGCAATCTTAAAGCAAAGGATGGTAATGAAGAAATGCATGCAAGAGAACTTTGAGAAATTTTTTCCCCTCCACCAAAGATGGATAATCCATGTTGATGAAGTTCCCCATCCATAATATTTACTTGGGCTCTTTTAATATGTGGGTTCAATTCTCACGATTCCATCAAAGTTGCAGCACTTACATTTCCATTAACATTTCCCCAAAGGAATAACTTCCAAAAATGATTGGTGCAAAGCAAAGGTTTTCATGTGCACAACATGCCCAAAATACTCCACCAAATCATGCTTATCATAACAGTCATGCTTCACATCAACACGCAAGAAGAATCCATGACATAAAGCTTCATGTACATCCTGCGTTAGAGAAGTACATAAAGCTTAATGTGCCCAATTTCTTGAAAAAAGTACACAACATAGGGTGCAGCCAAAAAGTACTATGACCAAATAGACTATGCCAAGCTTCAAAGGAGCCAATGGTTTTGCAAGCAAAATGATTTCATCAGATTTTTCTATAAACTTTCCATAAGAGATAGTATTGAATTTTGGTCAAGTTTCTATATTTGTACTTGAATAATTCTAAATGTTGTTTCTATATTGAGTCCTATTTCTATTATGATTTTGCACTAGGTTAATGCCCAAATTAAAATTACGAGCCATAATCTATACATGCTTTTAATACATTGGGTGAGGGCGGCTTTTGACATAATAATAAAATAATTTTTTAAGAGGACTTCTTTCATCTATCAAAGAGTTTTTTGATTCAGTTTGTCTTCAACAAGGGTTGCCATACCAGATACCAATACGATTTCGATAGCAGCCCAATATGGTTCCGTACGATACCATACCTAA
Organism: Metroxylon sagu; assembly: GCA_017589505.3. Lineage (NCBI taxonomy): Eukaryota > Viridiplantae > Streptophyta > Magnoliopsida > Arecales > Arecaceae > Metroxylon > Metroxylon sagu. Next base: position 960,871 of record JACVBY030000586.1, read on the forward strand.
CTGAACTACTGGTGCACCAATCAAATTCCTTTTTTTTTCATTTTTTCAATTTTTATACCAAAAATACACTCCCATTATTTTTTATAGAATACCCAATTATCTTAGTCAATTGTCTACTTTTCCATATTTGTAGATTATATTTTGGAATCAATGTAAAAAATAAATGATATTTGGAAAGAATTTCAAAATCAAATTAGTCATTTATCCATTAAGGAAAGAAAAAATTAGACAAGCCATGGATCTCTTAATAAGCAAAGATTTTGAAAAAAATTTAAATATATTTTTCTAAAGTAACTTAGATGATTTCGGTTTTTAACAAGGAGAATTCCTGTAGAGGTCTAGTAATAATATCCAAATCAATCTCAACTTTTCAAAGTCAATAATATCTTTCAATGATTTTTAGAAACCAAATCATTAATTTGGGCTACTAAAAAAGAATACCTAAATTATCTCAATCAATTATCCACCTTTTGATATTTGTCATTCTGGAATTGGTACAAAAATCAATGATACTTTTGAAAGAATTTTAAAATCAAATTAATTATTTATCCATTAAAGAAGAGAAAAATTAGAACAACCATAGATCTCTTGATGAGGAAAGATTTTGAAAAAAGTTTCAATATTTTTTTCTAAAATAACTTAAATGATCCCAATTGTTAAAAGGAAAGAAAAATTCTCCCCAAGAGGTCTAGTAATGATATCCAAATCAGTCTTGAGTTTCCAAAATAAGTAACATTTTGCAATGATTTTTTGAAATCAAATCATCAATTTTAGCTATCAAAAAAGAATACATAAATTATCTCAATCAGTTATCCACTTTTCATATTTGTAGATTATATCCTAGAATTAGTACAAAAATCAATGATATTTTGGAAAGAATTTAAAATCAAATTAGTTATTTATCCATTAAAAAGTAAAAAATAAGACCAATCATGGATCTTTTATTAAGAAAAAATTTTGCAAATAGTTTGAATACATTTTTCTAAAATAACTTAAATGATTTTGGTTTCTTTTTTTTTTCTATTATCTATTATAAATCTAGCTTATATAAATTATTCTACTATTTATTTCAAAAATGTATACCTTAAGAAGCACCTCGCTTCGCTTTTCGCTCATGGGAGGCTCAGCCTCCCTCTCTTTTATTCCCCAAAACCATACTCATGACCCACCCAAACCACAAAACCAAGCCAAACTGGGCGGTTTAGCATGATTCAAGCTGGTTTGGAGCGGTTTGGTTCCTGTATCAAGCGGAACTAGTGAACCATCCCGGTTCTACATTGATCCGGCCCACCATGGTCTTCAATTTGTATTTGATCTCCGATTTTAATTTCCAGTAATCAAATTACTCTTTACTCTTCACACTGCATCAAAAACAAACCCAAAGTTATTCCTCGATAAGTCTTCTAGTTGTGATAAATTTTGTGAATAGCATCAATTTTATGAGGCTCATAAAATTCAATTCACAACCAATTAGAAGATCAGCTTATATGTGGTTAATGATATAGCGGCACCCATATAAAAGCAAACCACAACATCATAGGATGGTAGAGACGAGGGTAATCTTAAAACAGAGCTACACCAACGGGAGGATATCATGGAAGAATACACATGATGGTTTCATGAATTGGACGCACATGAATTGGACGCAAGATATTGTCAATACCTAGACCAATCAAGGGAAATGGTTGGACATCATTTATGATCTACCATAGAAGATGAAATGGAGGATTACTGTGAGAAGAAGAGGTTCAAGAAAAGAACTCTGTATCAACATAGCATTTTCGTAGATTGAGAAAATGCCAAAGGCTAAGAGAAGATTATAGAAAGATGAATGAAGAATTTTCTTTAGGTGTTTCTATTGTACCGAGAGTGGATATAAATCCTTTAACATTCATGAAAATAGCAGAGGTGTAATACCTCAATGAATAGTCCTACATCGGATAGGAAAGAATAGTTTAAGGAGTTTATAACTTAATTTCACCTACTATCAATAAATTTGAACTCAAGTTTTTAACTGCTCGAAGTACATTCTGACTAGCTTGTAGTATGCGATGAGAACGTTGCTTGATAAAGAGGAAAAGATTGTAATATTCTTATGAATGGTCCTACATTAGATGAGAAAGAATAGTTTGAAGGGTTTATAACTCAAGTCTACTTACTACCAATTAACTTAGACTCGAGTTTTTAAGGCCACATGGACCCGACTTGCTAATAGGTTAATTAGGCCAATAGGTAGGCTTGGGCCATTACAAGAGGGTTATTCCCTAATTCTATATCAAGTCCTCCTTTGTTTTGTAGATCTCGATCTAACTGTTGGGGCATGGGGCATGCTGTTCCAAATCAAAATGGTATGGAGTCGACGTAGTGTCATTCCGAGATTTATTTATGTTTCCATCCATATAGCCATGTAAGAATATATTCAAACAAAGCATGTCTAACTCTCAAATTTATTTGTCAAAAATCAGTGGTATAAAAATCCATAAAATGTTCAAAAAACAAACACCAAACAGAAGCCTTTTTGTCTTGCAAAGCATAACATCTTAGTCTTTCACCAACTATTGGCCACCAACATTGCAATCACGCAGAGCCATTGGCTTACCAATTAGTAAATGAAGATTTAGTTAACCAGCTTCTCAAGCTCAGTGATAAATCCTGTATTTCCAATGGGCATCTAAAATGGTCGTAGAAGTAGTTTTAACTGAGAAGGCTGGTATCAACAAGAGATTGGTTGTTACTGGATGCACAATCAAACTAATAAAAGAACCATGCCATCAAGTTCCAGCAACTAAATGGCATCAGCAGGAAAAGGCGTACAAGATAGATGCAATAAGGATCTATCATGGTCTTTTCACACTGAAAATATCCCAATCTTTTGCTCATAAACATTAGCATTAGCTCTGATCAATGTGGTATAGCAAGCATTCCAGATGCAAAGTGTTGTGTTGAAATTGGACCATAAGAATCAGAAGTAGGTATTAAGCAGTGAAATTTGCTTGGAATCATCCTTCCACAACAAAAATGATGAACAGTTGTCACATTTCCCTTTGAGATCCATTTGGAAGCATGAAATAACTCAAAAACGAAAGCTTGACAATAAAAGTTGCTGTAAAAATAGCCAAGAAGTCACAAAAGTTTGATATTCTCATACTAAACAGTAAAAAGGCATGGTATGATCCACCACGGCATATTACAGGTGTTAACTTGGTACAGAGACTTACTAAGTCTGAGCGTGCTAGGCTGACACCTATAGCAGGCATATCAATACTGCACCAATATGGTAGCGTTATGAGGTCCAGTACCAAAATTGCAAACCTTAGTAAAAAGACTAGGAAAAACTTATCTCTATATCGCATTCTAAATTCTTAAAACTAAATTAGCCAGCAGGATGCTACTTAATATCACATTTTCTTGCTTCATGTATCACTGTTTTCTTTTGCCCTAACTGTTCTTCGTTTGCTTGTAAAAATAGAAAACAAAATCTTTAACAAACATCTTCCATACTCCAAATGCATCAAATAAGACCCCCTTTTTCTGCCAACATACATCTAAATATAAATAATAGGCATCTCACAATCTATTGAGGACTAGCTTTATAAACCAAACTTCACCATGGTTCAAATACAGGTAAGATTCTTCCAATAAGAAATGTGCATTCAAAAAGCCTCTGAGTGGTCTACAGTATTTTTATTTTATGCTTGCTTTTTGCAGCAGTTTTAAGCCTGATTTGAAAGCCCACCACAAAACTATTGTTCATATTGCATATGTCCAAGCCAACTAAGAAACTTCTTGGCATTGTTCATAACCAGTTTTATCACAAGCTTAATCAATATGATTGATTATATTTCTACTTTTCCAAGCTCTGCAAGACACCAATCTTAACAACCTTATGCCACCATACTCGTAAGTTCTCGTACCTCCTCTTCAATATCAAAAATATTAACAAATATATGCTCTTCCTCTCAAGTCTCTAAGGTGTATAATGACTCATTCACCCAACATTCCAACTGCTCATAATGTTTTTGCTAAAGTTCTACCATAGGCCAGCTCCTCTAATACAATGTATATGGAATATCAGAACCAAACAAATACAAGTTTATCTAGAAGTGCCGTATTTTAAGTCATACAAGCATATCCTCAAGTCCATACAAATGGCAACCGAATGCGCATTCCTTCTCATGCAAAATCTTCAAAACATTTACTGCATGCAGTTGTGAGAAAATATTCTGTAGCAAATTATTGTGATTATAGGCAACCATATATCCATAACAGCCTAAAGCGATAAGGGAGAGGCAAAAAGAAAACATTTTGCACATTTAGTTGCAGCTACCCATTTAACTCCAGAACCAGTGGAATGTAACTCACCCAAATGAAACACTTGCATTGGCTGGTGTTGTTTGGTGATTACCAGAGACTTGGTTATACTGTACCAAATCCGTGACAAAGACCCCGATAGTCGAGCTCCCGTCTCCATACATCACATTGTATTCGCACGGCACATCCAGCGAGCAGCCCTGAATCCCATCCTGGTACATGGACATGCAGAATTCATCATTGCACGACACCAGACTTCCGCTACTGGAACCCTTGGGGTCATACAACGTCAGTTCTACCTGCAACAAAGACCCAATCCCTAATCAAAGCTTTAGAAGCTACAACGTGAGATCCAAGGGAAGGAATGGATGACAAATCCCACCCCGATATCGCTCTTCTTGGGGCAGCGGGTGCAGGTGACGCAATTCACCCACAGAATGTCGCTCCCAGTGTCGACCTGCACGTAGTACTTCTTCGAAGGCGTTCCGATCCCGATTTCCGCATAATAAAGCCTACAAATTAAGCAATCTTCGAATTCAATTCAACTCGATTCTTGGCTGATCGAAACCATAGTTAGCAATAATAGGAAGTGAATCAGTAGTGGGAAGCGGACCCGGTGCTGGTGGGGAGGCCGATGCCGCCGATGGGGAGATCGACGGCGGAGAGAATCCGGCCGTGGCGGCGGCCGTCATGGGCGCGGAAATCGGCGATGGAGCGCTTGCGGTGGACGTATTTGTGGCGGACCTGCAAGACGCCGGTGGCGTGAGCGAAGGAGGTGAAGGAAAAGAAGAGGAGGACGACGGAAAGGAGGAGTCTCCGTCTATCCATGAGTTTTTTTTTGCGCTCCTTTTTTCTTCTTTCTTTGCTTATTATTTCACTCCCCGTCAGTGCATCTTGGTCGATACGGATTTTATTCAGAGCGTATTACTTCTTCCTTTCTTTTTTGGTGGGATGAATCCTCTTCCGTTCTTTTTTGGTGGGACGAATCCTCTTCCTTAACTCTTCTGGTGTGGGACACGGGGGCCCGGAGGCAAGTGAACGAAAGCAGGGAACGAGGAAGGGAAACCACGGCTACTAATTTTATAAGCTCAAACCCGAACCAACTCAACTCGAGTTACTTTTAACTTCAACGCTCCAAAGATGGTTCGCGTCGGGAAGAGGCTAGGTTTGGATGCTTTAAGAATTAGGTTTTGCACTTGACTGGAATTCGAGAGGATTTGTTTCCGTCGCCGCCGCCGCTGCTGCTTCACGCCTGCCTTTCTATATCCGTTGCATCGATGCTAATATTTTATGAGAAGCCAGCTCTGCCGTCCACGTGTACCAAAAAAAAATTCGCATACCATCCATCATCCGTCCAATCTGATCTTGAAGCCCGTATAAAAAGTTTTATGCGGCCATCACACGTCGTGAAATATTGGAATCCTTGGTGACTGGAATCGGGAAGCGTCCGTGGCACCTTGTCCGGTCCCCACGGTGGAATGGATTCCATACGTATCGGGGTTTCATACGCCGCGCATCGGCGTTTCGTCCTTCCCCTTTCCAAGCCTCGTGATTCGTACGCCACGAGGCGCGTACGCAAAGGGAGACAGCGACGGTCGGGAAAGCGTGCGCTAGTTCGCCGCCGAATGACGAAGCATTGACGTCTCCGTCAAGGGTCAATCGCCGCCGGATAAGGAAGGCTAGATCCGGACGGTCAAAGACGTGGGACCTGACTTTTTATTATTATTATTATTATTATTTTTGTTTCTTTTTCCTCTCTCTCTCCTGAATAGAACCTAGATGATGCTTTGAGCTGTGGACATAGAATTTCTCAGGCCCATCTTGGCATCAATTGTGCGAATTTCTTTGCTACATTGATAGACTGCAACCAGGGTTTGGCCTGGTTGTAACATAATCTAGAGCTAGGAGCATAAATATTGGACCAATTTTAGGCCGAGGAAGTATAGAGAGAGCCAAGGCTAATGAAGAAATTTTAGGTCTATTGGGTCACTGTAGCTGGATCAAGTATTTGCCCTAACTCGACATGATGCATGTAGGTTTGATCCGGCATTATCTAGAAGGAAATTTGATAATAATATAAACAATAAGGTAAGGGAATTATAAAAAAAAAAAAAAAAAAAAGGCTAGGCCAAGCGCAACAAAAAATGTTGTGCTCAATAATGCAACTCAAATTTACTTGAAGATTAATTTCTATTAAAATGTAACCTATGGGGATAAAGCGGATGATGATGAATGAACTAATTAATATCTAGCCCATTTTAGACAAAGTTAGTATATGGATCAAGTCAAGTAATATTTTCAAACAAATTTTATTTGAAATAAAACCTAACCTGCATGTGAAAGCAAAGGTTGATTTGGACCTAATTAATTTAGAATTTGGGAGGGTTACGTGTTGACCCAATATTTGTGGTCTTACTATAAATGAGGTAAGCCATCAAAGATACCTATAAATTGAAGCTTTATTCGGTTTGTTGGGTCAAACTGGATAAAAAAAAAAAAAAGAAAAAAAAAAAAGTTTAATAATAGCTTAAAAGCCTTATTTAAAGTATAGCACAATTATATTCTTATCAAGCTCTTGTTCATGTGCCTAACCAAGCTTCTTCATTTATCTAACGATCAAATTTCTAAGCTTAACATTTGTTATACCATATAATAACTACAATTTTATCATTTGACTTCCCTTGCCGAATTTTTTACTATTCATCTACTTTTTATTACTGCTTTCCGTCAAAGTTCTATGAAGGCCAACATGGCTGAGAGCTCATAATGCCTACCTACCTAAATTGTTAGTTAAGTTGACTTGGTGTTGCTCAAGCTTGGCTTGTGAAGTACGCAAGTTTGTAAGTTTGAACTTAGCTTGTTTAAGCCAAAAGGCTGAGACTTTGTTCATGACTAACTCCGTGTATTTTTAGCCCTAGAAAATAATCATAGTCAATTTGGACTTAGGAGTACAAATTTCCCATATCTTTCTAATAGAGCAAGGATTAAAAAAGAGGCAATGGAATTTATGAGATGCAGAGTTGCTTGATATCTTACAATATTATTATCTTTCAGATATTAAAAATTGCCTTCTTACGTATATAAATTTTTAGCCTTCTAAGGTAGTGCTTAATTAGCAGTAATGTAATTTTACTAAAAATTTTATATTCCTATTAATCTTACACTTAGTAATCATATTCTTAAAAATGGTAGATTGCTGCATATGGTTTATAATAATAAAATACAGTAATCAATTTATCATGTTTTTAAATTTTATTATAATTTTATTTTTATTTTTTAAGCGACTATAACAAAATACAGTAATCAATTAACAAAATACAGTGACCTTCTAGCACGAGTACTTTCTCCGCTATAGTAGAACACCGGCAACTTTGATGAATGTCGCAGCTGTCAAATAGAATAGTATCACAATTATGGCCTTTCAAACATATTGAATGCCATGCTATCAATGTTACTGTAGCAACTGCTTCTCATGGAATTTCTTTTTCATCCACTTGATGTCTCATCGGCATCAACATTGTCAAAACTAGATAAACACAAACCTACAAGAGATCATATTCAAAATCATTAAAATATAGCCAAAAGATCACATCCATGTAAAATGTTGCACAATAAACCAGCATTGAACTTTTGAGGACTCCGTCTGTTAAATTGTACGTGACTTCGCTGTGGAGCAGAAATGACCTCTAACTATTTGAGAATGTAATATTAAGAATCTTACATTTTTGTTAACTTTTGTCCTTGCTAATTAGATGATTGAAAATATAAGATTATCATGTTTGATTTGTCCCGGCAACATTAGCTCACATTTCTAGGAATGCAAAATTAATTACAAAATTACTACATGGTAATCTAATTATTATATTTTCAAATTCTATTTTTATATGTAAAAAATAAGAATTCTTTAAAAAATAATTTAGAAATATTATATTATTTAATGTTATATAGTTAATAATATATTATATTTCTTTAATAATATATATTTAATAATATTTAAATAAATATAAATTATTTAATGCATATATATATTGTATTAATATTAAATTTAATGTTATTTATTATATTATGTTATATATATTTATTACTAAATATTTATATATGAGTTAAGAGTCTAATATGAGATTATCAATATTTGGTAATCTAAAATACTTGATGCGAATCTGATTATCATAATTGGTGATAAAATACCTGATCTCGTTCATCATCTCTCCTGATTCTGAGCTAAATAAATAATTATTAAAATGAATCATATAATAATCATGAGAACTAAATAAATAATCAGTATGGAAAGGTGACTCAAACTCATAATCTCCAATAAATTTGTCTTTAATACTATATTAAGCAATCAATTAACTCTAAAAGCTTAAGTTGATAGAAAAAGTATCAACAACATATATCTGTGTTAATATTAATTAATGATAACTCAGAAATAATTTTACAAATTTTACTAACTAATGATGACTTAAAAGATGAAACAACCATAAATTAAGTAGTTCAAGTGAAATTGTGCATTTGCTTTGATGATAAAGATGACTATCATGCAATTGTGCTTAGTTTGAAGCCATGGAAGTTTTAAGAGCTAATGTTCGAAAGATAACAAAGTAAGTGAAATTGTAAAAAGCACATATAATTGAAACTTTTAAAAATATAAGGTTCTATTTGGATACAATAAAATGCTATATTATGACTGCATTTTAAGAATAAATGTAATATAGATATATTTTTAGTTATTGAAAACTTTTACATAAAAAAAATAGTGAGTCCTCTATGTAGCGTACATGGTAAGGATATATGAATTTTAACATAAGGAATATATATATATATATATATATATATATATATATATAAATGGATTTAAGAAGAAATATTCTAAACCAAAATAAGGCATCTCGTGCATTTGATATATCTCATGTCTATCAACTTAAATTCTTCTAATGCATGCTATGGGTGGTAACTGAAAATTATATTTATTAAATTAAATGCACTTTAGTTTCAAAATAATATATTTTCTTAAATTCTCTTCTTGGCCAGCGAACCAAACCTTCGAGGAACTATTGCTACACTCCAAGATTCTCGCACAAATCACGAACCCAACTGTCACGCTTCCTTTATTCTACATTAATTAACGTTACAAACGATACGGAGGTGCACACGATCATGATGATCGACCATTCAAACACTCAAGATTCGTCCACGTCAGCTGCACGGAAACCCGGGCGTACCGCATCAAAAGCCGCAGGTCGATCGGAATCCAGACACATTGATCCCGCCGGACGCGCACGTGCGGCGGCCAGCGGCCTTTAAATTACTCGAACCCAGGCCAGGCGTTACCCGGTCCGGCTCGAGAAACATCGAAGCCCAAATCTCGTACAAAAAGGATCCGTCTCTACGTGTCGAGTATGAGTTGTACTCGTGTGACGAGTTGTCCCAATCATAATCCTGCCACATGGCGTGAGTATCGCTTTCGTTTTATGGTTGCGCCTTGTAATATAAATTTACCGGCCCAATCATGATAGCGAGGCTCGGACCGGTGATATGGGAGCCACGCTTGACCTAACCCTAGTGTTAAATACCGTTTGCGCTCTTTCTTCCTCTTCCAATAAGCAAAGCAAGCCAAGGACTCTAGTCTCCTCCTCCTCCTCCTCCTCCTCCTCCCTCTCTCTCTCTCTCTCTCTCTCTCTCTCTCTCTCTCTCTCCCCTACTCCCCCAAAACCCTACTGACCCACCCAAACCCTAGCTTGGATCGGCCGTTTCCTTCTTCTCGTCCGTCGGATCATCGGGGAATCCGCTGCCGCTTGGGTTCCCGCGGTCATGGATCTGCCGAGCCTTGCCGTTGTTCTCCGGGCCGCGCTCAGCCCCAACCCGGACGAGAGGAAGGCGGCCGAGGAGAGCCTCAATCAGGTGAATTCCTTGCCCATGACTTCCATCGAATCGATTCTTTATTTTCGTTTTTGAATCGTTGATAGGGTTCTGCTGTGGTGGATGCTGAGGCTTTATGTCCATGTTTGATTTGTTTGTGTATCCTTCCACTTCATTGGTTTCTTAATTTGATTATGATTATTCTGAATCAGTATAAAAATTAGCTGCTTTGATCTGAATATATCTCATTGCCTGCTAAACAGATAAGCTTGCAATTTTTCCCATTGAACTGTATGGATTACGGATTATGTGATAAGCATTCAATTCCCGTTCAATTTGTTTCTAATTTGTAGATCTTAGACAGTGATGGGAATTTTTGACTTCCTTACTACTATTGACTCTTTGAATCCATGTTTCTGCTTTTCTTAGAATGGTAAAAATGTATTTTTTTTCTTCAAATTATGTTGACTTCTCTGTGATAGAGACCACTCAAAGTGGTGATATAGTTATGGACAGCATACTTCTGGACTACTATAAACGTCCAAGGAGATGCATGTGGACCAATGCGAAAAAACCTGAGAACAAGAGAAATTAAGTGACTGATTTGGTGTGTTATGCAATTTTATGCCTTGCTTGGGATCTCTTCTTCGTTCTCCCCTTCATTCATGTGTATATATATTGAGTGGCATTTTTCCTATTCCAATTATAAGCCTTTTCCCTTGATGTTAGTTGTATTGATGATATTATTCCTTTCCCAAACAAGGAAAATGTAAAACAGTGATGTGCATGCTTTACCAAGCTTTTTTTTTTGGGATTGTGCTATATGTCATAACTTTCACTTTTCTTATGCTATTTCTCATTGTAATTTTGGTAAGTGCTGTGACTAGTCCAGTTCACTGCCCAGTAGTCAAATTTGCAATTTGATGCATATATTGACATGTTCCCCTTGCATTTTTTGAAGCTCTCAATGAACTTTTAAGTCAGTTCTCACAAGTTCAAACGTGTAGATCCCATGGAATCTGCACAGTTGATTTTTGACTGCAAAAGTTGCTTCCTTTCTTAACATGGTTTTGCTTCACCATATCACAACTTTTCTGTGATAAGGCCAATCAAACCTGTGCATCAGACTTGGATCTCTTTCCACTGTTGTCCTGACCAAACTGACATTTATTTTCCTTATTTATATATTTTAATAATGAGCTATGGCCACAGGGACCCATGTGAATTGAATCTAAAAGCATGGGAAATCAGGAATCTAAATTATTTGTTTGCTGTGTTATGAATTTTAAGCATTTTCTGTGATTTTGTTGCCCCTTACCTTATGCATGCATGCATATCTATGAGTTTTCTGTTCCAATTTCCACTTCTTTTTTTCTTGGATCAATTGTATTGACAAGATAGCATGTGTCACTTGTAAAACGACAGGAAAGCAAAGTTATGCTGTATATACTCTTCCCTAGGATCTTTAGGGATTATGCTATCTTATATCTGGAGAAGCTTTGGACATCACAATATTTCTTTCAACTATTCATGTTGCTTTGTATCTCAGCATATTAAGATTGTGAATCTACTTTGCCTTATCTCTCCTTTTATGCAATAAGGTTAAGAGGCATGCTTTAGACATGGATTTCCAACTGGAATCCAAAACATGTGACTTACCTTTTCTTTTATAGCATTGTAAGGTCCATCTGCACATGGAGCTATATGAAGAAACCTGTTAAAGTAATAAACTTACAATGCTTATTTTGGCATAATCATCTTGTAGTTGTAGTTTCTGAAGGATCTAATAATCCATTTACTCATTGCTAGTAATTTGCAGCTTGTAGATCATAAGACACCTCTGTGTTTTCTGCTTTCCTTTTTATACTTTAATCTGGTTCATGTTTCATTCTCACTTATCACGTATCATGTTACACCCACTCCATCTTAAATTTCTGAGATGAGGTCATTATATTTTTATACCATATATGGCAACTGTAAACTTCTGTGGTAGTGGTAGTCACTCATATCTCCTTCTGTACTTTTCAAAATAGGTTTAATTTAGTAAGGAGATGCATTTTAGAACTAGGATAGTCAGAATTTGACAGATTAGCTATACTCCCATTTTGTGCCTTGCCTTTAGATTTCTATTCATCCTTTATTTTATTTTTATCATTGTTTTCCCATTTATGTGCATATGCACATATCAACCGGCATCTTATCTGTGATCTCTTTAATTTCAATATTGACAGATAAAGTGCATTACCTGAGAAAAGATTGAACACAAACATATGTCTTTGCTCTTTCTATGCAAATATTTGTCCTTTTGTACGCATGATTCATGCAAGTATTCTATTTTGCAGTTTCAGTATACGCCACAACATTTGGTGAGGTTGTTGCAGATCATAGTAGATGGTAACTGTGATATTGCTGTGCGCCAAGTTGCCAGCATTCATTTCAAAAACTTTGTAGCTAAAAACTGGTTACCTCATGAAGCTGGTATGCACAAAGCACAAGGTTAAATCTTTGAATTTTTGATTGTTTTGGTGATTTGCAAAGGTTAATCTTTTTGTCATTTACAGGTGAGCCCCAAAAAATATCAGAAAGCGATAAGAGAATGGTCCGTGAAAATATCCTTGGGTTTATTGTTCAAGTTCCGCCACTATTGAGGTACATCATTTGCATATCAGATTTTGGTTTATTAGTATTAAACAATGCTGTGATACGATTCCTGTGGGCACTGTTATACCATTCCTGTGGGCATTCTTGTCTGACTCATGGCAGGACACTGATTTTTTTCTCCATTCTATTATTGTCTTTTTATATGTTTTTGTCTCCTTTAATTTATTTCAATCATTTCTATTGACCGGTAGCCATAACTTTCCAGTTAATTATAGGTTGTTTTATTTGGCATTAATATCATGCTCCACTCACCATGACCTGATTGCCAATTATCCGGCACAACTTGGTGGCTCTTTTGTTTGATTTATTTTATAATTTTTGTCAAAGCACACTTGAGGAGAGTGTTTGTTTCCTTCTGCTAAGATATTATAAGGTGTTGTTGATACAATAAAAGATAGAATAAGAAATAAAGCTATTCATAAAAATATAGAGGTAGTTGCAATTGAGGATAAATTGAGAAAAAAAAAAAGGACGATTAGATGGTTTGAGCATATACAACGTAGGCTTATGCTGAGAGATCAATGATGGCCAAACTGTATTGGACTGGGTGGTTTGGGGTGACTCATACCGAACTGGCTTGGAACTGGTACGGTTCGATGGTTTGATTCTGCACAGGGGTAGAACTGCCTCATACTGCCTCAAATTGATCATGAACTAAATCAAATTGTCCTGTACAGTGCCGAACAGCTTGATTTGGCTTGGTACAGGATGGTTCATGGGTTGGAGCCTCTTGATTCATCTGATCGGTACACTGTAGGTTCAATATAATATTCCCTATATTGAATTGTATCGGTCTGGTATCAAATAGTACTAGTTCCTAATACAAGGAACCTTGCCAGAGATGTATTGGTATAATGGAGTGATTTGATACATGTATAAGAAAAGAGGAGTAGAAGTAGATCGAAAATAATATGGGAGGAATTACCAAGGAAGGAATTGATATTTCTATATCTTATAGAAAGTGTGGCCCTAAATGGAGAAAAGGATTTATGCAGCCAATTCTAACTAGATTGTGATAAAGGCTTAGATGTTGTTGTTGTTGTTGTTGTTGTTGTATGCCTCCTGCTGAGATGTGGTTTGCCTTAATAAATATTTTATCTGATCAACATCTTCATTGATAGGCAACATATTATCAAACTTTTCTTGTTACACAGGCTGAATGATGTGTGATGGGTGCAGCTTCAAATTGATTGTCATGGAGTCTTTAACTGTTAAGACTTCTCCCAAGCATCTAAATTTCAATTTTGAAAGCTTTAGCATCATATAAATTTCAATTCATATTTTACAGAGACAATTTTATGCTTTTTCTGTTTTTTCAAACTCTTATTTCATCTCCATTCTTATGCTCATTTTGTATCTTTAAAAGATGTTATCATTAGCTGTTCTGATACTTACTCTACATCATACAGAGCTCAGCTTGGTGAATGCATTAAAACAATAATCCATGCTGATTACCCAGAACAGTGGCCTAATCTTCTTCACTGGATAAAGTGCAACTTACAGCTGCAAGATCAGCAAGTAGTTGGAGCTTTATATGTTTTGAGGGTTCTCTCCAGGAAATATGAGTAAGTTTGGCTTTTTTGGTAAATCTACAAGTGTAATGTCCATCTTGCTTCCTCTTTCTATCCCTATGTATAGTCCCTTGTGCGTATCAAAAACCTTTGTGATAATTACTGTTTACTTTGATTACTTTTTTGATCTCTATACTTGTTGCTCATATGTAGCATGCCAGTTTCCTTGTGATTTATTTTAGAAATAGACTTTCTGTTTGTCTGCCCACCTTTTCCCCTTCTAATTGTGTTTAACTTTTTACTAGGAGATTTTTTGATCATGAATTGTCAAAATGAAACTATGTATGTTAATATTTTTGCTATTTTTTACTTTAAACCTTAAACACATTAGTATTTCATCATATGAGTCCATAATGTGTTGCATCATAAATAAACGTTTAACATCTTTCCTCTGGAAATGCTTAAGTTGCTTCTATGCTTTTATTTTGTTTTTTAAGGTTCAAGTCTGATGAAGAGCGAATACCACTATATCTCATTGTTCAAGAGACATTTCCTCATTTACTGAGTATATACAACAAACTCATCCAGATTGCTAACCCTTCAGTTGAAGTAGCTGATTTGATCAAACTCATATGCAAAATATTCTGGTCATCAATATATGTAAGTGTTTGCAATATGGAAAGTCTCATTTTTCCTTGAAGTTTCTTTACATCTGTGTTCTTATCTTCTATGTTGGTTTGAACTCTCTTTTTTCAGCTGGAGATTCCAAAGCAACTATTTGATCGCAATGTGTTCAATGCATGGATGGTTTTATTCTTGAATATATTGGAGAGGCCTGTTCCTTTGGAAGGTCAGCCATCTGATCCTGAGCTTAGGAAATCTTGGGGATGGTGGAAGGTCAAGAAGTGGACAATTCACATCTTAAACCGTTTATTCACTCGGTGAGTTATTCAGTGATAAAAAAATGGGATATATGCTTTGTGTAGTTGGGTGCTTAATTGGAATGTGTACCATTGCTTACAGGTTTGGGGATCTGAAACTTCAGAAGCCAGAGAGTAAAGCTTTTGCTCAAATGTTTCAGAAAAACTATGCTGGAAAAATATTGGAATGCCACCTACAATTGCTCAATGCCATCCGCACAGGTGGATATTTGCCTGATAGAGTTATCAACCTTATCCTTCAATATCTCAGCAGCAGGTTAGTCATGCATGCTTTGATCTCCCTAGTTGCATAAGGATTTTGCTTGCTTTATTAACAAACTTTAATATTAGATGCCACCGACATGGAGGTAGTTGTGATAAGAAACACATATACCTGAGCAGTGAAAGAGTAGCCTGTGAGGGATATCTAGGTAGAAGAAAAAATTCAGCAAATTTGTCAAAAATTATGAAATATATGAAAATGTGCAAAAAGAGGCAGTTTTTGCCAAAAAATGGAAGGGTAGATGTTCTCTTTCTTTAAGATGCAGCAATTCCTTCAATAGTATGTGCATATAATTTCTGATGTTTTGAGAAATTTTCAATAATCTTTACAATTCTGTCTTTATAAAAACATGCTTCAAGGCATGGATTTAGGCATTGACTTTAATGCAGGTTGACATGGCATGATGTGTACTGTTCTAGTGCCTTACCGGTCATACAGTGATGGCATGGTGTGAGCTGCATGTTAATAATTGGCATTCTTACATGCTAGCATGCACCAAGCATGCCAAGTGCTAGCATAGTAGCATGGCATGCTATTTACAATGCCAATGCCAATCTGGCATGCTACTGGCATGCGATATTTTAATCCTTGCTTCAAGGCTTGTGTTTTTATCTTAAATAGTTTGTTTATTGTATGCCCTTACTGATCAAAGAAAAAGAGTAACCACTAGACATAAATGTTTATTGTTGAGGCTTTGGTCATTAAAAATGTAACCTGATTGTCATGTGCTTGTGGTTGTTTGTAAACAATTATTTTCATGTGTTGCTTTTTCTCTAGGTTAAATAATGATACCTGCAAAGTCACATTAATTTATGGGTCATTTAGCCTAGTCTTTGTCAGTTATCATATGGATGTTAGTGTCCGAAGGTTGGGTTGGTTCTTGCATCACCTTATAGGTTTTATGAGGCAGACTGGTTTGATATCTTGGCTGCACAATGGATGGGTGTCTGTATTGCTGAATGAACAAGTTTTGTTGATGATATGTTGATATCAAATTTTCATGTTAGTTGGAAAGTTAAAAACTTAAAATACTTGCTATAGCTTCCTGATTTTCAAGTCATTCTTTTCGATGCTTACGTGCTTATCTACAAATCAAATAGTGGTAAGGTCTTTATGTTGCTTTGTTCTGATGCTGTATGCTATATATGTTTAGTGTATCCCCTCCTTTATCCGGAGCAAAACAACCATATTTTCTGATAGTTTAATTGTAATTGTGAGTTTGTGAAAACACTGCTTCTTTTGTTTACACTTTTGTTGCCCTTTCTTGCAGTATCCCAAAAAACAGCATGTATCAATTGCTGCAGCCACAGCTTGACATTGTTCTTTTTGAGATAATTTTTCCATTAATGTGTTTCAATGAAAATGACCAAAAATTATGGAATGAAGATCCTCATGAGTATGTCCGGAAGGGCTATGGTGAGTCTTCAGACTTGTGTGATTATCTTCTGGATTATAAAATCATAATAAAGATAATATTCTATGACTATTTTCCTGTTTTGTTTAAATGATGTATTTAGTAAGATTTTCATGTTTCTGTACAGATATTATTGAGGATCTATACAGCCCTCGGACTGCAGCCATGGACTTTGTTAGTGAATTAGTGAGAAAACGTGGTAAAGGAAACCTCCTTAAGTTTATTCAGTTCATTGTGGAGATTTTAAGGAGGTATGTGATATTCTCAATAAGTTGATATTGCCTTAGATGTTACAATTTCACGATTCTTTCATATGAGGAAGATATTTACTTTTTCAACATATTTACCTGTAACAAGATATGATGAGGCATCCATTGAGTTGAAACCATATCGCCAAAAAGATGGTGCTCTTCTTGCTATTGGAGCATTATGTGATAAACTAAAACAGACTGAGCCTTACAAGTCTGAGCTAGAGCGCATGTTAGTGCAACATGTATTCCCTGAATTCACAAGCCATGTTGGACACCTTCGAGCTAAGGTTGCATTTATTTTGTTTTACTCGTAACTTTATGCTTGATGTTGTTGCCTATTACATTTCTGTCCTTTTGGTTGTCTGTATTTAAGTCGTTTATTACTTTGCATATTGCAAATTGAAATTTATGTTATTATTTAAAATATTATATTTATTTTTATCATTTGTTACAACAGATATTTCTGGATGCTGCTTTCATTTCGTTTTTGCAAAAGTAAAAATATATGAGCACTGTTTGCTAGGATGATATGAAAGTTGTGCTTCAGATTGTTCTGCTTGTGTAGTGTGTCTATATGGGCCTCAAATTTTATAATGCAGCAAATTTGCAAGTATGAAGTGCATATTTTGCTACCTCATTTTCATGGCTACCTATTTCTGAAGACTTATAACACCTCTGGAAGTTCTATATTGCTTTTTTTTTTTTTCTCCATAAGCTTTAGAATAGTAGAGTGCATTTTTGTAAAATATGCATGGTAACTTCATCTGCACTGGTTCTTACTTTGATTAAATAGGTAAAGAAATTTGCGTTTAAATCTTACCTATTATAGTTAAATTGACTTTTTAATAATCTGTGGCTCTTTGCCGGTACATTTGAATCTAATCTAAAGTTAGCTGATGGATAATATTGTTCTGAGTAGAAATAATCTTGTTGGTGAAGATGTGTTTGCAGAGCATTGCTAATGGTAATAATGAAGCTCAAAGTCAGAAATGAGCACAAAAGAGTTGGCACATGAGTAGCAGTAGCAGATCATAAAATTGGTTATAGTCTGTTAGGTTTTCTTGTTCATAACTTATCTGTAATGAAGGCTGGGATGATGATGGGGTTTTAATCTGGCTGATGTATCAGAAGAATTAGGTTTTCTTGCTCATATCTTATCTGTAATGAAGGCTGGGATGGTGATGGGGTTTTAATCTGGCTTAAGCATCAGAAGATGGGAGGAAACCTACAAAATTTTGAAGTCATGGGAGAGGAAACTAATGCATATTTGTTTTTGGCAATTGCTCAATACAAAAGAATTTGTCATGCCTCTATCCACTAACTAGGCTGAACGCCTAACACGACCGCATAATTCCTAATTGATACCCTAGAAATTGTGCAAGGTGCTTAGGTATCATAATTTCATAGAATCTCAAAGCTGAAGCATGCGTGTGATTTGCATCCTGAATCTTTGGTAAACCCTGCACTGTGAGATTATCGAAGCCCTTTAGGCTCTGATTCCATGGTTGGGCTGGAGTGGGTATTAGTAGATAAAGACAAATCGGATCATCTAATACCAGCTTTTGTAATTACATAACTTATAATCCTTGTAAGTTAATTAAATGTTTATGCACTGGTAATTGACAAATTGTTAAAAAAAAATTCAGGCCTTGCATAATTTCTATGGTAAAACTTAGGAGCTATGTGGTTGTGTTATGCATTCAGCCTAGTTGGCAGGTTGGAGCATGATGGAAATAGTGGTCAGAGAATAGAAAGGAGAAGACAGAAATGTTTAATAATTGTATTCAAATTTCTTATTTTTCAAAATAACTGCTCATTTTATGTGTTGTCTGCCTGTACATGTAATTTTATTAGTACAACTGAAAAGTTGACTCATATAATTGTTAATTAACTCTAAAACTTGTTGATTTGTTTCCGGTTGACTGATACTCCATGCTACTTTCATTCCCAAATTGGAATCCCAAATTGAACTAATCTTTAGAGCAAAGATGGATCAGGTGCATTTATCTTAGAAAGGCAAAGCTTCAGCATTCCATTTTGGTACAAGCAATTATTCTAGATCATGCACATCAAGTAATGCCTCAAGGCACCTGACTGATCTATGAATAGGATCTTAATTACCTTTGCAACGATATAAACAGTTAAATCCTTGCCCCAAAAATTATGGTAATATCTTAAATGTAATCACATCATCTGTCTTCTTCCACATGTTATCTGTATCTGAACTAGGATTTGTTCGAGTTCCAGATCTGATTTGCACTATTAGATTTGCAAAATTTGATTGTGGTGGCTAAACATTCAATTTCTTGCTTAGTGACCCGCATGATATTCACTATTTGATTTGCAAAATGTGATAAAGGAAACTGACTGCTCAGTTCTTGTGAAGGGACTAGCCTATGTAGGAGAATGTGTTGGCTTGCCTATTGATCTTATTTATCGCTATTGGTAGGAATCTGGTTGTGGCTTCATGAAGATAAACTAAAAGCTTAATAAATGACCCTTCATTTTTATCATGATGACCATTAAAAAAAAAATAAATCTAATTTAGCTACTTAATGTCTGAGTATTCTCTTAAACGCTTAGCAATTGAATCCTCGGGGACTGGAACTTGTAGAGCCAAGGTCTGCCATTTGGTACCATATTGGTACTGGACTAGTATGGTTCTGTACGGTGCGTACCTACCAAACCGATAGCATACTGATTAGGTGGACTGTGAGGTCTCCACCCACATCCGCCACTATACTAGGCTGAACCATGTTTTGTTTGGTACGGTTTAGTATGCTGGTATGGAGGTGGTATTGAGCGGTTTGGAGCGGTTTGCCCACCAAATTGGAAGGCTGAACTGTCCTGATTTGGGGCTGGTTCGGCTTGGTTCATGCCGAACCGTCCGGTTTAGAATGGTTTGGCTAATCCTTTTTAGAACATCATGAATCTCCTTTATTTTGTCTTTTAGATTTGTAAGTCTTCCTTCTAATCTTTTGTAACCATTATCTAAATTACATTGTTTTAATGTTTCTTATATTCTATAACTAGGGTCTACTTTTGCACAATCAGTATCCAGGTCTGATTATCTATTGTTGTCATGTTCTGTTTTGATGGTGGGCATGGGGCATTTAGCTTGAACAAGGAACAGTTTCAAGTACTTTATATTTTAAACAACTTTATATTTTTCAACAAACTCTTTAATGGTAGGTTCGATCAAGAGTTGAACCCTTCTAACAATGAGTTTGATTCCATCATATGATGCTTTTATAACTTGGTGGAGGATAGAGATGTTAAAAGAAAGAACCTTTTTCTGAAATGTTATATTTTGATTTTTTGAGTCTGTTTTGGTGTTCACATGAGGAATGTTTATTTTAATAGCAATATCATTTGTAAGACATATAGCACTGTCCTTTTAGTTTGCCAAAGATTTTAGAAGATAAAATTCCACTGACATTTATGTGTCCTTTTTCATCATTTTTAACTCAAAAAATGAACAATCCTATGCCATAGTTTATTCTCATGAGCTCTATATAAGATCTGCAAGAACGTTGCCAATAAGGCAATAACTAATGCCACACTTTACAACATACCCATCAAACAGATTACACTGATTAAAATGAATGAAACTCAAGAGTGATATAATGAATTAATCCATCACAAGTTAGTAGTTGGCAGGAAATAAAAGCCTTTGACAACTCCATATGAAAGTTGAACCTCCTTAACGTGATACCTGTGCCAAACAGAAATGATGTGTGTGGCTTATTGAAGAGGAAGATGGATGGTTTGTGAACCCATCAATCATGATTCTTCAGAGTAGATATGCGATTCTTGCAAAAGAAGCATTTGATGAACAATTGTGGCTTTGATATATATACTCCTTGTTTTTGTTTTCGTACTTTTCTTAGCTATCGATTAGATAGTGAATAGTGCATTTATTAAATGAATTGGAATTGGATTCCATTAGAATTGGAACTAGAATCAGAATCACTCATTCTCTTCATCTGTTTGGTTCGCACAGGAATTGAAATTAGAATCAGAATGATACCTATTGCTTTTGATTAGTTTGTCTAAATCTCGGAATTGAAATCATTTGGATTTTCAATTTTGCTTCTGAGCCAAAAGCTTCAAAATTTGATTATTTTTGAATTTTTTTGGATATATGTGCTCAATTTAACATTCATTTCATAAATAAAAAGACCTAAAAATTGATGAACAAAGACGGACCATAATATGATAATGTCTATATTATGGTTATATAAATAAAAATAGCATTAAATTTAAGTCAAGTACCCTCATCGAAGCAGAGAAAAAGGAGAGATCCCTAGGGTTTTCATTTTAGGGTTTGATTGGGGTTTTGTTTTTTCTAATATATGATTATATTGTATACTCGGTAAATAATTATTTCAGATTCTACCATCGTCATTTGTCATTCGTTATCCATAGCCCATGTTGTGGAGGAAGAGGAAGAGCTTGTGTCAGTGGAGGAAGAATAAGAGCTCATGGCATTGTGATAAGAGGGGTTACAGGGTGGGAGAGTGTGTGATGACGATGGCATTGTGATAAGAGAGGTCACGGGGTGGGAGAGTCATGACGATGATGACACTGTGATAAGAGTTCACTGGATGGGTCAGAAGAGGAGAGAGGAGAAGGTGGCGTTGTGATAAGAGGGGTTATGGAGGAGGGGTTATGGAGTGAGAGAGGGAGACGACATCGGGTAAGAAGAGGAGAGAGGAGAAGATAAGAATGCTTACGGCAAGTGGAATGAGAATCGTAATTTTGACTAAGAATCCGGATTTCTAACCCTTTCGAAATCATGATTCCATTTCCAAATGGAATGGAAATCGGATTTTAATTCCATCCAAACAAGTTGTTAGAATTGGAATCACTGATTCTGATTTCCATTTCTGAGTCTTTTTTGGTGAACCAAACGGGCTTGAAGTGTATTTATAGAGGCAGAGTGAGACAAATTATCTTTTCCCATGCTTAAGAGACAAATTATTTATTAAATGAGCACCTTTTAATTGTATATAGTAAGAAGTAAGATAATATTTCTCAATTCTAATATTTTCTATTTCATAATATCCTAAAAGATTTGTATAAATTGGTGAATTAATCTATGTGCCTCTTTATTTGTTGTGTCTCCTCTTGATGATCACACACTTGGTTATGTGTTTGAAGTATACTCTTATATGCATCCATGGGGTGCTCGTACTAGTGTTTAAATACTAATAATGCTATTATTTAAATACTAACAATGCCACATAAAAAAAAAAGAATAAGTTCAAGGTTTTAAAAGTCGGCATCGATACCTGTTCCGATCATCAAACAGCTGAATATGCCCCAACATGTGCTTTGCCATCGCAGGGTATGAGTTGTCATGCATTGGCTGTCTAGTGGGCATGTAGGCATTCTCATTAGTTTCTAGGTTCTTGTTGTGTATCTGGTTGTGGTTCCATTAATGGTACTTCCTTTTGTACTCCATGCATTGTGCATGATGATATGCAAGTTGATCAATCTGCATGGGGCATCGACATTGAAATGGAAGTTGCATTGAGCTGGTACGGAGTTGTTCGATGGTATGGATGGTAGGCCTTGCACATAACTCTGATTATTGGAGATGATGGAAGAGATCCGTCATTTGATGATCATAAGTCAAAGGTGTCTCTTTTCCCTTGCCCCTACCCATCCTTTGGTAGGGCCTTGTAGGAATAGGATGACTACCTCTGACACCAAGATCAGAATCCTTGGTATGGTAGTGATTGGCCTTACAGGTAAATAGTCTTGATGATCACTTATCTTGTGCCTATGCCGTCCTATCATGCTTGATAGCATGATTGGCAGAGCCCGATAATGTGCTCCTGTTGCCCATTTGTATCCTTGACGAACTGGTCATCATCATCATTTCATCTTCCCACTTGTGTCCTTGCCCATGGCCTGAGTCAACCATTTGGTTTCCCATGTTCTCCTCAGCTTATTGATAGACATCTTGAACTATGGCCCACAGCACTGCAGGAAAGTGGTAAGGCACAGGAGGAACATTAGGCTTGTTTAGCTTTGTCTCATCTTGATTTTGTTAATCCTTGAGTTTGCTGATCATAGGATTCTTCTTATCTTGTATGTACCTTGTGTTGAGAGGATCAAGGCACACCTCTCCTTTTGTTGTTGGTTAGTGTCCTTTAGCATTGGCTGCATGTTTTAGTGCATGTACACTAACTTTTCAAACCAGCGATGTGTAAGGTTATTTCTCACTTTTGAGTGGATAAGTGGGATACATCAGTGTGAAGGAGTGATTTGATACATATAAAAAGAAAGAAAAGTAGAAGTAGATTGAAAATCACATGGAAGGAATTGATAAGAAAAGACTTGATATCTCTATACCTTATATAAAATATGATCCTAAAACTGAGTAGATTGGAGGAAACATGGTATGCTGTACTGATACATATTGCTTTATACTAAGCATACCATGCCGGTTCCAATTGTGGTTCTGAGATCGCAAACCTATGAAGGAAATGAATTCATGTAGCCAATTCCAACAGTTTAGGTTCTAGGCTTAGTTGGGTTGAGTTTAATATGTATTGTAACAAATCACAGTTGGCTCAATCTCATCTTGTCCAACAATTGCATTGGCCTCTTCAAAGCTATGCATGGCTCACTAAATAGATCTCCATTTGTTCAAATGCTTTCATGTTATAACAATGGGTTTACTGTTCTAAGAGAAAGATATGCCCCTTTTCTGAGTCATGAAGCCTATTCACTACTGTCTCTGCAGCCAGTAGGTCATCTCTAACAGCCATACAGTGCATGTACTGGTAGGCTGGACTGATCATAGTGGTGTCTAGTAAGATTCTGTAACTAGAATGCAAGTAGGAATCGACGAAGTAAAGGCACTTGAGTTGTCATACATTAAGTGCATATTCCTGCCCATCTGCATTTGCAACTCTCATCAATAATGCTAAGCTATGTTTGAAGTTTTTGGGGTTTGATTGCTTTTCCTCATGCAAATGCTTGTTGTGCATGCCTTGAGGAATGTTATTATGTTAGTTTTATATGTTTCTAAGCACCCAATCATGTAAATAAGTTTGATAATTTGAAGGATTATTGACTTTTGGAAGCAAAATCTTGTACACTTTTATGTTTAAATGACATCATTACCCCTTTTATCCCATTTCTATCCAAGAGTCATTTTTGTCGATTTTTCTCTCTATTCGATTTTTAAATCCTTAGAAAGGTTCTTATTTTTATTAATTGATTTGCCTGTATTGTGAACTATCAGGCAGCGTGGGTTTCAGGGCAATATGCTCATATCAACTTTCAAGACCAAAACAACTTTCGCAGGGCATTACACTCTGTTGTCTCAGGATTGCGTGATCCGGAGCTTCCTGTGCGCGTTGATTCAGTCTTTGCATTGCGCTCATTTGTTGAAGCATGCAAAGGCATGTTTTTTTTTTTTTTTTTTTTTTTCTGCCCTGTTACTCTTGCAACTTTTAATACTTCCTTTTATTTGCATTCTCCTAAATTCTCTGATAGTGCTGTTTCTGATACAGATCTAAATGAGATCCGGCCAATTCTTCCTCAATTGCTTGATGGTATGTTTTTTTTTTTTTTTTAATAGTTCTATAAATATTGCTGTCTGAGGGAACATTATTTAATGGATTCTTAATTTCACTTGCAGAGTTTTTCAAACTCATGAACGAAGTTGAAAATGAGGATCTTGTCTTTACTCTTGAGACTATTGTGGACAAATTTGGCGAAGAGATGGCGCCGTATGCTTTTGGCTTATGCCAGAATCTGGTAATTTACTTACATGTCTAACATTGAACTATGCATTCATTTGCTGCAAAGTAGTTCCTTATCATGTATATGCTGAAAATCCTTGCCTAGGCTGCTGCATTCTGGAGGTGCATGGATACCTCTGAAGCAGATGATGAAGCTGATGATTCAGGTGCTCTGGCAGCTGTTGGTTGTTTGCGTGCCATAAGCACAATTCTTGAGTCAGTGAGCAGGCTTCCCCATCTTTTTGTCCAAATCGAGCCTACATTATTACCTATAATGCGGAGAATGTTGACTACAGATGGTCAAGGTACATCTTATGCCTTTAGGGTGGATATAACAGATGTAACTGATCAAATATATGCGATGAATTTAAGTTGTTTATATACTTGCTTTTAGGGCTGAAAATGGATCAGATATGAATTGGATATTAATATATCTATATCCATCTTTGTTAGGCAAATTGGAATGCATATAGAGATATTAACCAGATACAAAATTCATATCTGTATTCATTCTAAACAGTTGCAGACATAAGGATATTGAGAGTATGAATATAAATACGGATATGAATTGGATGGTTAAACTTTATGTCCACCAAATCAAAGATATCTCTGAGGGAAAAGTAGATTAAGGATATACCATATTAATAAGGTCACTTATTTTTCTTAAAAGTTCTTGAGGGTTATATAAGGTTGAATAGGCAAAACTAGATATTTAGATATGATTTGGATAATTGTCTATGTATGTTCATATTTTTTTTTTCATTGAGGGATATGGATATTAGTTGGATGTTCAAATTTGTTTCTATACCTGGCTGGATTAGGATACAAAAATGGATTTGGATGAATATTGTTCAATTCACTTTCACCCATACTTGCTATCATTATTATCGTGCTGAACAGAAAATCCTTGCATGGTGACATATACCGATATCCAAAATGGCATGAAATTTGGCATTTCCTCTTAGGTACATTTGTCTGTCATGTTTAAAAAAAGTCATTTATCTAGCAATAGTATTAGGCTGCTTGCCTCTGCTATTCTTGGAATCTATCCAAAGCAGACATGTGTCTTCATAGTCACAACATTATCATAATAATCTAATTATTCTTTGTCTCTCATTGGGATATTATTAACCCTTTATTTGTGTTTGGGTTGTTTAAGCAGCTCAATGTTTTTCATCAAGCAATTTAACAAACATTTTGGAGCTATTCTTTTCCCCTTTGGAAATTTTATTTTTAGGTGAAGATTGGATCTAGTTGTTGTTTAGATCTGATTTTTGAATTAAATCCTGAGAAAAGTGTGGGAATGAATAGTCTCTAAACAAATCTATGATTGCAAGATGAAAATTTTTATGTTTAAAAGCCCAAATTTGAGCATGAGCATGGGGTTTGTAAGAATGGATTAGAGGTAAATTCATCAATCTTCTTATATCTTGGCAAAGGCTTTCACCTTACATATACAGATCATAGTGAGAAACCTAACCTACATAGATTAGGCAGCTTCAAGTTTTCATCACAATCTGAACCATAAATTGACAAAACTGTCTGGTCCTGCCAATGATGTGTTTCATCATTGTTATTATTTGTTGATGTGGCATGGGTGTCGAGTGTAAGTGTTCTCAAAGTGCAAAAAAATCGGTTTTCTAAACATCAGTCATGGCAACATGGTATGTATGTATACAGTTATGACAACATGGTATGCACATGCATATGTATATGAATATATATGTTTATGTATGTATGCATGTGTACAACTGTTGTTTTAATTCTTATGCAAAAATGAAAAATTAGAAAGAGAAAGATGAGAGATTAGGCTATTTAACGAACAAAGTAATAAAACAGACATGAGTTTACAAGTTGTTTAAGTTATTCCATAGGTACATTGAATGCTACTTAAGATGTGTTTACGGTACTTGGGTTGACAAATAACTATGGAGTATTTTTTTTATTGAACATATAATGAAACTGCATTTATTGTTTTCATCACTTGATACTAAGAATCCCTAAATGAGACTCCAGAAAGATGTGCCAAGTGTCAACACTTCTTGCTGAGGTCATCTTCTGCAATCTGGATAGATTTTAACAGGAAATGCTGACCAGCCTTATCTATGTGTACTGTGTGTCTTGTGACTTTTAAATCACACTCATATCGATTAGGTTCTTCATTCTTTTGATGGTAGGTTGCTAGCTTGCCAATCCTCCACCTTTTCTATAATGGCTCATGGCTAGCAATATTGGTCTCTGAGCTTGGAATATTGATTTATGTAATAGAGGACATGTCTGTATGTGCTTGAGTAATAAATCTCCCCACTGTAAGTCTTTATTTGAAATGTCACTTGTTTCTTGTGCATTTTTTTAGTATTTGTTAAATAGTAGCCTCTGTGTTTTCTTAATTGTTGTTTATCTTTAAAGTTGTAAATTTTGAACATTTTGTCAATCTTATCAAGTCTTAAGGATATTATTTTGTAATGATCTCCAATATTTTCATGTTATATGCATGTCAATGTTGCTTTTCCTGATATACAAGTTTCACTTCAGATTTGCCAATAGGAGCTCTTTAGGAAAATTTGTGCCCTCCTTTTGAACTTATTTTCTCTGTCATATTATTTCAACTATTTCTGAAAGTTTGTGAAATCCTTTTGAATTGATCTTATGTTTCTCTTGTTATACTCTTTATGCTTGGCAGATGTTTTTGAAGAAGTTTTGGAAATTCTCTCCTACATGACATTTTTCTCCCCAACAATTTCATTGGAGATGTGGAGTCTTTGGCCTTTGATAATGGATGCTCTTAGTGATTGGGCTATTGATTACTTTGAAAGTAAGTCTATACATTGTGATGTGATCATTTCCATGGATTATATTTCTGAAGCTTCTACACCCTCATTGTTGACAAAGTTGTATCTCTCTTCAATGGGGTATAAGCCTTTGCTTAGTAGAGCAGGCCTTGTACAATTTCTGTATGCTGATGTTGGCATCTTATTTTATGTTCCATGTATGCTCTGCATATTTTTCATACATACAGTTTCTTAACTTTTGCAATGAATATATACTTGATGATTTTCTGCTATGCTGGTTATGCTAAATTTTGATCTTTTTTTTTTTTTTTTTCAAATTTTTGATTTATAATTTACACATGCCTAGAAAAATATAACTTCTTAGGTAGAAATATGACAATGTTTTTTCACTGAATTTTTTTTACAAGGAATCAATTCAAAACTGTTTATGATTTACTGAAATATTTTTGTTCTGGTTGGGATGAGTTAAATAAAATGTGCATGTTATCTATCAGGATGTATAACTAGTGAAATTTGAATAATACAGTGATTGCCTTTGGTTAAATGCATGTGATATTTGAAAACATTAAGAATGCCATTAAAGTTCATGTTTATTTTTTGCGGCACATATTTAGAATCTGATGTACTTGGAGCTAGTTCATTATGGAGCACATGTAGGCCTGTCACTGTTTCAAACTTTTAGCTGAAACCTGGTACCCTTGACCTGCCTCTTTTCAAACGATGTGATTGCATTGATATGAGTGCAAGATGTGCTTTGCCCAGGTTGCTCCTCTAAAGTTTGTTGCAATAGGTACGCATGCCCTTCACTATTTCTGAGCCCATGAGTAGGATTATGTATTATCTTTCTCAACTTGATGGAATAACATTTTCCAGAGTGAAAAATTAGACAAAAATTCAGACATATTCCCCAATCCTCGAATAGATGACACTTGTATTTAGCTATAAATAAGTAATTGCCTCTTAATCCAAGTTTATTGAATCAAAATTTATAAGAAAAACGTTTGGACATGTATCAACTAAGAACTTAGTCCTGGATATAGATCAATGGATCCCAGGTAATGTATACAATGGGCCAAAATCTGCAATGCATATTAGGCATAATTATGAGGATCGTCCTATTTATAGAGAAAAAAGAATTAAAACTTTCTGCAACTTAAAAGTCGTAGGTGCTGTTCCTCTATTAGGGAGGAAGTTGGATCTGTTTCCTGCAGTGAATGCTTGGATGCAGCTTGTTGTTCAAGTGTTGTCTGGAGGAGATGTCAACTTATGCGGACAAACTCTCAGTGATACCATTAAAAAGCTCATGCATTTTCAAGCACTAGCATGAAGTGGTTGGTCTCTGATGTGATTCTATGGTGAAGTGCTAGTTGTGGACTTTTTGGATAAATGAGGCTAGCTGTCCGGATAAGTTTGTTGGACATGTCTCAGGTGTTATGCTGTGAAGTTAGGAAAGAATACAAATATTTTTGGGGTTATGAGAGCTTAGGAGTTGGAAGTAAGTTTCTGGGTTCAATGTTTTGGGTTTAGAGCAAGGAATATTAATGACTCGGATTTTTAACAGAAAATACTCAAAACTTAGCTACCCGAAGCAGGTTTGGTGCAAGTATAGGGAATCAGGTATTTAAAAAAAATAATAAGAGAACACTTAAGAAGTGGGTGCAGGCATGAGTTTCTGAGGATATTTGGAAGCAGGCATGGCACCCCAAACAAGAGAAAGCTGCCACTAAGCTTAAAAATAAGTTGCTGGCAAAAGCATTAATTCAAATGACCCTGTCTGATTCTACCAATAATTAGATGTCATCATGCTCTTTGGATTCTCAGAGAAGGCAAATCTTCAAAATGGCTGCTTCTTTTTAGTTTCAGAGGAGGAGATGGAGGAGGATGAGAAGAAGGAAAAAGAGAAGGATAAGAAACAGGAGGTTAGAATCATTGACTAGTAATCAGACTTCATGAACCATACATTCCATTATTAAGTTGTTCTTCACAGATATCTGCTTATCCAGATATCTGTTTTTTTTTTGTTGGGATGCTTTAGGTCTTCTGATTGTTGTGTTTATTTCTAGTGAACATTATTAATTTTTTTGTTATTTTTCTTACTGAAATTTGTGAACCTGCTTGCATTGAATTTATTTTTTTATTCATGTAGTTCCAGCTAAGAAAAAGATGATGCGTACAAAGTTTACTTACATCTAATTGTTTTCTTTCTTTGTTCGTTAATGCGTTGAGTGTTAATTTGAATATCATTCAAAATTTCATATAGTGATACGTTTTACAGAAGTTTTCCAGCATTTTTCTTTCTTATGTTTTTAAATCTACCTCAAGATCTTACAGGGTTATTTTTGTGTAGATACTCTTGTTCCACTGGACAACTGCATATCCAGGGGTACTGCACATTTCCTTACATGCAAAGATCCCGACTACCAACAAAGCTTATGGAATATACTTTCCTCTGTGAGTCCCTTTTTTTCTTAGTTTCAGTCTTCCTGGAATTTCTTCTGTTCTTCCCCACATAATAATAAATATTAGAAGTCCTATCCCATCAATTTTGCTGTTGATGTAAAATAATAAATTCTAAATCTTGTCAAGATCAGGATCAAGGTATAAATCATGGAGGTTAGATTGGATTCCTTGTAGATCTAATCACAGACCATGAGATTTATCTTCTAATTTCTTCAAAAAAAAATGAGAAAATGCGTAAATAGGAGGCATGAGTCAACTATTAAGTAGATGAATGAAGAATAAAAAGCCATGCATACGAGTATTCATTTCCAGTTTTCCACTGTCATAAACTATATGTGATATGTCTAATGGTACAATCGTTGTGCCTAGTTATTTGAGATTTTTTTATACAACTTATTGATTCAAATATCATTTCGGGTAGGATATTTTGGGAATATAGGAAACATATTTTAGCAATGGGTGTAAGTATATGAAAATTTTGACATTTGATTTTAACCTCGTAAACTCCAAAACTTATTTGTCTTTGTTATAAAATATGAATCAAAATCTCTATAAAGCTTGATTACTTTATCTGCTTAGGCTTATTTGAGATAAATAAATGATTCTAGAAGCCACATTGTTGACAAAATTTATAATATGGACTTCCACATGAACTTCCACATGATTTAGTATGTAAATAACATGCTCAAGCTGGATGTTATTATCCAATGTATTGCCATGATAAAGATCTGGATCTTCTGATCCTAATTGATACTGATTCAAAGATGAGATCTGGATAGTTTGTGGTCATTTTGATTTGGACCTGAGTAACCAGTACATGGATACCGATACTGCTGCAACAATAATCCTAATTTCTTTTTATACTTGATCAGGACAAGTATTGATGAAGCAAACATTCTGTTTTTTTGATGCAAGTCAGTTAAGAAACCTGTGTGCTATGTATTATGCAGTTTATGTCAGACAAAAACATGGAAGACACTGATATTGAGCCTGCACCCAAGCTTATTGAAGTAGTATTCCAAAATTGCAAAGGTCAAGTGGATCAATGGGTTGAGCCATATCTCAGGGTTACAATTGATCGATTGCGTCGAGCAGAAAAGCCATACTTAAAATGTCTGCTATTTCAAGTGGTAAGAGCATAGTTAAGATACTGGTGTTTTTCAGCACCTAGCTTGTTTGTCTTATAGACATGCTGGTAGCATATTGTCATAAATCTAACATTATTTATGCTTTTTATATGCTTTTATAAACTACTGTTTTATGTGACACACAGAGTTTTAGCTTTTGTGTGTCTTAAATCTGGCCAATTGTAGATGCAAAACTTTTCTTTCTCAATTATTGTATTTATTGGTAAAATAAGAAACCTAGCCTTTCGGACACCTGCCTGGATGATCAGGCTATGCCTAGGGGGCCCTTTTTCCTTGGATTGGTGATCCCAACCCAGCTTAACACGGGCTGAACCAGATGTCCAAAACATTAGAGAGAGAGAGAGAGAGAGAGAGAGGGGGGGGGGGGAGGGTGGTTTGGCCTTTGACCTAGCGCAGCATGGGAGCTTTAAAGTTAATTCTACTCTCTAGGCTCTTCCCTCTTTGATCTGATCTGAAGTTCAACTACTTTATATTCATTACCCTTGGATTCCCAAATTAGATGCTATTTGTTATTTTGAATTTTCTTTGTTTGATTAACTATAAAAGCTCATTCATTTTGCAGATTGCAGATGCACTTTATTACAATGCTTCCTTCACGCTTGGGATTTTACATAAGCTTGGGGTTGCAACAGAAGTCTTCAATCTCTGGTTCCAGATGCTAAAACAAGTTAAAAAGAGTGGTTTACCTGCAAATTTTAAAAGGTAAAATTGTTATTTTTTCCTTTTTCCTTTCTTTTGTTATCTTTTGCCTTCCTGGTGGCATCAATATCCTCTTGTAATTGCAGGGAACATGATAAAAAGGTTTGTTGCCTGGGTTTGACTTCACTTCTTGGCCTCCCTGAGGACCAACTTCCGGGGGAAGCTTTGGAACGTGTCTTCAAAGCAACACTCGAACTGCTTGTCTCTTATAAGAATCAAGTTGCAGGTGTGGCATTTTATTGCCCTTTTGTGCTATAGCTTTGTATTGTTTGAGTAGGATCCTTTTTTTTCCTTTGAAAAATCCCTCAGGCTGGTTGCTGAAACGGTCTCTGCTTTTGATTGTTTCAAAATGCTGTTATCTTTTAGTTGTTTTCTGAGAAGCTTCTTGTTATTCTTAATCCTACCATCTGTCACCTGTGATGTCTCAAATCTTTATTCCAAAGTTCCATGTGCCCATATTTTGGTCATGTTTTGCTTATGTGCCTTTTTCTGCTGATTCATCTCTAGATAACTTTTTGACTGGTTGCTCCAATCCAGCGCCATTCTTTGATTATGTCTATCATGTTATCATGTTATACATTAAACTCCGCATGCTATGCTTGTATTGCCAGTTTCATCATTGCTCTTGCTTTGCTTACTCTTCTTTTGCTCCTTGCCATCGTGAAACTAAATGATCTCTGATTGAACCTTTTCTTGAGCTTGTACTGACAGATTCTAAGAAGGAAAATGATGTCGATGATGACGATATGGATGGCTTTGAAGCTGATGAGGAAGATGAGGAAGAAGATGAATCTGACAAGGAAATGGGAGTTGATGGTGAGGATGGAGATGAAGCAGACAGCCTCAAGCTCCAAAAACTAGCTGCGGAGGTTAGTAGTATAAGCATCAGATTCTTTCAACAGGATCCTTCATGGTCTTAATGTCAGTCTACCATTTAGTTTCCCCCTTAGAAAGGATATTATGGTTTCTGCGAGTTTCAGAACTTTGTCTTCATGTTATTTAATTGATAATATTTTTTGAATTTTTTAAAACCAAACGTAAACTTTTTAGTCTCAATTTTGGTTTTGAATACCGGCTCATTAGCAAAAAAATCCAGGTTAAAATTTGTTATCATGTTCATGTTTTAACTCCCTTGAATATTTTATCTTATTCATAACATCTTGAAAATGAACTTTTTTGGGTTTTTCATTAATTTTTTAATTGATTTTGATAAATGAGTGGATTTATTGCTATTGGATCTCGTAGTTATGCCTATTCATATATACTGTCAGCTTTACCTTGACTTTTTCTTGGTTAACATCTTTTGTCCAACTTATATTCTTAGTTTTACCTAGCAACCTGATGCTTATGAAGCACTGTTTGAACAAATCAACTGATAATTTTTGTAATCTATATATATTGAGTTGTTTCTTTGGATCAAGTATGATTTATATAAGTTTGAGCATTTGTGGATGGCTATCTACCGAACTTTAGCATCAAATAATTGGTATAATATTAGGTTTTGGGGACTTATGCAATCTAAGTCCATTAAATTGAGGATTAACCCTCAAAGGTGCCTTACACGTGGAAATCTATCTCATATATGGTTTATTCAGATGAACATGTAAATCATGAGTACACAGACACCTTTCCCTGATACATTTACTATTTGGAAATAACGTATTTGAATGAAAAGCATTATTAGGTTTTGATGATGAAAAGAAGCAGACACATACAAGTATGAAAGCATATACACTCCAATAAAGAAGACACCAATATCAAGTATGTTATGTTAATGCTTGGATCATATTCTAGCTAATGCAAGAAATTGAAACCAATGCAATATGTTGACATTTAGTTAAAACAATTTTCAGACTGAAATTTCTGCATTAGTGCACCTTTGTCAGCTGGAACATAAAAGTTCATGATTTTGATGTTAGATCTTTTTCTTCTTCACTGTCAACATTTTCTTGATTAGATATTTCACCTCCTTATGTACGTGAAACCACTGGCTTGATTTATGTATGAAAAATGAAGCTCATCTGACAACAATATTAACGCCATGGTCATTGGGAACTCTGAAACTTGGTTGCCAGAATCTTCTACCTAGTTAATGCACCTGCTTCTGAATCTTCCTAGAATCTCGAATCTGCACTTGCTTCCTCAGTGTGCTTCTTTGTTGGAACTGTTCTAAAATATCTGCATCCTTGCACTATCACCTGAACTAGTTCATCATGATTCTGGAAACTAATCTCTGAAATCAGTCAGTTTCCAACTTTGGCCGAACTAAATTAAATTTGGTGTCTGTTTCATAGTTTTGACTGCTTGCAAGACCAATTTTAGTGGATATATGGGATGTTCATGCTTCTTTTCCATTTCTTCATTTCTTCAAATGTCAAGAAGCATTTTTCTAAGATTAGACTAAAACTTCAAATCTAAAAAGATCGGAATATTCTCCATGCCAGATTCTAAAGAGATTAAAGGGAAAGTGATCTTTTTGTTATGGTCTCTCTGTCCTAAATCTCAAATCCCATTTATCATTTTTCTGAATGTCAACAAGCATTCTTTTAAATTTAGATGTTGCAAATGAAGTTGGGTTCGAAGTTAGAACTGATTAAGAGGCCTCAGGCCAGTCAGGTCCATTTCTAGCACTATGGGGCCTTGTGTCTGTGACATTTGCATGAAAACTAATGTTGCTGAATTATTGTTGGTCACAAGCTTGGCTCTGATTTGACCATGGTGTTAGGATAGGCATGGTAGGACTGGGGGCAGAATATACTGTATGAAATGTTTGTTCTTTACCGCACTGTTTAAAGATCTAGTGGCTAAAACATTATTTGGAATTTCGCTGGCAGGCACTTCTGATTGTAACCTGTTTGTTGGCACGCAATTTGATCTCTGCGTGGCATAGCTATTGAAGTTGTCTAAACACACTAGTTGTTACAATGTTATATACCATCAAAATTATTTTAACATCAAAATTATTTTAAAATTAGAAGTATATCAACGCCTATTGTATCTGTGCCATGCATTTATGAAATGGACCATGGCCTTAGCATAATCCAACTGAACTTTGGGACCTCTGATTTCAATGTGCTCCATGTGTTCTAAACCAGCAGATGAATTCCTTTGTTATGTGGCTTTGGGTACCGAAGATGGCTTGGAAATTAATTATTGGAGACTCCATATGTTCTCTGGTCTTGGATAAAAATCAATCGCACCAAGCAATAGACGCAGATTCTTGCTTATGGTTTATTTACATGGAAGTTGACTTTGTCATCATTTAGTTTGACTATTATGTAGGTTTTGAACTGATAGATCATCTGGATATGGTACATGTGTCCTTGAGGACCAAAACTGGTGATATATTCTCCACTGCAAGTTAATAGTCAAGTGCATGTTTGATGCACTGAAGTGCCTAGGTCAGTGCACTGCTCTTAAGTCTGGCTCACTTATGCAGTCACTCACTGAGTCTTCTATATTTTGTTTTGTTCACTTATGATATTTGTTCTCTTCAATCATAAATATTACATCTGAAATCTCCCAAATTTGCTTTTGGCTAAATTCAGTACGTACCGTTTAATGTATCAAAATAATCTGGTTTTTACTTCTCTAATTTGTTTCCATATTTATTCCAATCATTCTGAAGGTTCTCTTATTTCATTCATCTCATCCTTTTATCATTAAATTTACTGCATATTTTATTCATGACAAAATCAGGCAAAAGCTTTCCGGTCAAATGATGATGATGATGATGACGATGATGATGATGATGATGATGATTTTACCGATGATGAAGAGATGCAATCACCTATCGATGAGGTGGATCCTTTTATTTTCTTTGTGGAAACTGTCCAAGGTATTCATTGGTTTTACAACTCCAAATCAGTTCTAATTTTTCTTTCTGACAGCTTTCTTTCTTTTGCATATTGTAAAGCACAAAAAATCTGACATGTAACAATTATGTTCAGCTGTGCAAGCATCCAATCCAACTAGGTTTCAGAACCTGATGCAGACCTTGGACTTCCACTATCAGGCCCTTGCCAGTGGGATAGCTCAACATGCTGAACAGAGGAGAGTAGAGATTGAGAAAGAGAAGCTGGAGAACAAAACTACTCAGTGATCATTATCTGTGGTGCAGATTGGATTTCTCTTGGTATTCTTGTTGTCAACTGATCCCTCAGTGGGGTTACAGCTGAGGTAGGTTGCAGAGTGCCATGGTTGGCTCTGTTCTGGAGAACCTACAGAGCCATGGTCTTCATGTGGTCTGGTTGTCAGGGTTGTCCCGGGTTCCTACATTTTTTGCTTCTCCCATGACAGGAGAAACCAGGATTACAGATTCAAGGTGGGGAATGATCTGTGGTCCATGGTATTTTTGTGGTTGGATGCGACAGCTTCTCGGATTGAGGTTGTCATGCCTAACCGTACCGGTTGTTTTTCCTCTCTGTTGTTTTCCCATTTTGAAGTATGCAAGCTTTTATTTGTTGGGGATGGATTTCCCTTCGTCAGACTGTCTGTCAGAATTTTGATTTAAGCTCTTTAGTCGTCTTTGTTGCAAACTGGGGGTTACAGTACGAGTGTATATTGATATGATGTTCCATCAAGAATCACTACGAGGACAAAGGAGAGGCATGTGAGAGGCTGTGTTATATAATTTTGTGGCGTAGAAAATGTCTTATTATTTTTTGATCACCGATCTCCAAAAAAGAAAAAAAAAAAAAAAAAAAGAAGCACTACCTGCAGTAGTGGTTGTATTTAAACCATCTATATTCTTTTGATGGTCTTCATAATTGGAAGTTGGTTAGATTTGTTAAACTGGGAGTTTTCACTGCTATCTTAGCCATATTTGATTTTATCTATAAGAAAAGATTTTTATGGCATCTGATGCATGAATGTGGTTCGTTGATGCTTAACCTTTTAATGGCAGAAGAATTACAAGATGTTGCAGCATGTTTGGTTGATCATGTTATGCTTGCTGTTGAAGCTGGTAAGTATGCATTTATCAATTATTTATGGTGTAATTTCGCTATGCAGCTTCTCATGGTTACATAAAGTTGATTTTTTTTCTTTTAATTTATTATTTTTGTTGTTCTGGCATCAGTGATCAAGCAAGTCTCCTTGCATGTGTGTTGGTATGCAGGGTGCCCGGTCCCCGCTCCCCGGTCCCCGCTCCGTTTCCTTAGAACATCACTTTGTTTAAAACCTTGTGTTAGGTGCTAACTACTAGATCAGTAATAAATAAAAGTATTGGATTCTGAAGGGGACTATGTCACGTTATTTCCTCTGATGCCTTGAGATTGCTGATGAGGGTAAACCTGAAGGTTCTGTTTCCTCTTCCTCCATGTCCCAAATTTCCTCGAAGCCTGCACGTTTTCCAAACGGTTGGTGGTCGTGTGAGGGTAAACCGGATGGTTTCTTGCCAAATAATATTCCTCCATCCTTCTATAATCCAATCTTCTAAAGTCGAAAAAGGCTCGGTTAATCAACTGCTTTATTTTTAAACCACTACGTACACCCAAAAAATAAAAAGGGTTAAATAACTTAAAATATTGTTTAAGTGCTGAAACAAATCATCAGGCTCTCGTGGAGAAAAGCTCGTTTCTGTACCATAAAAAGTTTTATTTCGTTTGTAGTATATCTTTTTCAAAAAAGTCTTTATGATTGAGTTTTAGTTTTTAATAAAACGCCATCTATATTTAAAACTGCAATTTCAAATTATACATATATTTTATTTTTCTTATTTTTATATTTTTAATTTAAAATAAATAAATTTTAATTTTAAATTCAATAATATGAAATTAGAAAAATAGGTTTATATTTTATTTATTTATTTATCTTATAAGCGCTGGTACATCACACGGGCGTATCCATGGTTAATTTTAAGTGTTCTTGAGATGGAGAAATCTATAAAGATGTGTTATCAAATGTTTCTTTCTTCTCTTTTCTTTTTTTATTCATTTTTTGTAGGCCAATTTTTGGCTCAAAACAGGGTGGAAACAGGAGCATTGAGGGGTGAGCATAGGATGGGCTCTGTTGGGTTTGGTTGGTTACAGGTTAGAATCTGTATATACAAAATCAATCCAAGCAAACCAATTTAATTCTGATGGGGAAAAATCTAATTTTCTTTTGCTCTTTTTTGTTTGACACATGTTTGGAATCTAATGATTATTTTTTAATTATATTTAATAAAATGAAAATATTTAGTATTTGAAGACTACTGTAGTTCTTGAGATATCTTTGTAAAGATGCTAGATAATTCATAAGGTTTAACTGAATCTCAAGCTTGATTCATAGGAATTTTAGATTTAAAACAAATGCTATTAATATTTAGAACCTAATCAATCTGATTCTATGTGATTGGTCGGATTGATATCAGTTATTGTGTTAGCTTAACCTGTTGCTCACCTTTTAGAAAGATGGATGCTGAGGTTGAGAAGGACGAGAGTGCGGAGGAGATGGTTCTGAAAACCATCCCTGGCACATTAGCTTCACAATGATGGTAATATATGAAGTAAATATATTTGTAAGTTATAAGAACTGCTTTAGTATACAGTTATTAAGAGCCATAAAAAATTTATTTATATGAATTAATTGTGTAAAAAGTGTGAAAAAGTTATTTATCAATTTGTACCAAAGATATAAAATTTTTTGCTTATATTAAATACTGGCCATTTTAGATATTTTGTTAGGATCGACCAAAACCAAATCTCTTTGCTTGTAGAAGCATTATAGGTTTATCTATTATAACTCACTTAGCACTGTTGGAGATTTGCTAAACTAGAACGCTATAAATAGATTTCAAGCCCACTTAACCTAGCACACCAAAGCCATTTTCTACTAGGGCCCAATGTTTGTTCACCACGAAGCTCCATAAGATCTCTTAGCCTTGTTATATCTTTATTTCTTTCTCTCTCTCTCATTTTTTTTTTTTTTTGAGTTTATTCTTCTTTTGTAGTTCAAAGATTTTCTTCTAAGTAATTGAAGGAGTCATTGAATTGATATTTGTTGAAATGACAGTGCTCATGCATAGAGGATTTGTTCTTCTTTTGTTGAACCTTTCTTTCTCTCAATTTCTTGAAATTTTTTCTTCTTTTGTAGCTCAAAGATTTTCCTGAAGAAGTCATTGAACTACATTTTATCGAGGTTACTGTGCTTATGCTTGGATTCTAAGTAGAGCCCAAGGCTTCCTCTTAAGCAAGTTCACGAGAGGTGTGAAACTTCTGTCACGGCATTGTTTAACACTCCTCATGAAGTCGGCTCTCTATTTTGCTATTATGCAGAATTGAATTCTATTATGAAATAATTTTCAATAGAACACATTTTTATACGTTAGGCAATTTTAGTATCTTTCTCTGACTTCTGATACTTACTACCAATAAAAACTTGCAATTTTTGGTGGCCAATAGAGAAGAACCTGTGAGAATACATCTTTTTAAAGCGCAAATTTACTGGTGACTAAGTTAGTTGGCCTAATCAAATTTGATCTTTTAGCCTCATGGATCCTGTCTTGATTTGAGATGGGATTATAAGATTAAGTTAGATTTAGGCCATATATTTTCTTACCATATATTGAGAGTCCGCAAAATGAGCTAAACTTGGATAGCTGAATTGGCTTGATCTATCCTACTTGGTTCAATATAATTGAAAATATCATAAATTTTGAATTTCTAGTTATATTTGTTGCCCTAAGTTTATCATGAACTTAGGGTTCAATTAAAGTTGAATCATATTGTTGTAGATAATATGAATGTTCACACTCTATTCCAAGATCATTTTAGTTCTTTTTATTTTTTTTTAATATCATAAATAATGTGCTATATAATAGAAGGTAGCCCTTCCCAAATATCCATAATAATTCAAATCTTGCTAAAGATTGAATTTGATTTTTTATAGATATTTTATGAGCATAGAAAGGTTACACTTTTCTTGCACTTGTTAACAATTTTATTACCGGCTTTCTTTCTAAAACTAAAGTGAACATTATGGCCCTAACCTAATTCTAACCCAAATATATTCTTTATAGTTTATATGATATTTATCTTGCACTAGCATATCTAATAAATCTAAAATATTTTACAGGTCTTGGCTTATTACCAAAGTTGATCAGCTAATATATTGGATCGAAGTCTAAAATTACACTATCATAGCAAAATCCCGGCTTCGAACATGACCAATTACAACCAGTCATCTAGCCATTTCAGTGCGGCAAAGCGTGAATAGCAGGTGCGGCCAAAAAAAGCTTTTGATCCCCAAAATTTCACTATTTTTTTTTTTTAAGTCCTAGCTGTTATATTTTAATTTCTTATATTTTAGAAATATTAGATAAGTGACAATCCAATGTATTTACTCAGCTAATTTTAATCAATTTTATGTAATATAGGTGGGCGATAGGAATGTAATTTTTTTTTTTTTAAATATAAACGGCAACATCTGGATCAAAATAAATTTTGAGCAGAAGTCTTGGACCAAAAGTATATTTTGGAAGAAGAATTGGCCTTTTTTTTTTTTTTTTTTTTTTTTTTTTTAAGTGCGAAGCTTAAGCAGCGAAGCGTTTCAAGTTAGCCCACGTTTCGCAGAACATCGGTCCAGGTGTAAACCCCACACGCCGATAGAAGTACACGTCCATCGCTTCGCTCCAAGTGTCAACCTGCATGCTATCAACTCTCGCCATCTAAAACACGGGCGGCACAGGGACGTCGTCTCCTCCTTGCGAGCCCAAAAAGAGAAGCAGAAGAGAGAGAGAGAGAGAGGTATGGCGACAAGCCATGTCGAGGTTCCCGGCGAGCCCACCAAGACAGGCACCTCCCTGGTCGAGACGGCCACCGCTGCCATCCAAGGCTTGGCCCCCATCAGCAAAATCCACCAGCACCTCTGCGCGTAATCTCCCTCTCTCTCTCTCTCTCTCTCTCTCTTTCGCTCTCTCTCTCTTTCTTTTAGTGTCCGCAAATCGCCCAAGCTAATTTGCTCTGTTTGTTTCTGGATTTCAGGTTCCATTTGTTTTAGTGTCCGCAAATCGCCCAAGCTAATTTGCTCTGTTTGTTTGTGGATTTCAGGTTCCATTTGTACGCCCACGACACGACGCGGCAGGTGGAGGCGCACCACTACTGCTCTCACCAGAACGAAGAGATGCGGCAGTGCCTGATCTACGACGGGCCGGGCGCGGAGGCGCGGCTGATCGGCGTGGAGTACATCGTGACGGAGGGGCTCTTCCTGGCTCTCCCGGACGACGAGAAGCCACTGTGGCACTCGCACGAGTACGAGGTGAAGAGCGGGGTGCTCTTCATGCCGGGCGTGCCGGGCGCCGTCGAGCGCCGGGATCTGGAGAAGGTGAGCAAGACCTACGGCAAGACCATCCACTTCTGGCAGGTCGACCGCGGCGACGCGCTG
Source organism: Metroxylon sagu (assembly GCA_017589505.3). Taxonomy (NCBI): domain Eukaryota; kingdom Viridiplantae; phylum Streptophyta; class Magnoliopsida; order Arecales; family Arecaceae; genus Metroxylon; species Metroxylon sagu. The sequence continues at coordinate 1,002,309 of JACVBY030000586.1, forward strand.
CCTCTCGGCCTCCCCACCATCATGATGGCCCTTACCAGGGACGGCCAGTTGGATGCCAAACTGGCTCGAGGTACCCCCCTCACCACCTCCTGCCCTTTAAATTCTCATCGATCGATCGATCGCTGGATCGCTGGGGCCACAGCGATCGGTCGTGTCGCAGCTCGTTGTGTGGTCACACTGGGTTTTGAGGCCATGCCCTTTTAATCCATGTTTTAAAAATAGGTATAACCTTTATTGGAGTGCAATGATAATGAATTAAAGCTGATCGGGGTGCTGTTAGGTGGGATCAGGTTAAGACTGTGTTCTACTATAATTTGAATCATGATGTTAATATTATCTGTTCAAGTCCAGAGACTGAGTTTTCCAACCTAGTACTCAGCCAAACCAACCTAACCATGATTGCCCTTGCCTAGGTAAGTTCCCAAATCTTGGCCAAGTTGACAAGAATTTGCCCTGATTGCCCTTGCCTTGCCCCGTTAAAGCTCCAGGAAAAGGAGGCCGAAGCAAGAGAAACCCCGACCTTTCCCAAATGATTCGAGAGATGGTGTCATCTAGCTTCTGTGCTTCTCCTGGCTCTTTAGTCACCTTCTACATGTTTACTTCATTTTTTTTTGGAATATCATACGTGGAGTGTGAAAATGTTTGATATATTGAGAATACCTCTAAAGTGGTTTGGCATAGTTTATGGGGATGTGAAATCTTCTTCCCTTCCCCCATGAGCGATGTCCCAATGGCTTGTGATTTAACCGCATCTTACCAAAAGAAAAAAAAAAAAAAAAAAAAAAAAGAAAAAAAAAGAAAAGAAAAGAGAGGAGAAGAAACTATTTAAACGAGGGAATAGAATGAAGCGACGGAAGATGATAGCTGGATCTCGAGTATGGAGTAATGGCATCTGGATCATCAATCCTACATTCCGCCTTGAAAACAAAGCCAAAATAATTTTTTCGTGGAAGTAAGGGTTAATGAGATTGGTGAGTTATCCTGGCAATTTAATTGAGAGGATATGCTTGGGTATTTGAAGATGTATTCTGTTGCTGAAATTTATAAATTACTTTGACCGCCAGCTCCAAAGTTTTTCAACTCGATGATTACTTTTTCATGTGATTTTATAATGGCTCAAGTAGATTTTTTGGGGTTTCATTTTGGCAGTCAGACACTCAGTATAAAATTTGGACTTCTAAAACCTGAAAAGCTTAAATACAAATATGTTCATATGATTTGAGAGTGTGTACGCATGAAGTTAACTATTACGCATTCAGAAGAATTTTAACCAACCAAGATTAAAACATTCATGAAATCTCAATGAGGAGATATTTTCCCATCTCAGTTTAAATAAATATTTTAAATGTAAATTGTATCTAGCCATAACTTCTGCTTAGAATCGAAGTCAGCAAGTGCCCAAATTTTAGTTTAATATAAGAGTTTTATTGACTACCATGGGAATGGGAATGTTTCTGATAAATGGTTTTTAAAGCATTTTCAATAACAATCTATTTATAATAATTTGAAAATCAAAGCACCTTGATAGAACTTAGATCCATTGCTTAGCTTCTAATATTGTATTACAGTGGTACAACTAAAGTTTAGCAAATAAAAATTACAATACAAATTAAGTTAAATGATTTTTTCCTGCTAAAATGGATCTATCATATACTATTACTCAGTCACCTGAATATATTATTTGATTTATGTCTTATCTAAAGTGGGTAAAGACTTGATGCATCTCAGCTTGATTGCTGGTGTGCTATATGAAATTTGATGCTTGAAATATCTCGATTGGGTGTCATGCATTTCGCACTTCAATTTATTCTTGTATATGGTGTGCAAACTATTGTTATTATTTTTAGAACTAATTATATCTACAGATGTGGAAAAACGGTATGGAATTTCCTTCGAGAAGGAGAGGGACAGCAGGGCGTACATGAGTGGTCCGGATCATGGAATCCATCCTTTAGCAAATGGGAATGGAAAGGGATGGAAAATAGAACTAAGAGAAATAGATCTTCCACCACTAGATTCTGTACCAAGAGTTTTTGTTTGATTTGTTCGGTATGATGGTGGTGATATCGGTCTATGAATGCCATGGGTGGGAGTTATCTTTATGTTGGATAAAATGTTTGTCATAAATAATAGGAGTTTTCTTTGCGTTGGATAAAATATTTGTCATGAATAATATTGTAGTTATAAAGTACTTATAAGAATGACCATGAAAAAAAGAGCTTAATTATGTTAATTTATTCTTTGAACATTTATTTTATTTATCATTCACATCATTTTGTCAATGCTGATGATCATTCACATTCAAAGTTAAAAATAAATGCATCAGATTTTCCCAATACTTAAGGATACCAACAGAAGCTAAAAACTATAATAGTTTATTTTAATGATTGATCGCATTATTTTTCACTACTTAGCTTTAATCATTTGTCGGGGAAAAAGTCCTCATTATGTGGTGCTATGTTGGTGTTTGTTTCTCGATGCTATTCGAAAATGTTCTGGTGTCAAATGTAAATTTTTTTTTTTTTAAATTTTCCTCTTATATTCCTTTTCTTATTTTCTTTTCATTTAATTTTTTATTAAAAACCAAAAAAAAAGTGATTACTTAAATCATGTGTATTATAGTTAAATTGATTTTTTTAATTCAAAATTACTTCCAACTAAATATAGAAAAATGTTTCTAGAGTTATTTTTTTATGTCCACTTTTTTGTGAACCTAAAATTTATGTTTGCCTGTAAATTTTTTTCAGAAAAAATGGGTGTTAATTTTTATTCAGAAAAAATATTTCTTAGAAAAATATCAAACGAGCATAAAAATGCAACGGGATTAATTTTGTTGGTTTCCAATTACATGAATTAAAAAAAGTTAAATAGAAATTCTTTCTTCTAAATATGATTTTTCCCTGTTCTAGTCCTCTTGGAAGCACTTGGGGAGAGTCATGTGGCAATTATTTTTGTGAGATCTCCAATCAAGCGAGTAAAAAGTTAAGCGGAATAAATTTTTTTTTTTTTTTCTAAAAGCCGTTTTTCCTCCTAATTTATTCACTTTTGATAGGAACTACTTGGAGAGAATCATGAAGTTGGTTAGCAATTTTTTTTCTTTGTTTTTTTTAAATTTAAACTAAATGGAATTGTGTGAGAACCTTATTAGTATGTACTTCAGTCTTCTAAACCGGAAAAGCTGTGTTAGATGCGAAGAAATAGCCATAACGGTGGTGTTGGGTTTTCTTCTAAAAGGCCTTTTTTAAAATTAAATGATGGATATCAAAAATGAGTTATATAAGTTGAATTTTGAAGTGAACAAATATTTTATTCTGATGTTCAAAAATTCAAAACTCTAGATAAAGCATAAAAAAGGTTTGATGCTGAAAGGTATTTTACTTTCTTGAGTCATATTAAATAATATAGAAGTTTGTGTATCTATTTTTAAACTAGAGTGGTGAATACTTCACGATGTCATGATGACTAATACTATAGTTTAGCCAATATTCTAATGAAGCTACTCAAATAAGAATATAGTAGAAGTAATGATTTATAATTTAAAGTTATTCAATATTTAATTTAGTTGGCTGGCTGCCTTCTTTCTACTTTGGTATTATACCTACTATTATTTAATAGAAAAATAAAGTAATATTAATATTTGTCATGAAAGAAGGCGGTATGTTTAGATCAAAAATTAAAAATTTTTGCAAAGTAGTTTGAACGTATCACAACGAAAGAGAGAGATTTTTTAGATTGTGTGGTAATAAAATCAAATAAAAAAGAATTTAGAAAATTCTTTTTCTCTGTTTTATATTGCTATGTTGTACAAGAAACATTATCTAGTGCTTTTTACCATCAATATACTCAGGCCTATTCTTAATGATGCATTGTCAAACAAAGTTTCTAAGAAATTACGTACAAGTAATACTTTTCTTTTTTATTTTTTATTATTCAATGCAATTTATTTATTTTTATATAGTTTCTTTTTATAATGATTTGTCTTGAAAAATCTTTTGATTTTATGGTTGGATCTAACCTGTCAAACCATGTAGTTGTGGTGCGTATAAATGAAAGAAGAAAATATAAATGATCAATCTTATGGGTAATATTAGTGTTAAGTATTAAAAATTTAGCCACAGCTATTTTTATCATTGGTTTAGTTTTTGTTATAACTTTAAAAATAGTTAAAAGATAGATGTACTCTTCATTATCAAAATCTTGTTAATGTCCCGAGTGTATAGCATTGCTATTGAATTTTAAATTAGATACACAGCCACAAAAGAAATAAACAAAAATAAAAAAAAAAAACTTTTCTTGGATTTTATCTTAGGTCATAATTACCTTTAAAAGAATTGATAAATGCTATGATGAGATCATCCAAATGATAACAAATAGACAATACAAAATTTTGAATTTCTTACCTTTTAAGAGGTATTGTATTGGGCACAATTTGTTAGGTAATAGAAAATAAAAAATAAAAAGAGGAAAAAAGTTGAGCTTCCTTTAAAATGCATAATATTTTCGCTTGTAAGAGGAAAAAATGCGAGTGCATCATTACTGGTTTTGCAGTGATGAAAGAAAAGGTGGTAATTGCCCCGCTATTCCAATCTGTCTTAAAACAGATATAAAAGAACCCAAAAAAATAAATACTCTAGAGAGCTTTTAAGTTTATAAAGAGATACCCCAAAACTTCAAAAAAAAAAAAAAAAAAAAAAGAAAAAAAAAGAAAAAGAAAAAGAAAAAAGAAAAATCTTTCCAGTTTAAAATTGAAATTAAGAAAATTAGAAAGCACTAATGAGGTCTATCATCCGTTGAGTTGTACTTCACCAACCGGTGGTCGCCATTCCTTTGACAATATTTCTGTAAAAGATCTTAACCAAATTAAAGAAGTTACAATGAAAGAAAATACACCTAAAATTTCATCCTTCAAGAAATCAAAATCAATTTAGAACCTTGGTTAGAGCTATTTATATGATCATATTCCAACATTCTTGCCATATTTATAAATAGTCCATCTCTTCTATTAGCTTACCCAGGATACAGATTTCCAATTTCATGCACTTTTTGAGTACTTATCAAGTTGTTCTCCTTCTAGGTGATGCATGCTCATTTGAAAGAGAAAAGACCGTTCAAATCAACAGATAAATCTTCTGAGCTGTGGATTTCATGTTATTCATTCAATTCAATACCAAATGCAGCGCATAAAAAAAATCTTTTCTTCGACGAAAACCTGATCAAAATTGTATATCGATAAAAATTTAACTGAAATACACAGGAAAAATCTTGGAGGTAAGTTGCACCTTAAGGTCCCTTCATTGAGCAAATGCCAAGGGTGATTTTTTCAGTGATATATTGGGGTTCGAAGGTCCCTGAGGTGCTGGATTGACAGACATGCCGTATCCAACGTGGGGACCTCCTTGGAAAGTACCATCAAAAGTGAGACCAAGAGGAGAAGAGAGGGGGTACAGCCCCCCCCAGCTCAGACTGCACTGAGAGCTAGTTGAAGCTGTACTCTCTCTCTTCTCCCATGGGTCTTGATGATTTTGCCTCCCCTTCACTGAAACCACCCTGGGATCCCTCCCACCCTTTATATAGGCCAGCCAGGCCAAGGAAGGAGGGATGCAGCTCCCACATCCGTCACCATCTCTAGGGAAATTTGAAAGAGATGGAACACCTAGCAAATGACGTGCCCAATAATTCAAAAGAGAGCAAGTTGAACCTTCCGTGTGATGTGATGGCTTAGTCTTAACCAAGAGACCTGTCCTAGCCACTCAAGATGAATGGAAAGCATCCATAACCGTCTGGCTCGCAACATCGATGTACACAGCTAACTGTAAAAAAATAATCAACCCTAGGAGTGAAAGCGTAGAGTAACCCTAGCCACACAAACGCAGCACACGGTGGAATATGTCGGCCAAGTTAAGTGCATGTGCTCTTTCTGGCCCTGGTTTTGGCCGCTTGCTCAGATCCACTAGCTGGATATTAGTGGGATGACTGGAGGTCAAGAAAGCGATGGCTCGGTGATGGCCTCGAGACTCTCTGAATGCAAGCATGGCACTTGCTGTATTGTTGCTGTTCTTTTGATGCAAGCATGGCACTTTCTCTGTTATTTTCTCAGTGATCTGAAGCTGAATCTTCGGTCATGCTTCGGTCACGTTGGAAGTGTAGATAAACTTTCGGCTGAACGTAGGAAGCTTAGGCTTGGCTTGTTCAAACTTACTGGAGGAAATACGTCGCGCTCAAGCCTCGTATCATCATTTGCTTAACTAGGAAATGAGCTAAAAATATTTATAGCCAAGTGCGTTGCGTGCATGCAGACTGGGTTTATACGGCTGAAAGGTCTAGCTTGGCTCTGTTTGATGAAAGCAGCTTGCGTAGGTGAAAGAAATGAATCCATTTGTAAGAACCAACAATAGATGATCTTGTGGGATTTGCTAGTGCGAAATATGTGGTCGTACATATTGGACAGGTGTATTGATGGATAAAATTTTTATCACATATCATCTTTTAAGCTTAAAGAATATATTCAATATCTAATTAAACCATCATCACCTAGTGTTTTCTTGTCTTGACGTGGATAAAGCTTAGATTATGGAAGATGTCAGTTGTTGTTGAAGAGGCCATTTTAACAAGTATCAATGGGTGCTGTTCAAGATTTTACGGTTCTTTATGCAGGTTATTAACTTTGTTATTAGTAGGTAAAGCTCCCACATATGATTCATCCTTCCCCATATCGCATGGCTGATAGCGTTCCCCTTGATCATTCTGACCCCTGCAGTATAACATGCCAGAATTACGGACTATTTAGACAGTAATAATTTATCGGTGTTGTAAGCCATATGATTGAAGGGATCAATCTATATCAGAACTACGTACAAGAGTCCATACCATTCTCTATTGGAACTATCCTATACGGAGCTTTTTTGCCCTGAAAAGTTATTATGGACCATTTTTAAAGATAAATAGTCATTTCTACTGCTAATTTGGGTCTCTCTTTAATCTTGTCGTATTCTTTATACGAAAACAATCATGATAAAAAAGAAAGAAGACTTTATGTAAATTTTCATGAGTGCTACTAAATTAAAGCTGGCTAAAGCTTGTGCAACTTTGTTATGACGCGGCGCTATTTCCGCGATACCAAAGGCATGAAATAAATTTTCAGATTATTTTTTGATGTTAGAATTTCATATTGATAAGAGAGAGAGAGAGAGAGAGAGAGGGAGGAAGAGATGGCCAATGGGGAAGAGATAAGATGAGTGATGAGTGGAGGGTAGCTTGGCGAAGAGATAAGATGAGTGATGATTGCAGGATAGCAATTGGCTGTGAAGATTCCAACTGATCGAGTCGAGTTCCTTCCATCAAGCTTGAACCCCCCGCAACCCCAACTTTCCAGAACACGACAAACAATGAGTGCTTTACCCCAGTGAGGCAGTTGGCTGTCACCCTCCCATATGAGTTACCTCTCCTTTAGCCTTGGGGGGGTGGGGGGGGGGGGGGGGGGGGGGGGGTGTGAACGTCCCCACTTCACATGGATCTCATCCGGGCGTCTCGTCTTCTTTCTTTCCCAATATAAATGCTTGCAGGCGAATAATTCTTAGCTAGGCTTATTGACGTCCATCCATCCTACCTCATAGGTGAGATGATGATCGATAGTGGAAGATTTGGGCCATGCATGCACGTGATTATTAGGCAATCCATATGGGCAGTGAGTGGAGATCAGTCCCTCTCCATTACCCACTGCGTATGCGGTGTCACAGTTTGCCACTGTTAAACAGCTTCTGTCGCCGTGCGAGTGGCAAAACCACGAGGACCACATGGGCGTGCTCAATTTTACTGCAATTTATATAATATCCTTCGTTCGAAGTTATCCAACTATAATGGTTGTACAGCTGAATATGACAACACCTATTGTATTCTTCGTGTGAAAAGAAGAACGACCATCATGCTAGAAGACATTTGAAATACCGCCTCCACCCGGATTAAATGGATCAGGAGGCACATCAACAGTTAACTGCTTCGTTTCTATCTTAGCACTACAGCAGAGTTGAATTGAGTTGAAACTGTTAGCATAGGTAGCTGACAATCCACCAGGTTTTGCATCTATATAGATATCAATGGCGTCTAGCTTTCATCCCCCTTTCATTCCTACAGTCTGGTCAATTTAAGATCATGTAAATTTTAGTTTGTCTCTACATATTTCTCTTTTCTTTCAAATATATGAAATCACCTTTTCATTTTCGCATCCTTTTGTAAATCAGTTAAGCCTTTTTTTTTTTTTTTTAATTTATCTTTCATTGCTCTATTTTCAATTTTTTATGAATGACTACATTTTTTTATTTTATTTTTTCTTATATTATCAAATATTTATCTCAATATTCTCATTTTATCCACTCTTATTTTGCACACATGTTGTTTTCTAATTATTTGATATTCTATATTATAAAGCATAACAAGTTGTATGACTATTCTGTAAAATATATTTTTCAACGTGACAATAATATTTTGTTCATACTTTTCTACTTTATTTAAATTACTTTAATCTTATAAATTATATACTTTTCAATTTTTTTCTTATAAATTATCAATCCTAAATAATGAAAATGATCACTTTTATAAATTTCATGACTCTCAAATTTCACTCCATCTTCATCTCTTTCTAATTTTGGTAAAATTTTACTTAACCTAAAATCCTTGAATTATCATGCACTTCTTCATTTTTTAAATTTGCAATTAAACCTTACCTGTATTTCATTCACCAAGACTATATACAACAAATATCATACAACAAGAAATATTTGCTTGAAAATGCCAAATAAGATCATTTATAACTAACATAAAAATATAAAGACTTAAAGAATATCCTTGATACAAACTTATTGTAATTGGAATCTTGCTAGTATTACGACAATTAATTCTCATATTAGTAACCATTCTATCATACATGTCCTTAATCATATTATTATATTTAATGGAGATCATTTCTTTTTTAACACCTATCATAAGATTTTTCAGAGATTTATTATCTATTTTCTCTAAATTAATAAATATGATATGAAAATATCAATTTTTCTCTATACTTTTTTATTAATGTTCAAAAAAAAAATGAATTTCACAGTCAACTTTTTTGATATAAAATCAAATTAGTTCTCTAATTTCTATGTTATATCTTAATATGTGTTTAACCGTCTTCTCCTAAAATTATATATAGCTCATAAAATATCATAATAGTTAGAATAATTTTGAATATTTTCTTTATTTTTATACATAAGTATTATAGTACTCTTCTATCCTTCATCAAGTATCTTTTTAGTATTTAAAATATTATTAAATAAATTAGTCAACTAATTTACTTCCACGCTACCTAAATACTTTAGGATCTCAATAACAATTTCATCAAGTTTAGCTACTTTTCTTATTTTCATTTTTTCATTGCCCCTTGTTACCCTAGTTAACTAAAATCAACAGGTATATTTAATATTTTATTTTCAATAGAATTAGCAAGACATCCTAAATCATCCATGTAACTTCTATTAAATAGTTCATCAAAATAGTTTCTCTATTGAATAGTTCATCAAAATAGTTTCTCTATCTTTCTAATAGCCTAATTGTATTTTAATAATGTACCATTAAAAATTTAAAGTTATGTCAGATTATGGAATAATTGAGTTAAACTAGAGTAAATAGGTTAATATATTTTATTCTAGAGTAAACTACTCCACCCTAGTTTACTCTAAGTTAGGTGGGAAATGTATCTCAACCATTTTTTTAAAAAAATTATATCAAAAAAAAAAATGTTTTAGAATTTGATGGGTTAAACTAGAATAAGTGGAATGAAAGGACCTTTATTCTATTTAGTCCTTCTTTTAACCTATAACTAAATGTAACCCAAGGATATATTTGATTAAAGAGTAAGTTTATTGGTTGATATGGCATAGAATAAGTGCTCAATCAACGGATGACATGTGGCAAGAGAAATATACTCATGCTAGAATAGGGATGCTATGAATGTCCATCACTCCGATCAAACTAAGACTTTAAGTGTCATAGGGCTCAAGTTAAAGAGATCAGCAAAATAAGTGACATAGCTCTTTTTTTAGCCATGGGCCATTTGCATCGCGAAGATTATCTTTGTCTTATGTTCATAAATTTTAGTATATATAAGCATGCCTTGCCCTACCACAAAATAAGGCTTTCTCTTATCATCGATCAATAAGACATATAGATGTAACATAATCGCCAATTTGGCAATCACAAAGAAATTGTGTCAGATATTACGTTAAAGTCATCCAATACTATCATTCCAATCATTGATGCCGCTTTGATGCCATAGGATATATCCTTTATGATATGTGCTTGAAAATTGTCTGCTTTGATCTAGCTAAAGTATCTTACCCTACACTCAAGTCCAAGGTGCTGATAACCTTCTTAGCAATGAAGCTATGGGTGACCTTAGTATCTATTATAGCGGACACCTGTTGCTTGTTGATCTCTATCTGAGTGAACATCAAGTTGGGACAAACTTTGTCTTTCACCATTTGAATTGCACCAAGTAATTATAGCAGTGCAACATGGTCAAGATCTTTTGAGGCACTCTAACCAGTGCCTCCGACCAAGCTATCCTTTCTCTTAATGCCTATATATTGTTGCTACTAGTAGGCATGAGCATTGCCCTTCCACTTGTGTCATTCTAAGTTTGCTATTTAATAAGAATCCATTGGCAGAACCCTTAACCAAGCCTTGATACCAACTGTTATAGTGCTGCACAAGGCTAAAAAGTTAGCAAAAATTTTGGTGTAAATTTTGAGTCATGTGACACTAAGTCTTTGAATCCTAGAAAACTTATTTAAGGTTTTCTAAACCTTAAGGAGACCAAACTCCTCAATTATAAATAAATAATAGGGGCCACTAATATGCAAGACTCTCTTTTTCTCTTTTCTGACTGATCGTTGATCTCTTCTTTCTTCAAATTCCTTGCTAGCTTGAGTCTTGGAGGGTTCTACTAGAGAAAATCTCAAATCCTTTTGTAGGTTTTTTCCCTAATAGTTGATGTTCTCATGAGTAGTTGTTTTATCTTTACTGGTAGTTAGAGCCCGGATGAAACTTTAGATGGCAACACTAGTTAACTTAATTACTTTTTGATCTATTTTATTTTAAAATAAATTACTCTATCATATAAGTTTCAGTAGTTTATTTTCTATTATGCAGAAAAGTAGTTTTATTCACTTTTTCAAAAAACACTTTTATCTTCAAAATAAATAGAGAATATTTTTAGCATTTAACATTTAAGCAAAACAAGTGCAATAAAGAAGTCTTTATTCTTTTTAACCTTCGAACCTGAAATAAACTTTCTTGATACCCAAGTTGAGCATATTGGAAATATATTATTTGAAATTTTCATATGATTTTATTTTATAGATGTGAGGATGAAAAGGATAAGTTAGAACTAGAGAATTTTGGTATGGATAGAATAAGTAAGTTGGTTGGTACCAAACTGTTATCATGAGTTTGTTTTGGGGTTGCAAAGACCAATTAGATTTAAGATTGAGTTTGGTTAAGATTTAAGACTTGCTTGATCTAACTTAGATTGATAGGGGCATAATCTGACTTGATGTGTACTAATTAAAGTTTCAAATTGCATGATGCATTATTGAAAATTATACTATTAGAGAAGAAATTGGCTACATTCACACAAATTCATATTGCTTCTAATCACGTATTATAATGTTAATGCATAAAAAGAAATTAATTGTAAACTATCATAAATGAAAATTATGCAATCTAAAAATAAGGCATAATTATGATGGAAGTCTTAAATCGATGATTTAAACCGTTGGATGTGATATACTATTTCTACATTTTTTGAATACTAAAATTCATATGGTTTAAAGACTTCTAACCTATGTATTAAGTAGTTAAAAAGAATATATATTATTATCATTTTATGTGATGGAAGTCTCTAAATCATATTTTTTTAAGTATTTAAATATTTTAGAGGTAATAGATTATATTTAATATCTTGGATTATCAACATGGTGTTCCATGGTTTGATATATACTTACTAGATTTGAGTGGACGATTCACTCAAGTTTAGCCAGATCAATCTCTAATTATGCATCATAAGTATTAGATGTCAAACAAAAGTTGTTGGAGAACTAACACTAATGTTGCAATTAAACCTGATGATGGTAAACTAATAAAAAGCATATGATGAAGACACGTGGAAAAATGGTATATGATAAATGGCAAAATATAATATCCGAATAAGTCAGCAGGCGAGAAAGGTCCAACATCCAAAAGCCAGGACCTGATTGGCCAAAACTATTTAATATGGATTATCTTATATGCTTCAAGAATTAATCTAAATATAAAGATCAAGAAATAAATTCAGAATTCGAGACCTATTTGGCCAAAACTATTTAACCTGGATTACCCTAGATGCTTTAAGAATTAATCTAAGTATAAGGATCAAAAAATAATTTTAGGCCACTCATCAACAAGAAGCCTAACCCACAAGTTAACTTCATTAACCCATCCCAAATGTTTATAAATAAAGGATCAAGATCTCCTTTCAGGAGGGTGAGTTATTTATTTCTCTCCTATACTTTCTTCATTTTCTCTCTTCTTTCTTTTTAGCTTGCTTATATATTTTTCTTGATTATCGTTACTGATTTGAGCATCGAAGAATTTATTCCTAAAGAAAAAAAATTTGGAGACCTCTGACGTAACTCTTGTTGAGTACAGTTAATCAAGAAGAGGAGCAAGAGATGGCTCTTGGGTTGAGTTTGTGCTTTATTAGGTTCTGAATTAAATAAATCTCATTCGTTGATGTAGAAATCAGAAAAGCATCAACAAAACCAAGGGATAGGAATAAATATTCCAACTAAAATGTCACCTCAAGCTATTTTTGGATAGATCTAGCCTACTATATGGCTTATAGATTAGGTTAATCATATATATAAGTAGAGCCATACATTTAAAAATATAAACAGAGCCATAATAGTGTGTCTTCATTAATTAATCTGACCTACGAATCATATGGTAGATCATGTCTTCTATGATTTGATAGAATTTGTTTGAATTGAACTCGAATTCATCCTAGATCCAGTCTTGTGCTAAAAGGTTTAAGGAGTACTTAGGCCATGTCGCAACCTTTAAACGTGCAAAATGACGAAGGCGACTGCTAAGATATCGATCAGTCATGGCCAAAGGGCTAGGCGGGGGTCTCCCTCGCTTTCCATTCTTTTGGTTGGGCTTTGATGACTGTGCTAGTTTCAACAAATAAAACAAAGGAACATCTATCACCACTTGTCATTGATGGTTTATGCTGATCGATTTAGTCAGAGTTTGTGGACCATCTCTCATGGCAAGATTGACTTATCTAAGGAGATTAGGTTATCATCCTCGAGGCTTGTGCTATAATATTTTTGGTTGTTATAAACTGATATTGTAAATAATGAGATGAATTTTACCTCTGCAATTGTTAAGAAGGATTTAATATCTCTTTTACTCACCTTTTTTTTATAAAAGATAAAGAAAAAAAAATTTTTTTTTAGAGGCATTCAACATTTTAAATTATGCATATCTAGATAGCAAAAAAATAAAAAAAAAAATTTACAATTCTCATTAAAATTATATATGGCATAAATTTTATACCGTAAAATGATGTGCATATTTGGATAAAAATTATATAAATATATTTTTTTATTATAAATATATATAATTTATTTATTTATTTTTTTACTGCTGCTGTAAAGTATGAAATTTTTGAGACATTAAACGTGTTTTGAAGCTTTTTTTTTAATTATTTTTTATTAAAAAAATAGATACATGGGTATTAAATATCTTTTAACAAGTGCTTCAGGGCGTCCATCGATAAAACCCTTACCGGAAGTCTAAAAGATGAAAGTAGTTGATAAAGACATGAAACGGATGAATGATTGGCCACAATGAAGAGAATTGAGGCTAGATATTTCCAAAAAAAATATTATAATAATAAAGTAGCTGAACCATTTCAATCACATCTTCCAAGGTACGACATGCTACATCAACAATGATAGGTTGGATGGTTGCAAATTAGCAGTAGGGTGATGTGCACTTCCGCTATGCTGCGTTATTAACAGCAATCGCTTTTATTTTTATGTTAGAGCTGCTTTGAAGGCAAAACGTTTATATTTATGTTAGAACTGTTAGGAACGTATAAATTTTCAAAGAGTTAATTTATAAAGACAACGATGAAACCCCAACCTATTATACATTTAAAAAAAAGGGGGCACCACTAGGCATGGCACATGGCACAAAGCGACCAGTGTTTTATACAAGTGCTTTTGCCTGCATGTTTATACGAATATAAGCCTATGCATTCCTGATACAATACTTAATTCACAATGCTGGTTAAAGCCTTCCAACTGCAGCACGTAACCATACATGCAGGAAAGGTGATAACTCTATAGTTTTCTAACAGTTTTAGGGTATTATCGTCTCAAATCTTACATTCAATGGAGCCCAGATGATAGATGAAAAGGTGATGAAGCGTCAACGAGCACATTACCCCTCCAAGGTGTTTAGATACAGTGATCCTCTTGAACTGCCATGCAAGGAGTACAACCTCCTTGTAGGGCACTAGATGTGATTCTATAGTTTTACAGTTGCCCAGGATTTGTTGTGGAATGAATTAGGAATTGCTGATAACTTTGAGGCATTTGACATCCAGCATGAGGGCTATTTTGAAGCCCACTGTTATGGCCTCGTAAGTACCTGATTATGCTTTCAAATCCAACTAATATGCTACAACTTTTGGAGGCATGAGTGACTTGCTTTGATCTCCGCATCGATAATGGGGCTTAATCCCTAGCTAGTGGTGTCAGATTGAGTAGATTATCTACCAGCATCTCTAAACTTTGGCTAGCGTAGAGAAAAAAGAAAGTAGAGACTATATTGAGGAAAAGCTAAAACTAGTTGATTATATTCTTCATATGGCATATGTGAAATGAGAGGAATTCAAAAAACTTTTTCAAAAAGAACACATCTTCAACATCAGTTCTCATAAGATTATCACTAGTTTTATTTGTTGGGTAATTTTTTCTCCAAAAGTGGTTGGACTCTCATAAAAGTAATCATAACTTTCTTCTAAATTCTTATGGTTTTAATAAAATGTGCTCTTGAGAAAGTCCTCTTCCTTCATGATTATCTCAAAAAAAAAAAAAGAAAAAGAAAATGATATAGTGACTTGCTTTGTTGACGGACCTATCAAAGTGGAGAATCCTGGGATGGCCGTCCTATTTGACTAGCAAAATCTCTTTATCTATAAACCGATTGTTGATCTCTTCAGCTTTAGGGAGTGGGAGACGTACAAAATGGTTAGTGATAGCCTGCCCTTTTTGACTGCTTTCTATATGGAAAAAAAAAGTGGTCAAACTCAGTTAGCATCTACTACCTTGCAAACCTACTGGAAATGGTTGGCTTATTTATTACATATTCAATTAGATCCATCCCATATAAAAAGGTTCACTCAATGTGTGAGAGAGTAAAGGTTGAGTTTTTGAGAGGCTCAGACTACAGCTGATCATGTCTTCTCCATCTTTAAATATTTATTTTCATAAACACCATTGATCTACTCAAATAGTATACTGCTCTTTCCTTATTTTCATTGTCCAATTGAGCAAAGACCGCTCCTTTTGACTCCTCACTTGTAGCAATGTAAAGTAGAAGCAATCAATAATGTAGAGGGGTTTGGTCAATGCCGCTTGATTTCATCCAAGTCCTTTAGACATTGATCATCTAATGTTACCCCTCCTTCTAGAAGTTAAATAAAGGTTTGATTCTTCTCAAATGTCGGCATGTGAATCTTATAATGAACTACAGTCATCCAAAAATCCTTCTTAATTCTTTGTGATTCTTAGGAGGAGGCAACTTGACCATCACCTGAGCTTTAGCTAGATCAACAACAATTCCTCTTTTACTCACCATAAATCCCAGCAACTACCCAGTTGAGACACCAAATACACACCTTATAGGATCGACTAATCCTTAATTTGTAGTCTCTTGATCTTTGCAATACCCTCCTCAGTGCGTTTGTATGGCTGCTCTGGTTTTAGAATTGGTCAATATATCGTTGAAATGTACCTCCATGCAGTCTTGTATCATGCCATGAAAAATTGCCATATTGCTTGCTCTTTGGTGAGTAGCTCGAAGGGGTAGTGAAGATGTCTTTTCTTCATCTTCCTTGCCAAGTCCAAACTGGTGATACAACAAGAAACTATGCATAATTGGCATCATTTCATGGCCTGCAATATTATCTGTCAGAAGATTTATGTGAGGGAGTGGAAAATCTCCTCCTTTGAGAAAAACAAATATCTTTCTGGACATTTCATTTTGCAAGGATAAGGAGGAATTGGGAATCCAAGCCATTGACGTTGATGATAACATAATAAACTTCTTTTTTGTAAACCTCATTGCTTTCGAGCAATGTTACTCATTACGCCATATTCTTGAATGACCTCGTCAATACCTCAAGAGATGTTCAGTAGCTCTGCTAGGAAAGGATCATTTGTCGGAATCTCGGTGATGATGAGAGCATTGCAACGCTCTTCAACAAACCAGATAAAGGTGTTACACATAATGCTCGGCAAAACTATCTTAATCATGTGTATAAATACTTGAATACTTACTGCCAGTTGACATGCTATAAGTGGCGTGGCAACCTTGTGCACGACTATTTCAGCAATCCATGGGCATTCATTTCATGAATAGCAGCTGTTCTACAAACTACCTATGCTGTTTTAGGTTACTACAAAACGTTAACCAGCAGCGATGACCATTGTCCTAAAAATAGCATGGCTAAGTCAAGCATTTGATTTCTGTTTTCTAGTAATGAAGAAACAAAATTCCGTTCAGCTCTTCAAGGCTGTTAGCTCTGTTATGGTGTTTGATTGGGTGGTCATTATTCTTGTGCGATTTGTTTAGTCTCTGGATTATAGCTTTTGTGTTGAGTCACTGTACCACCTTGGATTACCTCCTCATCAGGGCCCTTGGTAGTTCAGGTGTGGTTACCTCTCTTTGCGAGGGTTGAGCTATTATTATAAAAGGATCTATGACGGTCAGGGAAATAGAATGGAAAATGACTGCTCCATGGTTTACATCCATCCATATTTTTAAAAGACTGGACTACTTCGAAAGAGTACGCAGGTGTTGGATGATGGGGTTCGAAGAGTTTAAATTGAAACACATCTTTAAGAAAAGCAAACTTTCTGTTATGTGTTAAAAAACTAAATAAAAAAATTTTGCGACAAAATTTTCTGCCCCAAGGTTTTTTTTTAAAAAAAATAATGAAAAAACTTTTAACAGCAAGAACATGAGTTCTTGGAAGAAGGCACGGACTGCTAGGATGGGCAAAACTTAAAGTGGTAGGCAAGCCTCAATTCAAAGTTTTACTTCTGATGGAAGCACAAGTTTTTGCTTTTCCATCGATTGTGTCAGATAGAGAATTATTGCATCTCCCTGTGCAAAGGAACAAGTTACGTCAACATATAGCAAACAAATTTTTGTATGATTATAATCTTCTTTGGTTATGGTATCAATGTATTTCTTTGCCTAATTTATTAGACCTTAAATCGATTCTGATTATCTTCTCCTTGAGAAGGCATCCTAAGGCATACGATCTACTGCTTTGGCAATTGAGATGATGAAAAATACCTTCGAGACACTTGGTTTCTGATTTGCTTGATGGTGAAAATTTTGAATTACTTTGACTTCATTGATAGGCATGAGCTTCCAACATCTGCTGATACTTGGTACTTATGTAGTTATACCTGGGAACTTTGAACATATTTCCTTCTAACCACATCCATCATCTTTAATCTTTAATCTAGTTATTCTAATTTAGTAGGTGATTCAAGTAAAGCTACTTATTTTTTCCAAGCACCGGCACCTCTAGTTTTCATACGACATGACCACACCATCTGAGATCACACTAACATACATGTATAAAATAAGCAATAGCACAAGCAACCATGATGGGCTCCTCTCCGATTTCAAATGAAAGTGCGCCAGCTGTTTGTTTTGGATCCGACCCATAGTCCTTATCTAAGATCTTCACTCTGACTTCACCTTCTCACATTTTGGATGAACTCAACTTAAAAAACCGAAATTATAACTTTGATCAATCTACATGGTTTACCCACGGTGCTAGCAACCGGGACAGGCGTAAACTCTACCCAACCGAAGCTTGTTTCACTAACTCTTTACTTTTGCAAAGCTCATTACAGAAGGGTCATCAGCCACTGATCCCTTATGTCTATCTTCGAAATTCTATAGGATAATGAATGCACCACCGTACCTAAATTTACTTTCGCCCCCCCCTCTCTCTCTCTCTCTCTCTCCCAGAAGTTGTACGGAGTTGCAGAACCAAAGCTCAACAAAGACGGCTTACTATTCTTATCATTATCTCATTCCAAAGTATTCGATTGGGCCAAAAAGTATGGCATAAACATCTCGAACTTGGATCGATTTGTACATTTTCTCTTAGATCTCGAGAAGGGGAAAGCTCAGGTACACTAGCTTCTTCCCCCCTCCAAATCTTGTTCTCGTGTGGCATCATTGCAAATTATGTGGTCTATTGCTCTCATGCTCTTGTTTGCTTTAAGTGCAACCATGATGATCTATTGGGTCTCTCTTTTCTCTCTAGCTATGATGATCACTTCTGAGCCAACTACTTACCTTCCTATTCTTGTCGATTTGGAGATCATTGCCACTTGCTATGTCTATCATTAGCTGGAACGTAAAAGCATTCGGTGATCCAATCAAAAGACATATGGTTAAAGATTTCATTTCAAAATCTGGTTGCCTCTCGACCAGAATTCACGAATCTAAACTTTCAGTTGCCACATACTTCCTTCCGTCTTCAATTCTCTTTCATCTTACAACATTAATCGCTTGCCAGTGCTTAATGCTGTGAGTACATCGAGAGGCATTCTTGTTGGGTGGAATGGAAATAAATTCAAAGTAACCAATCATTTTTTGGGCAAATTCTCGGACAAAGTCTATATTTTCTTCAGAATATTACTCCTTTAAAACTCATTGCCGAATTCCATCCGTGATCTACATTAACATTAAAAAATACAGTCTATGCTGATACAACAATTCCCACATTCGTTTATGAGAGTAGTTTCTATAGTTTTAAATAGCACCATTTTTTGTTTGTGATGGTCCAGAAGAGCTTAGTTAAACTAGCCCTGGCCTTGCACGTGCATGCAATTATAACTCAAATGCTTCCATATAAATCATTAATGATAATTGCACCATAAAACATCATGAAATTGAAGAACATTGAAATGGAGCACGTTCATCCTTCTTAAGAGGTCCTTCCTCAATTTGCTCGAACCATCAAAATGACTCCACTGCCACATCTCTGCCTGCATCTTAATCATATATTTTCCCCTTTATGATTATAATTTACGACTAAACCATAGGGCCTAGGAAAAGAAACATAATGTCATGCAAATTGGATTATGTCAGAAGGTATAAAAGAAATCTAAACAATATTTGCAGAAGCATTCTTGAAGAATTAAGTGAACAGACACTTGAATTTGTTGGTTCTGACTCTTTTTCCCACGTGTATGCTGAGGATGTAGTCTCCCTCATTCCTTTAGTTGAACTTTAACCCTTTTTTTTTTTTTTTTTTAATGACAAGATGCCTGGTATTTGCAGTTTAGTTGTCATGTATGGTTGGCAATCAAATAATAAGAATTTTGAGTTGATCTTAATCTATTCTTGTGTTGGTATTTTGGATCAATTAATTATCAATGTACTTCCACCTCTAAATAAGCGTTTACAATAAATTTCTGTGAAAATATATTAACGTTGTTCATGGATATGATTCCACTGTTGATGATTTGGAGCCTGCATGCGGGTTCTGTAGGGACTTTGGATGGTTTTGAGTGACGACGATGAAAGATTTTCATTGCCTCCGGTCCTCTCTTATCTTTTCTTTATATATATATATATATTTGATTACATTTAAATATAGATTTAAATATAGTCAAATCTATCATCTTTTTTCATTCTTAAATGCATATATGATAAAAAAATTAAAAAAATATGATGGTTTCAAGATTCGTATGAATTTAAAGATGAAAAAAATGATCGAAATTATATTTGGATTCAATGCAGCCAAGCATATCTTTCCCTCTTAAATTCATATAGTTTATGAATTTTAAAGATAAAAAAAATAAAATAACTATAAGATTTAAGGATAAAAAAAAAATTAAACTTTAAATTTAGCTAAATAACTTAAATTAAGTATTTGATATTCAATTATATAAATTTTAAAAAAAAAACTTGAATTTAATTAGATTTGTGTTAGACTATATAATTTTAATTTATAATTTTCAGTAGGTTAGATTTATTGCTAAAGCAGGTTCTGCGAAGCAAGCGCTCGGCCAGCCTGTAATCCCCTCCGTAAATTCGTGCGCACAATGATCAGCGCGGCGGGCAGCTCCCACTACCCGCTTTGCCTTCCTTACTCATTAATTTAAAGCAATTATCAACGTGGCGCACCACAATGACTTATAAAGAACCGAGCTATTCTATCCATTCTGCTCTTTCCGATGTGGGACTAAATAAACGGACGCGCATCTTCAACGATCCACGGAAATAAACCTTACGCCAGAGCTTTAACCTTCCCTATGGACTCTAAAAACTACAAATTTTCAAGATCGAACCATACAGATTTGCACGACTTGAGATCACTTATCTAATTTATCTTTCCATATAAGATTGAACAGACACGACTAAATCTAGTAGGGGAAAGAGTGAAGGAAGAATCGAGAATTAATAAAGCCATAATTAACCTCGTCGGCGATCAGCATCTTTTCTCCCTTCCTCCAAGATGAACAAAGTAGAGAGATTCAACGGGAGAGGAGCACTCCCGCGAAACCCAGAAATGGCCCAGAACAGACATAGAGCTTTGCCTTTTATACCATAGGCAAAACTGATAATTAGATTTTCTTTTATTTATAGTAATTTTTATGTAAAAATATTGATACAGTTGTCTTAAATGGCCCAGAACAGACATAGAGCTTTGCCTTTTATACCATAGGCAAAACTGATAATTAGATTTTCTTTTATTTATAGTAATTTTTATGTAAAAATATTGATACAGTTGTTTTGTATGGAACCTTTTTATAAAATTTCAATGTATCACAGGCTTAAATTCCTTAATTATATGTTTCTTCGTCTATCTATGGCGGCTGAGCGGTTAGGTCTTTCGTATATCCGCTAGCTGATGGAGTCCTGCATTGAGGAAGGCGGGAAGAGCAACGGCCAGAGGATTTGTACAGAAAACAAGTGGGGACATTGAGGATACTCTGTCTTGTGTTTAAACAGAGCATCACACAGATGAAATTAGGATCATAGTTTTGGTTTACATTAGACTTTCCTTATTAGTTCTATTGAATTCTTAATATCTCTCATCAAACAAAATATAGGGAAAGAATTCCTAATATCTAATATAAAAAATATAGAAAAGAAAATTTTTATAGTTGATTAGGTTTCTGCCAATATCTTAATAGACCTCTTATAAATCTTTTAAGAGACCTTTTATATTATGAGTTAGGTAGATTATGATTGGATGAAGGAGCGAAATTGAGAGTATAATAAACCAAAGATGAAACACTTTATATATTTATCAATATTTTATTGTCATGACTATTTCACGTGCACTCATGCAAATGATGTGAGCAGTGGTTGTGAAAAATTTTAAAAAATAAATCCAATTCTGATAGCAGGCTCGTAGATATGATTTCGATGCCTTTTCCAATAGTGTAATTACATATCGTCTAACAAATAAATTGAGAATCTAAATATTCAACGTAAAGAGAACTTCATACTAATAGTATATATACAAATATGATAAAAAGTATTTATTTATACTGATTATACGGAGTATAATATATGAGACTCTTATGTCACATTGTTGCTTCTCTCTCCATAATATTAAAATATTTTAATTTTATTATTTTGAAATAAAGACACAAGAAAATTCACCTTATAAAATCACATGATTTGTTTGTATAGCCTGAATATCTTAATTTTGCACAGAAACCCTTCGCTTTCCCCCTTGATTATTTAAAGTGGCCAATTATCCATGATTCAACAGTAGATGGAATGTTTGGCCTAATGGCATTTTCATAATTTTAGTCTAAAGGAACTATTATGGAGCAGTGGATAGTTGAGTTTCAATTTTCTCGTTCCTTCTCTCACCCTTCCCTCGCTTGAAAGCTCCGATATAGCTTCTTTTCGAAGGGCATACTCTTGAGAGCTCAAGTAGCTTGTTTGCCCTCATTTTGTCTCTCTTGCACTTCTCTATTTCTCCCCTAAATCTCTTAACACAAAACCTTGATTCCATTGGTCTCAGATTGTACACTTTGTTTCGTTGAAACCTTCATCTTCTATCTCCCCATGATTTCCTTCCCATGATTTCCTCATTCTATATTACTACTGATCTTGATCCCTTCCTCATTTTGATATGGATGCATTGAGGCATTGTTTAGGTGAACCAACGACATGAGCTCCTCTTCTTTCCTATCAACAAGCTCCTCCTTTTTTGCTTAACCTCCGCCTTAAAGCTTTGAATCTATCGCAACCCTCGATCATGAACTCGGTACAGGAACATCGCAATACGATCCTATACTCTTAAAGTGAATCCTAAGAACATACAAGATTTACTAAACCTCAACATAAGCAATATCATGAAATCATCTGTAGAAGCTAAACTCATATATCTCAAAATACTATCACAGAGTCATCACGCTAGTACATAAAAATCTAAATGTGAATCTATAAGTACATATCAGATATCTACAATATTAAATGATATAGAAAAACTATACATTAATCTCACTCCTAGTGCCCAATGCCTAAGCCTGGATCCAAGTATCATCCTTTGAAATATGATAATGGGAGAAAATAATGAGCTAAAAGCTCAGTAAAAATTCTACATATACCATCATGAATATTTCAAAAAAATCTTGAACAAAATTGTATAACAAAATAACTTTTTATAGAAAGTAACATAACAATTCATGAAACTAGCTGCAACATCATAAAACCAATCAAATACCAATATAAACCACACCAAACACCAAAATTATTAACATATCCATATCCACATCATAATCATCTGTATACTGAAAATACATACTGATAACGTTATGTCAGTAGTCTATATTTAACAACCTAATCTGGTGATACATACATGCACAGATTGGATCCCATACTAATGCCCAGTATATTAAACTCAGTCAATAGTCTATGACTGGTTCTATATCGACTCTTGGCCTTTGGCCCTCATTCGACCTTTAGCCTTCTCCCAATACTACCAGTCTAGTTCAATCTTGTCAGAATTAGTATCACGTATTAATAGTAAACATCAGATTCTCAACCATTCATGGCATTGGACTAAGTCACTTTCATATAGATCAACATACTGACGATGCATACCGATAAATCTCATGCCAGTAATCCATGTCTAACAACCTAACTTGACGATACAAACGTATATGTTGGTTTCCATACTAGTGCCCAACGTATTAAACTCAATCAATAGTCCATGATTGGATATACACTGGCTCTTGGCCGAAGCCCTCTTTCAGTGCCATTGATTTAAGTCAATTCTGTTAAAACTATACGACGCCACCATTACCACATCTCAGTGACTAGTCCATATGCCCACATCATCACATCGCATGTTCATCCAAGCCATAATCATACTATAACTAAAATAATATATCTCAACATATACTCATATATCACAAATCAAAACCCAAACTATTTCATAACCAAAATATTATACCAAAACATATATAACAACTTCACAAATAAACCATCATGCACAATTAAAACATGCTGAGAAATCCAGCAATAAATTTATGATATATGCAAGCATGCAACATATGAAACATATTGCATAACAACAAGTTTAGAACTCTTACCTTGTGTCACTAATCCCACAGTCTCCTCAATCAGATCAAATCAATGATCACTTATAATTAACATAAATAATTAAAATTACTATTTTGCCCTTCCTACATAGACTTAACTAGGTTAATTATAGCTTAATTAAATCATTTAGCATTTTATTTAATTAATTTACTATAAGAACTACTAATTAGCTTATTACCAAATTAACCCTTATTCCACCAATTACTAACCTATGCTTAATTACTTTAAAATTAATGATTAACCACTAACTAATTAACATTTTAACTAGCAATTTGACTTACCTTAGCTTAATTGGGTCACTAGAGAATTAATTAAGTTATTAAATTATTAGGTAGGTTACTAATAACCTTAACTAGAGCTTAATTAGGTTATCCCAACTCAAATCAAATCCATTTTTAATCCAATATAATTAACATTTTGATTAATTATAAAATTAATTTCAGCAACTAATTCAATTCTTGGCTAAAAATTCTAGGTTCTAAGTCAAAGGATTTAGGCTCAAGAAATAATGTGGTTCACTATTTAAATGGATTGAGTCCTACGATCATGAGCCTGATCCACTTGAATCTAGCAAGTTTCAAGCAGCAATGCTTTTTGATCCTACCTAAATAGCCCAAAATCCATTAAAATAAAATATAAATTTCTTTGGTTTAGTCTAATTCATATGGGTTTAAATCCATCACATTTTATTCAATCCATTCTATATTAATTGATTCAGATCAATTAAACCAGGATAAATAGATTAGTTTGAGATTCTTGAGTCAATGAGATTAGTTTCAGATTCAATTAGGTCTACTATATTAGACTTAATTCATTTATTTAGCTTTTTAAACCCTTGTGAATTCCATAAACCCATTGATCTTTGGTTGACCCAAATTAAATAACTTAAAACCCATTTACCTTATATCAAAGAAGACACTCATTCTCTTCCTTCCATCTATCCAACACCTTCATCTAGCCTCCATCCTGTTCCCATCAAGATTCAAAGAATGGATTTCACCTTAAATCAAACCAGCATGGCTAGATCAAAGATTCCTTGTTAGGATTCCGGCAAAGTTCAAGAGCCAACAATGGCTCTAACCAACACATAAATCTCTCAACCATACCTTTAAGCAAAATAAAGAAGAGTTTGGAACCTATCTGATAGTTGCTCGGTTACCAATAGCAATGACCAACGGTGTTTTAACGTTTCTTTCAAGCTCCAATGACCATTTTCCACCATTTGACTCAATTAATCAGCTAGGGTCAATCTGATCTCCAGTGAGATCCAGCAAGACTGCAACTAGGCATCAATCCGATCTCCAGTGAGATTCGGCAAGATTGAAGCTAGACTCGGCAAAGTTTCAAAAACCAAAAGAAGAGAAGAGAAAAGGTAGAGAAGAAGAGGAGGAGGAGGAGGAAGAAGGCTTGAGTTTTGGATGATTTAAATTATCAAAATGAAATGCTTCCAGATATTTATAGATAGGGAATAAGACAATTTCAAGGTTGTTAGAGTTTGTTAATTAGTTAGAGGATTTGTTAGTTAGAAAATTTGTTAAAAGTTATTAAAGAGTTTGTTAGTTAATCAGTGGAAAGATTATAGAGTTTAACTAACAGAAAAAAAAAAATCATTTTGATGGAAGAAGAAAGTGGTTTGAAGAAAAATGTAAGCTATTAAACTTACTGCATTGAGTTTTAAAACTTCTAGTTATAAAAAAATTAAATCAATTATTTAAACTAGTTTAAGCATTACAGACTCATCGCTAGCTAGACTACATCGAGGGAGAAGGTAATGATGAACGTAGAACAGAAGAGACGGGTGTATATGAAGGCAAGTCAAATGCATATGATTATTAAATGTACATCCTTAAAACTTGCAACAATTTATAGTAGAACTAAAGAGCTTTTTCCTTTCTTTCTTTTCCTTTTTTTTTTGAGATCGTCAGCCATGTTGACATCCTTCACTCAAGTGGGAAGGTGATGCGTAAATAAAGTAGAAGGAACGGTGAAGGTGTCGTCAAATACTTGAATTTCATACATCTCACGTTTCTTCTAGTTATCAATGCTTGTAATTGTGGTTGCACTTTTGAGGTAACAATTCAGGAGGGAGTTAAACTCGAGAGGGCAAGACAGAGATAAATGGTTATTAAAGTTGGGGTTATTTCATGAATCTGAAATAGAATAGAAGTGTTAGGAAGAAATACTGTAATGGATGGAAGGCAGAAATGTTACGTTGATATAGATAAGTATGACTTCAAGGAGTTGTTGGACATAACAGAAATTAGCAAAAAGGAACTAGATGAAGTCCTGTAATTTGGCATGTGTATAGGCTTATCAAGACTAGATCATTTACAAGGATCAACAATGACCAGTAATTGATGAGTATGTTTGGGATATACAAGGATGTGAAAAAGATGGAGGTTTTTGTCACCGTAGAGGACATTGTCGGTTCCTCGAATCAACCAAGAACTATCCAAGCAGCTAGAGAGCAAGCTGTAAGTTGGCAAAGAACTAGTAGGACTGCAAATCCATTTCAGGTCACAAGTGATGCTCAGTAGTACAAAGCTATTGGGACTGCAATCCATTCTTGATAGGGATTGGATGGTTATAGTGATGATGGCATGCAATACTTGGATGCAAGGTCACCCAACATGGCCAATGGAAATGAAGTGGATGAAGAAGACAGTGATACTATTAAGTCAGAAAATAGCCATCATTCCCTCCAAATTAGTTCAGAAAAGGAAGATAGAGGACTTTAGGGGGAGCATATAGTGGACATAAAAAGGAGGTTAGGGTTCCATTGTCTTAGTCTTTCTATCAGACAGGAACAAGGGCTTGGACATTGCAGTCTCAAATGTGCCCACCTTTCCCCCCCTCACCACAGCAGATCACAAAATTTGCACACAACATTTGAATGCTAACTTTTAAGAAGTTATTGGGGATTTATTCAATTTGATACTGCTGCTAGGTCATTCTCTCTTGCAATATTTAACAAGCAGATGAAGTTGGAGGAAAAGAGTGTGCCAGCATACAAGTCCATGATGAACAAATTGTGAGCATAGATGGAGCACAAGAAAATGTGGAACTTCTTCAAAGTGCCATTACATCACAAATAACCTATCCAAGTGCTTTAATGCATGGATTGCTGAGTCAAGGTATCAACCAGTCATGGACTTGTTAGATGTAGTGAGGGAAAAAGTGATCGGCAAAGATGACACTTAGGAGAAGAATGGCAGATCAATAGAAGGGTGCAGTAATTTCTAAAGTTGTGCAGTACATAGAGGGTATGATGAAGGGGTCGGGGGACCATAATGTCAGAAGGAGGAGTGATTATAAAGCTGAAGTAAATAGGCCAGGAGGTAGCTGGGAAGTGCCCTTGAATGAGAGGAGGCAAACATGTCAGCAATGGCAGGTTAGTGGGCTGCCCTGTGTACGTACAGCTGCAATTATTAGCAATATTGAGGGTGCAACTGCATCGATAGCTACTTTACTGTTGTCAAATATATATAAGGTAGCATATGAGTTACAAGGAAATCCATTGCTAAATGAGATGAACTGGAACATGGTGGACCTAAGATATAAAATCATTCCTCTTTTGTTTAATAGCAAGCCCACTAGAAGGCCAATAGAATCAATGTTTCCAATGAATTCCAATGAAACTTCAGTAGAATCAAGGGTCCCAAGGAATGAAACTTCAAGGAAGCACAAGTGCAAGCAGTGCAGGGAGTATGGCCATCATGCCATGACATGCAAGAACCCGGAAGCTCTAGCACCCACAGATGTCTCCTGGACTGAGACTGCTTCTACGGCTGCATCCTCTGTCCCCAATCTTGGTAGCAGGTAAATAAAATAATTAGTTAGGGATATTGTTGCTATGATCTCTATGTGGTTGTTATAAAGATTATGTCCTTACTTCCATTGTGACAGCATGATTCTTATAAATTGTGTTTTGAACTTGACTTTGGACTGTGTTTTTCGGACCCAAGGAAGGCTAATCAGATGCACCAGCTGGTACAGCTGTTAATGTGCCTCCAAGGGGCAAGGGCAAGGAGTCATCCAGCTATTAAGAACATTTACATGCTTCAACACATTTTGGTCTGATACCATTAATTTTTTTCTGGACTAAAATAAATTTTTGTTTCATGTCAGGTTACCTGGGAAGCAATTTGGAGCTTCTTTCCATTTTGACACTCATGTTTGTCAAGTTGACAATGAATAATTGGTATACATTTTGGTAGATGATGTATGGAATTAGACCAAAAGATTGTATCCTGGAAGCTTATTTTGGATGTTTGTATGGTTGTATAGTTGGAATCTGCTGTAATTAACTTGTAGAAGCTGCTACCTTATTGACCATACTTTTGGTTAGGAGGCTTTAATAATGTATAGTTTGTTGGTTCTTCCCTATTATTGTAGCTGTAGTTCTGTGTTGTCTGATTTGTGAAATAACTAGAGACTTCCTCCTCTGTGATGCGGTATTCTCATATTGCCCCTGATGCCTTGTAAAAATGTCCACTAAATGCTGAAACGTGGACCATGAATGGTGGTTGTGAAGATGTGGACAATATATGTGATTTGATGGTGTGAGACCAATGTGATTTATGTTGAAAACTCTTCTAATCTTGTAGTTTGACTTCATACTGTAGTGGGAGTCCAATGCGTGTTTTGAGAAGAGAAGCCTGCTGAGCCCCAGAATAGTATATGCGTTGTTCAAGGTTTATCCTTCAAAGTGGCCGTAATTTTTGAATTTGTTGGCATCTCTTAACTCCGAAAAAGAGGAGGCTGCTGGCTATTTTTGTGTTGATGTTGAACATATGAGAGGAAATTGACCAGAGGTAGCAGATTTTGCTAACTAACTAAACTAAACTGAGAAAGGCCAATCGCATTGCGACTATACCTGAACAAATACAATGTTCATTAACTTGCTGTTAACGCAACTTTATCATGCATGCATTTGAAGATAAATCCTACTCAAAACCCTCGAGAGAAGAGGATTTCGTTATCCAAATATCGCACTTTTCTTTCTTATGCCACCCGATAAACCGAGCAAGTTGGTACTTCAAGTCAACCGTGGTAGAGAGAGCGGGCAAAAAATTTGCGGTGTCCCTCTCCTCCAACTGGCAATTTCTTTTTTAAAATGTAAATTTGGGGGTAGGTGACCCAGATTTATTAGATAAAGATATTTATGAGGACGAAAGAATGCATAAGATTAATAGTCAAACAAGGTGAAGAAACATTTCAGAGTACTATGGCTAAAGGACACCCTCCCATTAGCAAGGCAATCCCAAGTTTCAAACGTAAAAAGGATTTTTGTGATAAAGTAATGGCCATAGGGGACTTAGCTGAGAATTTTATAGAGTTTTTCTCTTTTCATATATGCCACTGGAAGGAAAGAGCAATCTGGTTCCAAGCCAATCTTTAAGATTTAGGAACGTATATCTTTTCTTTTTTTTTTTGTTTTTTGTTGTCTCCCTTCAAGAAGTCGACACATATGATGAGGGTTTCTTGGTTTGGAGACAAGATTAATACATGAGAAAAGAAAAGACTAAATAGAAGTAGTGAAAGTGCAAGTGAACGGTAATAAGATATCGTCTTCCATAACGCATCGTAGAGAAAGCAATCAAAACCAGTCCTCGAGTCCTTTTTGGCTAAACCCTCTCCCATTTATACCTTATCACATAGAATCAATCAAGTAAAAATTTTAATTTTATTAGAACAGCTGTCTTTTAGATTACACGATAATACATCCATAAAACACCGCTTCAGCTTATAAATTTATATGAACTAATAAATAGAATACCACTTTTGCTTATCAAGAATATACTAACAATTATTAACAACACAATAATCCAAAATTCTCAACTTTCATTGTATAATTTGGTATATTGCCATTATGTAATGCTCACCTCCTAATTAGCATACAACAAGATCTTAGTCCTTCACCATCCAGTTGCTTAGGAACCCATATCCCACAAGACCTATCAGCCCTGATATTGCCTTTTACTTGATTTTTTTTTTTTTTTTTTTTTTTTTTTCTACTCATCGGATGCAGTATATTAACAGAGGTTGGTTTAACTGCCCATGATATCTTGAATGAGAATTAGGAAGAAGAATGCGAGAGGACAAGAATGATGCAATAATTAATAAAGCAAATTATTATACATATTCGGCTAGAAAGATGAAATCGCCTTTTCCATTATTTGAAGCTTGAACTCTACCTTTCACAGAAGGAGCTCAATCAAAAAATAAAGAAAAGAAAAGAAAAGAAAATGTTAAAACAAAGATCCAACCGATTCATTGACGTTGATGTAAAAAAAAAAAAAAAAGAAAGAAAGAAAGAAAGAATATTATTAATATATTCAATTAAAATAAATAAAAATATTTATTGATACCTGCCGTGAAAATTAAATCCGAAGAATCCGCCGAAGGTAGCGACATAAATTCAATAGCCAGCAGCACACCCAGAAGAAAACACCAAAACAAGCGCCCACTTCGCCAGAGGAAAATCCATCCCCGCCGCCGTGAGAGGCGCGACACCCGAACCGTGTTGTCGTAAAGCGTCCGAAGACATTCAACCTCGGGTGGGACCCACCGCGGGTTGGTCCCACCCGAGGTTGACCTCCTTGCCAGTCCGCCCAGGGACGCCACGTGGGGTCCATTCAAAACAGCCCTCGCTCGCCCGGTCGCTCTACCCTGCGTCCCCTCCTGGACCCCGCACCCGC
Organism: Metroxylon sagu; assembly: GCA_017589505.3. Lineage (NCBI taxonomy): Eukaryota > Viridiplantae > Streptophyta > Magnoliopsida > Arecales > Arecaceae > Metroxylon > Metroxylon sagu. Next base: position 1,032,986 of record JACVBY030000586.1, read on the forward strand.
CGTTGCTTCCCCGAAGCAACCACTGCATTCTCCGTCCCGTCCCATTAAACAAACCCAACTCCCCCCATGGAATCATTCTTGCTTGCTCCGTAGACGCTGTTCTGGTCAAACTTCTCTTCCCAATTAACAACGGCATAATTCCCATCGGCTCCTCGATCTCTCTCTCTCTCTCTCTCTTTTTTTTTTTTTTTTTCTTCCTCCTATGTCTTTCCGCCTCTTGAATTCCCCCACTCGTCTTTCCGCCTCTTCTCGTGCTTTTAATTACTTGTAGATGCCCTTCTCGCTTCTCCCTTAGATCCTTGTCTCGACCGAGTCCAGCGGCGGGGCGATGGAAGGGGAGCGGCGAGAGCCGGTGGAACTGAGGGCGCTCTTGTCGCTGGGTCTGGGCTTCGACCTGACCTACGATTTCCGGCTCCGGTTCGTCAAAGGGTACCCCCACTGCCGGCTCGTGCAGCTCGATGAAAGCAATACCTGGGACATCGCCATCCCCGGGGGTCCTACAATTCCTGGGGTCTCCAAGGATATCGGCTTCGACAAAGGCGATCGCATGCGGTACCGCTCCGATGTGCTCGAGTTTAATCAGGTGCTCTTATAATTATCATTTATCAGCTCCTTTGTTGATTGATTTGAATTGGGATTCGTAGCTGTCGGAAGGGAATCTTGATTATCTGCAAAATCGAGAGCACAAATCTTGTGCCAAGAATTTTGATAATTTCTTGTAATATTTTGATATGATCATTTGTCCGTCGGCCATCCTATTCTACGGTTGTTGGAACAGGTGGTTGTGAAAAGAGTGTGAGACAAAATTGACTAAGGGGGGGGGGGGCGGTGCGGTGGCACAAGCGTGTCTTGAGAGAGCACTAGTTGTTTGACTAGAAGGCAGGTGATGCTAATATAGCATATTGCGTTTGGCGAGGTCTGTTCAAAGCCCCTCTAGTTGGAATAACTCGATGCCAAAGATGGTTGCGTGGATGTATGAGGTCTCAAGGAGTCAATTAAAATTGATAAATTGTTATCAAGTTATTACACTTTGCTTCACTGTAAGTTAAATTGTCAACAAAATGGTAACACGTTAGACTTTAATAGATCAAGAAAATACCCGTAACTCTCTCCAAATTAATATCACCTGCCCCTTGTGGCTGTTTGGCCTGCTTAAGCATGTACATACTCATGTGAATGCAGAAGTTTCCTTTATATGAAAGAGATAGATAGGGGAAAGCCCATGCCAGGTTGCAGGATGAAGAAATGATTATTGTGTTTGGAATTAGCTATTTGACTGGTTGTTTTGAACAATTTTGTATTGCATACTCCAATCTTGGAGGAAAAATATCTAAGATTGAAGCATCTCTGTAATGTTTTTGTAAACTTAGGCCATACCTAACTGTGTTATTTGGTCCCTGATAGCATGTTATGTGCAAAAATGTGCATGACCACATCTACCTTTTATTTGATAGTTGAAAATGTTAAAAGGCATGACACAGGCACTTCAGAGAAGCCTCTTTATGGACGTTCATGCCTCATTTATGTGGACTTACCTTTAAGGTTCAAGGTGTTTTGGAGAGCCTTGCCATGGTGAATGAGGTCAAAAAAGCCTTAGATATGTCTTTCACAAAAATGTTTCAAATTGCAAACAAAAAAAAAAAAAAAAAAAAAAAAAAAAAAGAGAAAGGAACAACTAAAAAGGATTCTAAGACATGAAACTAAAAAGCAGATAATGAAATATAAAAAATTTTGGTACATTTTGTTAACTAGGTTGTCCTTGATTTCCTGATTATGTAGTATACTTTAAATTGGTAAATGATGTTCTTGAAATCTAAGGATCACATACACACAATGAGATACTTTGAATGTATCTTCACTTAGATCTAGTTAGGTTATAATCGGAAGATGAGAGTTCAATATCAATGATTCAAGCCATCAAATGTGATCTGCCATCTTTAAACTATTTTCACACCAAAATTATGTGTTTTTGGAGACACTTAGCTTGCAAATCAAGTGGTCAAAAAAAGTATGCATTGTTTTGTATTGTTTTGTGTTATTTAAATTATTCAATTTTTGAGCATTTATGCTAGGCTAAGAGTCTCCAACTCATATGATTTTTATTTTGTAAGTAATTTAGAGATAATAGATCACATCTAACGGTGTAGATCATGAATTTTGAACTCTTATTATGCAGTCATGATCTGATCGAATCTAAATAGAGATACACTTATCATATGTGTGTATAAGTGCACCCATATTTTAGTAAAAACAAAATCTAGTAGCTAACAATTTAGTAATATTGTCACATGGGATCACTCTTTTAGTGTAGTTCATGTAGAACGAAGATCTAATCATAGTTTATTTTTAAGTTTATTTTAATTTTATAGCAATTCTCAGGTTCATTTTATGAGCTATATATGGGGTTTGTTACTGAGTCCTATCAAGGGCAGGATTAGTGTCTAAGGATCCTGTTTTAGGTATTAGCTACCTAGGGAAAGTCCTCAATTCATTTGGACCATGTTTTGGAAAGTTTTAGATGTCCTTTTTACATGTTCCACAAACTGTTTGCTTTTATTCTCTTTTTCATGTGTTGGCAAATCTCTCTTATGAAAGGCCTGGATTGTATTGTTTTTGCCAGTAATTCAAGTTTCGGTGAGGCAGAGGCCGAGATGGCTGTTCCGTTTTATCCTAAAAAGATTCTAGGACTAATCTCGATCGTTCCGTCTTGTCATATTTTAGTCATAATGCATTATAGTGTCAATTTAAATATATCTAATTTATCTTAAAAGTATTATTTAGAAAGTTCAAATATATTTAAAAATCGAATAAAACACTAAGGCTTCATAAGTAACTTTTTTTTAAATAAAAAAGCATCATAATTAAGTAATGTGATGCTTGATTTGGTCAGGGATTAGAACGGGATGGGACGTTAGGCATCTTGTTTCGTGAAAAAATCAGAACATCTCTGTTCTACGAAATTTAAAACCTTGGTTTTTACCGTAATAAGACACCTTGTTGTTCTCATAAAAGGAGGTAGCTATTATTTTCTTACGTTGAGACGAGATACTCTCCTATTCTTAGTTTAATCGGAAAGGTACAGTTCCATATCGCCCACTTTCCATGTATCAAGCAATGGTGGGTGTTTGGACTGGGTTGTCACATATGTCCTTTTTATGCAACCATGTCTCTAGCAATAGCAGGTGTTTGGACAAGGCTGGGACATATGCCCTTTTTTTCCATTCATTTCCTCATTGCACAACATACAGACAGCAGGTGATGGAACTAGAGCTCTCTGGTGACTGGAGGGAATGAGAACTTCTTATGTTTTTGTATTCCTTAAGCTTTGAAGGAACCCCTAAGGGCCTATAGAAGTCACAAGCCTCTATCACATTTGACATTAGACAATAGAAGGCTTATTTTCTTCTTTCCTTTGGCATCATGCAATGCAATGAAAATGCAGCTTCTTCAATGTTAGGTGCAATGTTTGTGTATCTGGTGGTGCTATGCCATGGAGTAGCCGTCTCTTTTGTTGGGCTTTTTCTATAATATATACTATTTATACTTTTGATATGGTTGGTTTGCTGATCATTAACTGGTGAGGCTTCTAGCATGAGTTGTAATTAGTGTAAGGTCTTAGTGCATCAGGGAGAGGGTTTGATCTGTCTGCTCAACTTACTTAATAACACCTAATCTTGCATTTAAGTTCCTTGTCATTTTAACTTATCATCTAGTTTTCTTCTTATTTTTTTATATAAATATATTTTGACAAAGTTTATCAAATCTCTGTATTCAATACACCTAGTTCCCTATATTGTCCAAAGACTCCAAACTTGCAATATTAAAAAAGAATTGTTCAATAATTCAAGTAACTTAATGAAACAAACAACTTTGTTGAATTGCAAATAATCAATATAGGTTGGAAAGAAATAACTGATTATAATTTGTTAAACATGTAGTGTAAAATATAGGTTGTTGCTGAAGCACTAAGAAGAGAGGGTATAGCCCACTCACCCAACTTGCCTAATTTATCACCTATCCTACCCCATAAGATTGTCCAAACTCAACTAGACTGGTAGCTTAGTATCATTTTTGGTGTCAAGCCACATAAAGAAGCCACCTAGGTGGTTAGCAGGGAGGTTTAGACACATTTAAGATTAGGCTGAGTGAGTTCTCACCTTTTATATTTTAGACATAGTCATTCTTGAATATATACAATCTAGACTTGACTTGGCTATTGGACATCATGGAGATTATGTGATGTAATGTGATCTCTATGAGGGTACAGCTTAAAACTTATGTATGATTAGCTGCTTTTCCTTTCTTTCTCCTTCTCTAAGTTGATTATGGACAGACAGAAAAATAGATCCCTTATTCAGACAGTGGATCAAACTAGACTTCATTATTGTTGATTCGGATTAAATTTTAATTTTGGTTTGTTTTTAGATGTCCTAAATCTTCCTGCCACCATGTTGGAGTTATAATCTTATTCACCACATTAACTTTTCCCCAATGACAGATGTCTGAGTTACTCAATCAGAAGACTTCAGTGCAAGGGAAAGTGCCGTCAGGTTACTTTAATGCACTTTTTGGATTAAGTGGAGCATGGTTGGATGATAGCAAGGAGACAAAATATCTTGCCTTAGATGGTTACTTCATTTCCTTGTACAATCTGCACCTAAGGGCTTCTCCATTGGTTCTCCGAGACGAGGTGAAAAAGGCTGTTCCACCGAAGTGGGACCCTGTATCATTATCTAGGTCAGAACTACAATACTTTTATTGGTTCTTATATTTTTGCATTATCAAGCTTGCTTGATGTTGCGGAAGTTTAGGAGTATCTGGTACTTGTCTACACATCAGTAAGATTATATATGCTATTTCTCCAATTCTCTTCTGTATGAACTAAACAAATTCTACAGTTAGCATCTTCGTTCACAATAGTTTTCTGATCAAATTGGACAAAATTTCATTAAGCCAATAACCTGAAGTTGACAAAGTGAAGCATAGCCTATAGATCTATTCATCAAATAATGAAAGAAAGTCAGTTAGCCTATATGTTCCCATCATACACCTGTTTTCTGTATTTGTAAGCTTCAGCCTAGCTTTGAATAGTCAGATTTTTATCAGGATATATTTTTACTCCCAAGATATTGTGATCTCAACATGAATGAACAAATTTCTGTGCATTATTATTTTGCATAGAGAAATGTAATGATATGGAGACCTTACCTCTCTGCAGGTTCATCCAGACTTTTGGGACTCACATAATTGTGGAAATAGCAGTTGGAGGACAGGATGTAGTTTGTGTTAGGCAGAGTCCTTCTTCAACCATTTCTCCTGCTGAGCTTAAGGTGCATCTGGAGGATCTTGGAGATTTTTTATTTTCTGATGGAAGAAGCCTCTCTCCACTACACCGGAAGACCAGAGAAGGAAAGAACAGGGTATGGTTACTTATATTTAGAGAGTATGCCGGTTTTCATGCCTAAGTATAGTTGATTGATGTGGTCCCTTTTGTAGGTGCCTGAAGTCTTCTACAAAATCTTGCAATCAAATACTTTGCAACTGGCCAGCTATTCAGAATCTTCAATCAAGGATGTAAGACTCATAGAATTTGCCTTTAACATCCTATTGGCGCCTGTAAAGTTAAGTTTGATTATTTTATATAAACAGGGCCTCACAATCATTTGCTCAAAAAGGGGAGGAGATGTCATTGTGTCTAGTCACTCCAGTTGGTTACAAACAGTACCAAATAATCCTGATGCCATACTTTTTAAGTTTGTTCCCATCACTTCTCTTCTTACTGGCATCCCAGGCAGTGGATATCTTAGCCATGCAATCAATTTATATCTTCGTTGTAAGTCTTCTGCATAAAGAAACATGAGTCATTTTGAATAATTTAGTTAGTGTTAATGCTTCCATATGAGATCTATGCACGTTGCTCTGACATCAATATTTATAGGCATCCTCATTTTTGAAGTGAAAAAATAGGAATATCTTGAGTTTCAGTTCTCTTTACTTATATCTGTAAGGAGATTACCAAAACAAGTTGTTCTGATATATTGCTTCCTTGACAGACAAACCTGATCCTGATGATTTACAGTATTTCTTGGAATTCCAAGTCCCTCGTCAATGGGCACCGATGTTCAATGAACTGGCTCTGGGACCACACAGAAGAAAAGCATCCTACCCCACATTGCAGTTTAGATTTTTGGGTCCCCGACTTCATGTCAACACTGCTCAGGTAGAACTGGTGCTTTTACCTTTCAATGGACTAAATTTTCTTATTTGATCATGATTTTTTTTGATAGTATGAGCTCAATTCAGGCAGTCTAAGAAAGTAAGATGGTCAGGGTTCTTTTTTATTTTGTATAGAACTCTCTATTACCAACCGCTAGCATATGCAATCAGCTACCACTCTGTTATGACAGTATGACTGTAAAAGAATTAATAACTATCTGAAATTCAAAGAGGCTATGTGACTTTCATTTTTGCTATATATCCCTAGAATCATAGTCTCAATTGAAATGTAAAACTACTAGTAAAGGAACAAGAAAACACAAACTTAAAAACATCCACTAACTAAATTAATGGTAATGCGAAATGTGCAACACTAGGTAAAACAATTATAATTGACACACCAAAGACATGCATTTGTTCATGAATGCAAGAACAATAACAAAAATTAAAAAAAAAATGCAATGATGCCACAAAATGTTAAATTGATCTCAAGAAAATCTAATGATTTTTGTCTTTATGCGTGCATATTCATCCATAGATGCCAAGTTTCAAGATAAACAAGAAAAACTGTAATATGGTCTAAGGGAGTCTCATGGTTTTTTCTTCTTCTTAGTGCCTAAAGTTCTTTACAAGTGCTGGTGTATGTAGAGAAGGAGATGTGTAATAGATGTACCATTTGAAATAAGTATAGATACCTAGGTAAAGAAAAAACAAGGTAAATCTTAATGTTTTATAGGGAAGTTCAAGGGTTCTGTCTATAAAGTCCTTTGCAAGTGTAGGTGCACATCAAGAAGGAAAAAGTATGGTAGGTGTGTATTAGATGCAATACGTGAAACTACTATATTCACTCCAAAGCCAGCATCTATGTCAATGGTATTAGTCCAAGATGGATCGTGATTTGTAAATGCGGTTCGGTAACTTGATGTGCACTGGTTTTCTGTTAGCCATTGGTGGTATTTAAAATATAATAAAGTCCACTGTTCTTGAGATCTCTCCTTAGCCAAGGAACAGATTACTTATCATTAGAGTTAGCACTTAAAATAAATTTCCTATTAGTTGGTCTCTATCGCTTTCAATGGGTGTTCTTTTTCTTTTATTATGCATATCTTCATCAAAAAGATGCTTCTTTCTGGTTTGCCTTCATCCCTTTTGAGCAACCCTTGAGGACAAGTCCTTATGGATTGTGATATGCAAAATTTCAGTTCTTGTTGCTGCACTTTCCACTCTCCTCTTATTCATACATAGAGTTTCAAGGAGGGGCTTGCGGGGCTTTGTCAAGTTGCTACTTTGTGAGCCTTAAGAATGTTTCGTATGATGAAGGTGGGTTGCTGGACTCCAGTAGCAAACTTATACACTGAGTTAGGAGAATCAACACCTTCAAGCAAGTATTCTTATGTGCTTCAAAGCCTAAATAGAACTTGTTTACCACTTTATTTACGTTAACCATTTAATGATTCAAGGTATTGATTCCCAGGGATGGAATCAGAAACTGTAGCATTGCTGGAGGTTATGAATTCAACTTCTGGTGAATTAAATTGTTTGATGCATGGAACTGCACCAGTTAACAAGATAAGATGATATTCCTTCTCATGGCAGTGATGATTTTCTGACCTCTTAGCTCCTAATCACAACCCTCTTCTAGAACCCACTGACAAAGATACTATAATAAGGTTCATGCTGTGTTATGTGAGGTTGTTAATTTGATAGTAGTTTGCATTCTTCTCTTCTAGTTTGAGTCAAATTGCAATTTCTAGGTCTAGGGCATGTAACATATGTCCAAGTTTCGTTATAATTTATTTTAGAAACTTTATTCCATTTTACTTTATCCCATTTTTGAAGACTGTAAAAATTTATAGAATCATAACTGAAAGGGTACAATAAAACATAGGCGAAAGTATACTTCAAACTTTCACTCAAAATTCATTTTGGTTCTCAAACTTTCAGTTGTTAGAGTTTACTCCTTCATATTTTCAGTATTTTGCATTCTTGACATCCTGTTACATGAGGTCAGCTGATGGAATAGCTGATGTGTCACCCTGTCAACTAGTTGGGGTGACATACCAGCTATTTCATCAATTTTAGCTGACCTCATGTAACAAATTATCAGGAATGCAACATTCTTAAAACATGAGGGATTAAATTGTAACAACTGAAAGTTTGAGGACCAAAATGAATTTTGAGTGAAAGTTTGAGGACCAAAAGTATATTTTAGCTTAAAACATAATAACCTTCTAGCTAAACAAGGTGCTATTAGAAAGGTAACCAACAAATGAAAAACTTGAACAGCACAAGAGAATATTTACACAACAACATCTTCTTGAATCACCTTGCAACAAAGTAGTCACTCATGTGGAGTGAGTTGTGATTGGGAAATTCAAAATTTTAATTATCATGCCATGCCTTGGACAATTGGTTTCTGGAATGGGAAAAGGGCCAATGCTAACAATGCTAAGGTAAATTCACAATGGGGTACTAGGTGCTTAAGAATCTCATCCTCTTATTCACATGTTCATCTTGAACCCTTGTAAGACCAGAAACCATATTTAAACTTAAAAGAGCAAAATAATGATCTTCCATCACCAAACTCTAATAACCTGCATTAATTTTCTACTTTCATGAAGCAAGGGTACAAGATGAATAGTCTCTTTATTTACTTGAAAAATTCTTGAAAAGTATCTATTCAGCCCCCTCATCTATGTCTAATAACCCTTTATTATGGTGTTAGATTACAAAAAATCTGGTAAAGCATGGAGAATGACACTTCTGAAACAAGGGCACAAGATGAATAGTCTCTTCATTTACTCAAGAAATTGTTGAAAAGTATCCATTCAGCCCCCTCATCTATGTCTAATAACCCTTTATTATAGTGTTAGATTACAAAAAATCTGGTAAAGCATGGAGAATGACACTTCTAAGCCAATATCATCACCTAATCAAATCCACCAAAACTACCCTTGCCTTCTTGGGAGTGCCAGGGGTTTTAAGAAGGGACAAAAGAGGAAAATGAGTAGGGTTTGCTATTACTGTGGCAAGCCAGTTCCCTTCATGAAGGGTGAAGCTTGTTCCAACTCAAGGCAATTTAGCTATTGATGGTTTGCTGGATAGCAGAACCATTGAGCGAGGGGGAGCTAGTGACAAGGAGGGCAGGGATTCAGTGGTGACTTACTTGGTAGCTGTGAAGGTGGTGGAGGTAGTGATTGATACAGCTTAAAGGTGGTTAAGGAGTATGCTTTCATGTTGATTATGCATGATCTCAGTATTGAGGCTGTTGCAGCTTCAGGAGACAATAAATTCACGCTGTCAAAATCTTTGGATATTGAAGAAGTGTAGGACAATTTTAGTCAGATTGATTTTACAGCAAGGGGGGATTGATTCATGTTCTAAAGGGATTGAGACCGATAAGCCAGATCATGCTGATGGAGCTTATGCAGAAACCATGCAGAGCTTGGACATTTTTGTAATGCCTTAGGACCCACAAGGTTGAAGAGCTGACTAATTTTCAAGCAGCGCACTGGATCAAAGAGTGGGAAGACACTATGAGCAAGGAGGCAACAGTTGTCCTCAAGAATGAAATGTGGGAACTTGTCCTACATCCAAGGGTTTCTAAGCCGGTTACATTTAAGTGGTTTTACAAGGTGAAGAGGAAGTCAGGAAGGGCTATTCACTGTTATAAAGCACGCTTGAGTGTTTGTGGGCCAAATGTATAAGACCGATACTGATGAGATTTTCGCTCTAGTAGCATCAATCACTAGTGTACATCTGTTAGCTACCATTGCATCAAGCAAAGATTGGAGGCTTTGGAAGTTGGATGTGAAGAATACATTGTTTCATTAGGTAGTTGATAAAGACATCTACATAAATCAGTCGTGGAGTTTTTGGGGATCAATAAAATCCAGGCTATGTATGCAAGGGGCTTAATGGATTAGAGCAGGGTCCAAGAGCAGGATGTGGCAAGATTGCAGAATTCCTTGTGTTTAGTGGGTTTGTGATAGGCACAGCTGCCTCCATTTTATTCTTTAAATAGAAGAACAAGTGGATTATTGTGGTACTAATCTACATGGATGGTCTCATTTCTACTGGAGGTGATTGGGAAGAAGTTGCTCCAATAAGTGGTGTTTTGGATGAAGGAACTAGGAGAATGTAATCACTTCCTTGGTCTGGAGGTGGACCGTTGTGACAGGGGAGTGTTTCCGTTTCAAAAAGAGTATGCTACACATTTGCTTTGCAAGTTTGGGATCTGGAATTGCAATTCAATCTCATCAGTAATTGAGGTAAAATGTAAGATCAAAAGTGATGTAGGGAAGCTAGCTTCTTTAGAAATTCATGTCACGGCATCAATGAAGGATCTAGTGGGCTTGGCAACCTTAGTTCATTACAGATCTTGATGCCTGAACATGACATGAACCTGCGCCTTAACATGACATGAACATGAATGATATCTAATAACCTTTTTTCAAGCACCACTTCCTCCAAAAATGTTGTAACAAAGCCCAATCATGGTTTCAGTTTTCCTCTCAATTTTAAACTCTCTCTTTATTTCTTCAATATCTACCTCTTGGTAGTTTTGATCATCCTTTTACTTATGTCACTTGTCAGTTAGTTGCCCCTCCTGGTGAGACTTAGTCATCTTCAACCCTTTTTCAGCTCCTTCAAACCTAAATCTTGAAATTTTCAATCCAGCTGCTTACAGGAAAGAATCCCAAAATACTTCATCAGTAGCTTTCTAGCAAAATTCCCCATAAGGCACTTAGAAAGCATCCTTCATCAACAGAACTTCAAACGAAGCACTATTTCCTTCATTAACTATCAACCTCAAAATCCATTCAAAAAAATGCTAGGATAGAAACATACTGAGGAACACTTCTCATGAGTACTCTTACAAAAAAAGCTATTGTTACAGCATGCTCTAGATGACCAATCAATTTCCACCTCTTATCTCACGTAAATTTAACCAAGTCTTCCTTCATATTTCACAAAGTGAACTTTATTGCTGTGGTAAATTGGATGTTGAAAATAGGGCCTCTTTGCCTTATTTGTTGCTAGACCTGAAGGATGTGTAGTCATTTTACATCTGTTGGCTTAGCCATTCCATCTGTCTATGATCCCCATCCTACCTAAAGCGAATGGAAGGCTGTTTCCAAGATGACTTTGACCATTACAACAGTATCATATATATTTGTGTCATTTTTGAAGTCCCAAGAGCAACCTAATAGAAGGGAATTGCTAGGCGCGGGGGGGGGGGGGGGGGGGGCTAATATTTGGATTGGGTTTAAGAAATTAAAACTAGAGTTAATATTATCAAGCATGTTAAATTGAAAACTACACAAGAAATTCCAAGTAAGAATGAATAAATGCAATTGCAAGTAATTAAATAGCAATAATATAAATAAGGCAAGAAATTTTTATAGTGGTTCAGCTCTCCTTGCCTATATCCACTTCTCAAGACTCCTTGGGAATTTCACTAAATTAGTATCCTTCCATTGGGTGAAAACCAAACCCTTATACTTCTCCTTTTTATGGGCTAAGGATGGAGCCCTTACAACCAGGAAACATAATCTTGGCTAATCCAACGATACAGCTTTGGAATAACAAGAGAACTTGGAATCACTCTTAAAGAATGAAAATATTCCAATGAAGCTCTAAATTTGAATGAGAGAATTTGCAAGAGAAGGATCAAGAATAAGGATTTTCTAGGTGTATTCTATGCTAACATAATGATTTTAATTTTCAACATTGTATTTTCTTGCCAACAATTAAAGCCAAGCCTCCAATATATAAATTTGTGAAAAATCTGACTGTTGGAGGGCTTGTCAATAATCTAATGGTCGACTGCAATTTGATCGTTGAGCTGCAGAGCATTAAGCAGTCAACCAAACCATATAAAATGGTCAACTGTTTGCGTGTCCTAGGGCTTTCTATTCAAAATAGTTGACCGCTCCACCCTAGCCGGTCAATTGCCACCTTAAGTATTGGCCCTAAATTCTATGCCAGTCGACCGCACCAACCTTATAATCGACTGTTCTGTAAGCTATTTTGGATATTTGAGATCTTTTTTCAATTTTTTCTTAGTCTAAAACTATTTTTATTTTATTTTTAGGGTTTTGAGCCTTATGCAACATCCTCTCGAACAAGTTTTACTAGAATTGTCCTTAAAAAGAAAAAATTTGCCTTGAAGCTCTATTAAACAATCTTCACATTCATGTCGAATGGCTTCAAACTTTCACAGACTTCAAGTCTTTGCGTGTCATTTGAGTTGATTGATATTGTCATTGGCTCTTCATGATCCAAGTATATGTTAGATGAAATTTATGATCACATTTGGACTTAGTTTCAAACATAGTACTTGTCTATTATCATGAGCTCAAGAATAGCATTAGTCCTTCAATCAATGGCTTATTATTATCGAAACATGTATCATTGAACCCTTAAGTTGAATAATCTCTCCTTTTTTTTGATAATGATAGACCATTGATTGTGAAAGAGCATAAAGAGTATTATAGTCGCCATGTATTCATATATGATCATGCTGATACCAATTGCATATTAAATGATAGTGCAACATCAATGTTACTTATGCTTTTAAATGTGCTTCCCCTAGACTTGTGCTCCCCCTTTCAATTTGCTTTGATTCAAACTTGCCACTAGTTTATGAATGTCAAAATTTCAAAATTTACTCCTCCTTCTATCAATAAAAGGTAAATGTGCCATCGAACATTAATCAATATGTGCATTATTACCAAACATCAATCAGTATACTTACTCCCTTATACCTTCTCCTCCTTTGAACTTATTAATCATTAATCAATGTACCAACTCCCCCTTGCGACATCATCAAAAAAGATTTATGCATTCTTACCATGATATGAAATAGTAAGACAAGAAGGATGATATAAGAATTGCATTTGATTAAAGGATAGGTCAAATATACATAGTAGTAAAAACATCATCATTCAAAACTAGGGCTTATATCCAATCATATCCAAAATATAGAGTCATAGATACAAAACATATAGACAAAGCAATACATAGAGTCATAACATAGTTCTTTGGTTAATATCAGGATGTCTCAAAACATATAGTTGATACCAAGATAGATCTTATGGCCTTTGGTCGATCAGAATGACTTGATAGGTTGCTTGGTTTGCATGGGAAGCTGGAATTTTCAATTTTCTTCATTCTCACACACAATCAATCATCAAAAGTCATCAAAACATGTAATAACAATCAAATTCAAGCATATATCAATCATCAGTCAATCAAGAGCAAAAGCAGGTATGATTCAAATCACATTTTTATCATTCCTAATTCCTCTGTAATTAGGCAAAATCTATCTCCACTTAGGGGTTTTGTGAAAATATTGGCCCATTGATGATCAGTATCAATAAATTCAAGGACCACATCTCCCTTATTTACAGTCTCTTATGAAGTAATGACTAATTTCTGTGCGCTTAGTTCTTGAGTGCTAGATAAGATTTCTAGTTAGATTTATTTGACTCATGTAATCACACCTTATAGGAATATGATTAAAGTATAAATTGTAGTCTAGCAAGGTTTGCTTCATCCAAAGTAACTAAGCACAACAACCCCCAGTTGTAATCTACTCGGCCTCAGTCGTGGCCAATGCAATTGAGTTCTACTTTTTGCTGAACAAAGATACTAGTGCTTAATCTAGGTATAACATGAGCTACTAGTGCTCTTATGGTCTACTTTACACCCGGCAAAGTCCGCATCCGAATATCCAGCTAGGACAGAACTAGTATTCCTTGGATAAAACAAACCTAACTCTACTAAATTCTTAAGATATCTGAATTTTCTTTTTACTGCATGGGAATGTGATTCTATTGGATTTGCTTGAAATCTAGTACATAAACATACACTAAACATTATATCTAGTTTACTAATGGTAACATAAAATGGTTTCTTGTTAACTTACCTATGCAAAAACTCAAATCAATCAAGAATTTGCTAAGCCTTTGATATCAAACCTTATGTGTTTGTTTGAGTCCATATAGTGTCTTAGCGAGTTTGAAAACATGATTTGGAAAACTATCATTTTCAAAACCTAGAGGTTGTTCAACATAGAGTTCTTATGAAATGAATCCATTTAAAAAAACACTTTTAACATCCATTTGAAATAACTTGAAATTCATATATGATGCACTTGAAAGTAATATTCAAATTATTTCTAGTCTAGCTATAGGTAAAGATTTCATCAAAATCTATGCCTTCTTTCTAGTTGTAGCCCTTTGCTACCAACTTGGCCTTATTTCATCAAAATCTATAATCCCTAATTCATCAAGTTTGTTCCTCAAAACTCACTTGGAGCCAATCACGAGGTGGTCACTAGGTATAGGAACTAAGATCCAATCTTGTTCCTCTCAAATTGATTTAATTCATCCTGCATAGCTAATACCTAGTGCTCACCATGCAGAGCCTCTTCATAAGTTTTTGGCTCAACTTACGAGAGAAGCTAAATGATTGCACATGTTTCTAATTGATACTTTAGTTCTAACGCCATGTGATAGGTCTCCTATAATTTGCTCCTTCGAATGACTCTCTGCATATCTTCATTCTTTTGAAAGTCATTGAGTGACTTTTAAGATTTTCCTTATTTTAAGGTTCCTCTTAAGCTTCATCATGGGATTCATCCTTAGAATCTTTTTGGAGGTGAGGTTTTCTAAGCTCTTATTGATTTCATCAATATCATCTTGAGAGCTTATCCTTTTTGATGAGGGGTTACCCTTATTAAATGCAACATGAATGGATTTCTCAAGTACTAAAATTCTCTTGTTAAAAACTCTGTACACCTTGCTAGTAGATGAATACCTTAAGAAAATGCTTTTATCTGATTTTGCATCAAATTTATTAGGTTGTCCTTGTTATTATTCAAAATAAAGTAATGACAACCAGATGCACGAAAATAAGTTATGTTGGGCTTTCTGTCATTGCATAGATCATATGGTGTTTTCTTAGGATTGGCCTAATGAGAGCATGATTTATGATATAACAAGCAGTATTAATTGCTTCAGCGCAAAAGTTCTTAGACAAACCATTTTTATTAAGCATAATTTTTGTCATTTCTTCTAGAGTCCTATTTTTTCTCTCATCAACTCCATTTTATTGAGGGATCCTAAGAGTAGAGAAATAATGTTCAATTCCATTTTTATCACAATCGTGATCAAAGGATTGATTATCAAATTCTCCACCATAATCACTCCCGATGCATGTGATATTAAAACCTTTTTCATTTTGCACTTTTCTACAAAATTTAGTAAAAGCATGAAAAGCATCATCTTTGTGTGCAGGAAAAGTGTCTATTTAAATTTAGGATAATCATCTATAATGACTAAAGCATAATGTCTTCCTCCTAAGCTAGCAGTTCTAATAGGTCCAGATAGATCCATGTGTGATAGTTGCAATAGCTTGCAGGCAAACACAATATTTTTAGACTTGAAAGAGGACTTAGTTTACTTACCTTTTTGACAAACATCACAAATTTTATCTTTTTTAATTTAATCTTTGGTAAGGCAAGAACTAGTTTCATTTTAGATAATTTAGAAATTAAATTTAAGCATGTCCTAACCTACTATGCCAAATCCAACTATTATCTTGGAAAGCAGAAAGACATGATAGAGAGACAAAAGTAGTATATCATCTAAATTAAAAACTTATGCATTCTCATGCCTAGGTCCTACCAATAGAGTTTTATTATCATTAATTTTTTTTTACCAGACAATGAGTAAGCTCAAAAATGACTCTATTACCTTTATCACATAATTAACTAATGCTAAGTAAGTTATGCTTTAAATTTTGAATTAATAAGATATTTTCTATAGAATGAGAAGAGTCATTATCAATATTGTCAATACGAATAATCTTTCCTTTGCTATTATCTTTAAAGGTCATATGTCCTCCATTCCTAGGTGCAACGCTTGCAAATTTTGATTTGTCCTCAGTCATATGTCTTGAGCAAGCGCTATCCCAATACTATTGATTTGCCATTATGTTGACCTTGAGATATACCTATAAAGTAAGAGTCAATCATATGCTTTTGGTATCTATACCTTTTTAGGTCCATTTGAGTTAGAGCTTAAACTTTTTTGGACATAGGTCTCTTTGGTATCCAAAACTTCTTCACGCTTACATAAGTGTTCCTTCTAATTGGGCATAAATGATGTCCCTTATATCCACAATAATGATAGACAATAAAAAGAACATAAGATAATGTTGCTTTAACAAAGAAATTTTTGAAATGCTTATGTTTTGAAGCAGTATATTCTAATCCTATTTTTTGCCAGCAATATCTTTAATTTCCTAGGATCATATCAAGATTTTCTTTTCCATTAGTGAACTTGCAAAGTGTTTTAGTTAGATCATCTATCTTTCTTTTTAAAGCTTCATTCTCCTTTCTTAGAAGCTCATTGCTAGAGCTATATGATTTTAAGTTATCATTTTCCTTCTTTAAAGAAGTATTTTCATTTTTCAAGGACTTTACTTCTTTTTTAAGTTTATTAATGTGTTTCTTTAATGATATATTTTTATATCCTAAACTTCTCAAGTCCTTATAGAATTCTTCATATGTATTAACTAATTCCTCATAACTAGATGATTCATCAATATTAGACATTAAGTTAATTACCTCAACTTCCTTTGCCATCAACGTCAGTATCACTTTCCCCTTCTTTCGAACTACTGAATTCGTAGTCACTCTATCTCGACATTGAGGCCTTCTTTGGCTTCTTGTTAGCCTTTTTAAGTTGAGAGTACTCTGCTTTGATGTGATATTTTTTACTTGATTCTCCTTTCATTAGTTTTCTTCTTGATCTTTTTTTGTTACCTCCCTTATTCTTTAGAAACCTTTTGAACTTTTAGGTCAGCATGACAAGATCCTCATCCTCTTCACTTTCTTCGTCACTTCCTGCATCATAATATCATTAATTAGAGTAGAAGATTTTAAGGCTATACCTCTTGTATTCTTTTCCTTTTCCTCCATTCTTCATTGTGAGTTCATGGGTCATGAGGGACCCAAGAAGTTCATCCATGCCTTTGTGGTAACTTTAATAATTTTGGGCTTCCATTCTTTAGCTTTAATAATTGCGGTAACTTTGGGCTTCCATGCCTTGGGCAATGATCTAAGAATTTTTTAAACATTTTCAACTTTAGTATATGCTTTTTCGAGAGATTTTAAAGCATTGATCATGTCCGTAAATCTAGTGAATATTTTTGAGATGGACTCTTCTGGTCTTATCTTGAAAAGTTCATAATTATGAACTAAAATGCTAATTTTTGATTCATTTACTTGGTTGATACCATCATCTAGTGAACATTTCTTTAGTAGTCTCATACTTATGAGATCCTATTAAACTCATTTGCATCCAAGTCATAATAAAGGATATTCATGGCTTTAGCATTTACTTGGAGGGCTCTTAGGTCCTCCTCATTGAGATCTTGTTTGTCTTTAGGAACTCTAATTCCATTGACATCTTTGGTAGGGTTTTTATGGCCATAATGTGATTCTCCAAGCATCATAGTCCATGGCTTGGATGAAGATTCTCATCGTTACCTTCTAGTAGGCATCATTTGCTCTATTAAACAATGGAGGCCTATTGGTAGATTAACCCTCATCAAATGATGAATTCTCTATAATTGTTGTGGTCTTTACTCCTTGATGGTTAAGTCAATGGATTAGAGACCTGCTCTGATACCAAATAAAGGCCCAAAGGCAACCCCAGAGGGGGGAGGATGTGAATTGGGTTTAAGAAATTAAAATTAAAGTTAATATATCAAGTATATTAAATTGAAAACTATACAAGAAATTCAACGAATGAATAAATGCAATTGCAAGTAGTTAAATAGTAATAATGCAAATGAAGTAAGAGAACTTTGTCATGATTCAGCACTCCTTATCTACGTCCACTCCTCAAGACTCCTTGGGAATTCTATAAAACGAGTCTCCTTCCAATAGGTGAAGATCAAACCCTTATACTTCTCCTTTTCATGGACCAAGAATGGAACCCTCACAACCAAGAAACATAATCTTAGCTCATCCAACAATTCAGCTTTAGAATAACAAGAGAACTTGGAATCACTCTTAAAGAATGTAAATATTCCAATGAAGCTCTAAATTTGAACAAGAAGATTTGCAAGAGATAGCTCAAGAATAACGCTTTTTTAGCCATGTTCTATGCTAACACAATTATTTCAACCTTTTTTTTTTTCAACAACTGAAGCCAAGCCTCCAATTTATAGATTTGTGACTGTTGAGCTGCAGAGTACCAAGTGGTCCACCAGACCATATAAAACAGTTGACTGTTTTGGTGGCTCAGGGCTTTCTGTTCAAAAGGATCAACCACTCCACCCAGCTGGTCGACTGCCACCTTAAGTGTCGGCTGTGAACTCTGTGCCAGTTGATCAGGTTCTTGTGCCAGTTGACCAGACACTGTGCTGATCGACTACACCAACCTTTTGGTCAATTGTTCCATAAGCTATTTTGGATGTTTAAGATCTTTTTCAATTTTTTCTTAGTCCAAAACTATTTCTGTTTAATTCCTAGGGTTTTAAGATGGGTCTTGGGGCTTGTGTGACATCTTCCTAAACAAGTTTTACAAGAAATGTCTTTAAAAAGAAAAAAAATCTCCTTGAAGCTCCATTGGAGAATCTTCACATTCGTGTTGAATGGCTTTGAACTTTCACCAACTTCAAGTCTTCGTATGCCATTTGAGTTGATTGATATTGTCGTGGTGTTCTTCATGATCCAAGTATATGTCGGATGAATTTATGATGATGTTTGTGCTCAAATATAATACCTGTCTATCATCATGAGTTCAAGAATGGTATTAGTCCTTCAATTAATATCTTGTTATCATCAATATATATATCATTGAACCTTTAGGTTTGACAATTTTCTTCATCTTGTACTTTTATTCTGGTTAAACTGGTTAAGTCTAATGAATATGAGACTATCAAGTTGCTTATAATGAATGATATCAAGCAAGGCAATGCCATGCATTTATCTATTAGTTGATGGATAAGTATCTTCTGTGTAAGATTCTAATCAAGGTGGAGCCAAGGGTTTGCTAGGGGTCCTATGTGCCCTTTAATAATCTGACATCTTCCCCTTATCTCTCTCTCTCTCTCACAAAGAGAGAGAGAGAGAGAGAGAGAGGTTGTAAATTACTGTGACTGTGTAACATGTGCAGTTCCTACCAAAGAAAAAACTATGGTTATGTTTTGTTCTGTAAATGTCAGAAAACTTTAATATGTTGTTTGCTCTTGCATTTCTTTCACCATAAAATCTCTTTCTTTAATAAATAAAATTAATTTTTCCACTCCTAATTCTATCTTGTAGATAAGGCCTACCCATGACTGTATGCATATTCCAATTATTGTTTGAGTAAACAGATGTGATTCCCTTAGTCATCCTTCCATTCTTCATATGGTTGTTTTAGTTATTTTAATGTTAAAATAAATATCCTTAATTGTACCTCTTTACTTCCTATATTTTTAGTTGACTACATTAGGTTTTCTGAGAAGATGTATATAATTATTTCATGATCAATTAAGCCTTGTTTTACATTTGATGTCACCATTCCATACATTAAACATGCTTCTATTTTTAAGCCCATCACATGTCTATGTTATGTCACCAATCACTTTCGAGGCATAAATTCTCTCTTTCTCCTGCATGATTGGATAGAATCAAGTCAAGTTCTCTCCCTTTTTTTTCCTCCTATCCTCCTTGAGCCACTTCGCATTTTTGTGTATTCTATTGGCTACTATACTTCATTTTTGTTATGAAAGTCATTGCCCATTAGATTTCATAAAACATAGGGTTTGTGATTTGTTGATATGGAGAAAACGTTTCATGCGATCGCTTGATTCTGATATTTTCCTTCATGAAAGAAAGGGTGTTCTGGAATATTGAAAACTCCTATAATCTCTTCATGCAAACTCTTCCAATTAATATTATATCTATAAACATACAAATACAAATACTGATTTACCAAAATATATTAAAAGACTAGACTAAATTTTAACTAAAGAGTGGTACTCTTCGCTAAAAGCTTGGTTCATGTTTTATCATATGAAACACGTAACACAAAGAGAGAGAAAGTGACACTAGTGAAAATAGAAGTAATAGCAGAAGCTTCATGCCAATGCTATCTTCCACATCAATTTCTTTTGTCATTTCACTAATTTGCAAGGAAACAAAAACATGAAAAGCAATCAAGTAGGCCCTAAAGCGTCCATGAACTCTGGGCTTCAATAAGCTCTCACACTCACCACGTTCCCCAAGTTTTGCTAATTCAAAACTGCCTCATTTTCCAAATTTTGAGGCTTTTACCTGATTTGAGTTTGTTGAATAGATTAGAAGTCAATAGGCAACTCAAGACCCTAAACCCTAAACCATGCTGCTACTTCCCGACCATTGGAGGCACATGGTCAAGACCATATTCGAATCAGCGGCAATCATTCTCATGCAGTGCAACATTTTACCCTCTAGCATGTAGTATTTACTTTTGCTGTGAAAGAGCATTCTCTTCAACAAGACAAATTTAAAACAGAATCATGTTGACAGATACTTCTCATCATCAATGCACCAGATGCTGGATAGCTTAGTCCGCGGTACAGGTTCTGGATAGCACCTACTATTTAATCTATAGAACTGGAACATCTGCTGGTTGCTACTTTTCCTGAACACAAGAAAATAATTGGTTTCATGATTTGACATTTTCTGCATTTGGAATTTATTGTCTGGCACATTTTTGCCAATTCTGAGCTGTGGCGTTTGATTTTTCTGAATGAAATTCTCACCCATATTACTTTTCAGGTATCAAGTGGTCTGAAGCCGGTGGTCGGTCTACGATTGTACTTGGAGGGTAGCAAGTGCAATCGATTAGCCATACATGTGCAGCACCTTTCAAGTCTCCCTAGCATGCTCAGCGGCTCATCTGTGATGTCTCAGTGGCACGGATCTGAAGACTCGGACCCGGAATACTTTGAGCCTATTCAGTGGAAGAGATACTCATGTGTCTGCACATCTGCCGTAAAGCACAATCCTGAATGGCTCCAGAGAGTATCTGATGGGGTGTTTGTGGTCACAGGTGCTCAGCTCGTGGCCAAAGGGAAGTGGACAAAGAAGGTGCTTCATCTCCGCCTCCTCTTCACTCACATCCCAAACTGTACGATTCGAAAAACTGAGTGGACTCGTGCTCCAGTAACTTCCCATAAGGGAAGCTTTCTAACAAATCTCAGTACAACATTCAGTAACCCGTTCATGCAGCGTGATAACCCTCCAGCTCCAAAGAAGCATGAGCCTGCACAGCTGAATTCAGGAGTTTACCCTGATGGACCACCTGTTCAAGTCCACTCAAGAAAGCTATTAAAGTTTGTCGATATGGTTGAGGTGGTTCGGGGCCCCCATGATGTGCCTGGACATTGGCTGGTGACAGCTGCCAAGCTTGTCAAAGAGGGGGGAAAGATTGGCTTGCATGTAAAATTTGCTCTGTTGAGCTATACACCTCAGGTTGAGATGATTAGCTGATGTACATATCAGAGTCTGTGCACCTCTTCTGTAGATTTAAGGATTTTGATAGCATAGTTAGGCCATTCTGTGCATTAATAATCTTGATTTTTTGGGTGACAATAATTGTATAGAAGACAGTAATAAACTGCATGGGACTTGGAGAGGTTGTGCGTGCCCATTACCTATTCAATTTAGCTTTCAAGTTGGAGTTCTTGTTCATAATGATATCAACAAGCTTTTGTTCTCAAATCGAGCTGAAATTACCAATGATACTGTCAAATGTTATTTGTCAATCAAAAAAATAAAAATAAAGCAGGGTTTGGTGCATAATATTGGTAAGCACGGGACAGTAACCATCATCTGTAAAGAGGAAGAAAGAGAAAAAGAAGAAAAAAAAAAAATTACTTATCATCTGTGATGGTGGAGGTATGTAGGATAATTTATTGTTGAAAAAGAGAAAATATTGAGAATCTTCGGGAACTTGCACAGAAAATTTGTAAAAGCGACTTTAAGAGGGATGGCTTTGATTTTTTTTTTTTTTAATTTTTTTGCCTGATAAACAAATGATCAGAAATTTTGTTTCCCAGCTATACCAAAACACTTGCTCTATCTTGTTGGCATTATTATAGTTATCCTCAAAAGCCCTTGCCCTGTTCGTGGCCTAATCAGCTGGTCCATTAGCCTCTCGAACGTGCACAAAATGTCGCAGTTTCGAGACTATCTCATTTTGGGACATTCCCCAGAGCTGTTGCGCTCCAAGGCCTTGTTTCCCTATTTGCTCTCATGGATTGGCCCAACTGTAAGGCTTCACCTTTCGAGGTTTGAACGTGGGCTGGGCTGGGCTCTTCATCGAGTCTTTTTGCAGATAATTTTATTCCAGCTAGACTGTTAAAATTAATATAAGAGCTATCGGTATCTCTCTATAATGTGCGAGTTGTTCTGAAGACCCTGTCCCGCTTTAGGGACTCAGATCTGAGCCGTCTAACCTGACATCTTCGGTTCACTACGAGCCAGCTAATCCCAATCCACCGGTGGGAATGACACCGTTACCATTGGCTACAAGATGATATTAAAATCATTTCAGGGTGAATGTGGTGCTACTTTTTGCTTGCTAAAAAATCATTCCCAAAAATCGAATTCATCTATATTCTTAAAAAATGAAAATTTAGTATACTTAACTTTTGATAATCTTTTGATAACTATATTGTAAACCCCTTTTTTTTTTTTTTTTTTTTTTTTTTTTTTTAATGGATGGACTTGCTATACTTGAAAGAGAAGAACCGAGTTCTTTGATATGTTTTTTCAGCTTCTCCTAAAAGGAGATCCTCCACCATAGAATTTCCTGTTGATAAGCAAAAGTATGTGATTTCGAAGGTAACAACAGTTAGTAAACTATAAATAGCATTTAAAGGATTTATATAGTAGAGGAGAATAGCGAAGAATAGAAGCGAGAGTCCCCCTTCTTCTCGATAGCAGCCTAAGAATCTTGGTCGGGATTAGAGTGGAGTTTAGGGTGATTATCAGCAGGAAGAATTCAGTCATGGTTGTTGGTGGCCAGACAGATGACCCCCATTTTGAGTTGTGCCGAGTTTTGGAGTCAGAAATTGAAAAGTTATGGAATAACTTCAAGAAGGGTGCTTAGTTTGAAGATAGCAACCTGAAAGAAGCCAAGACAAGACGGAGATTAGCACTCATAGGCAGAATGATTAGTAAAAGATTTCGCTTAGAATGTCTTACCAATTCACGCAAGGATAAATGGAGATTGATTGGTGACTTTGAAACTTTTCCTATGGGTTCAAATTACTATGTACTGTTTCTAATTTGAAGCCAATCTTGCTAAATTTTTAACAATAGTGCCTTGCAGTGTTGAGGGCCATGTCCTTGCATTGAAACCCTAGCAGCCTAACTTTAAGGCATTCAAATCTCCAATAAAGCGAGTAATAATTTGGATGCAAAAGGAAGACCACCCTGTTGAATTTTGGTCTAAAGAAAGAATTTTAGGATTGCTCTATTGCTGGGAAATCGTTATGGATAAATAATTGAACTGATAGTTTACATTTTCGAAGTATTGCCTTAGTTTGTGTGATGGTAGATATTAAGAAACCTCTTATTCCTAGTGTAGACATGCTGGGCGAAGAAGAGTGGAGAAGAGGAGGAACTATTATGGCTAAGCTTTACGTAGAAAGGTATACTCACGTACTATTATGCTTGTAATTGGGTGGATCATGGAGCTATAGATTGCAAGTTTGGGGTCTCATCTAATGTGGCTTCAATGGTGGGTATAAAGGATAGTAGAATTAAAGAGATAGTAACTGATAATTGCAAAATAGATCCTGATGGTGCTAACGTCTCATCATCTTCGAGGGTTGCAAAGGAGGACTAGATGCTTTGTTCGTGGTTGGTTGCTCAGCATCCAAGGAAATAAGTGGAAGAATGGAAGGTGTAGGGACGTTTTGAGTCAACCCAAACTCTAACACTCAACCTGATTGCTGGGAGCATCTAAGTCACACTAACTCAATCTCTCCTTTCGTAACCGAATACAACGATGTAGGAAAGGAGGATGAAATTCAACCGATGATCATGCTTATCAAATTTCAAAACCTTTTCTTGAGGAGCAGAACAAAGGTGCAGTCTCAACACTCAATAAATGAAAGAAATTGATCTGTTTGCCATCCAAATATGCCATCCTTATGTTCAGAGGATGAGGATGGTGAGATTTAGTCTATCATGGAAGTAGAAACATAAGGGGGGTCATCGACTAAAATCAATAATTCAAACTAGTCCCTGAAGGATTTTGCATTGAAGGTGACTAGCAATATGGACTGTAAGAAAGTAGGCAAGCGGACCTGAGCTCAGGTGGGTCTAGCCTTAAAATGAAACTTCAGGTTGGGTCGAACTAGGTTAAGGTCTCTGTTGATAAGCCCAACAGGAATAATCCTAAGAGGGTTTGGGTTGCAGCCAACAAATAAGGGTTAGGGTTTGACTAGGGACGATCAATAGAAACTCAGCGATCGGGAGCTCTGGTCGATCTTTTGGACTGAGGGTAAGGCACTTCTTTCATTGATTTGGTAGTTGGCGGTGACATCTTTGGGGCCATAGCATCACATCAGAAGGAAAGGATCCAACTCAGGTGTAAGGTGGTGAGGGGGTAGTCGGAGGAAAGAAGGTAGCTAAATCGGACACTAGGGTCTCAATCGAAGGAGAGTGCTAGTGGCTTACTAAAGATTAGGATGGACTTACAAAATGGGTGTACAAACAAGTCGTTCTCTATGGGGTCAGCATCGAAGATGATGATATATTCCGTGGTTGACTCCTTTGGGTCGTTGCAGTTTTGAAAAATTGGAGACCATCCAAACCTCATCCTCTAATTCCGGACGGGAAGCAAAAAGAGATGGCAATTTTGGATGCCATTCGTGAACATTTCGTGTCGGGTTCGAGTTGAGTATAAACAGGTTCGAATCAAAATTGGGTTAACCTATTAGACATGATTAATAAATAAGTCTGGATCATAGGTTAACCTGCTAATCCAAAATTGATCCATAATTGACCTAATTATTAAATAGGATAATTCGTATAACCCAATCTACCAACCTGAATATGACTCACCAGACCTATTTATCTAAGTTAATGTTATCTTTTAATTAATTATTATTTTATAATGATGATTATATAGTTATGTAAGGATTTTATGCTTATCTCTCCTTTTTTTTTCTCTTTGAATGAAAAATTTTTGTTTGTGCTTTAATTATAATTTTTAATATATAATTATTTTATAAGTGAATTAGTATTAAACATATTATACATATTATATAAGTTACACAGGTTATATGGGTTACATAAGTTATGGGTTATATAGGTTATATAGGTTAAATGGGTTATACGGGTTATATTGTGCAATTCGTGTAATACACAGATTGGGTTTGGGTTGAGATTTCTAACCTGATTAATAAACAGATTGAGTTTGGATTGATCCATTTGTCATTATATTTGAAGTTGACCCAATCTGTTTACGATCCATTGATATAATTTGTCATCCCTAGAAGTAAGGTGATGGGGTACGAAAGAATAAAAATTAGGAACGATGGCATTATGAAAGACCTTAATGGGGCATCGAAAGCAGTGGGATTAGAGACTAGCTCAAGGTATGGTAAAATGGTGAAATATGGGAGCAATGTTGTTATCAAGGAGCTTTGTTATTGAGGCGCTTACAAGGGATAAAAGGCCAACCAAAGCAATGGGGTTAAAGTTCTGCCTGGTGTGCAAAGTTTAGCCTAAAGAAGACGACCGACTGTTGATTACAGTGAAAAACTGAGTTTCAATAACCATGATCAAAAGAGTTATCCTCTACATGGGTCCAGAAGTTCCCTCAAAGTGTTATGAGAGTTGAAGTAACTACTAATTCCAAAAATAATAATATAATGAACTATTTATATATTTTGGAGCTATAGGGTGCTAGGAAGCCTTCCTTTTCACCTAATGTTGGGAGGTTATTTTTATTATATCAAGTTAACATCTGTATTTTGTTGGAAACCCAGCTATCTAGGAAATCTATTAATAAAGTTGTTAGGAAATTGGCCCTAGCATGGGATCTAAATCTATAGACTCAGAAAGCCTCTCTGGAGGTTTGATTGCACCGTGGAAGAAAAGACTTGAGATATTAACTTTGTGACTTTGTACATGTATCCACGTAGTGCTACTATGATGTTATCTCAAGGAGGGATTAGATGCCATAGATTTCATAGTGGTATATGCCAGCACCAATGGTGTGAATAGAAGGTGTTGTGGCATGAACTTGGGAATATCATTGCTTTGAATCATCCAGTTGTTGTAGCTAAAAATTTTAATTATATTTTATCTAAAGTTGAGAAGCGTGAAGGCCAAACTTTTATTGAAAATTGGGAAAGTATAGAGTTTCGAGAATTTTTGTAGAAGGGGGCATTTATTGATTTTGGTTATTTAGGAACTCAGTTTACCTAGTCTAATAATAGGGATGGTAGAGTGAGGACTTGGGAAAGACTAGATAAGGTGGTAGCATGTGATAGTTGGCTTCACTAGTTTTCTAATTCTTTGGTTCATCATCTTTCTCGAATGGACTCTAACAATTGTCCTATTCTATTATCTTTGGAGGGTTGGGGTACTAGACCTATTCTATTTCGATTTAAAAATGTGTGGATGTCTTAGGAGAAATCTTTCATCATTCTCAAACATGCTTGGTAATTTGTTAGTGATATCTCTCCCATGACTGGTCTGGTAAGGAAACTTAAAAGGACAAAGTATGCCTTGAAAGCTTAGAATAAGAATTATGTTGGTAATTTTTTTCATAAGTTCTTATTAGTGAAAAAGGAAATTGGAAAGCTACAAAATTAGGAGGATGTTACTAGGTGTCTTAATATTGGCGACATGAGAAGGCTACAATAGAAAATTAAGAAGTATCATAGGCTTCTGGTTGCACATGGTATTTTTTAAAAGTAAAAAATAAGAATTCAGTGGCCCTTGATACCAAATTAGAAGTGTTCTAGAACTACTTTGAGAGTAGATGGGCTAGCTCAATACATTGCTATCCTCCCATCCTTCTTGAAGTTGACAATACGCTATATGAAGCTATGAAGGATTTTCTAAAGGCGAGAGTGATGGATAAGGAGATCTAGAATGCTTTAAAATCTATGCCTTCGGATAAAATTCTAGACCTTAATGGTTTTCTACCTAGGTTTTATAAAAAAATATTGGCAGATTGTTGGGAGGGCTGTGTACTCAGCAATCTAACAATTCTTTAATTTACAATCGATGTTAGAGGCATGGAAAGTAACCTTCATTACATTAATTCTAAAATGTCTTGATCTGAAGAATCCTTCCCAATTCCACCCCATAAGTCTCTACAGTACTATTTATAAGATCGTGGCTAAAATCATTGCAAACAGAACCTGACTTATCTTACATAAGCTTATATTAAAGAAGTAAGCAGCTTTTATTGAGGGCAGAAATATCTCTGAAAATATCTTATTGGCCTAGGAAGCAATTCATTCTCTAGTCAAAGCTCCTAAGATGAAGCTTATGATGGTAGTGAAGCTTGATATGGAGAAAGCCTATATTTGTTTAACATTATTTCAATTTCCCTTCAATAATGATTAATTGGATTCGAGCCTATATTATTGAATCAGAATTTGCAATGCTAATAAATAGCTCTCCTCAATTTTTTCAAGTCCACTATGGCTTTGAGGCAAGGCTGTCTTATTTCACTATATCTCTTTATTCTATGTGCTGAGATGTTGATGAGAAAAATCTAGTTGGCTATTTTAGATAACTAAATAAGGGGTTATCAGTCATCTAAGAGGAGTCTAAAGGTCAGCCATCTCATATTTGCCGAAGGCTATCTTTTGCCATCAAGGGCTTGGAGAAGTGACTATATATCTTGCATTCAAATTGGTAATTGAAGAATATTACAAGCAATTAGGACAATCAATTAATCTTTAAAAATCAATGGTTTAGTTAAGCCTAAAAATCCCATATCATGTTGCTTCTGAGTTGACTACTATTCTGGGGGGTGCAAAGAGTTCAGTCCCTTAGTGTTTAATTGGATGTGCCACTCAAAGGTTCAAAGCTCAATTCCATTGATGTACAACCGCTCAAAGATTAAATTTATGAGCATCTAGATGCTTGAAAGTGGGTATTCCTCTTACTACATCATTGAGAGTTATCCTTATAAGGTCAATCTTATGCTCTATGTCCATTCATATAATTTCTAATGTGATGGTGCCCCATAGATTTGGGGAGCGGCTCTCTCGAATTGTTAGGAGTTGTCTATGGGGACATGATATAAATAAAATAACACTCCATACAATATCTTGGAAGTCATTTCTATACCTAAATAGGAGGAAGGGTTAAATATCTCACGTACAATGCTATCATGGGATGCTTTGCTTGGACGAACAATAGATAGGTTTCTACTTCATCCTAACTATCTTTGTGTAAGGGTCCTACATGCCAAATCTTAGTTTCATGATGATTGGAATATATATACCCCACCTAAGAATGAAATTATTTAGAATGTCTAGTGAGAGCACTTGGTGTGGTTAGTTGGAATGGGAGATGCTATCAACATTGAAATCCAACCATGGTTCTCTCTTAGTTCTCTAAACTAGTAGCCTCTTATCTATGATGCCGAAGCTCTTTCTCTCCTATCAATAGTGGATAAGCTGACTTTGGCTCATGAAGTCTTAAATTAGGGTTTTCTGGATCAAATTTTCCCACCTTCTATAGTGGAAGAGCTTATAAATACTCCTCTTGGTGAGGAGAAGGATGTTTTATATCAAAGGCTGTGTTACAAATCTAAAATTCCAATAAAATATATTTTTAGAGTATTGCAGGGTTGTGAAAGTAATCACTTGCAATCAGAGGCAAGGAAGATTGGGAGATTGAAAGGTCAATAAGAGATGCTACATTTTCTTTGGAAATTATGGCATAATGATATCCAGACTTCATCCATCATAGCCCATCGAATTTCGTATGTGTCTCCTTGTTGCAAAAGGTATGGGATGGAGGATGAAACATCATATCATCTTTTCTTTAAGTGGGAGGGCTATACATATATTTGGCAATACTTTCATCCCTAGAGTTTCTCCCAGTTCCAGCTATTATAATAGGCTTGAGATTTTCTTCTTCAAAGGCCATTGGATGCATGAATGGGGGAAGAACAGACAATTTTTAGTTATGTATCGTGGTGGATGTAGAAGGCAAGGAATCAATTTTACTTTCAGAAAAAACCTTTCAATTCGAGGTGGGGGCCTCGACAAGTTATTTGGTTGAGCCAATGAACCGATTTATTCCATTCAAGCTCTTAACTTTATTAATTCTAGTATCTAGGGTTCCTTTCTACATTTTAATGTGGACTCTTTGAAACTCACTTCTTGGGCACCCTTTCAATTAGGATTCATGAAGATCAACTTTGATAGATCAATTCCTTCAGATTCTGCTGGAGTGGGTACAGTTATCAGCGACCATATAGGTCACATTTTATTAGCTTTAGCAATTTCTCTCTCTACTACTTTGATGCCTTTTGCTAAGTTGACTAGTGCATGATATAGGTTGAAAGAAGTCATTCAAAGATTCCAAAGTTCAAGAATAATACTGAAAGGTAACTCAACCATAGTGGTATCTTGGCTATATGGACACTCGCATTGCCACCGTCTCTTGTGAGACTTGCAAACTATTATCTCATCTATTACATAGTTTGAATGCATCCACACCTATAGAAAAGCGAACTAGATAATTGATTATTTAGCAAACTGGACTGCTCCATAAAAGGAGTGATGCAATTGGAGTACAGAGTTTCTCTCCCAGCTTAGCTTGCATTGGTTGATGCTCGAGAAGTAGCATTTTTGAGGCAATAGTGCTCCTTGTTTTATTACCAAAAAAAAAAAGAAAAAAGCATGTGATTCCTGGAATAAGTCTCAGTTCATCGCTAATTAAATAATAAAACCAAATATTTAATCCATATACTAAATTATATTTTTCATTTAATTTATAAAAAGATTGCTCATAGACTTATGCATTGCATTCTCTTTACAAGGTAGCTTAAATTGGTCATCACTCTCTGAACTCCCGCATCCTTGCATCCTCTCTCACTCATGCGCGGACATGTGGCCAATACATTTGTATGAACGCAAGAATGTGCGCGCATATAAAACTACCATCCGCGAACTTTATGTCAAACTTATGGGGAAAAGATATTAATTCCTTATCACTATGAACACAATCATATGTTTGAAATAATGAATCAATTATCAATTAACGAATAGGTAAAGAGAGAAGGAAATCTTCCCTCAAAATTTAGCCAAAATCTTCCATCAAAATTTTGCCCTATATCTCTGTACGTACTTACGTATACGTGTGTCGCATGCACATTCGGCAGTGCCAATCTGGCAGCTGTGACCGTTCCATCCTCAAAACAAATTAGTCCGTCTCTGATTAATTACATAGGTTAGCACCATAATTATTGAGCTTAGTTAACAAGTGTACTCGTTGGCACGGGAGTGTCGGAAGAGGGACCAACTAGGGACCACAGGATTGTTCCCGATGTTATGGATCTTCTTATCTCACTACAACCATGCTATTGAAAATGGAAAATATTTTGGAATTGCACAAATCTCCGCCTCCCTTGTGGTAGAAAGAAATTTTCCTTTGCTCATAGTGAAAAATGCGTAACACTACTCAATGAAAATAATTAAAAAAAAAAAAAAAAAATCAAAACACGAGTTTGATTAAAAAATTTCTTTGCTTATCTTGTCATCTATTGGCTAGAATCTACTTAATTGGCTCGCTCATGAACTTCCCAAGCTTTTATGAAACTACTACCATGCTGACCCATGAGCTCTTTCAATGCTCCCTCACTTGATCCCCTAAACTTTCTTAACATATAGGTGTCTAATCTCTCTTCAATCATTTTATTATTCTTTGACAATTGAGCACTATCGTGCCAGAGCTAGCTGATTGCCAACCTGATACCACCTTGACTACGATAAGTCGACGCTGAATCACTATTCTACATAGAACGTGCTTTTCCTTGGCACAAACTCCATTCATCCCACCTCTTGCATCATAAAGAGTGTTCAAAAGCGAATGGTGATGGACTGATCACCATCTTTTTCTTCAGATAATAACAATGATAATAAAATTTGTTCGAAGACATCTGACTGGTTGTCGAATGCCCATCCTCTAGACAGGTGCAACACCAACGCACCAAGGTATGGCTGGCTTTGTTGCATTAATTCCATTCTCAGTCAGGAAGTAGTTAGCTAGCAACTTAAATATAATTTAATTTGTAACAACAGCTTTTGTACGTTACAACAATAATTGGGAGAGCCAGAACAAAATCAAACTTCAAGCCTAGGATAAACAAATTGGATTGCTAGGATAGAGACATTTTTTTCCCTAGCATTTGGCATGTAGCAATGCAAGCGATGCTTTGTTTCTATTTGATATGCTCTTAGATTAGCTAGATTGACTAGCATGAAAAATCTTTGGACAAAGAAGGGTTATATTTGCTCTTTCTATCAGAAATAACTCTACATGCGTCAGTGCCTTTGATTAATGCATAATTAACAGGCATGTTGATTTCTACCTGCTTTATATTATATATAGAAATAGAAAAGGGGTCACTAGAAAGTTAATAAGGGAGCTTCAAGTAACGGTATCAATGTGCAACACAAGGACCAAACATGAGTTCATAAAACAAACAAAACAAGAAATGCAAACACATATATGTGTGTTTGCATTGATGCATATATGTAGCTTGACTTTGCCTGCACTTAATTGAGTAGATCTCTACCCAGATCCAATTAGGTTTAAATTGAAGAATAAAAGTTTCACATTAATGACTCGAATCATTAGATAAGATCAACTATTTGTAAAATGCTTACGCTGTAAAAATCATAAGATTTAAAGATCCTTAACCCAAGCATCAAGTGGTTAAAAAATTGAATAATTTAAATGATATAAAATCGTATTTTTTTAAAAAAAAACACATGATGCATGGATTAAAGGTGTTCAAATCATATAATTTTTTATGTTTAAATATTTTAAAGATAGCATATAATATCTAACAATTTATATCATTGATATGAGACTCCATCATTTAATATATGATTGACTGATTCTGAGTGAAGACTTACTTAAATGACTTGGTGTGTATGTATATAGTTATGATCAAATTGCATCTAATGTAGCTTTAATATTTTAGATTGGACCATAGAAGTTTCACATAAATAATCTAAGCTGTTTGATATGATTCACTATCTTTAAATTGTTTACATACTAAAAATAAAATTATATTATTTGAAGACCCTAATCATATGCATTACGTGATCAAAAATTGAATAATTTAAATAATATTAATATTTTGACTACTTAAAACATAGGTTAGAAATCTCCAAACTATATAATTTTTTGTGCATAAATAACTTACATATAATAGTTTATATTCAACAACTCAGATCATTGATATGAAATTCTCATCATTTAATTTAAAAAAGATACAAATCTTTTAGAGTTAAACTAGCTAGATGCGCTTTCATGTAATTTTAGGATTTATCTCCAACTCCAGCTTTAATTTTGAAATCTAGTTATTTATAGATCCGGTCACCTTCTTCATCCTTAAATCCACACAATTCATGAGTCCCAAAAATGAAAAAGTAAAAAAAAATAGGATGACTTCAGGATCTGTATGGATCTAATGATGGGGAAGATGACTGGACTTTATACTTAATTACATTCAAATATAGCTAAATTCATTTTTTTTTTAATTTCTTTGAATATTGATTAATGATGAATATCCATCATATATGCAAAACTTTAGTTATATATCGTATTAAATAAATTCTATCCTTTTGCAGTCATATTCAAATAAATTCGACCGTCATGTATATACAACTCTCATTCCCCCAAGTATTATTGTAATTAGACACGATGATTTTAGTTGCAGGTTTAAATGTTCCTTTGAAATGAAATACAAGATTGCATTTACATCTTAGATACTGAACTAGGTGAAAGCAAATGTTAAATGTGAGTTATAACTGCAGCAGTTAAATTAATTAGATGCAACAAAACATAGCCTGCGTCATTGGTTGAATGAGGATGCTCTTGCCCAATAGCGGGCACGCCGCGTATTGATTGATTGCAGGACTCGCAGGAAGAAAAGAAAAACTGTGGTCCACCCACGTGGAGGCAGCTTTTAAGCTCGTAGCATAAAAGGAGTCTCTTTAAGCGAGAGCGCAACAACAACGCATGAACGCCCAATACTTTATTGCGGACACCTAACATGGAAGCCGGTAGGGCAATTTCTTAATAAGCTGTACTTTGCGCAGACTCAGCGGTCACGAGAGGGGCTCATGGGCCCGGGACTCTTCTTTCAATCGTGAACGGAGGGGACGCGACATGGACATCAAACCGAGGAAGGAGTCTTCTTCCCGTGGGTCCTTCCCTCCATGTGCGATCATGTGGTGGGTCGCCCTCTGGACCTCGCTGTCCGCTCCTTTCCAAAGACCCCAACCTAATCTCTCTCTCTCTCTCTCTCTCTCTCCCTCTCTCCCCCCTAGGAGGTCATTTCGTTTCGTCCCCTCCATCCATCACCCTCTTCTCCTTCGATCCATCCTTTCACATCCTCTCCATGTCCTCTCTAATCTCGTCCATATCATGAACAACCAAAAAGAATGGTTGTATATCCTTTCTCGTAGGGCAAATGAAACAATCGTCCGTAATTTAGAGATTCTTTTTAAACGACCTCCCACCACCCCCTCTCTCTCTCTCTCTCTCATTACATAGGATTTCGGTGCTGACACTCTTGTCAGAGTGGTCTTCATAGGCTTTCAGTTCTGACAGTCTTGTCAGAATAGCCTTCTCCTGCCTCTGGCCTCTGCGATAATCGCTAGATCCCTTGTGTCAGAAGAAAATCTAATCTTCATATCTCCAACATTCTCCTTCTCTCTCCCACTTTCTATCTCCCCCATGAATAGGAGGCACTGCACCGAGAACCCTAACCCTAATAAGGGTATGTTGGCCTTCTATTTTATACGAGCCCTGGCTCGCATCAACAAGAATACATCCATGCCATCTTCCTACCAGCGAAGTTGCACCATAAAGCGTGCCGCCTATGCATCCATGGCACGCGCTGCTGGCCCGAGAAGAGCATGGAGTCGTGCCGTTCTCTGTAGCCTTCGGCGGGGCAGTTCTAGGCCCCTTCGGCATCCAACTAGCCGAAGGCCAAGAATTTTCAGTCATAAGAGGGTTGGAGTGGCAGGTCCTAAGCCAAGGGAGCCCAGCCAAGCTGATGCCCTCCGGAGGCTGGTGCCCGGTGGCAAGGCCATGGACTTGTCCATCTTGCTGGAGGAGACCGCAAACTACATACGGTCTCTTAGCGCGCAGGTTTGGCTCATGCAGAGTGTTGCAGATTCCATCTCTATTTAGAATATCAGATCAAATCTTGAGCAAAGTGTTACGATGGGATGATGGATATTATTAAAGACGCACACGAGATTGTCTGGAAGGTAAGCCTCTGAATCAAGAAAGAGAAAATTCTGATATATTTTGTTGGCCCTTGCTATATATAAGCTGTTTGTAAAATTAATTAGAATGCTGCTGAGATAACAGTTTGTTGTGATGTTCGTGGATTTCAAAGTTTGTGTGTTGATGTAAACAACTTGGTTTGGTGTGACGGTCTCTCTCTCTCTCTCTCTCTCTCTCTCTCTCTTTCTCCGTGATTCTCTCTCTGGTGCTTGATATCTCTCTCAGCATACTCATCTGTTGTTATTAATTGCACGCAGATTGTTCTGATGGTTTAGCTGGTTTTGTAGGTGAGGCAAGGCAGGAAGCAGATGGGTTATTTTTGCTTGCAATGCTACTTTTTTATGGTGTAATTTGTTATTGGTTTCGACAGACTTGAATTAGAAGTCTGCATTAAAAAATGACAAGCTTGCTTTCAACTAGAGACAGCCAAACAAAAAATACGCATATAGCCTGTAAGGCGGTCTATGGGTCCCACAATTATGCAGCACGTTTGTATGTGTTCCTAGAGCCTTGAGCCTTACGACGTTAGAACCATAGAACATGCCCGGCTAGAAGGGTATCAGCTTTTAGGGTTTTAATCAACTTTTATTCCATCCCACCAGCAAATTATTCTTTTCCTTTTGAGGTGGGACCATCCATGCCTATTGGCATATTTTCTGCATCCTTTTTGCTTCTTTGGTTGTTGGTGTGTCATGATTCCATTGCAAAGAACCCTCCTAAAGTAGAAATCAATGTCATGATATCTAACCCAGCCATCTGGCATTACAAGAAAGGCTTGGCTTGCTCTCATCACAATTATATTATTTAGTTCTAAGGAAATTACCGTCTCAAATAAGAAGCCATGGCTCATGATTCTTTGCTTCTTTGTCCGCACCTGTATATTTCATTGCGAAATGAATGGCTCACTTCTTGCTCCATGACCCTTTCTGCTTTCGCAATCAGAAACTGTGTTATCACTGCTTGGTTAGAACAATATACTGGACCTAGGATTCTTTCTTCCGGTTATTAAATGGACAGGTATTATATGTTGAGTAGATATCGTTTGCATAATAATAAGAACATATATTTCATTTCATAGAGGTTGTACCTATAATATCTGTCTACATGGCATTCTCTTCTGTAAGTAAAAGGTGAATCTCCAGAGCAGTACTCTATGGTTTGAGTAGTTATTATAGTTGAAGTCTTGAAGAAGACATGTGCTGGTAGTTTGATCATCTGCGTTCCTAAAATATCATCTGAACCAAAAGATTACAGTCAGATATAATGTATATTAATATATTCTTATAAAGGAGAGATCACTTCTTTAGCATGAAAATATAGACATGGTTACCTTTCTTTCACTAAAGAAATGGTTTGAATTTTCTGCTTTTGCTTACTGAATATTGTACAATGGAGGAAGTAAAAGCTTATAGTGTTTCATTTTAGTGTGGTAAAATAGAAAATTTTGTTCCGTTACTACTCCAGTGGTTCACATACCTCTCAAACTATCAGCATATGAATAATAATGTGCGCTCATGAGCATTCAAATATCATTATTGTAAATATTTCATGGTTCCAATGTTTCTCATTTAGGGCACATTGAACAGATGTTGTTCACGAAATTTCATTCAAATTAGAGAATTCTGAAGATAGATGGCTTTTAATAGCAATAAATCTCATATTAATTAGCATGAACATCATTTGTTATGTACAGAAGTGATTTCAGTGCTCAAGAGTGAGCTATGGTCAGGTCTTCACCAAATATATTACATTTACTTTGCAGATATACTTATCAGTGAAAAGGGAAGCACTAGTTGTATTGTGTGTGATTTAGTGTTTTAAGCACTTACTTATGTATACAAGCTCTTCAACCCCCTTCTACTATCACCTTCGAGTATTTATTAAATAGTGATTCTTCTCCAAACCTGTACAAGTCACCAGAATTTAAGTACCAAACAACTAGAATTCTGGGTTGACATAAAAAACATAAATCTTGAGATTTTAGGAAGATATAGTTTTACATATAAGACAGTTCATCCAAATTAAAGGAAGATATAGAAAAGGAGGATATTCTGTGAAGCCATGAAATCTGTCACTTTTTCATTTTGGAAAACTTTTAGTCTGATGTTCTACTAACAGATATTCTTCTGAAGATTTCCAAGACAATATATATTGAGATGATCATGGGCCTATAGAAGTTTATGCAAAAATTTACACACTATTTCATTCATTAATCTTTTCTTTCTCTTTTTATGATATAGTTTTACATTTTTCTTTCTAATTCCATTTTCTTAACATTTTATCCAACTTGCCTTTTAATTCACCAAATAGCTGATCTTAATTTATGTCCGTCATTTGTCTCTAATGTTAAAGAATTTCATAATGGAAAGTAAATCATGAAACTCTTACGAATTTTCAATATAATTCTTCTTCACATATATGTAGCCTATACGTCTAGTTTTCACATCTTACTATGAAATAAAAATATAATCAATATCTCATAATCAGTGCTATTAACCAAAAAATCATATGTGAATAAGAGAACTGGCTAATACCCATATATAACTTTATAACTTCCCTGTTGATATTGTTGTGAGGATGTTATCTTGTTTCAAGTACTTAGCTCTTTTTTATTTGCATAAGATTGTACGATATCATTGGTTGAACGAGGGATGTATTTGGATGTTTTAAATTTCAAAGTCATGGTCTTATTTGTTTTCTGAATTCAAAAGTCTTAATTTTAAAAATTGAGATTTTTCTCATTAAAAAAGAAAAGGTAGTAGGTCATTAATTGTCCAAAAGCGAGAGTTCAAAACTGGAAAGTTAGTAGTAGATAGAGAAGGAGAAATCATGAATTAAAAAATTAAAAAAGAAAACTCAAGGTATGATTTTCTGATTCCATGATTTTAAGGATTTTATGACATTTTGTTGTTGTACTAGGCCTCCAATTCTAGAATGAGAGCAGCTTGGAAAACATAGCATATCATAAAATATCCTTATCTTTTGTGGTACATTTAGAAGGACAAGAGTAAAGATATGTTTGTGAAATCAAGAAAGAATTTATTGTAGAGGACATGATTTTCTTGGCCCACATGACCTTTGCATTGAAAAGGATAGGACGTTTGATTGCTCACATACCTACTCGTTTGATTAGTCTACATTTTATATAAAACAAAAGACTATCACTACATCTTTAATAAGAGAACTGCCTTTAATATTTTGTTACCTATATAAATAAATAAATAAATATATATATATATATATATATATATATATATATATATAGAGAGAGAGAGAGAGAGAGAGAGAGAGAGAGAGAGAAAGCAATAATCTACAAAGAAAGCAAGCAAGATAGTACTAGAGGGGGCTTAGATAAAAATCGTTAACTTTTAAAAAAAATGAATGATAGCATTATTCCTTTTCTATACTACAAACCAGCATATAAATTCCTCTAGCCATAATCTACAAACCAATTGTGATTCGTCATACAAATGGTTCAACAATTATATATTCAAGAAAATAGTAAAAATCATATGACCATATGATTATCATATTATCTCATCATATCATTACTCTCTAGCTCAAACTTCCTTGCCGCATCATACCCTCCCTTCCAACTAATATGCATACACATGAGTATGCACAAAAATAGAAGAAAACAATAGTTTATGCTAGCATTTGACTAGCAAGAATAAAGTCTAATAGTTCTTGTCAGTCAAATCATTAAAAGCAAATGATATGTTAAAATTGGTTAAACTAACTATTAGTCGATCAATGTTTGATCGACCTTGTTTGGTTCATAGCCCCACCTCAAAGTTCATCCACATCATATGATAGAAATCTTTCTAAATAAGTTATTCATGTCTTTTTGTTAATTACTCCCTTTTTTGTTGAACTTGTTTCCAATAAGTATAGGATAGAGATTAAATCAATATGGTCTCTAAAGAAAGTTCCTAAAGTATTCTTTTAAAGATTCATTGTTGGATGTTTTCATCAAATAAAAGTAATAGAGTTGGAGAATAGTTGAATAGAGACAATATTATAAATTTTTTTATTTGCTTTCTATTCATTTCAAGAAATTTATTTTTCTCTTCTATTTTTAGACAAAAGATAGGGTACACGTGATATACTTGCCCTCATAAATGAGTTTTTTTGCTTTCTAGGTTGCTGATATTATCTAGAAAAGTAAAATATTATCATAAACTCTATAGAGATTAAACTAAAAACTACAAAATCTAAAAGAAAGTTGGGGAAAAATCTTTCAAAAAATTCTTAAATAAGCCAATTTGAATTATCTTGTAATACTCTTCTTTGAATCATATTACTAATATGAAACTTAATTCAAACTTTATAGAATTTTCTTTTGTAATGCCTTCATAAAAATTTTTGTAACCTGCTCCTTAGTTATTTAGTGCACCCATCTAACTAAAATATTGTCTACAAAGTCCCAAATAAAATGGTGTCAAATCTTGATATGCTTTGTCGTATAATAGATTTTTAATATTTTAATCCTTATAATAGTAGACATGTCTCAAAACACTACTTTTTCTTATTTTCTTGCTTTTATTTTAGATCAACCTATATCACCCAAAGCCATACATTGGACGATAGTTTAAGATCACTCTTCTAGTAAATGTAAGAATTGCAAGTGGAAATTGAATATATATTACTGATTTGTTACCAATTCAATATTTTTTTAACAAATCCTTTAAAGTTTATCAATCTATATCAACTATATGTTCTCCTAATTGATATCATTTATGTTTGAAGGACTAATAGC
The DNA here is from genome assembly GCA_017589505.3 of Metroxylon sagu. Taxonomy (NCBI): domain Eukaryota; kingdom Viridiplantae; phylum Streptophyta; class Magnoliopsida; order Arecales; family Arecaceae; genus Metroxylon; species Metroxylon sagu. The sequence continues at coordinate 1,072,543 of JACVBY030000586.1, forward strand.
TCGCTTAATAAAATATATCATAGTCAAAATAGTGGATATCTCAATTTGGAGAGACAATGCGTGAATACCATTTAGAACAATAAACTTTTAACTATGACATACCTAACTATAAAATTTTATAGAGTATTAGTTTTTTATCACCTAAGATATCCCATTACACAACTAGTCCGACCACTATGAATATAGCTATGGATGTAACTTAAAATCCTTTATTTAAGCATAGTAGATTTTATGGTTAAAAATTCCCCCAAAATATCCTCCTTTACTCTTTAATTATATTAGGATGATTTTTTCTCAGTTTATACATAAATTTGGATAGCAAGATGAATACAAACATATTATTAAGCCTGAGCATGGCTACAATTTAGCATATGAAATATTTTCAATAAATTGCAAGCATATTTATCTTGACGTAAGAAAATTCTATCAATATTTTGTCTAATTTTTATCATAAAAATGATAATTAAAAGACTCAATCTATCATTCTAAACACTAAAATATTATAATTTTATAGAATTAATTTATCAATCTCATAACTTTTGCATATATATATATATATATATATATAACAAGTTATCTATAAGAAACTCTATACCTTGGGCATCTACATTGAGGGTTTGATCTTGCTCTCATCTTTTCTAAATTTCTTTAAGAATATATTGACCTTGTTATACAACGCCTCAATGACTTGGTTTAGTCTCTATAAAGCCTTCTCCAATATATGTCCTTTATTCTCCATCCATTTTATTACAAAGCCTAAGGATTATTGAACATTTATTTCTTTCTAAAATTCTCCATTTTGAAAGATAGATTTGGTAATGAATTGGTATACCTTACCATTTTTTGAGTTGCCAAGATTGATGCATTATTAATGATATTAGTTATTACATTTAGAGAAAATGTTTCTAAGAAATTAATAGTTAAAATTTATGCATGCCTTCAAAGATAAGCTAAGCCTAATGACTTTAAAGTGATCTATTTAAACTTAATTTATATTTATAATTTCATTTATAATTAATAGTTTATTTCACTCTAGATAAATCTATTAATTTCCTATTTGTTTCCTCTTAATGTTTTTTATTTCAACTTTCACCGTGTTATTATATTCTTTCTTTATAAATACATTTCCAAAATGATTAGATCTTAAGACAACAAATACAAAATTATATGATTTATTCAAAATGATATGACTAATAAGAAATTCTAAACCACCTAAGCTAATACATGCATCACATCATAAATAAATTTCGTACTAAAATTAGTTTCAATGCCTACAATACCATTATATTGTAGTTGGATTTGATTCTTGTCTTTTACTCTAGCCTACAATTTGATAAATTTATTAATCTATAAATATGTGATTACTGCATTTAATTTATCATCAATTATATGATTATTACAGCTACTATACAAAAGATCCAATATTTTCATTAATTGTACACAAGAATGAGAAAATAATTTTTTTTTATTATTTATCATATCGGCATTCTTTCTTTACTGAAATCTTCCTTGAATTTATCTTTTATATTTCAATACTTCTTTTCAACATGACCATATTTTTTTGCAATAAGAATATTATGGATCACTAAGAATTTTTATTTTTATTCCAATAATTCTTCTCAACATGCTTTGCTTTTACGCAATAAAAATAATCTATTTTCATGTAAAAACTATTCCACCAAAACTTTTATAGGCCTATCCGTTATCTACTCATGCACTTAAAGAGAGATCATTAATCGATTGGTCAACTCTTTGGATTTTGCACCATCTTTTGATCTTTCAAATCCTCTCAAGGAAATCTAATTCATGCATAAACAATAAAACTTTTGAGAAAAAAATCACTTACAGATTTCAAATCTTTCATTAATGATTTTTAAATTCATAATGAATGGTTTTGATTTTCAACATGATTACTACATTAAATTTCTAGGATCACTATTTTAATAGATTCATACTGCTTTTAAGAAAGATGCTTCACAATATTTGTATGCATACTCTATTGAATAAAATATAAGTCCTTCGCATGCTTCTCTTTTCTCTTCATTTTCATTTTTTAAACTATAATTAGTTTGTCATTCTAGAGATCTTATTTAAAAAATATGTAATAAATCCATGTATCTTAGAGAAATGAGTTTTTTAATACATAAAATTGATGAATTTCTCATATTTAAATTAGGAATGAATTGATTAGAAATGCTTGCACCATTATCCAAATATATTACCTAACCCTCTCTTTAAATCTTCAGCTACCTAATTTTAATCTTCCAACATGTAGCTTTTAGATCTTTTAATATCCAACATGACTTGAATCATTACTGATTCTAGATCTTGTCAAGTCTTTAATTAAACAAGAGTGATGTTGAAAATAGATGAATAGAAATAAGGTTTTTGGCTAATGTAAAAATCTTTATACACTTGCTTATGCCAAGATACATTTTTTCAACCCATATTATTGAGATGAGATTTATCATTTATAAGTTACTTAGCCGTATAAAGATAGGAAAGCAAGCTCAAGCTCTCATCAAACTACTACTAATCTTATCTAGATAAAGAAAAAGAAAATCTTAAACTGTAATGTGGATAAAAATAATATTTGCTATAATACCATTAAAAAAAGGATAAGAAAATAATCCTTATAAGTTTTTAGAATCCTTCAATTTGAATTATATTCTAACATTTTTCAAAAAAAATAAAGAAACCATGTATTCTTCCTATTTCATATCTTGTCTACTTTTTATGCTAATAGGCTCACTAACCAATATGATAGGATGTGTATAATTTTTTTCTCATTTTCATGAACAATAATTTTTTGATAACTATGTCTTCAATATATCTATTTTTATAATTATCATATAATAGGTAGAGTACTCTTACAATCTTGAAATGCAACAACTTTTTTTGCCGATCTTTTGTTACATGGATTTATTCTAACTAATTTTGCAAATATGAATAGTGTGTTTAAACATGTGAATATCAGTGGAGTAGGCCTTGGTTTTATAGATACCTCAAACATTCCACTTGTAGACTCCCTAGTTTATTCGGTAGATACCAATTACTTAATTATATTTCTAGAATTAGTTCTAAGTTTAACCTTTAGATCAACCCTCAACTTACAGTAAAACCATTTTATTTCAATTTATTTGCTACTCCTGACTAGAATATTAGTATTTAATTATACCCTTCCTAACCTAATTCCCATTAATTTGATCATTAATTAGCTAATTTTAGCCTAATTTTTCTTTTTTCTAGACATGTTTAACTATTTTTGATGACTTGATAAAAAAGTAAAGGCTATTCTAAATTTGGTCATCTAACCCTTTAGCTTCCCATGATCAATCTACAAAAATTTTAGCTATAACTAGTTCTCTAGACTTTTCAACTTGCACTATAAATAGGACTAGTTAGTTAAATCACCATACTTTAATTTTTAAATACACTCAATTTTACAATCATCAATAGTCACTTACTAATCAAGCAAAGTTAAACAATAACTTAGCTATTAGGTCCTTTTGTACCGGCTTATCTAAAGTCTTGATCTATAATAGTTTATCTCTTATAGTTATTTAATAATATGTAGTGTCTTACTAACCATTAGACTATATAATCTCTTTAAAATCTCCATATCTAACCCTTAATATATCCTCAAATCTTATAAATTAATATCTCCTCTATTGAAAAATGTGGACAATTTTCTACTTTTTTTTTTATTCTTTAAATCTCAAAATCCCTTAGGAAATTAAAAGAATAATAGATAGTATGTAAAAATAGAATCCATCCTCTCTTTTTCATCCTTTTTCCTTTAGATCTAACCTCATTTCCACCATTAAGTAACCTCAAGTTCTAAATTTGGCTAGATTAAAGCCTTCCACCATCCTTAAAATATAGAACTTAAATCTAGCAAATTCAAGAGTAGTAAATTTATTAAACAGCCAAAAAGAGATGGGGGCCTCAAAGATCATCCTCTCTAAAGAGAAGAGCTCATCAAACTACTAGATGCAATTTTTCACTTCTTTCTCCCTTTTTTCTTTTTTTTTTTTTGTACTTTTCTTCATTTTTCACTACATAATGTGATAGTTTGATCAATCTTTCTCTTCTCAAAAGCATAATTTTGTTTAATCTTACCTTTTTTTTCATTATGAATGTCATCAAGTTCAACTAAATCAGGATTTAAAACCATTAGAGGTTCAAGTCTAAATTTCATTCTATAGCCTACTTATGGAGGTTCAAGTTGAGATTCAAACTTGGTATTTAATGCATATTAAGCCATTGAGTTGGGTTCAAATATAAAACCCATTCCTTAGCCCAAGTGCATCAAGTCCAAGTCATGTATGGATTGAGTTTGGGTTCCCATCAAGTAAGCAATACAAAGTATATAGTTAACAATAGTAAAATCACCTATACTTTGAGAATTTTATTGTGGGACATCTAATAGATACTTTAAATATTATATCATAGATTATTTTGAAGTAAAAAGGATGGATAAACAAACTAAAGTCAATCCAAGACTCTAGATGCGATAAAATCATGTCTTTTATAAATTGGATATGATCGAACATAAGGATCCCAAAATAACAACCATAAGAGGATGCTCTCTAAAAACTTAAAACTAGATTGGATGCAAAATATGGATGAACATGAAAACCCAAGCAAATAGAAGATTTGCTCAAATTCAAAAGTTACTGGGGATTAATATCTTTGGAGCACTAGTTCTTAAAAGTATTTTCATCTCAAGTATTTTAAAGATATATCTCATAGAAAAATGAAAAAAAAAGGCATATCTCTAAAAATACTCAATTACTTTCTCTTCCTCTAGCTCTTCTTTTTTATCCTTCTCTGCCTCTTCATTTTCATATTTCATCCTCTAAACTTGCCTCCCAAACATCGCACTGCTTTAATATTATTTACTATCATGGAAGAATCATTGGTTTTTACCTCCTCACCCTCTTCAATTATAAGCCCAACTAGCCTCAGCTTGATAGAGGACATCTTTACCTCCAACTGTATCATTTCTACCCACTACTTATTATTTGCTTCCATTCTTTCTCAATTGCCCTTACTGTTGGTTACCGCCCTCTCCCTATCATTATCTCCATTGATAATGAGGGCTCCATTTTCCACTCCATCAACTTCTATCACTTCAGTTCTTTATCACTATCTCTTTTAATTGAATCCCTTACATTCTACAAAACAACCTTGAACTAGAATTGCCTTATATTAGAATTAAGCACCTCATCTATGTCCAACTCTATTCTTTCATCCTAACTCTGTCTTTATCTCTCTCATCTATTTATTTCTTAACTCATTCTTAGACTCTATTTCTCTTAGTTTGGCATCCAATATCCTTTTACTTCTAAGTTACCTCTGACTCTCTTATCTTTCTCTTCAACTTAATCATCATAATCAAGTAAACAAATAACTATAATTATTAATTTCTCTATTATATTAGGTAGGGTTATGCCTAACAAAAGTTTCATTATTATTACAATTGAAAATCTAACGTGACTTTAATATTCATGTTGGTGGCTATTTGCTACTGTATTAAGGAATAATTAGACTTTAATAAGAAACTATATAGTGCACTCTGTATCTTATATCTAGTGTAACAAGTAAGCTATTATATCTAATTCAATATAGTAGTAACTTGTACTGGCTAAACAAACTAGTTTTGAAATAGTTGTTGCAGTGAATTTTTTTATTTTACATGCAAACTTGCTAATAAAGAATGTGAATGTCACTCGTAGGACTAGATATTAATCAAAACAAGTAACAGAACCACCACATGTTTTTTAAACTAAGAAGAAAAATAGAAAAATAAAATTTAAAGAAATTAAAAAAAGGATAAGAAGTGGACTAGAGGTAAACTAGAGGTAAAATAAAAGCTCAGGGTATTCCTAGGGAAAGCGATCATCCAAAGGTCAGTCTCAAATAGACCAAGCCTTTACTTACTAGCTTAAGATTTGAGATAGGTTTCAAACATTTATTAGATAAGCATTCATATATAGCTCATCTCTCTGAGATTTGGGAGCAAAAATGATAATACTTTGGATTCAGGTGCTTCCATTATTTATTAATTAGGTCTAGTATAGCTTTGAGGTTTCTCCAAGTTAGGTAATCAAGATCAATCCCTGTCTATCGTAGAAGAGGATGTATCGAGATCATAAAGAAGCAAAAAGAAAGCAAAACGTATAAAATATAAAATAAATAATCTACACTACCAACAAGAACAACTAATGTAAATGAAATTTATGGATCTATTAAGCAAGGATTACTTGTAATGTAAGAGTGATTACCTCCAATGTAAAAGAAACTATATAGATTTAAAAGATAAAAGGAGAGAGAAAGAAAATCTTGAATTTAGTTGAATGGTAGCCCTCTTCCTTTCGAGAACCCCTTTGGGAGTCCCTTCTTTACATAGATTCCTTGAAAGGTTCCTTGCTTTAATTCCTCTAAGTAAGAATTATTATCAGTTTGGATGTATATAGATCTAGGTTAGAAAGAGATGATAGATGAGTAGTGTTAGAGTTTGTCTTAAAATTCATAAGCTTAATAAGAACTTATTTTCATATATATGAAGAACATGAGTCATATTTCATATAGTACAATATAAGTCCCTTCTCCATATAAACACAAATAGCCCTAGCCTTCAAGGTAACTCAAAAATTCAAAACAATATTGAGAGAATTCAAAAAAGGGTTTTCTTTGAGTGTAAGTGAGTCTAGGATTTTGTGGACAAGAATCTAGTGGAGAAACAATCCTTGTAATTGCAAATATTTCTTCATAATAGAATTTCTTTGCTTTTCTTCGCTCATGGATATAGGCTAGTGGTCGAACCATATTAAATCCCTATGTACACCCTCTTGATTACTTTTTCTCTTTTCTTTCTCATTGATGTCTCCTCCACTATGCATAATAATCGATATTAAAGTTTTCCTTGTACATAACAAACTGGTATTAGAGCTTACTCTGGATATAATAAATTGGTATCAGAGCCTAGTTCTCAAAGTAGAGGGCTCTCGAGTGATAGCAGAAACATCAGCTTTAGTCCCTGATAGACAACTGTAGCATGTATCTTGAAGCAGTGTAATTGATCTACATGAATCTTAGGCAGCATAGATTTTCGCATCAGCTCTCAGCACCTATCCATCACCCATGAAACAAAGGTATTTCCCTTTGTCCCAAATTCAACCCGATGACCATCAGTGATCTTGTGGAATACTCAATCAGAGAAGAGGGCTATTGTTCCTTCTCATCTTGAATTCCTCGATAGGAGTGCTGGTTTGGTGGCCTAGATCTATTGTGGCTTCAAAGCAATCCTGCCTCAATGAGATCAAAGGTCGTCTATGGCCTTGGTGAAGAGGAGGGAAGGCCGTGATCTGTCCTACTTTATCACACCAATGAAGGAGTGCTGGTGATTGAGTGGGAATGATAAAGGTGGTTGGCAGAAGCGAAGGAGAACGTAATCTCCCATCGGAAGAAGTAGCGAAGTAGCCCCTCATTGCCCTTGGCCGCAGTCGATTCAGTGCCATAGGGAGTCAATTATGTAAGAAGAAGAAGCCGCATACAAGGCCTTCGAGTAAAGAGTAGACACTTTGAGAAAATGGGCCAATGAAGATCCTCTCATGGTTGTTAGGAGAAGTCGATAGCAATGACGATCTCTAGCTACTAGCTACAGAGCAGCTGTGGTGAGGGTGATAGAACCAAAACTGGCGGCGAGAGACAAAGGGACTCGCTTGAGAACTCCTTTGACGGCTGCGAGATGCGAAGGGAGGAGGAAGAAGAAAAATTAAAAAAAGAAAGAGAAAAATATGTTATTCCAATCTCAAATAAATCTAAAATAAATCTAAAGTAGGTGGAATAACTATTTCAATCTTATTCTAGAGAGGCAGATAATAGGCAATGTACGTGATAGACAAGGAGAAGGCTTCGTGATCAGAGGGTGACATAAAGAAAAGGGCTTAACTAATAGTAAAGATAAGGCCCTGTTTGGTTGACCTTTTGGAGGAATCAAAGGTACTTTTGGAGGCCTAAAAGTACTTTTAGATAATTTTATGGTATTTGATAAAATTTTTAAAAGTACTTTTTAGCTCTATCAAAAGCTATTAAAAGCTCTACTTGGAAAAGCTTCAAATTTGAGCTTTTTCCAAAAACTCTACTTGCTAAATGTCATAAAACTATTTTTAGACTCGAAGGCCACAGATTTGAACTACAAGAACAATAATATTTAATATTATAATATAACTATCATAATATAAATTATTATAATTATATAAAAAATATTATTATAATTATAATATATTATGTAGTATAAAATAAAGTAATATAATAATATTATAAAATTTTATAATATAGCATATAAATATAATATTATTATATTATTAGATATATGATCATAATTTTAATAATACATTATAATATAATTATTAAATCATAGTAAAATAATATATTATAATAATTTTAAATCTAATCATTATTATATTAGAATATTATTATATTTTCTTACACTATATTATAATATCATAAAATGATATATTTAATAGTATTATAATATGATATTATATTTCAATACTATTAGAATAATTTTTAATAATAATTTTTAATAAGTTAGATGGTTGAAAGTATAATGTAATATCTTTTATTATTTTTATTTTAAAAATACTTTTTTAGTTTAGTTATTAAATAAATAATAAAGTCTCACAGCACTTTAAAAATATAGTTACTGAACAGCAAATAGCTTTTTTCAAAAGTTTTATTTTTAAAAACTCTACTGCTAGAAGCTCTACTTTCAAAAGCTCTACTACTAACAGCTCCACCAAATGAGGTCTAAATCCGGATCAAAATTGAAGTATAAAAATTTAACTTGCAACTATTATTTTAAAAAAGGCACATTAAGGTATAATGTTATAAGCTGAAAACCCATAACTATTATAAAAAGAAAGGGCACATTAAAGCTAACTATTATAAGTCAAAAAATAAGCAGCAAAATAGTAAGGCCAAAAAAAAATTGATAAAAGCACTGAGGCTAGTTTAGCGAAATGAAATTTTAATAATTCTAATCTTATTCTCTTTGTGACCAAAGAAGCTAAATTAAAGGATGAATGGATTATGTATTCGGCTTGCTTTTATTATATGTATGCTATAGGGATTGGCTCTCCATATATAAGTATGTTCAAAGTGGAGTTATGTTAATATACAATAATGCCAAATGCCCTATTTTTGCAATTGGAACAATTTGAATTAAGATGTTTGATAGCATAGTGAAAACTTTGTCAGATCTAAACATCTTCCAAATTTGAAGAAGAATCCCATTTCTTTGGGTACTCTTGATGTAAATGGATTTGAGTACTCCATTGAGAATAGAACAATGAAGGTCAACAAAGATACTCTTATTGTGATGAAAGTTAAGTGGTTTGAAAAGCTATGTGTGCTGCAGGGTTCTACAATTATAGGTGGAGTTGTTATATATTTATTCTCCATGTTAGATTCTGACAATACTGTGACAATACTAGATTATGGCTTATGTGATAAGGCATATATATGAAAGAGGGCTCTAATAGAAATGAGTAAAAGAGGCTTGTTTAGTGGTCAGAGTATAGAAAAGTTGAAGTTCTGTGAGCATTATGTATTTAGCAAAGAAGAGAGTGAGTTTTAAAATAGCTATCCACAAAACTAAAGGTACTCCAGATTTTTTTCATTCAGACTTTTGGAGACCCTCACATGTTCCTTATAATGGTGGTGCTTGCTATATGCTTGCCTTTATAATAATTACTTAAGAAAGGTATGGGTGTTTACATTAAAGCAGAACGATAAAGTATTCAAGCACTTCAAGTGATGGAAGGCTATGATTGAGAAACAATCTAAAATGAAGATTAAATAGCTTAGAACAGATAATGGTTTAGAATTTTGCTCTATTGAGTTGAATGAATTGCATGAAAATGAGGGTATTGTAAGGCATCAAATAATTAAGAATATCCCTCAGTAGAATGGAGTGATAAAGAGTATAAATAGATCCCTCTTCAAGAAAACATATAGTATGTTCTTGAATGTTGGCTTATCAAAGAAATTCTAGATAGAAGCAATCTTATCAAAGAAATTCTAAGTAGAATCAATCTCCATAATATGTTACTTAGTGAATCGCTCTCCAACTTTAGCCATTGATTGTAAGACTCATAAGAGGTATTAGTCTGGTAACCTTACTAATTATTCTAATTTGTAAATATTTGATTGTCTTACATATGCATACACTGATGATGATAAATTAGAGCCTAGAGCTAAAAGGTGTGTATTTATTGGTTATGCATTTAGAGTGAAGGACTATAAATTGTGGTGCCCTAAGACATCCAAATTACTAATCGGTAGGAATATTATTTTGGATGAGTATGTAATGTTATATCCAAAGGAGTCTTCTACTTCTAGTAAGATTAAAAAAAATGTTGAGCTCATAGAGTTAGCGAATGATGTTTCAGATTCATTATAATATACTTCTTCTCAATTTAGTGCAGTTGAAATTTTAGGCACTTTTATGGATGAGCAGCTTAGTATTGCTAAGGATAAACTAAGGAGAGAGATAAGGCCACCACAGAGATATAGTTATAAAAAATTAGTAGATTATGCATTGTCAGTAATACAAGAGATAATTGATTCAAAAGCAGTCTCTTATAATGATTCTACCAAATGCTTAATTGTTGTACAGGAGGAGATCGAGTCTTTTTACAATATTCATACTTTGGAGTTAGTAAAACTACTTGCTGGTAAGAAAATTGTTGGTCGCAAGTAGGTGTTCAAAAAGAAACAAAAAATCCCAAAGGTTGAAGATGCTGATTTGTTGACTAAGCCTCTTTTGACAACCAAGTTCAAGCATTTTTTGGACTTAATTGATGTATGTAGCACTTAAGATGCACCCCTTTGGGGTATGTGGAGAAGGTGAAGAGGGATTTTAGTTATCTTTATTTTTCAATATTGCTTAAATATTCAAGTTAGGGTAAAGATTTGTTAGAGTTTGCCTTTAAATCTACAAGCTTAATAAGGATATGCTTCCATATATGTAAAGAATATGAGTCTTAGTCCATGTAGCACACTATATAACCCTTCTCTATATAAATATATATAGCCCTAGTCTTCAGAGTAACGTAAAAACCCAAAACATTATTGAGAAAATTTAAAAGAGGATTCTTTTTTAAGTGTAAGCAAATTTAGGATTTTGTGTGAGAAAGAGTCTAATAGAGAAATAACCCTTGTAATTCTATATATTTCTTCATAGTGAAATTTTTTTGTTCTTCATCGTCTTTGGAGGTAAGCCAGTGACCGAACTACATTAAATTTTTGTGTGTGCTCTCTTAATTGTTTTTTTCTCTTTTTCTTCTCGTTCATCTCTTCTCCCTTGTAAACAATAATTGGTATTAGAGCTTTTCCTATACGCAACAAATTGGTATCATAGCTTTTCTTGTACACAACAAATTGGTATTGGAGCTTACTTTGAATACAACAGGTAAACGTATGCTATTTGGGCTCCATGAAGTGTTGATAAAAGTTGGTAAGATGTTGATGGGGTTTATAGCAGCAAGTTTTTGGCTAAAGTTCCAAGTTAAAATCTTAAGTCTCAAGGAAAAGAGAAGGGGGAGAAAAGATCTTAATCTGAGTTCTCAAAAATGATGAGGGGTTTTTATGAAAGAGAGGAAGGTGTTCCAGGGTTTGAGACAGACATGAGTCTTCCCAAGATCAGAGGATTTAGGTAAGACTGCATTTCAAGAAGCATAAAATGACCCAAGGGTCATTTCAAAGAATTGGTAATGCGACTTGGACGGTTTAGTGAGTCTCTTTCGGCAGTCAAAACAAGGTGTAGTTTTTGACTAATCACCTTTGGGAGTCAAAACAAGGTGTAGTTTTTGGCTAAACACCAAGAGTATTATCAACTAGGTTATTTTGGGCTGCTAAAATATAGATTTACAAAGCTAGAATAGGTTGAAATTTTGTGAGCTCGAGCATAGATAAAGGCCTCTTTGGAGTTAATTTGAGTGGGAGACAAATAGACCAATTGGTAAGATAATCTTGGGCTTAGATGGATGCGTTTCACATGTGAACACCTTGAACTATGGTCAAAATTGATAGAATGAACTCTAGAAAAGTTATTCTTGGTTTTAGGGTGTCATTGGATTGGAGGTTGACCTGGGATTTTGGATATCTTTGGATATTGGGTTAGTGACTTAAGGTACCTAGGTAAGGTTTAGGCTTTTGATGATACCTTGATATTGATCCACCATTTAAATTCTTGAGCTTCCAGCAATGTTCCTAGGGGGTGCCTACAATGAGGAAGGCAGATGATCAAATTTAAATAGCACACAAATTGACCCACAAGCTAAATTTGTTTGGGTCATTTTCATGTAATTACCATAATGATAGCAAGATAGTTAACCACAGCAAGTAATCATGCTCCGAATGCAACTTTAAAGGCTTCAGTGCCCAGTGTGGATGGTTTTCAGAGAGGGTAACCAAGCAGCAAATTTTTTTAGTAAATTGAGCTGCATCATTAAGAAAAAATACCTATTAAACTATATTTTTTTCTTCCATAATTTGCATAGTTTATTTCTCCAGTGCTTTCTTCTTTGTTATAAAATAAAATAAAAGGTGAATTGTACCCGGTCCCTTAGCTACATAGTAAAGCATAATTTACATTCAATCCAGCAAGCGTCTTCCGTTCCCCTCTCCAAAAAAAAAAAATCCATTCCAAAGGAGTAAAATATGCCATGATTTGTTACATCGTTCTATGTCCTATGATGATACTCTATCCTGTATAAAACTTGACCCACAAGCTGAGTCCAAGACCATTGAATCATTTTCACACAGATAGCATGATGGTAATTCAAGTTCAATGCAATGATAGGTGCTTGCACTTGTTTCTTTACTCACTCACTCAAATGAATCAATTCCAAAGGAATAAAATACATCAGAACTTATCGCATCATTTTGCGTGCCATTGTAGGCTCAAGCATGATCGGTATACATCACAACATTCGTTTGATACCCCCACTCACAACTCTGTCCAAAGCCGGCGACAAATCGTGCGCTTGGCGGATGAACCCAAGAATATCCAGTTTCAGTGCTCCGAAGAGACAAATCTAACAAACAACACCTACTACGTGGCATCATTCACACAAAACCATGGAAATCTGAAGTCCCAATAGAATTTTGCCACGATAGCGAACGTTTGGCTTTAACACGTCCGTTCGGACCACCCAAACCGCCCCCCTCATCTCCCAATCTCCAAGCGCTCCCTTACCTCTTGTTTTATTGTTGGAATTTAAAGTTCGAGTTAAATTTTCCTGTAAAAAATATCCCCGTCTCTCGTCGGCCATCAACGGAATGGCCGCGCTTCCGTACGCCTGCTCCGCCGCAGGGGTTGCGGCCACCGGCGCCGGGATCCGGAAACCGCCCGGAAGAGCGCCCGTCGCGTCCCTGGCCGTGGCGGGACCGCGCGGGGTCCGTACTCTGAGGTCCGCGAGGGTGGGGACGAAGGGATGGGCGTCGGCGTGCTCGACCTCGTTCCCGAGCGTGGGGAGGGTGGGGTGGCCGCGGCGGGAGGGCAACGCCTCGCTCCTCTCCTTCGGGGCGGGGTCCCCTGGAGTATTCGCCGGCGGCGAGCGGGCCGCCGGTGACCCCTCGCAGGTCCTCTCCGCTATGCTTCCCTTTGTCGTCGCGGCCGCTGCCGTCGCCGCCCTGGCGAACCCGTCGACCTTCTCCTGGTGCGTTGCTGCTGCTTTCTGAGCTTCGTCTTGCTTAATTGAGCTATTTTTTGTGTATTTTTTTTTTGGGTCAGTGAATTGAAGACTGAAAAGAAGTTGGTAATTTGGAGTTGCATGCTGTGGTTGGGCTTTGCATGATGAAATTGAAGTCAAGAGGACTTTGGGAAGTCGGTTTTTGAGGTGTAATGGGCGAAGAAATCTTTTAGTTTACTGAAGCGAGAAGTATATAAAATTTGATAGTGTGTAGTTGCAGGCATAGTATGAACTGACGTTCAAAGAACTTTTGGATGGTAAAGTAGAGAATGATGGGACATGAGGTATGTGGAAAGTAGTTAGAGTGGTGGGCCATGAATTACATGTTGAAGAAAAGTTAATATTTTGAAGTTGTAGGTGATTAATTATGGGTAGGAACTTAGCAGCAGTTTGGTCTTGTATTCATTACTTGTGGATGGAATTGAAGGAAAAGGGAATTGTTACTTGTGATCTAGAGGCTGTATTGCCTTTTGTCTCTTGGGAGTCGATTGGAAATTATGGATAGTAAAGTAAATATTCAGGGAAATTTAGTAATATAAAATTTGATGAATTGGTTGAATTTTTGCATCATGTAATCAAAGAAAAAGAGTTGCAGGTCATGATGCAAAATCTGAGGAGACCTACCTTTGTAGTGACTCAAAGTTGTAAAGTGAAGATTGAATGGAAGTAATTTGTAGTTTAATACACTGATGGAATGTTTCTGAGATAATATTGATGTAAATAGAGTGTGGATTCTGAAGCCTGAATTCAAGAGAGAATGTTTTTGGAGTTGCATCCACTTTTCTTGCGTTTGTGTGATGAATTTTAAATCAAAAGATTGAGGCTCATAATATAATAAAAGAAGTTACCTGCTGTGCAGGAAAGATTAAAGATATGTTTATATAACTTAAATAGAGTGTGGATTCTGAAGCCTGAATTCAAGAGAGAATGTATTTGGAGTTGCATCGACTTTTCTTGTGTTTGTGTGATTAATTTTAAATCAAAAGATTGAGGCTCATAATATAATAACAGAAGTTACCTGCTGTGCAGGAAAGATTAAAGATATGTTTATATAACTTTCACGAAACACTTATATGTTTCTAATGTAAACCTGCAGGAGTAATATTGTGGGTTGTGTAGTGGAGACATTCCAAACTTAGTATGGTGAAGCTTCATAGAGTGTGTTTCACAATGAAATTGATGCAAAGAAGTTTTATTGAGGCTCTTGAAGAGGAAATAGATGTTCCCATATTTCACATGCATGGAGTAGTTTTGAAATTCTGTGATGAATTTTAAGTAGTGGAATTTTGGTTCACAGAGTAAAATTAGGAGTTTTTAATTATATTTTTTAAATAAATAAGAGTATATTGTGAAATAATTGCCAAAAAAATCTTGTCACTTCAAAGTTTCATGAACAACTTTTATATGTATTATTATGATCTTGCAATTGTGAAAGTATATGAGGTGTGAAGTATAAACCAAAGAAAGCTCTGTTTCTGAAATTCACTGACTGCATGGTTTTACGATAGAAATATATTTAAATATTTGTGGTTTGTTAGGTGAAAATACAAGCACATTTCTATTTTGAAATGGACAAAGTAATTGTGTAGTTTTGTTTTGTATCTTCAGTAAAATTGTATGGTACATAAGTAAAGAAATTACGGTTACAAGAAACAAAACAAGGACTTTATAATTTTTCAAATATGTGACTAGGAATCTAAATGTTCTCTTACTTTTGCTAGGGTCTCAAAAGAATACTATGCTCCTGCCCTAGGAGGGATCATGCTATCCATTGGCATCAGGCTATCCTTTGATGATTTTGCCCTTGCCTTTCGAAGGTCCTTCTGTCTTTCCTGTCTTTGTTGCTCTTTCTTTTTTACTGCAACCCACTGATCTGAGCTTATAAATTCTGTTCTCATGATGCTTATCTGCTGCAGACCTTTACCGCTGTCTATTGGATATATTGCACAATATGTGCTTAAGCCACTATTGGGCCTGTTGATTGCAAAGTTATTCAGAATGCCTTCAATGTTTTTCGCTGGTTTTATTCTTACTTCTTGTGTTGCGGGTGCACAGCTCTCAAGTTATGCTAGTTTCTTGAGCAAAGGAGATATTGCTTTGAGTATTCTACTAACCAGCTCAACAACAATCTCTTCTGTTCTTGTTACACCTCTTCTTACTGGTCTTCTAATTGGCTCAGTTGTCCCTGTCGATGGAGTAGCAATGTCCAAGTCTATTTTGCAGGTGAAGTGTTGCAATTGCAAAAGATGAGGATAGATTCAATCATTATGTTTCACCATTTAAGAAAACTTACAAACCATAATAAGAAAGTTAGGTTGTGTATTAATTGTTTTCAAATGAAATTACTTGAGCATTTCAAAAGATGAACTTTTCAGAAAGCATTTTTGGAATTTTTTGCTCATACTTGAAATCAAACTAAACTTATTCTTTTGAAATTTTAATTGGCAGATCAGTGAACAACAAGAACTTAGCTAAATTTATAATATATATATATATATATATTTATTTCATTCCTGGATGATTGACATGTAATGTTCAAAATGATAGCTGAATTGAACATGAACGGCTCACTAGACAAAGACTATCAACTTGTTCCATCTTAAAGTCAAAACCATCATAATTGGTTTGCCTTTTCACCTTAGCTGAGATAGAAGTATTTGGAGTGTTCAAGGAGTGAGCAATGGATGATGGATGGATATAGCATGAATTGAATTTCTAGTGAATCTGGATGGAAAATGACCAGTTGTTTGGTCGATTGGACATGTTAGACAGAATTAAAAATCCTACATTTTGATTGATGTTGTAGGCTGTCTGAAGATGCTATAAGATTATCCATTCAGCAGAGATGGTTGGAAATAAGAGATATGAAGTAATTTCTCTATCCCAGAATTTCATTTTCAACTTCTGTTGGGCAAAAGTGAGGTCAGGAAAGACCTTGAGAAAAATATTAGAGCCCTTTCTTTAAAAAATTGTCTAAAATCCTGTATACCTTAGTATAATTCTCATTAGAATCTTCAAAATAACAAAATAAAATGAAAAAAATCTTAAATTCATTTTTTATTTAAATTCAGCAAAAATCATTATATGTGGCATTGTTTATCAATGCACTGTCAGAAAAGCAACTTAATTTATTAGAAATGGTTGTGCCTTTGAGAAGATCAACCAATCCTGTCATTTCTGAACTTTAGCCATTGATACATCTCAATTAGCTCTTGTGTTTATGCCTCCATCATATGGTAATGCTTTTTTCTAATGCCCACATTGGACTGAAGGGATAACGATGCATTTGGTAATCTCTAAAGCCGAATAACCTGTCTTACCTATTGGACTGAAGGGATAACGGTGCATTTGGTAATCTCTAGAACTGAATAACCTATCTTACCCTTGAGGCATAAACTTTTCCTTTTCTTCTGTAATTGAACACGTCTTTGATTGATTGTGTTCAATAATCCATTTTTTCCATTTCTTTTTCTTTGGTTTATTTGAAGTTCCCTTTAGTGGCCTTGCCCGCTGTCTTATCCTATTCTGCATGTGTCAATTATCTGAGAGATATGCACAAATAAAGGTTGCTGGCATTTACTTTTAACCTACCTTTAACCTGCATGAAAATGTGGACTTGTAGATCTGGTGTCATCAATTTTGTAGCTCGTTAACACCATATATTTGCATTATGGTTCGCATATTGATATATCTTCTTCTTGTTGAATTAATGAATTTAATTTTTGTTGGTTTCTTAGGTTGTTCTTCTTCCTGTAGCATTGGGTCTTCTTCTCAACACTTACGCAAAAGCTGTGGTGAATGTTATAAGACCAATAATGCCCTTTGTTGCTATGATCTGTACTTCACTATGCATTGGAAGCCCTCTTGCTATTAACCGGAGCCAGATACTATCCCCAGAGGGTCTCCTGTTGCTTTTTCCCATATTAACATTTCATGTTGTTGCCTTTATATTGGGCTACTGGTTTGCCAAATTGCCACTGCTGAGGTATTTCAGAAATATTCAGATATTTATCTTGACTTGTTTTTTGTTTTTTGCTTTTCAAGTTTTTGCACAATTTTGTCCAGTTACTTCTGGCCTTCTCATTATGTCATAGGTTGCAGTTTGCATAGATAACTCTAATTTCATTTTTTTACTAAATTAGTTTGAATTTTTAGCATGACTTAATCCACATAAATATGGTCTTCAGTATCTTTCTGCAGAGGCCCGGTTTGTTCTAACATACAAAATTTCAAATAATTAAGTTTTCCTTTATTTTACTTATATTTCTGAATTTAGAATATGCACGTAGCAGGTTAATTATAAAGATTTCTTTTTCTATTTCAGCAACCACCATTCAAAAATTAGGAGTTCCATTTCCCTAATGTGTTTTTTTTTTAATAACAAGCTTTTTTTTTATCTACAGTTTTTTTCCCTCTTTTAGAAGACCTATTGCATTTTGTTTCATTGTTTTTCCATTGTCCTCTAGAAGTCGCAGGTCTGCTTGGATGGTTGCATGGTCCATGATTTTCAAACCACTGTTCTCTGTCATGTCCTCAATTAGGTTGATCTTTTTCTCTTTCATTCATGAAGCAAATAATTTCTCAGATAGTAGTTAAAAGCGTTCTTATGGAGTTAAGATTGGAGGGGAAGGGGTTATCATGTTCTAGCGTTCAATAATCATGACTAGTTAAAAAATGAAAGCATTCTTTGCAATGCTTTAAACTGCAAACCACAAGAAGTTTATATAATATTGATCCCCCCTCATTCTCCTTTGTTTGAATTCTCTATGCACTTGCTATTAGACTCATTTGACATATCATGGTATGACGTAACTTTTAGTTGACAAATTATGATTAATATTTTTGGTGGTTTTCTCATTTCGAGGCCAGTTTGTAGTGAGGCAACTACTGATACATGTAATCTTAGGGGGATCACAGATTTTTTGGAAATTCATAGTTCATGCAGTGTAGCCAACATTCTCTTACTGCAATGGTAACTTGTAGTGCGTTCATGTATTGTGCATCTCTTCAATGGTGTCAATGTCTGGTTCCATTGTGACTAAGCTAACTCTTCAATTTTTTTCCAGGCAAGATGAGCCAGTATGTAGGACAATTTCGCTATGCACGGGGATGCAAAGCTCTACCCTAGCTGGGCTTCTAGCTACACAGTTCCTGGGAAGCAGCCATGCAGTTCCTGCAGCATGCTCGGTTGTAGTGATGGCCATTATGGGTTTATGTCTTGCATCCTTTTGGGGTAATGGATCACGGATCAGAGACATCCGCTTGCTGCATTTCCCTCAAACTTGCTCCGATGGCGATTCCTGAGAGTTTCTGAGAGCATTCCTGAACTTGTGAATGACAGCTTGGCCTCAAGTCTACGCCCAGATCTGAAAACAAAAGCCATAACTGTTAAGTATCATGCCATCGTATTCCAGTAGCATTGGAAAGTCCATTTTCAGATTTGATCAACATATAGGAGAAGCAATCCAGCAGTCAGATGGTCAAGTTGATTTTGGCGCAGCTTGCTCTTCGTTTGGATGCTTCGGGAGAGGAAACTTGAAACTTGTAGGTTCAATGGTTGCACCTCAGTGTCCTCTGTATATGTTGTGGTGCTCAGTTAGAAATAACAGGGTACTTCATATCTAAGAATGGAAATGAACTCTCTTGATTACTGTTGTCTATGTGGTTTCTTGTCATATAGTTTGAGATCTCACAGATGCAGTCAGATTTGCAGCAAGGTTAGGAGGAAAGGAAATTAGTGCCCAGATTTTATGGTCATGTTTTGTTAAATAGTAGTTGTTCCTTGCTTTTGACTAATAAGCTTCAAGGCTGGATTCAAAGGCTATGCAATAACTCGACGATCATGGAGCCACTCAACCGGACGCCAACTTGATATAAACAAGCTAAGCTTGTCATTGCTAGCCCAATTTTGGGCAGGTTTCCGGGAAGAGATTTCTGGCCTGTCGATCACTCTGGTCTTAAAGTTTGGGTCAGTTTGCATTTCGAGCCAGGCTCTGGGTGGCAGATATCACCTTTGCCTGGCCTGTCCTGTCCTGGCTTAACATTATTCAGACGTTTGTATGAAATTAGTTACAAGGCACGTATAGATGCACGTACCTACTAAGAATTTAGATTTAAACTATAATTTAATTAAAATATAAATTCTAAAAATATTTTATCTCATATTGGTCTCTTAGTTGAATAATACCTTTTTTCTTAAAAGTTTTAAGAAAAAAATAAGCATTATCAAATTAGGCTTTTATGATTTGAAATATTTTAATTAATTATTATATATTTTAAGTTTTATTAAATTATACTTATGTGGTTTAATAGTTATATTTATCTATCGTGTATTTTAAAATATTATCAAATTACATCTATTTCTCTTATCTATTCTACATCTATTTTTTTATTCTCAAAATTCAACAAGTTACAAAATCTTAGGGAAGCAGAATATTAATGTAGCTACATGCATGCATAAAGAGTAACCTCATTTTTTGTTAGCATAGTAGTAGCGCGTGAATAAGGAAGGAGCCATCGATTCATATTACATAGATGCACAGGTCTCTTAATGAGATTTTAACCCCAAACCAATATGGTTGATCACACTTAATTGATTGGTACAATGATCCAAAGGTATCTAGTGTTGTATATCATAGGGGATAAAATAGATGATTGAGTAGCATAAATGCTGGGAATATTGGTGTTGACGATAGTATTCACAAACATCAAGGTTCAATGATCTTGCTTTTTTATTATTTTTTTTAGAAACAGAACATCAATCTCAACCACTGATCTCCACCACACAATATCCTTATGCCCTTTTACAATATCCATATGCCCTTTGAGTTGCCATTATTTATAGCACCACCCACAAAAAGCTAAAAGCATCATAAAATTTACCCAAATATCAGTATTCAGTCAAGTATGTAATAGTGGTTGCAACTCACTCCATCAAGTTAACCTTGCTCACAATATGTACATGAGAGTGAGTATACCACAAGATTCATTGTTAAGTTGGTGCCTAAAGGAACTATATCATACTCTCATAGAATGGCACTAAAAAGTCAAAAATCTTGGTTCAATCATATTTCTCTTTGATCATGCTTTACGAGTTGCTTTCTATACATTTGGTTGTCATTGAGTGGATATTTATTTCCATGACTAGAGGGTTACGAGCATTACATCACTATCATGACTAATGATCGCTTAGTTAAACCAAGTTATTACAAAAGATAGCATAAAAATTTATGGACTTTATTATGAGTTAAAGTATTTTCAAGGTGTTGGAAATAAGAGAGCCACCAAAGCCAACTCATAGAGAGACCCTGAATAATGCCAATGCTACTTATTTTTAGTGACATTAGTATAACTATAAGGCCAAAAAAAGTTGTTCTCCTCGTGCTTTCAAATTCTATCAAGGGTCAATTTGAAGGTCTAAGGTGAGTTTATAAGATGCTAAAGTTGGCTCAAAATCAATTAAGAACTAACAAGTTAAACCGTGATTCAAATGTGGTTCAAATTATCCATCTTAGGGACAAACTCTTTGAGCAATAGCATAGAGCATTAGGATGTAAGGCTAAGTGTCGCCAATGTCAATCATAATGGTGTGTTGATAGGTTACAAAAGGGCATCCCTAGGTATATATGATATATACATGCTGATTATGGTGAATAGCTCAATGGACCTCCTAATGTTTGGATTCTACACTCTAGGTCCTCATTACATACTTATAATTCTTTGTAGGAATTCTAGAGAATTAATTTCTTGAAAAACAATGAACTTCGGCTTAAAATAGGATCTAATGCATAGGTTTTGGTGTTAGCTGCAAGAAATGTAGCCTTAAATCTTAATAATCATAGGCTAGTTATGTAAGATACACTCTACATACCACATATTCACAAGATATAGTGATGCGCAAATATATTATAATATGAGACTCAAAAAAGGATAGTTTAATTAATTCTATTTATTTATGATATGCTAAGCTTGGTCATTACATCTTGATAAGATCCATAGTTTGGTTAAGGATAAATTACCGTGTTTCTTAATTGCTCAACCCTTACTAACATGTAGATTATACCTCATGAGCAAGATGACCAAGCTTCTCTATTAAAATAAGAAAGAGCACACTAAAGAATTATTGGATTTGGTTTATTCCGATGCATATAGACCGCTAAGTATGACAACTAGAGGTAGATATGAGTATTTCATTACTTATATAGATGATTGTTCAATATATAATAAAAATTTATCTCTTTTCAAGATATGATAAAATTTACCTCATTTATTACAAGTCCGGATCTTTTGAAAAATCCAAGTACAAAAACCTAATGAAAAAAAAATCTTGGTAAGCAAATCAAAATTCTACCTTTACAAGGAGAGAAATATCCCTTCAATGAATTTCTAAACTACTTGAAAGATATGAAATTACCTTTTAGTGGATTGCTTCAAGGTATCCTCACTAAAATGGAATAGCTGAGAGATAATATAGGACCTTAATAGATATGGTCAAGTCCTTGATGACTCATGCAAAATTGCTTATGTTCTTTTAGGATTATGTACTTTAAAGTATAGTACATATATTCAATTATATTTCAACTAAGTTAACAATACCTACACTATTTGAATATGAAGTGAAAATACTCGACATATTTTAAAGTTTAAGGTTGCCCTACAGGTGTAAAAAAATTGAACCTCGGTATGTTAGAAGCACGAAATGACTGTTTTTTTTATGGGATACCATGAAAAATGAAGGGATATTATTTCTATAATAGAGAGAATCAAAAAGTCCTCCTAAGTAGAGTTGTAGCATTTCTGAAAATGACTTGTATATGGACTATCTGAGCATGATTCCTAGGATGTGAACTTGGAAGAAAGGAAAGTTATCACATCTCAAGCTCAAAACAATGTTACTCTATCAAGATATTAAATCTCTATGAGAAGAAGCCAGAGAGTAAGGCAATGGTCTAAGTAGTTCCTCTACTAAAATGAAGTACTTATAACTACTCTCAAAGGTATGGAGTTAGATCCTTATAGTGATAAAGAGGTACTTTTTAATGTCAATTCCTCTAAAGAAGTAATGGAGTTAAAAATAGATTCCATAAAGGAAAATGGTATTTGCACAATGTAAACCTACCTAAAGGGGTAAAACTAATTGAATGTAAGTGGATCTTCAAAAAACAAAGAAGTGAGGATGAGAACGTTAAAACTTTTAAGGCTCAACTGAAGGCAAAAAGTTACACTTTGGTATAATGTACAGATTACGAGGAAAATTTTTTACCTGTGGCCATGATGAAGTTTGTTAGAATTCTTAGTATAGATTATGAAGAAACTTTTTTCACCCGTAACCATGATGAAGTCTACTGGAATTCTTCTAGCTATAATAATTTTTAAAAACTATAATGACTAAAAAATAGATGTTAAGAATATGTTTCTTTATGAGAAAAAGCAGTAGCACATATATATGGTTCAAGTGAAGAGATTTTTCTTTATAAGGTAGGAAAACATGGTCTATAAGTTGATCGAAATAACTTATGACCTTAAATAAGCCTTTTAGAATAAGAGATTTTATCAATCAATCAAAGAATACAAGTTTGAACAAAATTTGGGGTCTAAGGTCTAGAGCAAGGTTGAGGGGCTTAACATTAGTTTTCTAATGCCATATATGAATGATATTCTTCTCATAGAGAACTAAATGTCCATGATGTTGTTGGTCATGTGGATTATACTAGATCATATTAGAGAAGAGATCGGGCTAAGGAATCAACTCAAAAAGTTGAATCTTGGTCAAGAAAGACTTGATTTTGGCTAACTAGTCGCTCAAGTGGGACTTAAATGGGAGCTAGTCTCAAGATTGGTGCTCATACTTGTGGAGCATCCCAAATAGGAAACCCTTCCAAAAGGAAGGGACGGCCGCTATAGTTTGCCACCACCCTTCACCATCTATTGACTAGAGTCCAAGTAAGACTTCTAAAGAGAGAGTGACTAAGAAAGTTTGCCGCCCCACTTTTCTTTCTTCCATGGGACACTAAGACCCCTTGGCACTCAGTCAAAAGAGTGGCACATTTGAGGAGCTTTCACTAGTCTTAAGAATGCATAACCAAAGGGAGAAAGGAGGAGAAAAGGAAATAGAGATGACTTCTTCATCAAGAAGAGAGAGAAGGAAAGTTTGTTAGACAAGTCTTACGAGCAATGCATTCCCTTGGCCCATAGTTCATAGAGCCTGCAATCTAACCAAAGCTCTAAAAGATAAAATTATGGACTGAAGCTCCCATGGACAGTAATTAATAAAGAGTCGTTCACTTACCTGACCTCAGCATCTTTCAGGATATGTAAATCGAACCTTGGGAACAAAGATTGTTACCTTTGTTATCTTCTATTGAGTACTCTGATAGTTTCCAAGACTCCACCAAAGATGATTATTGGTTGATCAAATAAATAATTTACACTCAGGAGATTCAATTCAAATTAGTGATGTTCAACAAATCTAAGCACTCATACAATGCTAACAAACCACTGATCTTAAAGAATCAATCAATTATATATATCAGACTTTGTCATGTTAGTAAGAAATTCTTATGCAGCTGGTGGTTCTGACCTCACCTTTTCTTTTATTACATTAAACTTTCAAGCATGGTGCTGCTAATGTTGGAAGTTCATATCTGAATACTAATTGGAGATAGAAGTGGTCTCTTTTTCTATTCCATTTCTCCAAGTTGTGGGCATTAATTCTGCATAAAATGTGCACTGCATATTTGCTCGACAAGCAAGATAAAACAACTCAAGTTTCGACAATCATGATCTGAACCCACCACCAATTCCTTGCAGATCTGAGCTTTGTAATCGATCAATAGAATTACAGGTATCTTGTGGTTACTCAGTGCTTAGCCTCACCACACACGCTAGTCT
The DNA here is from genome assembly GCA_017589505.3 of Metroxylon sagu. Taxonomy (NCBI): domain Eukaryota; kingdom Viridiplantae; phylum Streptophyta; class Magnoliopsida; order Arecales; family Arecaceae; genus Metroxylon; species Metroxylon sagu. Next base: position 1,097,202 of record JACVBY030000586.1, read on the forward strand.
GCTATAGTTATTATGTACATGACTGCTGTCCCCATATTGATAATTGTATATCTTTGCAACACTGACCATCTGGTCAGTAATAACACAATGGCGTCAGCCAAACAAAATCTAGGATGCTGGTCTGTGATATTTTCTGTAAATTAGTGAATTAGTCACAAGCTTTAGAAGGAATCATGCGTTTGTAAAAACCTCTACATCAGTTGGCTGGTGGTTGTTAGCCTTGTTGTAACATTGCCACTGAATAAATCAGTTTCCATTTTTGTAACCATGGCTATCTTCGATTCACTTGGGATGTTTTTGAATCACATAGTTTGCGTTTAAACCACCATCAGCTTGATACTGATATCCTTTCAACACAGCCTCACAGACATCATCTATAATGGTTTGAATAACAGAAGTCAAAATTTACGGATCACCCGCTAGGTCGCTATATTTCGTCTAGCCTGGGATGGTATTAGGCTTCCAAGTAGTCATGGATGAGCACTAAAGAGAGGTGATATTTTAGGCATTTTGACTGTTTCAAGTTCTTTTGCAAGACTTCCATTTAACAAAGATGTTGCCAGACAGAAGAACAGCATATATAATATCAAAAAGCATAATCAAATGGTAGATTATATCCAACTGAAACAGACTTGTGCAGACAAATTTCCCCAGATCAGGCTTTTTTCTCATTGCAACCCTTGCCATTCTAAAAGGCAGTCATAGCCAAAAAGTGTAAGCAGACTGCCCCTGTGATGTGGGAGTAAATGAGCGCAAACTCTGCCAATGCAAATTATACTATTAACCCTTTGAATTGGGGACATCAGCACGAAACTATCCTCAATATTAAAAAATTACTCTAGTTCAAGGATCCTTTCAGTAGAACCTCTAGTGTGGAGTTCCATTTGAACCAGATAGCTTCAACCAATAATTTTTAATCATATAAACATAATCATGAACAGAGTATTACCGCATAAGACCTCAACACAAGCCCAGACCATCGTATGACTGTTTTGGGTCGTACCATCTAACCCCATGAATTTCAAATGCAGCCTGCCTACCTCATCCACATCAATCAGGAGGTGCCTGGTTTTAGATCTATAGTGGAATTCAGATCATTATTGCACGGTTTTAACACAAGCCTCATCACTTGCGATAGGTGCCACTCGCAGCAGTCTAGAATTGCCACCAATTACTTCTGAATTAACGACCTCAACCCATTTTATGGTAGATCTGATTCTATGGTCAGAAAATCTGTTCAAATAGGTATTTGCCAAGCCTATCTAGTGATCAAGCAATTTTAAGCAATCATGAGACAGGAAAGGAACATAAGTATAGCTCCTTTTATATTGCTCTGATCTGTGACTCATGATCCGTAACAAGAGCAGGCAACTAAAGTAATTGTGTCAAAAAAAAAGTTATGGTTCACTGCTACGATTCACAACATGATATTGGCACATTTAAGAAATCCTTGGTTCTGCCCACAGAAAGTACATGGCTACATTCATGCCTAGCCTCTCAAAAAAGAGAATTTAATCAGAAAAGAACTTGCATTATGCATTCAATGCGTCGTAATCATCCAATCTCTCATTATACGCCATCACCTTTCTTCTGATCTTGGAAGAATCCACCCAGGTCACAAAGTCTTCCATGTTCCTCGTCACAAGGAATGCAGGATCAGTGACCGTCTCTGGTCCTACCCGCACATGCCCCTGCTCAATGTATGTCACAGCCTCCCTTAGATGCTCAGCAAACTTCAGGTTCACTAGAACAGATGCCAACCTGCGTCTGAAAAACAGCATACCAGAGAGAATGACTCAGTTCTTACCTTGGGCCCTTTTCCTATTTCATCAGCACTATCTAACATTGGAAAAATGGACCGGCTCCAACAAGGGTCATGGCTCTTTAGGGATAAAAAAAAAAAAAAAACTCACAAACTAAACAAAACAATAATTTGAACTGCTAAGTGCCAACTGAAGAGTAAAATGAGGGGATCTTGCAAACCAACTAGTTATGGTTGTTACTACTTGCTACATTAAGCATGGGCATAGTTGTATCTCAGATTGAGATTAAAGAGTCAGAAGCCAAAAATAAGGCAAAAGACTGGCTCAATCAGCAAGTCTAGTCAAAGCTGAATTAGAGAGACATCAAAGATTATGACTAGGAATGTCATGAATGCAAGCAAACAAGGCAGAATACAAGACAAATACTATAATTAGAGGTATTGGATTAGTATAACGTCAACTGAATAATTTCGGTCCATTAGATGCAAGCTGCACAAGCAATAGATAGCCAGAGAAGTCAACATTGAATTACTTGTTATGGTTTCTCCATGACAGATCACCTGCTTTGTTGCTGTGGTCACCTGTGGACTAGGAAGTCCATATGGTGGTGTCCGATTAAGTGCTAAGTCATTAATGAGAAACCCCAAGAAGTAAACGAACGAATATCAATCCTGTCACAATTCCCTCCCCCTTTGTGGATATAACAGGAACAATAAGGAAAGAAGAATCTAATAGCAGCATGACTTCTTTCTCTTTAAGAAAAGAAATGTACTTACCTGCAGAATGAACTCACTGAAAGTTTCTCACAATTTGCCAAGCTCTTTTTTGTTGAGATTACGCCCATATTGTAACTGAAATACATGGAAAGATCAGAAGCAAAAATACATCAATGTGACTAACATAGCATGTTACTCTCTGAGTATTTGGAAAATGTGAAGAGTAATTAAACATATTTATAAAGAAGATTATTGCATAAAATGAGAACCAATAACCCTATTTTCCAGAAAAATAAATGAAGTTAAACTCAAGTATAAATCTTGATGCTTGAGCCCTATGAAAGATCTCTAAACCCACAGCTTAATGCCAATCATTCTTATCACTAAACAACAGCAATACACCTTAGATAGCTCCAATTTCTAAACTGGACAATAAAATGGTTATGCATATTGCATGTTCCCTCCTTATTTAAGAGAGGAAATGAGCTTCCATTGGCTTTCAATAGTTGTGAGTAATCATGACAAGTAGACTTCTTGCAAGAAGAAAATGTCATGCAGAAACTATTATGGCATCCCCAAACAGTTTAATAACTCAGTATAGATTAGTAAGGTGCCTTAGGAAGCCCAGTTCCCTTGAAGGAAGCGAAAACCATCTCTTCACTCTACCCAAGAGTTTTCTTTTCTTTTCTTTTCTTTTCCTTTTTCATCCACATAAAATGGCAACTCACAGGGGTTCAACTTGTAAAACATGATAAGATATCGAAACCATCAAAGATTATTGAACGTATTGATCTTTTATGTTTAATATATTGAAAATATCCAAAATAGTGTTATTCTAATATAAAACAATAATACCACTATCATAGCGCAAAGAACAATTTCCCTTTCTCCATAATTTATCCAATTCAGAAAAAAAAGAAAGAAAACAAACAAAAAAAAAAAAGTTACACTTAGCCTCCTTACTCTAGTTCTTCCAATGAAACAACATTCGGACTTCACCACAGGAATAACAGATTTTCAACCAAACATAATTCAGGATTGTTTTGTTTAATCTCTGGAATAACCTAATTAAAGAAATTTAGGAACAAATAATTCCAACAATATCATTCCACAGCCAAAATAATAGTTTAAGTCAAAGTATTATACATCTAGTAAGTAACAACCAATCAAAATGATCATTCAGAGCAACATTCTGAGGACTAAGGCATCGAGGCATAACAGTAGAGGAATCCAAAGCAACATGAATGGAAGCCTTTGCAAAAGGCGCTACTATATTTATGGTAACATGAGGGAAAGACCAATTACAGAGCTAAGAACAATTACCAGTAAAATAACATACACTTATAAAAAGAAAAAGGGACAAGAAAAATCTAGTCATGATTTAACAACTTACAGCTTTTCTAGAAGCATATCTGTCATCTCAATGCGATAGGGGTCTCTTGGATCCATTTGCTTCAGGAGGTTCACTAGCTTTTGTACCATCCGACATATACTTGAATACCTAGAATGAAGAAACAAAAAGAATTTATAGATACTCAAAAATATAAAAGAAAATTTTTCCTATATTTGGAAAGGCACAATCTCACACGGTTTATACAATTCAAAGGGCAGTCACTTCACCAATCAAACTGATAACAGTAGGGAGAAAGAGTATTACTTCTTGTAATCATCCCTTTCTGTGAGGTGATATCTGCGTGTAACCAGAGCTTCACGGTGACCCCTTTCTCTTTTATATTCAAGAAAGTTCACCTTCTTCAAGAGCTTCTTCTCATGAAACTTTAATTTCCTCATGCTTGCTGTCACAACCCAAGGAAGGAAAATTAGAATCAGAAAACAAACGACCACGAATTAATTCCAAGGCCTGCGTTTTAATATCCCTTAATTTTGTCGACCAGTGGAATTTTATGTGCAAACTAGGGATACGCCCAAGCCTCTCGTCTTGAAACTAATATCGATCATGATATTTGAGATCAAGCTCTACCTGTGCTACACTGTATCGAGGCTATTTTCTAATCGAGCCGAACATAAGCCTAAACGATAAAGCTGAAATCGATTCAATCTTTTTGAATAAAAGTTGAATCAAGCTTTGGTTCCGGCATCAATTAACAAGTACCAGAGAATGATCAGAATAGCAATTAACCTATGGCATTAAACAAATACAAGGGAAATAGCCGAGACCGACCTTTTTCGTTGGTTCTGTTCTGGTTGTGGCCGGTAGGAGGTGGGGAAGAGGGCCGGAGGTGGCAGTCGTGACTAGCGACCGGTAACGGTGGCGGCCTTTTTTAATGATGGTGGTGGCCAGCGGGAGATGGAGAAGAGGATAGGAGGAGGCGTCGGTGGCCCGTGACGATGGCTGCCGACAGACGCCCCGAATGCAGGGAAGATGGCCCGAGGTCGCGGACTCGTGGGGGTGGCCGGAGAGGAGGCTATTAGGGCGAGCGTTAGGGTTTAACGGTGACAAGGGTTAGGGTTCAAGAGAACAAAGGTGGCAGCGGAGATCCTAGGGTTCGCTAGCTGTCAAAACTTTCCTCCGCCACAGGTCCCGTTGGATGTTAATCCAACGATTCACACTATTATAATTTTTTAAAAAAATTCTACAGGAGATAGAAGTTTAGGAATTTCAGAAAAAATCCAATAAATTCGTTAGAAATCCCTCAAAAAAATATTATACTAAATAAAAACAAGCGATAAAATCATAAAAAATACAAATTTATCAAGATATTTATGTATCTATTAATTATTATGCACATATAATTGCACATGTTGATTAGACATAAATCAATCAAAAGAAAATCTAAAATCAATAAATTAGTTTAATAAATCATTAATTTCGAACCATTTTCATTGTACAAATTCACATGGCTACTAATAATTTTAGATAAAGGATAATTTACAATCAATTAGAATTTAATGACAATTTAAAGAAATAATTATGAGTTATTTACTAAAAATTCAAATCAGAAAAACTTGGTATACATAAACTCAAATATTGATATTTTTTTTATCTTATCAAATTTTTAAGCATTTCTTGTTTTAAAGTTTTTTTTTTTTTTATGATTTCATTTTCTCAATTATTATCAAATATAAAGTTATTGAGTATTATTTAAGCTTCTAAATGCTCTTATGTTGAATAAACAACAATCTAAAACATATGAATTATGTATTTATTTTTTGTATAACAAATAGCTTCACAACATCTTGCACATATATACTTATATATTTTACATAAAGCTACTTGATAAAGTTTATAGCATCATTATAATAATTTATTTACTCAAGCAAATCTTAATAGTTGATGTAAAATTTGTATATATCTAAAATTTAAAATAAAAATATATATAATAGATAAAACATAAAAAAGAACCAAAGTTTTTCTTATTCAAAGGAGTTTAATTTTTAAAATTAAATAATATTATAACTATAAAGTTTTAAATTAAATAATATTATAACTATATTATGCCAAGCCACTCCATTCCATGAGCAGCACATCCATTCCATGCTTTATTTTAGAGTTTAGCTAGAGTTTTTTTTTTTTAATTTTTTATTCCTTCATTCAATGCCTTTAATCTTTTATATCATCTCTTATATTTTTAGATTATTTTTTATCTCTAGCACCGCACAAATGCAATTAAAAGCATTGTGAAATAAAATTTTAATTTTATATTTACATTTAAATTCCGCTTCCTGGAATTTAAATTATTTGCTGATTCCACGTGGACGTAATCATAATCATGGCATCAATTAAAATTTTACGGCAACCGTTACAAAGGCGAAAGAACCGTGAACGACCGACTTTAGGTTTCCGTAGGGTTTTGGGGCTCTCTCCTTGCTCTTCCCGTCGGCGGAGTGCTTCGTTTCTCGCGAACGGCCGGAAGAGAAAATTTTCGTTTCTTCCTTTTTTTTTTTTTTTGTTTTTTTTGTTTTTGTTTTTTTCTTTTTTCAGCCTAGGCGAGGCTTCGCGCCATGACGATGACCCAGTTCGCAATGGTAAGCTTTCTTCCCTCGATTATAAACCAATAGAGAAACAGAGGTTGGAGAATTTTTTCTTGATTTCTACGTATTTAGGTTACAGAATTCCATTGAATTACGGCAGTGGGAATAATCAAATAATCTTCGGTTCGCCGGATGATTTTTTTGTTTTCCAAAATTTCGGCTTACAAAAGTGGTAATTGGGAAAATTCAGTGAGGTACTGTGAGAAATTGATTGTGTTCTTGAAACAACTGAATTCTCAAACGTAATTTCAGGTTACGAAGTCGGTGGGCACGATGCTCACGTGTAATTGAAACGCTTAAATGGAAGTATCTCTTGGAATTTTGTATTTTCTTAGTAGATTTTTAGTTTTCCCCATTAAACGAAAAAAATCTGGTTGTGATCAGGCTTTGGCTCGGAGAAGATGGAGGGAATTATATGCCTCTGCAATTATTGATGAGTCTGCGGGCATTTGAGTAGATGTTAGGCATGCCAGAACCGGTGTTCTTGAGAGGCATTAGTCTTAGAGAGCAACTCCTCCTGGACCTGAATTTGTCCTGATGGTATTTTAATTCGTGTATATCTTTGACATGTAGTGGTGTCGGCTACAGTAACAGGCATTTAAGTTGCCAGTGTGTGGTTTCGAAATTCATCTTTTTCTCCTCCTCCTCTTTCTTCTTTTATAAGATTGAAAATAGCATGGGTTCAGAACATGGAAACAGACTCTCTGTGAACATCTGACTTTCTTCTAACTCCACGAGCTTTGAGCACTGGGATGTCTTAGAAATTTTTGTCGTTCTTGGATCTTGAAATTTTGCTGAGGAAACATAATTGAAGCATGAAATCTTGCCTCCCTACATTAATACAATAATGCTCCATACATTTGCATGATGACCACTGTTCCTATAAGGATTACTGACGAAGTTAATGGTCCAGTGGGGAATCAAAATGGATGGGTGACCAAATATGTAAGCCCTACTTTTTATCAGTTCTCTCTATCTATCTTGAATGAAAAGGACAAGAACTATTAAAATGAGGTTGCAAGATGGCAGTTTGTAGGCAAAAGAAAAAAGAAAAAAGAGTTATGAACGAACCTGATAGACCAACTTAATATGCTAGCTGGAAACATCGATATTTTATCTCATAAATGCTATAAGAGTTGAAACATGAGTAACCAACTGCATACCATCCGAGCCTTTGAGTGTAAATATGTTCAATCTCCCATCTATCAGACACATCATGATCACATTCTTTTACTATCTTTGTCTATATTTTTTCACAGATGTCCATCGTTGATTTTTAGAAAAGTCAGAACATGTTATCATCATTCCTCTTGTTTCTAGAATATATCATTATCTATTGCTTTCGATGCAATATCTGTTCAAGCAGCTTGAACATAACTCAGGGTTATTTGCTGTTTTCCACTGTTCAGTGTCTTGTATGTTTCTAAAGTATATTCGTTTTGCCACTTTGTATTGTGCAAGCATGCTGCAGTGAACTTCCCTGCCAGAGTTTAGCTATTTAGATTTATTAGATTGCATAATATTTTTTTTTTTTTTTTAATATATGGGCAAACTTTGATAATCTTTTCTACCATCCGTGTTTAATAAACTTGTAGGTAGAGGAGCTGGCTTCTCTTATCAAGGACAACTTGTATAGCAAGCACCTTGTCCTTTCTACCGAAGAAGCATTAGTTAATTTTCTTCAAGATGACACAAGGTAATTAGGACATGGGAGGTTTATGCATTTGGTTAGTACATAGATAAATGCATGCAGACATATGTGTATGACTGTATACTATGTAGTTTCCCTTTTTTTCTCCAAATACATCCTTTAGGTTTAAGCTATTATTTTCATTGGGATTTTTCCCTTTTTGTTTCTTTAAGCAAGATTTTTCTGTTCATTTGTCCTTGTGTTTTATAAATTTGACATCTACTTTCCATTTGGAAAAATATGTCAATAATATTCTAACCTAATCTTTTATGAAATAATATAAATTGGACTTTGTATGTTATTACTGTTGTTTAACTTGGAAAATTAAATTTCTGTCACGCTATGAGATTTATATTGGTATAAAACTTTGCGCAACATGCAAAACAAGAACATTGAATGTGGCCTTTCGATATGACACCTGACTCCATATCAAATATTTTCAATATCTCTAGTATTATTGCTAAAGATTTGTATTGATTTTGTTAATGTAAAATGTTCAATATTGATTTTGTCTAGAACTATGAAATGAATGGACACTTTTAGCTATCAATTCCCCTTTTCTCTCAGTAATATATTCTTTTAAAAAAAATCTTGTTGCTTGTGTTAGGGGTTGGACACTCTATTAAAATATGAAAACATGAAATTCTATTATGAAGTATATTAAGGCAGATACCTTACACAGATGCCATCCATGCGCAAGGCATCATGCTTTGGCCCCTTGTAGCTAAATGGTCAACCTTGCCTGTAGCCTTTTTTCCTATGAAAATGAAAGAACTTTACCTTCAAAATCTATCTCTCACTTTTTTCATTCTTTTTTTAAAAACAGATTATAGGGTCAACAAAAACCTCCCTTATCTTAAAACTGCCTTCTGTAATAGGCTTACTGTGAAATTTATATGTACTGTAGATGAGGTTTTTCATACATTGATTTTGATTTTGCATTATTAGATGTTATAAAGCCGTTTGAGTGAAAGTGAACCCACACTACGACATAATGGTCTCAAAGCATACCTTCAATCTTTAGAAGTGCTTTACTTTCGGATATCCTTAAGACACTATTTGAGTGCCATGCTATTGAAAGAAAGGAAAAGTAAATCAACAGAAGGAAGGAAAAACAAAGGGGATTTCTTTTTTTCCGGTTTGGTTGAAAAAAACTGCAGTGAAGAGTGGTAAAAAAAGGCAGTCCAGATATCAGTATCTTGATTCACTTGTCTTTTAGTACTTTTTCTCAAATTTACTATATTTAGGAGAAGAAACATTTTAGCTTTCATGGGGAAATTTCTAGCTCTTTATTTTGTTCTAATTTTACTCTCTTTGGATTTTCCTTTCATTGCCAAACTTTAGAAAAGAATAACTTTGTTGTTGCTTGGTTTATTGGAAATCAAAGTGAAGCTAAGTTCTATTACTGCAAGAATGAAATTCTTTTCAGTGATTCTTCAGTCTTGAGAACTTTGTCTCATTGGAAAAGAGATGACTCCATAGTGTAAGATCACTCTCTAGATTAATTAATCTGCCTGTCAGGAAAAAAGAAATTCCTATCTAAATTAAATAGTAGATATAGGATAAACATGACAAAAATAGATATTATCTAATCTTTTCCATAATTTACAGCATATTCTCTTCTAGAGGAGACATAGATGGGGCATTCTTAGTTAATATCAAAGGAGTTGTTTTAGTTCAGCAGTTTTGGGGGAGGATATATTTAGTTGGAAGAGATGAATCTTTGAGAAAAATAGTTAGATTGCTATTTCTGGCAATATTTTAATCTGTGTGCTAGCTGGCAACTATTTCTAAATTTGCTGCAACATGCAAACATGAAATTCTACTGGGAAACTATCAGTTAATCTACCGATTCAAGTTTGCTAAAGAAAGAGCCAGTGAGTGAGAGAAGGCAGAACCGCAGAAGACAATAAGGAGTAATGTTTACAATCAAAACGGAACACAATATATTAAACAGGAGAGAATTTAAAAAGGAAAGTGAATAAGGATGTGTATAATGACAATATGGAATAATTTGAATTTGGTTGCCTTTTAAAACACTATACCAGATCAACACTTGTTTATATAACAAGGCCTCTTCATGTCTTATGGATATGCTCTTAACATACATGCAATTTTTAAATGCAAGAATATCATAAAGATATGATATGTGAGAGTTTAGATGATTATAATGATTATAAAAAGCAAAGCAGCTAAATCTTCTCTAGGATGATATTGTTTTGAAGAAAATTCACCTGGTAGGGTGAGTGTCAGCTTCTTTTTAAAGAAATCAAGGAGACGAATGTGCCCTTTTTCTGGAGTGGTAATGCCTGATATGCCATAGATGAACAACTAACAGCATGTCTACTTAGAGGTGCAATTTTTTTGGGGGAAGGTCAAGGTCTCAGATTGGTAGTTCAGTTTCCACTTTTGCTGAATCAAACATGTGGATGTGGCAACTTTTGCCAGAACTCTGGTTCGGGCTACCCTTCCTCCGACTTCGATGCAACCTCAGTTCCTAACTTTCCATCTTGGATCTTTTGTTGGTTTGCTGCTTATGGTTCAGTGTTGACATAATCTTACCTAATGTTCATTCATTATCACTTGTTAAACCTCTAGTCCAACCTTATCTACTTTTGGTCTATTATTGTGATTCATGATAGCATCATGTTGTTTGATGATTTCATAGGTATGTTATTATTTTTATTTTTTCTCAAGATATTAAGTTTTCTGTATAAATTGATTCTGTTAACTAAAACCACGGTATGTCAAACTGTACCAAACCGTCCGGTATAGAGCATACTGAGCTGGACTGGTGTGGAACTGGTATGATTCAACATTTTGAAAGGGTACCGAGCTGCTCAAAACCACTCCGTACCAACCTTATACTGATCTCGTACTGTATCGAACCGTCTTGTATCATGCCGAATAGCCTGATTTGGTTCGGTATGAGGTGGTTTATAGGTTGTAACCTTGTAGTTTATCTAATCAATACGTCGTTGGTTTAGTACAGGATAACTAGTATGGCATCAGTTCGGTGCGGTATGCCTCATATCAGTTCGGTACCGAAATGGTATCCGTTCGTAATACGATGAACCTTGATTGAAATCGAACTGTTTCTGCTTGGACCATGCTGAAACCAACACTTAGTTTGACGTTTTGATAGTTTTGATAAGTTTTGGCCAAAATCAACTAGATTTGATCAACTTTCAACCAACTTTAAGGGTTTTGTAACATTGTCTAATTTCTTGTGAAGACTAATTGTTTATCATATTTGTATTCATATGAGATTGTTTCTTCATTACTCTAGTATAATCATGTAAGTACCGGCGATTTTGGGTCCTTTTCATTTTTTCCAATTTAATAAGGGGGTAACTAACTCAAATAATAGCTTTCTTCAACCATGCTAGTAGCTCATTTAAGTAATTATTTTAGACTTTCCATGTTAATATTAATCCATAAGCATTTCAACTTTCAAGTAAATAAATAAATTCTAGTGTTTTTTTGGCATAAAAATTGACCTCATTATTGATTTTGCAAGAAAAGTTAAGATAAAATTTTTTTAAAAAATTTTTCTGAATAATAAACATATGGGGCTCCCTAGACAATTTTGCCCTTAGATCTAAGGATGACATGGGTGATACAAATTTAATGAACATCTAAGACACATTTACTAAATATATGATATATATTTTGAATATCTTATACCATTTGTTTAGATTACTGTCTGTCCTGTACTAATATTCAAGGCAAAGTCATTGAGGACTCTAAGGTATCTATTGTTTTGCAAATAAAAATAAACTCTGACCTTCTTGCAAAATCATAATTGAGTGGATTTTTGTGTAAAATCTACTATATTCTATTATGTCTCAAAGTATCTAAGTAAATGAACAAAATTCTACTTCAAATCTTCCATGCATTTTAATTTCAATGATTGCTTTTTATTCATTATCTAGACTATTAGTTGCCTGACAGTGGTAATGTGCCTACTCATGAGTGATTAACTGGCCTTCAGAACACATCCACATCCTCCTGATATCAAAGTTACGCTTGTGCAATATGTAAGAACATTGGACACTTCAAATTATTATTATTAAATCTTGCACTTCTCCACTATCCCTTCTGAGTGAATTCACAAGATTTGACCATGGTTTTTTGAGAGTTGAACTCAAATCCTATGAATATTTAGATGAGATATATGTGTATATTTATATTTTCAGCATATATTGTGCCAGTAGTTGGTACATGATATAGTGTGTGTGTGTGTGTGTGTGTGTGTGTGTGTGTGTGTGTGTGTGTGTGTGTGTTTTGCCAGTAGTTGGTACCTGATATAATGTTAATGGGCATATCAAATTCATATTTCTATGCCATTCTATAATCATCACACATTATATCTTATGATACTTACATAGTTATGTCTTAAATAATTATATTGTGATCAAATATTAGTAAAATATGGCACCTCAATTGATGCATAATATGATTCTTTAACATTTTCAATCTTTTCTATATGGTTTTTAAGATTTTCGTAACTTCAAAAATTCTGATTGAAAGCTTACACACAATGATCTCACACAATGCAAAATGCTCTAGAATTTTGTGATATATTCTCTTGGCTTGTGTTTCTTGCTGTTGATTTTCCTGATCTTTTTTTGTATTTTGACCTGTACTATGCTCAGATTAAAATTCCTGATACCATCAAAATGGCCAAATACCAAACTTGACAAGCCTGATTGAAACCAAACTAAACATTCTGAAGCTTTGCTTTGCTAATCTAAAATGCTTAATGGTGATTGCATATTTTCTTGCTTTATGTGGCTGTTATGTTGAAATTGGTAAAATTGAGTGGCATTTTATTCCACTCAATGCAGGCCTGATGGTGTCCTAGAACTTCAACCAGCTAGCCCATATAATCGCCTGCTTTTGCATCGTCTTGCAGATATTTTTGGGTATGACTTCAAATCTTCTCATGTTGTTATTTCTTTTCCCTAAATGCATTGAACTTCTGCAGATATCTATTTTCTTTTTTTTGTTTATGTTTCTAACTCATGATTTGTACCATTATTTTTTTCCCAGCTTTGCTCATGAATCTGTTGGAGAAGGAGAGGACCGCCATTTAATTTTGGAGAGGGGCCCAGATACAGCAATGTATGCTGAAGGACTATTCTTCTTATAAGCTATTTGGCGTTCATTTCTTAGAGTTATGTTCTTCTGGTCTAATGATGGAACCATTCCTGGCATAACCCTTTCTGCATGTGTTGAATTTTAATGTGATGCATTCTTCCGAAAGGGGTTGCAACTACAAGCTATTTGAGAAGCTTGAACGAATACCAACCATAAACTAGTTGCGAGGACTAGATGAGTACAAGCTACAAATACTTGAGAATCTAGTCATCTAATCCATTGTAACAAAACAGGATAAAAGAGGCTAAGAAGTGTTGTTGAGATGGAAGCCATTGAGGAGGAGGTATAGACAGGTTTAAAATCTCATGGTATGGGGCCTGTAGCATGAGCATACTAGTAAGGCATGTGGAATGGTATACCACCTGTATCTATTTATGGTTCACCAACATGGACGAGACAGGTGTCTGGACAAATATGAATTTTTACAGTGTGATGTGGGGCAGTATGGTATAAAAATAGTACGGCCAGCATTTCAAACCTAGGATGTAGACAAACCTTTGATAGATTTTTGAAAATTTATTGTTTAGGGTCCCAAAAGTTGTCTGACTTCTTTTGGTAGTATTTTCCATTTATAACTTCCTTTGGGAGTAATCATCAAGCATAACTTTGATTATTCTTTTTATGCATAACTTCCTTTGCTTGACTCCCCCCTGATGTTTGGAAAAATTGATGGTTGTGGAAATGACCTACCAATTATCTTAGATGGTCAGCTTATGGTCTAAACAAAAGTTATAATTTCTAAACTCAAACAGTCATGTTGATTTCCAATAACAAGGACTGCCAACTTTCAGGAATTAGGATAAGATGCCCCTTACTTTTATGTGCCTCTCTGGGATGTTCAAGGGATGGATGATATGAATTTATGAGTTCAGTTATTATTTTTTCATAAGCTAATGTGTTGAACTTTTGAAATGAAATATAAATAAGATTTTTTTTTTTTTGTTTTTTTGATCTACTTGATGCTGCACAAGTGATGATGCTTGCTGGTTTTTACCCATACTATTTTTTTTGTTCAAACAATGGCTTTTTGTATTGTTGAATGCTGTTTTAGCTTATCTTCAAATCCATTTATGTGCTTCTCTTTTGCCACATATCAACTCAATGTAATCTTTTTTGCTGTTTCAAAAGTTCCTGTATTAGTTCATTCTGTTTTATTATACTGCATGATCCTTCTTGGCTGGTTACTAACTAGTTGCACCCTTATTTTAATGTCAAACTTGCTATATGTCTAATTTGCCCCATTTGCTTGATTGTCATTTATTTTTACTGCAGTCCATCAATCCTTGTTAGCGATATCTTGTGGCAATATGATGAATATCAATCTCCCACATCATCACACCACATCTTGAAGAGAAATGAAACTCCTGGTAACATTTTTGTTCTTTGTTCTTTGTACTGTTTCACTTTTACCATGGTGAAAACATTTAATTTGTTTCTGTCATTCATATTATAGAGTCGTTATTATCTGATGGGTGACAGAATGTTTTGTGTATACTTTTCTATGTCATCCAATCTCTCATCTTGTTCTGGTTCATGATCTCTATAAGCAAGTTATAGATCCAACAGATTTTCTGGATCATTTGAGTGTGATTAGTAGGCTGGCATTTTCATTGAAACATTTATCAAACTTGGAGACTGATTCTCGGTATCAGATTGAAGGATTTAATTTTGAGAAGACAGTGACCTATACCCAGATGAAGTGGTGTTCTACTATTTGAAGATGTTTGCACTGGCAAAGGATGTGGTGTGCTATACATTTGAATGGAAAACTTGAATTCACATGCTGGACCAAAGTAAATTGGATGAGGTTTTATGCTGTTGTTATGGTTATTTGCCATTCCAGTGTATCTATATCTTTGTAAAGTCTCAAATTTTAATTGATGATATGGGTGAATATCTTGTAATAAATTTAAATGAAAATGAGACCTCCCAAATTTTGTTCAATGGATTAGTCCTAATGTCCCTGTTAAATGTTTGGAACTGAGTCAGCTTAGCATGCTAACCAAGATTTTTTTTTTTCCTGCTAAACAATGATAGAGAAAAGGCTTCAAACTATGGATGTCTTTGGTCTAAAAGATTATGCATTATAACTTATAAGTGATGATGGGTGGATATCATAGTTGCCTGATCTAGTTACAGTAGTAGATTTTTCTGAATAGTATTTTGCTATGTAAAGTTTGTTTGTTTATAGAGTTTGAACAAACAATAAACTGAAAGGAAGAGGAAACATGTTTTTTCCCAACTTTTCTCATGCAGCAGGGACATGGCTTAGATTTTAGGATTCCAATTTTAAGATGCTTGTTGAGGGTAGAAAGCTGTACTTGGAGGTTTAGTTATTGCAATTATTTGTTAAAATTGACATCAGCGAGTTGAAAATCTTTTACTAGATGTTTCTATTACCCATACTTAGTGGGACAATTTTATCCTTCCCATCTGGACTACATAGTGTTCCACATGTGCCCTGAAGAACATATAAAATTCCTTATGTGCTGTTGTTTCATATTATGTTATCCCACTTATGTTCTAATGTTTTGGTTTCCCATGTGGCTGTGCCATTGGTTTACTCTTTCTGTAGAACTTTCGAGACACAGGATACCTCACTGCCCTTCATTTCTTGCTTATTCGCCACTTTTCCATCTAATCATACAATATTTGCATCTCTGTTATTTAAGCATGGCCCGTGTTCAACAAAAATTATTCTCTTGATCTTGTTTTTTTCCTTGTTACCATCAAGGAGATCTCATAACCAAGATTTCTGAGCAGGCGAATGATGGTTTTATTATAATGAGCATGCTGTGGCATTTTTACTGATTATCTGATTAAAATAATTTATGAAAGATTTAGATCTCCATATCTTGTTTAAAAAATAATATTTTTTTCTACTAGCATTATCAAATGTCATTAATTTTACCATTATCATTCATCTAACTATGACCTCTGTAGCAGCTATCGTCTTATTCATAGATACTGAGCCCAGAGCTGAACTTGGCTGGATAATGTGGAAAATGATGGACTGTAATGGTAAAGTAGTGGTGTCATTTGATTGTATCGCTGTGCATATGAATGTGTGTATTATTGTAACAATATTTGAACTGAAATGAAGATTTAAATAGGTCAAATATTAGCTATTTCTGTCAAGTAACAGTTGTGATAGCTTGATAACAATCTACCAATTGCTTGTGTTTAAACACCTGTTGTGTGTGTGATTAATGTAATGGGGGCCAAACTGATGTGATGTCTATTATAATGTTAGGCTTGTCACTGTCTGAAGTCATGGTTTGTGCTTTTCATGGTCAATTCACCAAATGATCTTCAGAAGATAGGATTAATTATCAGGGTCATTCATCATGGTTCTCACACAGTTTAATGGTTTTTTATCCTCCATGCTGATTTTTTATTAAATTTTCCATTTAATTTGTAATAAATTTGATCGTAAAAATGGATTAAGCTTATCTTCATATGCTTTTGTAATTATAAGCTTGTTTCAGTTTGCATAAAATAATTACTATAATAAGACACTTTTTAAAGCTTTTATCTTGTTTTTCATTGCCATGCTATTTGAACATTTGCTTTTCGATTAAAATTATGGAGGACTATGTACATCTCTTTTGTATCTATAATTAATCACATCTTCTATAATATAGCTATCTGCTAATTTTTTTTTTCCCACAATGTTCACCATCTGTCAATTTTAATTACAGACTCTTAACATTTTCAGGGCGCTCACTGTTAGGCTGCATACCATGAGCAAACAGGCAAAAAAAATGCTCATTCCATAAAAATAATAAGAACAACAAATTTTATGTAATACGTTTGTTAATTATCTTTAAATTTCTTTTACTTTTATCACATGTACAAATAGTGGAAAAAAAAAAAGATAAAGTGAGTATTAAAAAAGTAGATTAACAAATTAAACTAAAATAAAAAATGAAACGATTTATATCACAAAATAGAAAATAAAATGGAATATGAAAATACAAAATAGAAAATTTAAAATAATAAATAAACATATAGAAATAATTTTAAAATGAAGATATAAGAAATAAATTAAACTAAAATGTAAGACATGAAACAAAAGTAACAAATTAAATAAATTTAGTAATTAAATCATAAATTGCAAGCCCGAATACAAAAAAAAAAAAAAAAAAAACTGATAATGTAGAAAAATATCTGCAACATAAAAATATTAAAAACTCAAGAAATAGAATTGAAAAATGAAACAAAAAAATAAAAATAAAAATAAACAATGCACAAGTAAAATATAAATACAAGAAAATAAAATAAAAGCATATGAAAATGTGAAAATTATGTACTCCATGATGAATGGTTGAAGATTGGGGATAATAGAGAAAGGACTGCATAAAGAGTGGGGCACGGAAAGGAGCAAGAGAGCATACACACATGTGCGCTTGCACAGAGTAAGAGGCATAAGAGGAAGGGAAAGGTGTGCACGAGAGCGAGAGCGAGAGCGAGAGCGAGAGCGAGAGCGAGAGAGAATTAATTAGCTTAAATTTTTTTCTTAAAGTGTAAGAGTAGAGATGGAGTTGGATAAAGCAGTTAGAG
Source organism: Metroxylon sagu (assembly GCA_017589505.3). Classification (NCBI taxonomy): domain Eukaryota; kingdom Viridiplantae; phylum Streptophyta; class Magnoliopsida; order Arecales; family Arecaceae; genus Metroxylon; species Metroxylon sagu. Next base: position 1,115,090 of record JACVBY030000586.1, read on the forward strand.
TGGGATAAAGCATGTTTTTGTCCCCTAAAAGATAGGAAAGGGAGCAGGCTGGGGACACATGAAGGGCTAGAGAGATGAGATGAGGCATGATGTTGCTTTGGATGGAGAGAGGATAAGTTTCTTTTATTTCTTTCCTATTTCCCTTATTTTTAAGTAAGAGAGGCATTTCAAAATTAGGTAATGATATTTTCAGCATCAGAGTTGACAGATGGTATAAATAGGGAATATTTCTCGGTTTTGCAAACATCTTTCTATAATGTGGTGTGGATATTTATTGATCATATATGTTAACATCATAGTGCTATTATAGAGTTAAAATTATTATAATTTTTGAATATTTTAGTAATACATGATGTGTATTATGTTATGGCATCATATAAAAATCTCAAACCGCTGCAGTTGTTTAACATGGGTATCACTTATTATCAGATGTTAACTACTAAATTTGAAAGAAATTTGCTTATGAGTTTGATAAGTTTTGTTTTTTAGAGACTTATTCTTGTTTAACTTTGACTCCCACTAAATTTGTCTACTTCTACATTATATTCATATCATCAATTTGATTTTTAATAAAAACTCATGTTTTTTGTATCTGCATGAACAATGCATGTGCTAGCTCACTAGTGCTCGTTGGAAAGCAAGAAAAAAGGGAAAAATTACAAATTCTTCTTATATCTGTTCTTCTCAGTCTTCATCCTGCCAGTAATCCATTGAGATCTGTTTCTATGCCAACATTATTCTTTCCTGTTCTACTATATAACATCTCTTTCAGGTAGGTAACATTGCTGTGTTATTTGATTAGATTATATTACCATGTAAAATTAACAGGTATAAAGATAAGATGTAGAAGAAGTCAATGGAGGATTTTCTCTTTTAATATGAATCTTTGGTGAGACAAAAGTTAATGACTATATAGTTTTATCCCGTTCAACTCAGGTTTACACCTGTATTTCTTGATCTGCTTCTTTTAATGTTGAGTTGATTTGCTAGTTAAATTATGATACATTTTGATTTTAGTGAAGTATTTATGTAATTTATTTTCAAGTGAGTTTGAATGATAAAAAATTTGGTGAAGTTAGAAGCTGTGAGAGATCTGCTTTTTATATGAGGTGGTGACTTGAAAGGCTAGGTATGGTGTGAAGTAGTTCAGGTGGAAACTTAAGGGATGAGCGGTCTGCATATGGAATGTCATACAATAATTTGTGTGCGCCAACTTTGAAAATCATGAATTGAGATAAGAAAGGTCTAAATGTACAATCTCAGAGAGAAGACGGTACAGAAATTGGCATGTATTCCTCCATGTATTCCTGATGTAAGAAAATTGAAATTGGCACTTATTGTAGTTTAATTCTTTCTCTATTATCTAAGAGGGCTTTGGGCATGATAGGAAGAAAAATAACCATCAAAATCTTTTGAATTACCTGAACTTTTGTATTTCAAGGGTTGTTTTCCTGATGCAAATCCTTGTGCATTTATAGTTTCATCTTGTAACCTTATTTGAGGAGAGAGAGGTATGATCCTGTACACTTCAGTAAAATGATAAATGCATGATGCAACAAATTAGTGTTGGAGTTCCTACCACAAAATAAGAAAAAGCAGTGTTGGAGACTAGGAAATTTCTTTAATCATTGTTTTTGCTGCATTCTGTGATTGCAAAATTGTAATTTAGAAATAATAATGACCTTAAACCAGCAGAAGTTTTTATTTAAGTGTGTTCTTCTTATTCCCTCAAAAAAAAAAGGGAAAAAAATAACGTTCTTGTAGGTGCTTTAAACAAAACGAAAGGATCTAAACTCTGTCTTTTCTATATACATATATATATATATGTTTAGCCTAGCTGTTCTAATTTAGATTGTGTCAATTTTCTTCTAGCTTTGAAGTTGATTCCCAACTCATCACCTCCAACACCATTTGAGGAAAGGGAGGCTGCTTATCTAGCTGCTCGTGAGCGCATCTTTGCTCTGAATGACTCTGATGAAAAGGATGATGTTGCTCCAAAGTCTCGAAAAGTTCCAGTGGTTGCTCGACGGATGATTGCGCATGCACTCGGTCAGAAGATTTGTTCTACTCCTTCCAATCAGAAAACACCCTTGCAGAAATTTGAAGAAAATGGAACTAGTGAAGGACCAGCCAATGATGAAAGTAATGAAGGCCAATTAAATCCTACTCCAGAATGTAGTAAAAAGGCAACAGCTTTTCCTAACAGTAAATTGGGTTTGTATGGAAGAAAGAAATATGATAAGCCTGCAGGCAAATGCAGCAATTACAACCATATCACCTCTCTTGAGATGAGGCATGATAGAGCAGTTAGCAGTGGTTCATCTAATGACTGTTTATTGCCAAATACAGGAAATGGAAGAGTGGCTGACATTGAAAATTTGCAGAAAGAACAGATAGGAGCTGCTAAGAGAATCTTTGCTCACGCACTGGGGCGACCATCTTCTAAAGGAAATAATGGCCTTATGGAGAAATCCAACAGAGGAAACGAAAGTTTGAGAAGAGATTTATAGTCATTAATAGTCATGAAGGAAGAAACCTTGTCATTGGTCACATGAAACATGGTGGAGAATGTCTCTGTCAGCCTGTTTTACCAGTTGAAAGCATGGGTTTTAAAATCTTTGATCATGAAGTTCTGATGTGAGCTGCTGAAGATCATGCCAAGACTTACGATGAAAATCCACTTGGTTTGAAGAATCCTCTGGATGAAACATTCGAGATATTTAATTGGAGCTGGAAAGGTGAATTGAAATGAAGAGCTAGCAGATACCATCACATAAAAGTTGAAACTGAACTGAATCATGCAATGCTGCCAGGTCTTGATTTTTCAGGGAGAATGGGTGTCAGTTAAATTTTGATGCAGAGCTATCTCTGCTGCTTAACCGAGCTTGGGCCTAGTTTTTAACTCTGAATAACAGCAGAAGATGCGAAGCTAGAGGAATGAAATGAGGTGTAAATGTGGAGTGTCAGTCGTAAAGAGTCTATGGCCATATTGTTGGAGAAAGTTTCTGAAATATGTCTACTTCAATATGCAAAATTAGTATGATGCTAAAATTTTATTTAGTTCCCTGTTTTGGTCGATAGCTATCTGGAAGGCAATCTGTATTTAACTGTTACGGTGCATAAATACGGAGCAATAGCAGTTTAGTCGAGGGTCTTTGGTATAAAAAATGCCCGTTTTTAATATGATGTAAGTAACGTCGGCGGAAAACTATTTATGAAAATAATGTCATGCAGGATGCCATGCAAGCCAACTAGGTGTTTTAAAAAACATGTCATTAGGAGAAATCTTCTCTTCAACAGACGATTTATGGTGCTAGCTACATCCTCTCAAAAATTTTCCAAAGTGTTGGGATGAAGGTTCTGTATTGAAATCATATGTTGCAGAGACAATTTCAAAATCATTTTTTCAACGGATAATTGTAATTTAAAAAAAAAAATATCTGCTTGAAGTCATTTGTTAACAAACGATTTCATGCTGATATCGTCTATTGAACAGATGACATCGCCTATTCAACAGATGATTTTAAGTGTGAAGTTGTCTATTCGGTTGTCTATTCAATGGACAATTTTATTTCAACACTCAAAAAAGCATATTTTTAAGGAGTGTGGCTAACATTGTGCAACCATAAATCTTGCCTGGGTTTCAAATATTATTTCCGTAAATAGTTCTCTGTTAATAGTATTTCTATAATAAGTTGTTAAATGGATATCTTTAATCGTTTTAATATCAGAGATCCTCTGGTTGAAGAGCACCGTAGCAATATGCAGGTATGGCAACTGGGTTCGGTTAGTAAAGTCGCTGAGAGTTGTTAAAGGTGATTTGGGATAAAATTCCATTATATCACTTAAAAAATTTGTAAGCCGATATATTGGGGGAGGGCTAGAAACTCTTCTAGTCTTAGGATGTTTTTGAAAGAGAGGTTTTAAAGGAAAAATATAAGGGATATTTATATTTAGAAATTTTTTAAGCAGAGAAAGGAAGGGTTTAGAAGAGTTTTTATTTTTACTTTTTTTTTTTTTTTGTTGAAAAGTAATTTTGATATTTATTGCTCATATTCTTTTATATTATACCTTTCTTATTTAAGATGTTCAAATCTATTCATCTTTCCTTTATTACCTTTTTTTATACTATTAGGCCTATTTTATATCTTAATTATATGCATCCATTTGTGATCGAGTATTAATTTTCTCCCATCAAACTATTTTTTTAGTTATAATTATATATGTATTAATCATATATAAATTTAAAAATAATTTTATAATTACTATTTACTAATTAAATAATACTATTATATTTATATTTTTTAAAAAATATCAATTATATTATAAAAAAATATTTTTATTTTAATCAAAAAAATTTTCATAAATATTATATACTTTGAAAGTAAAAAAAAAAAAAAAAAAAAGATAAACAGCAAAGACAACATAGGTACCAACTTTTTCCCAAAAAAAAAAATTATAATAAAAAACTTTATATTTTTTAATATTTTCAAATAATTGAATGTTTTTAATCCTATTTTTATTTTCTTTTACTTTAAAAGCTCTTTTTTTTTTTTGTTTCCTTCCAACACTTGCACATAATGCTAAAAAGCCGATGAGCGGGTATTTTACAGCCTTTGTGAAGAGAGCTTATTCTACGATCGGCACGTGTTGCAGATGGCGAAGGTGCCAGAGCGCTATGCTTAACGCTTCATCGACGCCATCGGATGGATCTCAGCTGCTGATCATTGACGCTAAACATACAAACTAGGAGCTGTTTTTATAAATGGAGTAAAAAAATATGTTTTTAACAAATTCAGAGTGAAAACGAAACTTTTTGCAAGAATGGTATTAAAGTGAAAAATGTCATTTCAAATGGCGTTTTTTAGCCAAAAAAAAGCGGCCCCATCAGCGCCAGCGTGGGGTGGTGGGTGGCATTTAAAAAACGTTAAAACATTTTGTTAAAACGCCACTGAGACTCTTAGTGGCATTTTTCGAATGGGCTTTGAAAAAACGCCACTTAGAGTGGCGTTTTTCCAAAGTGCACCCCCCTCATGAGCCCCCCCCTCCCGAGCCCCGGTCCCCTCTTCCCTCCCGAGCACCCCCCGCCCTCCCGATCTCGCCCCCCCCCCTCCCGGGCCCCGGTCCCCCGATCTCCTCCCCCTCCCTCCCGAGCCCCCCACGCCCCCTCGCAAGTCCCCCGGTGCGATACCCCTCGTCCCCTCCCATGCACCCCCCCGGCCCTCCCGGCTCCCTCTCTCTCGCGCATCCGAGCAGTCGGTCCCCCCTCTCTCTCTCTCTCGGCCCATCTGTGGCCCGTCTCGCGATCCGCCCCCTTCCTCTCTCGGGCAAATGGTCTCCCAAGGTAATTTTTTTTTAATTTAATTAAATTATAAAAATTTAAATATGCTTTGTTACTAACAGCTTCACATTCATCTTTATAATAAAGAAATTGATAACTGAAACAATGATATTTTTAGTTTAATTACATCAATTAATCGCGACAGAAAAACTAAAAAACAAAAAAATTTATGTATCGATAGAAATAAGTAAAGGTTAGTTAGCTTCTTGTGAAAAAATTATATTGTTTGATGAGTAAAAAAAATTCAATGAGCATGATCTATGTTATCAGTCATGATGAGCAACGTTGACAACTTGATATGCCAATATATCTTATTTTAATAATAATACTTAAAAAAAATAAATGCTTTGGATGTCAAGTCTCTGATATAGTCCAATTTTTACCATACAACAAACACACAGAAAATAAATAGGTTAATATCAAATATTTAACAGGGTACGCATCTATTATTTAAATGTTAAATGCTTATGAAATACGTGCATATTCCATTATTAGTTTGTTTGCGGTTAATCAGTAGAAAATTTATATTTATTTCAGTTTATGCTTGATGATACAATATTATGTATTGATGCTAGATTTATTTTGAATGTTATTTTTCAGATGAGCACCAATACTGTTCGATTGTTGCTTTATTGTGATGGATCAATTGAACATGGTTTAGATGGAATACAATATAATCAACCTCCTCATAAAAGTTTTAGATTGAGCATGGGAACCCGTTATGTTGAGTTGATCGAGCGGGTTTATAGTGTGCTTAAAATTCCAGTGCAGCAATATATTTTGAGATTGATGTGGAGATCTCCAACATTGCATCAGAAATATGTGCTTCATCCAATCGAGGAGGATGACGATGTGGAGAAAATGTTGACATTTCCTTCCAAATTTTCAGATTATCGCTATGTTGAATTATATGTTTTCAAAGAAGATGCTCCAGCTCCATACAATGTTGATCATACAGAGGATATTCAGGATAGTTCTCCTATTGCCCAAAGAATAGATCGTAACTCCAAAGGATTTTCCGATGATGGAAGGAGTTATGCCGTAGTGCGAGTGTTGATGTGGCAAACAATCGAGTGTTGATAGTCGGGGACTTGAGTCGACGACGTTGCGTATGATGACTATTGGTCTGAACATGATGACTCTGACGAAGAGCGAGATGAGGATGAAGACTCACATGGAAATGATGTAGTTCATAAAACTGGCTGTAGTTCTGTTCCTATATCTACTCATCCAGAAATTGTTCCTAGTCAGGTCTATGAGCATCAAGTCTTTGCACATAGTCAAATACCGGAGTTTTATCATGACTTGAATTTGCAGGATGGTGGTTGTGTTAGCACTCAAAGACAATTACCCTTTAATTCTCAATTTTGGGATTCATCAATGACTGAGTTTGCTACAGGATTGTTGTTTACTAGCAAAGATGAACTAAAAAAAGCATATGAAATTTATCACATCAAGAAGCATCGCACATATAATATTGTGGAGTCAAAAAAAGCATTCTGGTCTGTGAAATGTGCATCTTCAAGTTCTGCACAGAGTTGTCATTGGAGGTTGCGTGCTATAAAGTTGAAGAAGCATGAATTTTTTGAGATCACAAGGTACGAGGTGCCACACTCTTATTTATTCAGTCATGTAACTCGGGATCACAAACACATAAGTTCACGAGTTATCAGTCATGCGGTTCGATATATTGTGGAGAAAGACCCAAGTGTGAATATTGAAGCCATTATTGCAGCTGTGGCAGAACAATTTCATTATACTGTGTCATACTCCAAAGCATGGCGTGGGAAGCAGAAGACATTGATTGATGTATTTGGTGAATGAGAACCCTCATATGCTAAGTTACCTAAATACATGCTTGCACTTCAGAATGTAAATCCTGGAATGGTGGTCTGTTGGGATTTCTACAATGCACGGACATCTAATGTGCGTGTCCTGAATTATGTTTTTTGGGCATTTCATCCATCCATCGAGGGGTTTTGGTATTGTCGCCCAGTCATTTCTATTGATGGAACACATCTTTATGGAAAGTAAAGGGGAAGATGCTTATTGCAACAAGCATTGATGCTGACAACAGGATATTTCCACTGGCCTACGCAATTGTGGATGAAAAGTGCACTGCTAGCTGGAGTTGATTTTTGTGGAATCTCAGGAGGCATGTGAAAGACAGAAATGACATTTGTCTTATTTCAGACCGACATCTAGGTATACTAAGTGCCATAGCAGATGACAGTAATGGATGGGCTCCACCTCTAGCTTATCATCGCTACTGCTTGAGACATGTGTGCAGTAATTTCAACTCGAGATTCTCTAATGTTCAATTAAAAAGAGCTATATGGAAAGCAGGGAGCGAACATCAGCTTCGAAAGTTTAACTTTATCATGGAACGGATCAAAACAATTAATGCAGAGGCTTGGACTTAGCTATCAGAGTTTGAGCCAGAGAAGTGGACATTGGCACATGATGGGGGCTTCCGCTATGGTATTTTAACAACAAATCTCTCAGAAGTTTTTAATAGTGTATTGAAGGGAGCTAGAAATGTGCCGATAACGGCCTGTGTTCAAATGATATTTTACCGTCTTGTTAAGTATTTCAATACGAGACGCGCGGAAGCCATGAGATATGTGCAGGATAATCGAAATACTTTTTTCACTCCTTATGTAACAATTAAGCTTGCTGAAAGTCAAGCCAAAGCTAATGAGCACAGAGTGTTTAGATACAACACGCAGAGAGTCACCTATGAAGTCGTTACAAGAAGGTCAAGTGAAGCTCTTAGGGGTGGAGGCAACGTTTAGGATGTGTCACTCATAGACAGAAATTATTCTTGCGGAAAGTGGACAATTTATAAGTATCCATGTTCACATGTTTTAGCCGTGTGCCATGAAATTGCCATGAATACAACCCCTCTTATTGATGAAGTATACACAATTGGCTCTTATATAAATGCATGGGGAGGTGAGTTTAATCCGTTACCCCATGAAGACTACTGGATGGACACATTCACATGCATTCCTGATCACAACCGTCTCAGACCGAAAAAAAAAAGGTAAGCCTAAGTCATCATGCATTCATAATGAAATGGATGAGGTGCAGCCAAGAAGTAAAAGTCGTTGTAGTATTTGTAAGCAAACGGGTCATTCTCGACGCCGTTGTCCTAATATAAATGTTGGTCCTTCAGGATCCTAAATTGTACTATCTATGAATTAATGTATATTTTATGTATGAAACAACTGCATGTAAAATTATAGATCACTAGTATTTTTACGTTTCTTGTGCTTATACTCCTATTCATGTATGTGCTTTTTATTCAGTTTGAAACTCATCTGAAACTCTTTTGATGCACTTCTTAAACTTTTATGAAACTTTTCTGAAACTCTTTTAAAACACTTTTAAAAATATTCAGAAGTGTATCAAAAGAGTTTTAGAAGAGTTTCAAATATGTTTTAGAAGAGTTTCATAAGAGTTTCAAAGAGTTCCAAATTTGTTAGCTATTTTTAGCTATTTTGAATGTTTTATGAAAGTTATACTTACATTTAGCAGAATTTTTTGGAAATACGCATATTGTACTGACTAATTCTACCTAAAGTGGTTAGCTCCTTTAAGTTTCAGTAGGAAAATGCCTCGGCAGGGGGTTCAACCCCAAACAACCTCACAAATATATCCTGCCACTGCTCTAATATATAACGCGGATCAAGCCCAGTAACCGCTAACCCATCAATCCGTAGACCACTCAGAATACCGACATCCTGTAGTGTGACTGTTGCATCGCCAAATGAAAGATGAAATGTGTGGGTCTCCTGCCGCCACCTCTCAACAAGTGCAGAAATAAGGCCGACATCGAGTTGAATCTGGCCTATCTGATATATGCCATACATGCCAACCTGCTCTAAATAATATTGCACTCATGGGTGTGTCATGCCTGGTGTCTCCTTCCATATCTGCGTGTCATGTCGATGGTATTTAAACACCGGTAATTCCTACAACAAATTCATTGCAATAATACATATAAATAACATAAACACATGCTAACTAATTAAGAATCATCGATCAATAATGCATACCTTGCCCTCAAATATTTTGGTTAATCTATGCGAGGCTTGCAGAGTGAGAACACTAGGATCGCGAGACCCTGGATGTAAAACATTATGAGACATCTCGTACGACTCTGTCAAAACAAGTAAAAACATCACATAAGAAAAAAAAAAATTTTCACTGATAATAAAAGTAAAAACAAGTTTGATTTATTTGAATAAAAAAATATAACTACAATGATAATAAGATAAAAACCATGATGATGTATAATGAAATTTTTAATAAAATAATTTTTATTAGAATAATTTTCAATAGAATTATTCTAATGAATGTTAATCCAATAGCAGTAAACAACTAAGGCAATAGCTCAAATATGATTTAATTTTAAAATAAATTATATTTGCCTGAAACCGAGAATGTATTTACATAAGTAATTTATGGTTCAAGTAATTTTGCGAAAATGCCATGCATTTTAAAAGAACGGTGTCGTGGTCTAGAAAATCTAAGATTTTTTTAAACCTGATGTTATAAGAGAGGTTATTTAGTTAATATGTATGCTAAATATAGCAGTGTTGATGAAGCTTGTTATGTTGTTGTTCTTAAGGAAGGATGTTTCTATGACTGGCCTTATTTTCCTCTTGCATCATACGAGCAACACGTCCAAAGCATTCATTTTTTTTAATTATTATTATTAAAACAAGACATATTGGCATATCAAGTGTGTCAATGTTGCTTATCATGTCATGCTTATTTAATTTTTTCATGCTCATTGAATTTTTTTTACTCATCAAACAATGTAATTTTTCTACAAAAAGCTAACTAATCTTTACTTATTTTTGCCGATACATAAATTTACTGATTTTTAAATTTTTCTATCGCGATTAACTGATGTACTTGAACTAAAAATATCATTGTTTCAATTATCAATTTCTTTATCATAAAGATGAATGTGAAGCAATTAGCAACAAAGCATATTTAAATTTTTATAATTTAATTGAATTAAAAAAAATTATCTTGAATAACCACTGGCTCGAGAGAGGAACTCGAGAGAGGAAGGAGAATGGGTCAGATGGGTTGCGAGAGAGAGGGAGCAGGGACTGCTCGGGTGCGGAAGATAGGGAGAAGGGGGACTGGATGGGTTCGCACGAGAAAGAGGGAGTAGGGGGACCGAGTGCTTGGATGCATGCGCAAGAGAGAGGAAGCATGGGGGGCTCGGGTGTGCATGAGAGAGAGGGAGCTGGGGGACCGGTGGGCTCGAGCGCGGACCGGGGGGCGCGCGAGTGTGGGGGCTTCGCTGGGTTGGGGGTGGTGTGGAGTCCCGGGGGCCTCGGTGGGGGAGGGGCGCGTGTGGAGTGGGGTCCCAGGGGGCTCGGGTGTGTGGGGGGGGGGGGGGGGTTGGTTTCGACCATGAATTTATTAAAAAAATATTTTTTTATCCCATTTATAAAAACAGCTCACCAGACGACAGAGAATAAAGTTAAAAAGTCGCGATCTCCGTCCCTCGTCTCCCTTTCCTCGGCTTCTCCTTCGCCCCTTGTCGGAATTAGGCTCGATATAGATATATAGGGATCAAAAGCCGAACCTGATCTTATTCTTCGTTTGTAAAGAGAGGGGGAAGAAAGAGGCGGAGATGGAAGCGCCGGAGGGGACGGTGCGGAATATATTGGAGCAGAAGAGCCTCAAGTGGGTGTTTGTCGGGGGCAAGGGAGGGGTGGGGAAGACGACGTGCAGCTCGATCTTGGCGATCCTCCTCGCCCAGGTCCGCCAGTCCGTGCTCGTCATCTCCACCGACCCCGCCCACAACCTCAGCGACGCCTTCCAGCAGCGCTTCACCAAGATCCCCACTCTGGTTAATGGCTTCACCAATCTCTTCGCCATGGTGAGCCCTGTTCCGACCTATCTTTCTTCTCATATCTCTTGTCCTTGGTTCCCAGGAAAAAAGAGACTTCCATGAACGAATATTTCTAGGTTTATGATTTTTGTTTTTGTGGTATGTATTTTGATTACAACGGAACCATAATCTAGATTTCCGGTGGATTTCATTCTATTTTCCTGGGGAACTCACTGGACGTTTATAAATATTCAGTCATGTCATTATGCAGCATAACTTTCAGAATAAATGAAAAATAAGTTTGCGTTGTCAGAATTGTACATACAACTGCAAAGAATGCAGGATGAGTAGATCTTGGTGGTGGTTCTGCTTGATGTGATGTTTGACAAAATTTGGTTAAGATGCCTGATCACTATATCATTCAATAGTAGTACCACTGGGATTGTAGGGAGACATTCAAACAAATCTTACTCAATTGATTTGCCTCAGGAAACTAAAGGCATAGAAGGTTTGAAGTCTCGATATTGTGTTGCTATCAATTTGTGCCAACATGGTCGCGTGTAGCTTGTTGCGCAGTGAGGTAGGCTGGCTTATCAAGAGATACACTTAAAAGATATACATTCATACACTTAAAACTGACATGTTTGAACAGCTGCATTACTATTCACACCCATATAGTGAAGTACAGCATTTATGTTTTAAATCTGTCCAGAACCTTGGTCTTATAGTTGGATAACTTGAGTAGGCTTAAGTGGAGAGCTGCAGAGGCAGATCGAGGGGGAGGGCCCAGAGGATCGTGAAAAATCCTTATAACCTCGTATCCCCCACTTCGACTCTGCAATCTGCTCTAAGTGGCCTCCTCCTGGCTTCCAATTCCTTGAATATGCAGTAAATTCATATTTAAGCGATTCTTCTTCTTCTTCTTCTTGGTAAATGGATCTTGCACGTGGCGTTGAAATCATTTAGGAATTAAATCATCAAAGCTCTAAGTATAGGTCTGTTATTATAGTATGGGTTTTCATTTTCTTTTGCAGACCATTCGAGGAAGGAAGTTAATAGAGAACTATAAAGAAAAGAAACAGGATTTTCATATGCTTTTTATTGATTTAAAGAAAGCATATGATAGGATCTTTAGAAAAATCTTATAATCGATGCTAAAATATGTATATTAATATAATAAAAGATATGTATGATGGAGCAATTACTAGTATAAGAACTACTGGTGATAATACTAGCGAATTTTTTATTATGATAGGTTTACATTAGAAATCTACTCTTAGTTCCTATCTTTTTACTTTAGTTATAAATGAGCTTACTCGATATATTTAGGATAATATTTCATGATGCATGTTATTTGCAAATGATATAATAATAGTAGATGAAACTAAGACTGGAGTTAATCGTAAGTTAGAACTATAGTAAAATGTATTAGAATCTAAAGATTTTATGTTAAGTAGGATAAAAATAGAATATATGGAATATAATTTTAGTACAATTAGAAATTAAGATGAATGTAAAATAAAAATTGGTGATCATAAAGTTATTAAAAATGATCATTGTTGGTATTTAGGATCAATTATTTATAAGAAAGGAGAGATTGAGGATGATATTCATAAGATTGAAGCAGATTGGATAAAATGGAGAAGTGGAATTGCAACATTATGTGATCGTAGAGTACCTGCTAAGTTGAAGAAAACGTTTTATAAGACAGCCATAAGACCAGTTATGTTTTATAGCACGGAATATTAGGCAATTAGAAAAATACATGATATAAGATGAATGTGGTAGAAATGAGAATGTTGAGATGGATGTGTGGTAATACAAGAAAATATAGGATAAGAAATTAAACCATTCGTAAAAACATAGAGGTAGCTTCAATCGAGAATAAATTAAGGGAAGGATGACTTAAATGGTTTGAACATATGCAACGTATACCTAGAAATGTACCTGTGCTAAGGAGTGACTTAGTATATGTAGAAGAAAAAAGAGGTAGAAGTAAATCAAAAATTATATGAAAGGAAGTGATAAAGAAAGACTTAGAATCTTTGCATTTTACAAAAAAATGACTTATAATAGAGTTGAATGGAGAAAAATAATACTGTAACTGATTCCAACTAGTTTGAAATTAAGGATTTATTGTTGTAGTTGTACCTATGCTAACTATTATATTAGAAATAAAAACTTTCATATGGAAGTGCTAAAAATAGGCATGTAGGGTTGATGACATTGTAATTTGATAGTATGAAGTATCAAGGAGTGTGATGAAGTGTTCCAAGTGTCTAACATGGACATGTCAAAATGCTCAAAATTTGGAGTGTTTGGGTAACATTGCAAGATAGAGATAAAGAGAGAGGGTGAGGGAGAGGGGGGCGGGTGCAGGGAGATTGCACTAATTTTAAGTTCAAGGTGAACAAGAGGGAATAAGAAGAAAGGTTTGTCGAGCTTAGCACAAGTTAATTAATAATGTATGTTTTTTCTTCTTTTTAGATCTTATATCTTTCCCCATTGTCTTTTAGGTTTCTATCTCTTTAACTTTCTTACCTTCAAAAACTTTTTTTTGTGCATAATTTCTTAGTTCTAAACTATGTATATATATATATTTAGAATTTACATAAAGGCTGCATATCAATAAACTACCTCATTCGCATAAATAGTTTTAAACTTCATCATTGCTCTTTTTAATAATGGTTTTAATTTAAATTAGGAATAGAGTCTCTTGCTTGATTGAATTGATTCAATGCGTGATGGTTGGAATTAGTTGCTCCTTAATATGTTAGGTAGAGCTATAATCAAAATTTAAATCTCATGGGACATGCCCATTCTAGTCTTTTCATGGAATGGTATGTGCTGTAGTCTTGCCCTATTTAGGTATTAGGGATGGAGGATGTCGCAAGATATGCTTATTAGGATGTTGGGACCAAGATGGGATGGTCTCATCCTGACACTTGGAATGATAAGCTGTCCCGGCGCTCCATAGAATGTATTGCTGAGATTTAAAACCATGGCTATATTGGTGGGACTATTTTCTCTAAACTAACTTTGGGCTTCTTCATATCATGACTCACACAGAGTAATGGTCAATAAGCAAGGCATTTAAGAACAAGTTTTGTTTGAGGGTGTGGACCTAAGTAACTAGTTAAATTCATTCACCTTAGATTTATAACAACTTTAGAGGAGCAAGGCAAGATATTAGATTTATAGTAATATTGGTTAAGTTTTCCATAGAAAATGGTGATTCCTTGAAGAGTTGTGGAATGGAGAAGTTAAAATTTGGCTGGAAGCTTTCTGGTTAGAAAGAAAGGTTTTACAACATAGGAAGTTGAAAAGAGAGGCATCACAATACAGGCTATAGTGTAAGCTTCGTTATACAAGGTGGGAACAAATTTAGTCACCAAAGCGTTAAAGCAAAGCTCATAAATAAAAAAGATTAGGAAAGGCTTAGGAAGTTAAGTACTGTAGTTTCTTGAGAGATTCCAAAGTGAGGTAGCCATGTTAGAAATTTCGTGTTATAAGGGTGTAAGGGACTGTTTTGTCTAATCTTAGTTATACTCTATTTTGTAAACCTACAATGGGATTGCTAATTCAAGTGGGGTAGTTGGGGGCAAGTATTGTTGGGGGAAGGACCTATGCAGCAAGAAATGTACATGCATATTCTTAAGTTTAATTAATTTGGATGCACAAGGCAAGATAAAGGGGCTCAAGGGTGAGATTCATCAACTTCCCGAACTATTGAGAATCTTGGTTCAAGTAGTTGTTCAAGGCAAGGATGGTTGAACTGTACCGAATTGGGCGGTTCGGAGCAAACTATACCGAACCATATTAGAACTGGTACAATTCGATGATTCGATTTGATACAAAGGCCGAACTGCTTGGTACAATTCGATGATTCGTTCTGTACAAAGGCCGAACCGCTTCGTACCATGCTGAACCACTCGATTTAGCTCAATATGGGGTGATTAGAACTGATACAATTCGATGATTCGGTTCGGTACAAAGGCCGAACCGCTTCGTACCATGCTGAACCGCTTGATTCGGCTCGATATGAGGTGGTTCATAGGTTAGGGCCTTTCGGTACACCGCCGGTTTAGTATGGTACATTTTGTACTAAACCATACCAATCTAATACTGAAACGGTACTGATTCTCGGTACGGCAAACCTTGGTTCAAAGGATAATTTTTCTTTTCTTCCTTTTTTTATTGGTTTCATGGGAAATAACCTACAGATGCATGGTTTCCATTGAGCATAATTGGGTCTTGATCCTTCTGACAATTAGTAGCTTGTATTGAAGACTCTTTGTGGCTTTACTTAAGCCATTGAATTGCAGTTTTATTTATCACCCACTTACTTGCCCCACTACTGCAAAACAAAAAAGAAAAAAATTCTCAAGTTCTTATAATCATTCTTATATGAAACATATTTTTTTTTCTTTTTTATTTTATTTGTAAGATAAATATTTTGTTCCCCCTTCCTTCAGGTGACTGATTCATCCATTTTTTCTATTAATTTCCCTTAACTCTGGTGATCTACTCCCTCTGCTTGCTTTATTTCTTTTTGTGTGAGAAGGAATTGCTTGATGTCACATTTCCTCTATTAGCAATGGCTATTTAATATTTCTACTTCTTCATCTTTCTTTTACCTTTTCTTTTCTGACAGGAGGTGGATCCAAAGGTAGAAAATGATGAGTTACCAAATGATGAAGGGATAGATAGCTTTCTATCAGAGTTAACAAATGCAATTCCTGGAGTTGATGAGGCTATGAGCTTTGCTGAAATGCTAAAGTAATTTTTCTCTTCTTATGTTATGCTTTACTCAGTGCATTATTACATCTCTTCCTCCTAGGAGAATAAAACAATGGTAGATATTTTAACCATTAACTGTCTAAGTTGCCTAAGATTCTATTGTTCTCAGTTGCTTGCATCCTAGCATAAAATTTCCATATCAAATGGATTCTTAAGATCTTACTATCTATGACAAACTATGATTTTCCTTTACAAGTGTTACAAGCATGGGCGTGTGAGCTATCCTAATTTACAATGTTTTTGCTAATGTATGCATGTGCGTGCATACATTTGATGTTGGTTTGAGAAGAAGAGAAAGGTGTTCACTGCCCAGACATATCTGAATTTAAAGTAAATATTTCAATGCTTCTTAATAGAAGAGTTTCAAAATTACATTCTAAAAAGATTTTCCTTTACAAATCAATGTTCCATGTGAATGACTAAATCCAATGTTACTTGTACATGGGACACAAGCCCTGGGTGTCTAGGGGCCAAGTGTCATAAAGTATCTGACATGGCTGCCTTCAGATCCTTCAGATATAGGGGGATATACTATACCTTTGTCTGTGTCCGTGTATGTACTGTAAAATAGTATATTTACTTGAAAAGAGTGTAAAATAAATTTTTGAATAAATGGAAGTGCAAATTTTATATTTTGGCTTCAAAAAATATCCCACCCTGACTCCTATGAAATGCATGTAGGCATAACAGCTGTCCATAACTCTCTTTATGCCACTCTTTGATTTTGCTGCATAATTCAGGTGAGAAAACACAAAAAAGGAAATGGAAAAGGGATTTAGCTTCAAGTGTAAGTTATGCGGAGCCCAACTAGTTGCTCTCTTCTCATCTCTTTCTCTATTGTATCCTCTCTCTCCTTTCCTTTATTCTTTTCCATTTTTTTTTCCTCTGCATATGCAAAAGCCAGAGGTAGGCAAAATACAGGACTTGGGGGTGCAAGATTTTCTTTTCGTGTTTTACTTTGTTTCTGTCTTCCTTTATAGCAGGACAAGTTCATTTTTCATTTTTCTTTTTCGTTTCTTTTGCATTCCTTGATTGGCTAGGTAAGGAACAAGAGATTTTCCTTCTAATTTTTCTTTTGAGGGAATCTAGAAGTGTGATTGAGGCAAGAGTTTAGGATTTACACTAGGGCAAGACATATGGGAGTGATGATGTATTTTCTTTTATTTCATTTTTATTTATTTATTTATTTATTTATTTTTTCACTTTCCTCAATTGGTTAGGGTAGAAATAGCAGACTTTCCTTATTTATTTCTTTCTTGGGAGGGCACTGATAAGTGTGATTGAGGTGATAGTTCAGGCCATTTTAGTTCCTTGCCTGAAATGTGCGATGCTACCATATCCATGATAAATGCCATCGTATCAACCATATCATCGTTGTGTCTCCATGGGGACACGGCAAAAAAAACCTGGATTTTATTGGGTCTGGTTAACATTGATTGAACCTGTATTTTTATGGGATTTAACCCAGTTTTGACACCAGAAGTAAAATGGTTGGATCCTTTGATTTTCCCTTTGGAGAAATTACCTCATCTATAGCTTTTAGTAGAATGCTTGGCAGTATTAGTGCTAATCACACCTTTTAATTGTTTTGTTTGTATTTAGCGGTGGTTTAAAATACAGTGAACATGCCTAGGGATTGTAATGATAAAAAATTGCTGATTTGGTAGGATTGTTTTGAATTATATTTCAAAATTAGAAAATAGCAGCTAAAATAAAATAAAGGGAATAATTATATGGAAACACTTTTGCATTTGTTTGAGTGACAAATTAAATATATCATGACATAATTAATGAAATGATAGTGTTTTACTACAAATCATGTTGTTCCACGTTATCCAGTGAGCTGAACTCAAGCTGGCTTATTTATATATGAGCTGAGATTGAGCTCTAGTTTCTTGGTTCATCTCAAGCTTGAGCTGAGCTATTTTTATTTCGAGCTGTGCTCAAATAGAGCTTAACATACTCACATTTGGCTTGTTTACACCCCTAGGTCCATGCTTTATGGGGAGGGTATTGTTGTTGGGCTTAGGAACCTCATTTTTCTAGTGTGTTCTTTCCTTCAAAATAATTATTGTTTATTTTAATTTTATGAGATTCTTTTCTAGAGGCAAACATCCTGGATTTAAGTATGTGTTGGTCTTCTCCCTTATGCACTCACTATCCTTTTGTTAAATAGCTAATGCAGGATTTTATTGAGATCTTTTTTCTTTGGCTCCAGCAGTCAGATATTCATGTTGTTGATGCCACCATATTTTTTTATTTGGTAAAGTATGGTATTCAGATAGCACTCACTAAAAAACTAATTAATATTGATTATGAGGACTATAAGTGAATACACTATTCTCAAAAGAATTAGTAATGTGCTAATGGAAACTTATCATAAGTTCCTGTAATATGTATGCTCATCATGTTGACTGCATGCTTATTCTCCAAATCTTATTGTATGTCTTGGCAGTCTTGCTGCATCATATGGCATCATCCATGGATCAAGCAGAAAAGTGTTACTAAAACTACCATTTTATGCTGCAGATTAGTTCAAACAATGGATTATTCAGTTATACTGTTTGACACTGCTCCAACTGGCCACACACTGCGTTTATTGCAGTTCCCATCAACTTTGGATAAGGGGCTGGAAAAAGTGATGACTTTTAAAAATAAATTTGGTGGCCTATTGAGCCAGGTACAGACAGATAACATAACTCTGGTCCTATGGTATTGTTCTGAACTGATGTTTAGTGTATTGAGAGCAGCCTTGTTGATTAGTAAGATTTATTCTTTATTGTCAAATGGGTTCGATATGGAAGTCATATGCTTGATCATCCATTTTGCTCTGTCTGATGTGTTAAGTTGCTTGTGAGTCAAAACTTTTAATACTTGTATTTATGATATGTCACTATTGCAAATATTACATGCTTTGGCATGTACACTTTCAGCAATAAGTGGCTGTTTTTCCCTATTTCTGCTTCTTAAAATGCAGTCATTTGTTTGAGTAGTGGTAAGAATTCAGATATCAGATGATGCTTTTTAGAGTTAGCATCATTGTTCTTCAAATAATCTTGTGAATTTGAGATTTGGGATTGCATATTATGATTGATGACCATAAATGTGTTCTAAAAGATTAAGAATATAATTGATATTGAGGAAGATGATAATGGTCTGATGAATAGCCAAACAATATTTCGAAATAACTTTATCAAATATTGAGCTCTAATATTTTATTTGTTTAAATCAAAATTCTTGTAGAGATAACTCGTCCTTCTCATCAATTTCATTCACCTAATCTTACTTGAAGTTCTGAGCATCAAACTTTAAACAACTCTCAAGAATTGATTACTTTTAACAAGCTTATATAGCTTGTAATCCTGGTTAAACATAAAAGGAAAATTCCAATTTATGTATTTCCAAATCTTCCTTGAAAAGTGATTACTTGGGCTTACTGAGAC
Source organism: Metroxylon sagu (assembly GCA_017589505.3). Taxonomy (NCBI): domain Eukaryota; kingdom Viridiplantae; phylum Streptophyta; class Magnoliopsida; order Arecales; family Arecaceae; genus Metroxylon; species Metroxylon sagu. Next base: position 1,134,537 of record JACVBY030000586.1, read on the forward strand.
ACTTGTACATTGGACTTGAGCACCAAGCCAGCCTTTGCATCATTTTAATGGTTGACATCAATGTATAGTTCTTTCCAATCCATTTAGATCCAAGTACAGATCCATGCAGTTTGGTGGCAATCAAATTGCTTTAATTGCTAAGTTAAGAGAATAGGTACAATCACCCTGCCAGCCTTAGTTTTCCCTTTCACTGTTTTGCAAAATGTTCTTAAGCCAATCATGCAGACTAACGGTCGCTGGACCACAGGTTCCTGGTTCAACTGCAGGTCAACTGCAGCCCATGCATATTTTGATTTTTGTGAGCCTTCTTTCCTAAACCCAGATGACTCAACTTCTCTCAATCATTGAGTCTTTTCTTCTCTCCTTCCCAAAGCCCAAATAACGTGACTGTCTTCCCTGGTTCTCCTCCATTGCTTCCTATGCCTTGCCCCTTTTTCCTATGCAGCCATGCCTGATATCTGGTCTTTCCCTGATAAGGGAAAGAAGAACAGAATGAGGAAGTGGATGGATATGGTTGGGGTAAGACAAGAAGAAGAGTCAGAGGAAGTGAGTGGCTCTAGTTGATAGCTCCATATGATGATGATGATGATGATGATGGCGACGAGGATGAGGATGGATATGATGATGATGACGACAATAATGATGATGATGATGACAACGACGACGACGAGGAGAATGAATACAATGGTGTGACAGTGACAATGATGATAACAGCGATGAAGATGATGGTGACAATGGGGATCTGCAGTTGCTTTGCCCTGATTTTCGCATATTTAGGCTTCATGTCTCTGCTTCAGTCTGATTTGGTCACAGCTGCTTTAACTCTACTGGACCTGGCTGGCTTTTGATGGTGTTTAACAGGCCCCTTCCCTCCTCAAGGGTTGCTAATGGGAGAGGTGAACACCAGATGTCTATTTGCACTTAGAGGAGTTAACTCCAGTTTGACTCAGACAGGTCAAGCATTTGAATCTTCCAGGTCACTGAGTCAAACAATTTTTTCTAAAATTTTCATTGGTTCTCTCACTCCTCTTTTTTTTTTTTTGTTCGATGATTATTAAGTATTTCTTATATGCCTTCTAAGATCATCATTACACATACCTGCCTATTTTTTGTTTACAATCAACCAGAATAGTGACTATGAAATGAAGATTGGGTTGTTTTTGGATTCATCGTTCTTTCAATGTATAATTTCCTGGTGAGACATGCATTGGTCTATAAGCTTGATGAAAATATGTGGGTCTATTTTTCATGAAGCAAATATAACAAATAATCAAAACATAAACTAGTTGTCTTTAAGATTTGTCTAGAGATCCTGAAAGTATCCTAAGTAGTTCATTTACCTCTTAAATTCTAATTGTAATCTAGGTGTAGACCTGATTTTGGAACTTTTGCTGCTTTATATTGTTATATTTATAAGATGAAATATGGAAAAGAGGGTGGTTCTTGCTTGCTCTGTATGGAAAATTTATTGTTCATGATAGTTTTACAGTGATTTTAAATAAGAAACCCCAGAACAGCTTTTTTTATTTTTTTTATTTTTTATTTTTTGCTGCCAAGTCAGTACATACCATGTGCTTATATTTAAATAATGTTTTAAAGGAATATAGGTGCTCTACAAGCATCTAGCTTGCCACATAGCTTCTAGGTGCTAGGTGGGTGCCCAAAGGTCAATGCGGTACAGAATTAATAGATTCGAAATAAAAACAAATATAAAGAGAAACCTAAAAAGATAGTTGTAATTGAAAAAAAATCAAAATATTAAATATGATGCAGTAAGTCAATGGGAAGTACCAACTTGGCAACATTGAGGATTGATTGTATAAGTTGTCCTGCTTTTCAGATCTGGCTCAATATTTATGTTAGAAGTGTTGCATCTGTGAGTATCTTCATAAATGTCTGAGCTTGTACTAGATATGCAAATGTCTGATATGGTAATATGTAATTATGCACTTGTATGTTGTTTCGTCAACTGATAGTATTTTCCACCATCTAAAGTGATTAATACTGTGTTTGACAGGCTACACGTCTTTTTGGTCTTGGTGATGAATTCAGTGAGGATGCAATGCTAGGGAAACTTGAGGGCATGAAATATGTGATCAAACAAGTCAACAGACAATTCAAAGATCCAGTAAGGTCACAAACCTTCATATTTTACTTCCAACTAATGAACAAGTACTGCATTGTTTGTGATCTAAAAATTACCAAAGCACAAGTCAGATCATCCAATGTACAATTACAAAAGGGACCCTGTTTGGCAATCTTATAATTTATCTCAAATCTATGCTCTGATAAAGGTTTCAAATACTGGTACTGGACCTCATATCAGTTTTTTGCTGATATGATATGGTACTGGGTACCAACACAGTAAGGGACTGCATCTTTTATCAATAACTGTGCACTGGTTCCGGGAACCTGCTGGAACTGTATGATACCATTCATACCATCCTGTTCTAGCAGTACTTGAAACCTTGGCTCTGATATTTATGTTTGGCCAGTAGAGGGAATGACTGAAGAAGCTTGGCAATCTCCACTGCTTGTGCTAAAATCCTAAAATGATAATGATGTATTTTCTTCTTATATGTTTTAATTATGAGTTCAGCATATATTCTTAACATACCTTTAATGTGTTTTTAATTTAATTTGTTTATTTGTATATAATAAAGTATGTTGAGGAACTGCATGAAAAGTTATTGATATGCGCGAGAGTGTTGGACTGAAGAATGATTGACTTTGTTTTAAGTTAGTTGCATAGGTGGTCACCTGAAAAATTGTGCAGGCTATATGCTAGGTTTGTCACCTAGGTTTGCTTGGGCTATTTGACCACAAGATTTGGTTGTGACGAGACTATTTACAAATTGTTCAAATGAATAGTTGTGGTAGTAGTTCAATGTATCCTTTGTAGACATGACAGCACACCTCTAATATGTTCTGTGAACGTGCCCTTCTATCCCTTGTCTGGTATTATGTGTGTATGCATGACTCTATTTTCAGGTTTTGTATAACATGTGCTCCTAGCATGGCAACTTGCTTATTGGATATGGGTCATGTTGTTGTACATGTTGACCTAACACTCCAAAGTCCAAAGTTTGTGCCTGAAGTTTCATAATATTATAACTTTTGAACATGAACTTGCAATTGTCTTTGAAGGCTACTCATGGAATACTCGAACACTGTTGGATTGAAAATTTGGAACAGAAGCATGATTGTCATAGCAGAGTTGTTGTACTCACCAACGTTTACCATGAACAATAACAGAAATATGGAAATCATTAACAGCTAAAACGATTCATAACATCATGATCTTGTTAAGGTTTCAAAAAGTAGAAAGTGACCATGATATGTGGGTGTTCAAGGTGTTGTGTATTGCCTCTAAGTGGTATATAGCTGTCTAGGTGGGTGCCTGTGCAGTTCGTATTTGAAAAAATGTTAAAGATAGATAAATTCAAAGTAATAGATAAGGCATTGAAATAATCTAAAAATAGTTTAATAAAAATTTGGAAAAAAAAATTGGTTGGGGTGGAGAGCTGCATATCTACGGCTTGGACATATGCAGCCTCATTGACTGCTCTTTAAAATATCCATGAGAGCTTTATATTTGCTGAATAGCAAGAATGATCATATGATTAAGGGTAAGGACTTAGGTATCCATAGATACTAGTCTGTGTGGTGGTGAGCACATGGCCTGTCTCCTTAATAATGTGTGCCATGTTTGAGTATGAAGGATAAGATTGAATTTGCAAACTAATATTTGATGTGGTCAAATGATACCTCCTGTTGACGCGCTACATCTTATTTGATACATTATGTTTCTTTTCTTACATCATGACTATTTGTAAGTTTCTCTATATATTATTAATTTTAATTTTTTTTTCAAAAAAATTGATCTACTTAACCTTTGGGTGCTCACCTAGCATCTGGTTGCTAGGTGGATCCTGGCTGCATGTCTGCCACTTCAATCTTTTAAAACATTTAATGTCTATGTTTGGTTATGGAAGCACAATGCAAGGAGGTTTGTTTCACTGTGCCTCATGCTCTGGTCTAGTTGGTTCATGCTAGTTGGCATCGACTGACATGAGCCAATTATTGACCCCTCTCGAGTTGTATATAGTGCATCATAAAATTAAATAAGAGTAGGCGGTCATATTATTCCCTATAATCAGTGGATTTGATTGTTTCAGTGGCACAGATTGCAACAACAGACTCAAGATTAAAAAGTTGTTCCCAACGGCCACTGAAAAAGTAAAATAATCCTAAATGCTGCAGCCACCTTTGTGGTTGTTAAGGCATTCTTGGGAAGGCAAACAAAATTGGGGTAAGCATAGTTAGTCTATGTAAGGCATTTGTACAAGAACTATGACATTGAAATGGAGAAAATCATGCTTAGGCTTCTAGAACCTATGTGAAGGAGCTGTTCAAAGAGATGGATTAAGGAAGATATTGGTGCTAGATGAAGCATTAGCAAGGAGCAATCTTAATAAGGATACTGATACAGTATACAAAGTTGGATATGACCTTGACAGATTTTTTGTGATGACATATACACAGATTGTTAAACATGAAAAATGCTTTCTTTGGGAAATCTCACGAGTAAGAATGATAGAGCTTGTAAAATGGTTTATTTAGTTTATTATGCTCTAGCTTCTTAGTGTTTTTGTGTAGCATACTACAATTGATTTATCCTAAACACTATTCATAATTTAATATCATCCTTTGTTTGCTCTATTATCTGGATCTCTAATCTTCTTTTATTTTGTCCAACGATTCAAGTCTCAGCGGGATGAAGGTTAAGACATCACATCCCAAAGAGATTCGGAGACTGATCCTGGTCGTCCCATTCCATCCTATCTCAATCCTAATATATTATAGTGCCAATTTTAAATATATCTAATTTATCATAAAACTATAGCTTTTGAAGTTCAAATATATTTAAAAATCAAATAAAATACTAAAGCTTCACAAATAATTTTTTTAAAAAAAAAGTATCCCAAGCAAGTACTATGATGCTTAGCCGAATCAGAGATCAAGATAGAATGGGACGCAAGGCGTCTCATTGTATAGAAAAACTAGAACATTTCTGTCCCACGAGATTTAAAACTTTGATTTTGTCTACGTTGGGGGAAAAGTATATGCCATGAAGCTATTAGGAAATTAATATTTAAAGTTGATAATGTTGTCATATAATAATGTGATGTGTTGACCATAAACTATCTGGCAACTCCAACTAAGTAGTCATCTACGTAATATGATATCTTTCATATGGAAAAAAAAGGATTACAACTGGGGCATGTTTACATAGCTTGCTAGCCTGCCATAATGAAGCAAGAACAAATGCTTGTGCATAGTGTTGTCAAAGGTGCGCCTAAGGCATCAGACCCAAGGCACCAAATATTAAGTACTTTTTTATCATAAAGCATGCCTAAGGTGTGAGGTGCAAGGCACCAAAGGTTAGGCACTTCTTATACTCTTGCTGAGGCGCCTCATTTAGATGTACATGAGGCGAAAAAATCATGTGCTTTTAATCTAATTTGAGACACAAGAAAAGTGTATTTTTTTTCATAAGTTATATTTGTTATTTTTTTTAAGTCTATCATATTCATTAAATTGCATTGATTTTATGATGTACCATCCGATGCACAATTTTTTTCCTTACCCTATAAAAAGGCTAAAATAGGAAGACAAAGAGATGGAACATCAAAACTTATGCTATCATTTGTGAAAGAGGAGAAAAGACATTACGGGCCTATAGATTTCAGCTGAGAATTAGAAGGTTTTCCATTGAGCTAACAGGCATAATATATATTTTTTCACTTTTTTCTATTATATTTCTTATATAAATTATTCTACCATATATTTCAAAAATATATGTCTCACTTCATTTAGGCGCGTGCTTGTGCTTTGTGCCTTGCACTTAGACTCTAAGAATCCTTTTACGCTAGTACACCTAGTGCTTTTAATAACATTGCTTGTGTGCATCTGACTGTGTGCATCCGAGCAACGCATTCCAGAACTTTTTATCTTTCAATTGCTAGGTCTATAAACATTCCAAATATTTCAACTGGCCTTAGTTACATGTTGGATATATTTTGAACCTTAGTTTAAGCCTCCCTTGCCATCACACAGTAATCCTCCTATCTTCAACATTCATCATCATCTCTTGGCACATTAAGTCAAACAGATGGAACACATGGCATGCATCTTTATCTTTAATATTATTAAACAGATCTGAAGTACTGTTCATGATGTTTTAGTACTTTGCTCTACACCAGTAGCGTTGCTAAATAACTCTACCCTGTAAGATTAATACTTTTAGGATATGTATTATAACAACCAAAAAGTTTCAGGACTAGACTAAGTATTTGCTGTTTCACATGGCATGTCATGCATGGACTGCGTGAATATAAAAATAAAAAAATGCATACATACCAAGTATATGTTTTTGAAAAGCCTGTGGGTATTACAAATGTGTGAAACATAGTTGGTGCGTATATAATTGAAGAGCTAGTGTAGGTCACTCTAACTCTGCTTTAGCTGGTATATTCTCTTTTCTGTCTCAATCATGAGTCGCTTCCTCTTTAAAGAGCACTTGGGCTCTAGAAGCTTGCCATGTGATCATAACTACAAGATGAGAAAACTGCTTATTAAAGTTTTCCTAGAGTTGTCTCATACAGAATTTTTCCTTGACATTTGGCAAAATGACCTTTATAATCATGTAGGTACTTCATCCTGACTGACATTACTGTTAGATAATCTATGTGACTAGTTGTCTTTATTGAACACCTAAAAAATCACTTCAATGCATCGCCCATTTGGCAACATTAGCAATTGGTACTAAATAGATACAAAGTCATCATCCAAGGATAGATGCAGATACTAAAGTGCTAAGTTATTTGCTTTCAAGATGTATAACCTTCCAAAGTTAGAAGTGGCATTCACCATTATATGACTTACATGAAAGTACATGCAAGCCTTGAGGAAGAAAAATAACAAATGCTATATGAACATATATAATGATGCTGTCTGTATCGCTTTTAATAAGCTCTCTATGAAATGTACTTTCCAGGGATGATGCAAGCATATTTAAAGACAGTAGTTAAGGTAACTATAGCTTTAGTCATAATGCTGATCTCTGATGCAGTAATTTTCCTGTAAGCGCTCATGCTTTTATGCAGTTAAAACAAAATTCTCATTCATGGATTGAAGTTTCTAGTGTTGTCCTATATTACCCAGTTTGTATATATAGTTCATGTTTAGGCTATGCGGTTCTCTAAAAGTACACAGAGTCATGCCCAACTACTATCATTTGTTGTGTGCTTACAATGACATCGTCTAATCTAACATGAAGTTGGTATGATGCTCTTTTCCTCTAAATCTGTATGCACTTAAATACTACAGATAATTATCCTTATTCTTTTGACATGGCACTAAATTTTCTTGACAGGACTTGACAACCTTTGTCTGTGTTTGCATTCCAGAGTTCCTTTCTCTCTATGAAACAGAGAGATTGGTGCAAGAATTGACAAAGTTTGAGATTGATGCTCACAATATCATCATTAATCAAGTACTTTATGATGAGGAAGGTGTGTTACATGACTAAATCAAAAATGCTGTTTATTAATTCAATATATGTGTTCTTTTCATGTCTATCTTTTTTTAAAGATGTCGTAATCCCTGTTTACAATTTTATTTTGTAGCTGTCGAATCCAAACTACTGAAAGCACGACTAAAGATGCAACAGAAATATATTGATCAGTTTTACATGTTGTATGATGACTTCCATATCACCAAATTGCCATTGCTTCCAGAAGAGGTAGCAGTCTACTATTTGAAAGAAGATTTTGAGATGTTATTATCTGGAATTTGATGAACCCCTATTTAGTCCTCTAATAGGTGTGGACTGTTGTAGGTTTGTGGGGTTCAAGCTTTGAGAAAGTTCTCCCAACACTTTCTATCACCATACAAACCTTCATTCACCAGGGGCACTGTAGAAGAGCTCAAGCGGAGGATATCCACATTGAAGGTTCAGTTAGAAGAGGCTGAGTTAGAGCTTGATAGACTGCAGAGAGGCAAGCAAAAGGTCTGATTGTTCTTCATCATTGCGTTTCACTCTGGTGATCTCTGCCACCCCCATGAGGCTTGATCAAGGCCATTGCCCACATCCTTTTCTTGATAGAGGGCATTGCATGAGTCAATATGAGAGAGAGCCATTCCTATCACCTTTTCCTTCCCTATTGGATTTTCCTGATTACTGGTCTGGATATCAGTTTAATTGTTGCTTAACTGATTTTAGACGTTAGGCAATAACCTTAAGTCCAGTTAGTCTTGATACAGCTTGTTATGTGCATGATTACTGAGAGGACTGCTTGTAAAATGGACAAATAGGCAACTGGATCTGGTGTTATTAATTTCATATATTGGCTATAAACCGCATCTTATAGCAATTCTGGAGAGTTCTTCAGTTATTTTTGAGAGCTGGTAATATTGATATGCTAAGAACCATTCCATCCATCCCTGGAATTATACTGGGCAGCAGGTTCTCCAGTTCAGGGGTACATGATGTTTCTCAAGTTATTGACCAACAAGTTGTAGAACTAGGAAAGTAGGCAAAATTTTAACCTGTGGGCCACTAGGATTTTGCAACAAAAGAATCTGTCTCGCACTGTACATTCTAACAACTGCATAAAAATATTAACATTTCTTTGGTACAAGATATATGCATCTAACATTTTGGTTTATCTATATCCATACCATGCTTATGAAGTTTTAGTTTATTGATAATATATTTATAAATTTTCAGCTTATTTAGGTCCATATATTTTTATGTAGTTCAGATTATAAAATGTATTCATAAAGTTTAGTTTGTCATTCCTCAGATATATTCTGGAGACTTTTCAGTCTTTGAGAGTCTCATAAATAGCCAAGATTGGAAAATAATCTACATTTATAGTGTTGTCTACAGAGTCTCAAAAATAGTTTTATGTTCCAAATATGCTTATGAAATTTTAAAAGATGCTACTTTGTTTATATCCCCTCTCCCTATAAGACCTAGCAAACAAAACCACAATCAAGTCTGGGGACATTCAGGTTTCATATTGGGGTGGAGCAAGCCGACGAGTTGCTCCACTCCTACAGGCTTAAAATTGAAGCAAAGCAGTCGGTCGTTTGGTTTACAGAAAAGGTGGCTGAACTCTGATAATTATCTGTTCTCTGTGTGTGTTGTTTCTCACACGTATGTCTATTCTCACACGTATGTCAGTAGAGAGAATTCAAAAGCCAGAAAAGTCCGAACGTAGCTTCAATTTTATTTTCTGCTGGCTTTATTTCTGGGTATTACAAAAATGACAAGTTAAAAGGTCATGTTAAATTGTTGCTGAAGAATGCCGTGCAATTTTGGTTGAAGAAATATAGAAATTCTATCTTGAGCTAGTAGGACCGGTTTTGCCCCCTGCCGTAATTTTATCCTGACCTGAGCTTTAATACTTTACGGATGGTTTTAAAGGCAACCTAATACTTTATGTGTAGTTTTAAAGGTAATTTAAACAACGGGCATCATCTTTCTTCTGTCATCTTCGATCTTGTCCGACTTTGTTTTAAGTCGCATCATCCCATCTTTCTCTCTCTTATCATCTTCGATCTATTGTCTGGCTCTGTTTCAATCTCTATTTATTAAAAAAAAAATCATTATACCTACCATTAGGTAAGAACTCTAATTGGTCCTTACTCTTCTAAATGATCTAAGAATTCGTTCATAATTTATAAAAAAAAAAAAAAAAATTATTCTTATGAATTTGAAAATTATTAAGCCAACAAAAGAGAAACTTTAAGAGGGAGAAATATTTTGTTGCTTCTATTTTTTTTTGATAAGAGAGATATTTTGTTGCTTCTATTTTTTTTTATGAAATTAAAAGACCCCATTAGAAAGAGGTGATTAGATTTTTTTTTTTTTTTTTACCTTCTATTTTTTTTGATGAAATTAAAAGATTCCATTAAAAAAAGGTGATTAGATTTTCTTTTTTTACCTTTATTAATATTTTATCGCTGATTTGAATAGTAAAAAAAACTCCTCTCTTCTCTTCAAAGAAATAAAGATTTTTCAAGCAAAAAGAAAATTCATAAAAGATCAATTTAATAGGTTACACCATTTAAATTACCAATAAAAGTTGTGATTCAATTTTATTTTTTCTAAAAAAATTTTAAGGAGTACAATAGCTAAAGCCAAACCAAAAGCTTTACAGTAAGGATCAGAATAGAAATAATATATATACTCCTCACTTCAAAATTTATCCTAAATTTATATTTAAATTATAGTTTTGCTCTCTATATGTGCATGAATGAATTAGAGCTACTTTTTTTTTTTCATTTTTTTCTTTATAAAGATTTGATGTTTATTATGTAATTGTTAATAGTGAGCATAATATGACTAAATTATAATTTTAATAAAAAATAATTAAATTATATTTTTAAAGATAATTTTTTTTAAAAAAAAAAAAGTAGAGGCAAGATTTGGGATTCTAATTCTTCATTGCTCAGGAATAGAGAATAAATTTATTGCTCTAGAAGGCGCAAGGTCTAAATGGGATCAGATATGAAAAGTTGGGAAAGGAGATAGGGTAGGCAAACACTGCCGACCCACTCAATTGCCGTTTCTAAAGATAGCCTTGCCGCTGATTTTTTTTCTGTTTCTTTTATTCGATGTGGTAATTGTTTTCCGACAAATGAATATGTTCACTCGGTGAGATCATATGGTAACGCGTGTAATAATAGCTTTTGAATCGAAGAGGCTCAGTGCGCTCCTGCACTGCTATGATTTTTCTCCTCAGATGCGCAGCAATAACAGTGATGTTTCCTTAATAAAAATAGTAATTATTTTCGTGACAGAGAAACAATTCTCCTTTTCTTCTCGTCTTCATGATTAGTCACTTAGAATAGTCCAAATATGAGCGGTGACTATTTGCTACCATATTCTTTCAAATAAATTAAATTTAAAAAAAAATAATATAATTAATATTTAAATTTATTAACCTCACATTGATTTTGATGATCACAAAATAATTAAGTAAGTTACTAATGAGTTTTATGAACAACCATGATGAAATGCAGGCATACATAAGTCACCAAGATGATCAAAAATGATTTCAAGCTTCTAAATGGGTTTATGGTTTAAGAGAGAAATTTTTGTAGAAGACAAAAATCAACTAAGGATGGTTTAAGCCTCAATCAAGTAAAGTTCAGATGGTTGAAAGGTTTTCAAATGAAAAAAGTTCAAAATTATAAGAGTTAAAGCAATTAACTTCTTCATTTCAATGAGTTCTCTTGTTTATAGAATGAGTTTTCAAGTTTTGAAGGCATTAGTCAACTCACACGGCAGCTACCAGTACTTAGAATAGAAGTTTGAAGCCTTTAGCCAACTACTTTGCAAGCTATCAGTCAAAATTGTGCCACAAGAGAGTTAATAGCGAGTTTTTCCAAGTTAGCCAACTAATTAGTCAACTACTATGGTAAACAATGAGTATTTTCAAGTTAATCGACTAACCAGTCGGCTACTGTGGCAAAATAGTGAGGAATTCTAAGTTAGCCGACTCTGGAGTCGGCCATCAAAAGGTAATGCTGAAGACTGCAGAGTTAACCGACTCTGTAGTCGCTATTGCGCTGTGGACAGAGACAAATTACTGTAGTAAGCAAGAGACTCTGTAGTCGACTAACTTGCCCTTAATCAATGTATAACTGGATTTCGTCTCCAACGATACAAATTCCGCAACTAGTTTAATGTTCCAATCCCTTAGTAAACTATAAATACTCGTAAATGGGATGGATTAACAAGAAATTGAGAGTATTTTTTAGAGTATTTTTGAGGGATTACAAGTGAGAAAAAGAGAGAAAAACAAAGGAAAAATCAAGAAAGATTTCAGCCTTCCTGTTTTGAAATAAAAGTGTGCTGCAGAGTTTAAAACTCCTTCAAAGCTCATTCAAAGCTCTTTCCAACTACTCAAGAGGCTCCTTCAAGTGCTCATAACTTTAACATTTAAAAATGAGAAGCTTATTTAAAGGGGAAGGTCTTCAAAAAGTATAAAGTGCTTTTATTATTTCATTTGCTCATTAAGGAGCTAAAAATTCTGAAACTCTTTTATTTGTAAGTTTGGTTGAGTTTCAACTTAGTTGAAACTGTGTAGGATATGTCAAACCTATAATTGATGATTTGTAAGGCTCCGTTGTGCCCGGAAATAAGAAGTTAGCTAAGAAAGCTAAGGAAAGGTTTCATTGTGCCTGTGAAACAAGAAGCTAGCTGGGTTAGCTACGTTTGTAATCGTTTGAAGAACGATTAGTAGAAAAAATTCTTAAGGGATTCTTGGGGAGCGGATGTAAGTATAAGGATTAGCACCGAACCACTATAAATTGCTGTGTATTTGTCTCTTATTATTTCTTACTATCAACACTCCACACTCACACAGAATTTACTGTTTTGCAAAATTGCACATACTTGTTAAAAATTTTTAAAGAATCCAATTTACCCCTCCTCTTGGGTTGCTTAGCTCGGCAACAGAATCTATGTTGCCAAACTCGCCATAACTCATGTTTGGACTTTACTTTTGAGTACCAGTGCAAGAAATCTGGGAGGCCGATAAGAAGCACCATTGTTTGTGGGTTGGCATCATGATCATTATCTATGTTAAGGACAACTGGCCCAAACTTAGGAGCCCATCGATCATCAGGCGTGAGTCCCAAAATGAGCGTTCACCTTCAAATCTTTCAAACCGATCATTGTGATCCGATGCACGAGCCTAACCCAGTCCAACAGTGGCGGTTCCCATGTCATTAGCCCACCCGTCAGCTGGCCTCCATCGGCCCTTCTCGCTGCAAGGTTTCAAGTTTGGGGCCAGGGTTCGGCGGCTCCAAGCATTCTCCGCCCCTTGTTTCCTCCTTGTGACCATGCTGCGGGGCCTCGTTAGGCGGCAGTCGCCTGCCCTCCTCCAGCTCCAACGGCGGCAGCAGCAGCAGCAGCAGCAGCGGTGGGCGCGGACGGGGCCGTCGTCGCGGCGCCAGCAGGCGGCCGCGAAGGGGGGGGAGGGGAAGTCAGAGTGGTGGGTGGTGGACGGGGAGATGCACGAGATCGGGGATCACGTCCCCCACCGGGAGCGTTTCGTCATCCCCAGGGACAACATCCCCAACAAGCGCCGCAAGCAGCTCCGCGAGCAGTTCATGCGTCGCACCCGCCTCGTCCTCAAGGACTCGGTGCGGCCCCCCACTCCCCGTGCTTTCCCTTCTGTTCCTTACCGAATTGTCTCAAGAGCTCGAGAAAATATTACTAATTTGTTCCTACCTATATTCAGTTTAAAGTGGTCGGAATAAGATTTTATTGTGTGATTTGTGCCATTCCAAATATCGGAGATAGTCTAATCTCTTGCTTCGGCAATTTGCTTGGTTTCTAAAGTATTGCTTTTGACAATGGATAAGAAAAAAGAAAAAAAAATTATAGGATCCCATGCTCTATGATCCTGCCATGGATGTTGCTTGATCTTCTTTCTCAATGTTTTGTTCTCGTTTATATGAATTCTAGAGTGGCTTTTCTCTACCTTACATCTCAAATTCGCTCAATTTAGCACAAATTCATCTTCAAGTTACACTTCATATTTTTTTGCCCCCTGGAAAACCGAAATTTGTCTCTACTCCGACCCTGAATCTCAACTCTATCTTGGGAAAGTCTTGGTCCTTGTCTGCATATCTCTACATGTTTATGACCAATCTAATCACTTAATCAAATTTCACCTGTTATGATTCTTGTTACCACAAATTAATAAAGCCCCTCTTCCTTGCACACTATGCTGGCTTGGAAGAAACTACAGTCCAATTTGCTAAGCGAGTGCCTCTAAAACTATTTGAGACTCTCCATTCTGATTTGGGAATGCCAGATACGCAAAGCCGATGGAGGATCACAAATTTAAACAGGTTGATCTTATCTTAATAGAAAGCATCATAATTTTTTTATGCCAGTATTTTCTTGCTAAATGTGTTCAATGTTGCATCCCAATAATGTAACCTAAGTTTCTCTAGAGCATCACTCATGACTTCAAATGTAAGTTGAGACTTTATTGTGGCCCTAGTCAAGAACCAAGCCTACTCACTTCTAATGCCTAGGCATTTTGAAAATAGGTTGCAGGGTTATAACTTTGGAATTGTAGCTATGTAGTTATATCCAGAATCCAAGTCACATAAGGGGATTTCCTGGATGAAAAGAGAAAAAGAGGATGGATTGAGAACTAGTTGTGGAAAGGGCTACCTAGTGACTAGAGTGTGGCTGTCACAAGGAAAGGGCCACCTGATTGTCCTTGAATGAAAGCTGTGTCACATAGGAAGGCCTACCTAGACTAGAGCAAGAGCCAGGACAAAACAGATTGTAGATGCATGTTAGTCCATCATGGTCCTAGTTAAGATGCAAAACTTTTGCACCTAATCACCTATAATGCCTAGTCAATTTATACTTGTGATTTTATCAGTTTTGGTTATAAACAAGGTTCACCTTATCGTATTGGCTTTGCATTTTGGCTGGTACCAAACTGGTATACCGAAAGGAAGCAAGCAGCTGAAAGACGCAATTAGAAGAACCGAAGGGGAAGAGAGAGAGAGAGGAGGAGGAGAAAAAGTGAGATTAGTAGAGAGAGAGGGCAGTGCGTACTTGCTTGCCAGCCACCGTCCTTGATCAATATCAAAAATCTCTAGCTTTGGCACGGTAGAAGTCAAAACTAAGTCAGAACTCTAGCTGGGAGCTCCAAAAGAACAAAACAATTGGAACAATCAGAGGAGAAGAGAGAGAAAGAGGGAAGGTGAGATCGGAAAGGGGAGAGACAGAGAGGAGATGATACATACCTGCTCGCCGGCTGCTGGCTGGTGTCCTCAATCGATGCCAAAAATCCTTGGATTCGATACGATGGAGGTTGGAGAGACGGAACAGTGAACCCTAGAAACTTCACAAACAAGCTTTAAACAAACTGTTAACAGGTGCGGGCTGATGGATGTGAACTGAATCGGAGCTCCAAGCTGCCCCATTTTGGTATTAGTTTGGTTTGAAACAATGCTTTTCACCTAGTTCTGTTCGAGATGGCAAACCATGGTTATAAACCTTGGGTTTTGTGCTGCTCTTTGTTTAGTGGTATTGCAATTTTTAGCATGTAATACAAATTGCATTCTTGGACTTTGTTTTGAATGACTTGTACTTTCTCATATTTTAGTCATTTCTTGTTCCATTTACTCTCTTTGAGAACCTCATTCCTGTCACAAATGGCCCAACACTCATGAAGCCAAACATCCATGGTGATTATGAAGATTCCTTGCTATGCAAGTCCATATGCAGACTCCATACTCCTCTAACAGCTTGCTTGGGTGGTATAAACGGTAAAATTTGTTTTATATTTTTTTTGGTGGCTTTATTTAGCAGCATGCCATTGATTACAAAGAGAATGTGATTTTTGTGACAAAGATGACCACTCTTATGTTTGGATCAATATTGCCATAGTCTGTTGGTTGGTATCAAAAACATGCATGAATAACTCCATATGGGTCTATTTGGATTTGATAGATCTAAATGTAGCTATGATTTCACCAGAAGCCAAATTTTACTATAATTACCTCTCTCTCTCTCTCTCTCTCTCTCTCTCTCTCTCTATATATATATATATATATATATATATATATATATATATGAGATTAGTGCTATAATGTCTCTTCCACCATTAATCCTTCCAAGTAAA
The DNA here is from genome assembly GCA_017589505.3 of Metroxylon sagu. Classification (NCBI taxonomy): domain Eukaryota; kingdom Viridiplantae; phylum Streptophyta; class Magnoliopsida; order Arecales; family Arecaceae; genus Metroxylon; species Metroxylon sagu. Next base: position 1,150,277 of record JACVBY030000586.1, read on the forward strand.
ACATTGCTTCTCATGGATTTCTTTTTTGAAAAAAAAAAAGATTCGTACATTTTTCATCAATTATATCAGCATCCATTTATACCTTGTAACGTTAGGTACGTTCATGAATTTCATCAAGTGTTTGTTGTCCTAATGGCAGACACTTCAAGGGCATATAATGTTTGTCAATGTGGGGAAGTCTTGTTCGCTCGACAATATTGACCTCAGGAGTTGGGCATTTAATTTGTATGGTGATTCATTTTTGTTAGGTCACAAACTTCTTCCATTTTTCAATCCTACTGCACATAATTAAACAGTCTTCGAGGTCCAATGTTCATTTTCTTCTGTACTTCTTTTTCCTTTCTTATTGATCTACATTATCCCGTTCATACTTGAGTACGGTATAACAGATTCTCGGACAATAGTAATTATTTTTTTATTCTCGCTGAGAAACCTTCTCAAATTTTCTCAGAAATATTAAAAGAAATAAATGGAAACTCTGGATGATGTTGCTTCAATTTTAATCAAGATTCTACATTAGACAGTTGATTGGTATCTTAGTATTCTCCAACTTCTACTTATCTGAAAGATCTGTTATCTTTTACTGATGGCTTGTGACAAACTGATCCATGTATATGCATGAATTAAGTGGGCAAAGATCTTAGCTGAATTGGGGGACCACTGTAAGTTATGCTATAGGCCTCTGAGATTGGAATTATGCAAGACTATTACCAATAGGCGTTAGGTTGCCTTCTATTTTATTTGGATCACTGTCATAACTTTGCTACAATGTGTCCTATTTTCTTTGTTCTACTTGAGCCCTGCTTCAGGGTATAGCCCCTTTTTAAAAACTTTCTTTCTAATGCTTAGAGGTTAATCGCAGATATTCTGCAATTGGATTTGTTTCTTCCTTCCTTGATTGAGACTTTAATTTCCTTACAAGTAAATTCTAGGCAAGTTGCAGCATGTCTTATGTAAACATTGACATATGTTGTAAAGATGTAAATTTGCATTTGCAAATGTTGTCAAAAAATTATTGTAATAGTTTTCTTTGAGCATTTCTATCCTACATAATGGAAGAAATGTAAAGCTTGCAGCCACAGGATTAAAACTAGTGTCTGTTTCCAAACCTGGTGTGAGAAGTTGCTTATAACTAGTTTGTGAGAAGTTGCTTATGACCAGTTTGAAGGGGGAAACAAGAATTTTAGCTGATAAAAGGAAGTTCTATTGTATTTAATAGAAGAATGTATTGACTCAAGAACAATCTGAACATGCCTGTGTTTGAAATAATTATTGAATTGCAAATGCTGGTTGTTCAATGTTTACATAGATTGCTCTACTTCGATCGACCAACTTCAGGTGATGTTCTGCTGAGTCAGTAGGAGATCCAACCGTTGAATCTGTGACACCCTATCACTACATGTCAAATATGTAGGTTGATGTTGGTGTAAACCCAGGAGGATGTGGGTTGTTGGCCATATGACAACTTCAGTCAGAGGTACAGGCTATATGGAAGGATAGTCTCACTATTTGAGTCATCACCATATATTGTTCTTTCAATTCAAAATAAACTGAGAATATAGTTAAGTCTGGTTGTGTAATATTGGCATGTAAAAGGTCATGGACTGGAAGTCTGCAAGGTCATGTATTAGGTTCAAACTGTTGAAAGGTCAAATTGTCTAGGCAACACTGCAATCATATACCTATCTGATCTTTGGACCAAGCAGAAAAAGATGGAATTCGCAGAAGAAAACACAACCAGAAGGCTTTTAGCTATAACTGAATTTTGCTCTGTGGCTGTTCAACTACTTGATCTGTTTTATCCATATTTTGTTATGCTGGTTAATATGTCAGAAAAATTGTTTTCTAGCAATCTTTTTTCTTAACTTCACTGTTGCCTCCAAATGTTCCAATCTCAATTTTAATTTTCTTGTTTGGCTATCTGTTTAGCTGATTTGCTAGATTATTATCTTTTTTTTTTTTCCCCTTCACTGTTTCACGGTCTTCTCAACTGAATTATTGTTACATCATGACCTTGTTATCAAAATTAATTAGTATTTTCCAAACAATTTTAGTTTGAAATTTTATGCTACATAAACTGACAGGAACATGAGCCTTGGTGTAAACGGTATATGGAACTATATCAGGAACTTAGGGAGAATTGGGAAAGGCTGTACTGGGATGAAGGTTATTCTAAAAAAATTGCCCAAGACTATGCGAACTATGATTCTGCTGAAGATGATGATTTAGATTTTTCACCATACAGGTAAAAGATCTATTCTTTACCTGATTCTTTACATTCTTATCCACATTTTACTGTACTCCCAAAAAATAATTTGCAGTACAACAGTTTGTATTCAGAGCTCAGATGTTAACTGAGTTCTATTAGTTTTTATTCAAGCCATGTTAAATGAGTAGCCATATACTTGTAATAATAGGAATCAAGAAAAAAGTATACCACAATTATTCTCCGCTACCTTCAAGCAAGGAGAATAGCAATATCTCTTTGTTAAAAAAGTTGTCTTCTGCTTATGCATCATTCATCAATGTACATTACAGCGAGAAGAGTTCATGTTCTTTAGCAATGGTTCCTTTTCAGACTTGTCCTCTGTTCCTTTTTTCACATGAAGTGACCAATGAACTTGTAATTTTATACTAGTATTTAATAGCTTTACCTGTAAGAATAGCGATGATCAGGGCTTTTCAATAAGTATTTCTTACATAATTCATCTTCCAATGTAGGAGAAGACGGTCTCATGCAGAAACAGATAAGGTATTTCTGTCAATATTTACAATTTTACTTATGTTTATTACGTTTCATCTGCACAAATGTCATTTAATTGGAATTGTATAAAGTAATATTGAAATTTTTCTGCGGCATGTGTTTCTGTCAGATCAGCAAGGGAGAAGAATGTGATTTTTATAATTTATGTAGAAATCTGATTGCTCTTTAATTTTCCATAGTTGAGGCACCACCTTCTAGTAGGAAATATTTTATGTTAATTCCCAATGCTTTATTGGTCAAGATCTACCTATTGTTGATAATAGAAGAAATCAAACTTATGTAACAGTTATGCAATAAATTCAAATATGAATGTAGAATTTTATATGTAACACCTTAAGTCTACCTGCTGGTTCAATTAACAAACCACATAGCGTTAAAAACTCAAGGGTAAGTTAATTGGTATCAGGTGAAATTGAGCTATAAGCTCTTCAAATTTTTCTTTCCCATCCAATGTGAAATTATTTTTGGGATATTACAATCTTTTCCCTTATTATGCAACGTTTTCATCACACGCTACAAGCTAGTCAGAATCTACCCTAAGCTAAGTCATTGGTGCTACAAGGGTGACTTGATACCATGACAAAACTCTACCACCGTCCCATGAATAGCCCTTTCCTCCTGCCCACCAACTTCCGCACACTCGAGTCAATTCTGATAGCATATGTAATGCTTTAAATCCACCTGCTAGCTCAATTAGCCTGTTAGCAGGCCAAAAATACGTGGTCCTAAAAGTTCGAGTGCAAATTAATTGATAGCAGGTGAATTTAAGTTATACGCACTTAAAACTTTTCTTTTTCATCTGATGTGAAACTATTTTTGGGGTATTATAATCTTTTCTCCTTATCAATCAACGTCCTCATTGCATGCTACAAGTTAGCTAGAATTTACCCTGAGTCAGATTGTTAGTGCTACAAGGGTGGCTCCACGTCATAGTAGGACTCTACCACTGTCCTATGGATAACCTTTTTCTCATACCCATCAATATTCGCATACTCGATTCAACCCTGATACCATTTGTAATGCTCCAAGCCCACTTGTTGGCCCAGTTAACCTATTAGCGGGTTGGATGCACGTGGTCATAAAAACTCGAGTGAAAGTTAATTGGTAATAGGTGAACTTGAGTTATAAACTTTTCAAACTTTTCTTTTCCATTCAATGTGAGACTATTTTTGGAATATTACAATCGTTCCATGGGTCGGTTCTGATACTATTTGTAATGCTCGAAGCTCATCTGCTGGCCCAGTTCACCTGGTACCAATTAACTTACACTCGAGCATACGAAAGTTGATGGGCAGAAGGAAAGGACTATCCATGGAACGGTGGTAGAGTCCCGTCATGGCGTGGAGCCACCTTTATAGCATCAACAACCCGACTTAGGGTAAATTTTGGCTAGCTTATAGCGTATGACGAGGATGTCACATAATAAGAGGGGACGTCGTGCGACAAGGACGTCCAATTTTGGCTAGCTTATAACGTGCGACAAGGATGTCGAATTTTGGCTAGGTTGTAGCGTGCGACAAGGATGTCGCATACTATAATAATTTTATAGAATATCCTTTATAGTATAACCAATAATAGTTTAATTTTTAAACTTTTTTTTTTTTCCATTCAATGTGAGACTATTTTTAAGGTATTACATTATAGGTGCTGGAGATGTTCAAATATTAAACTATTATCATCATGTCTTATCCCATCTATCTGGGATTAGTGTTGAGAATAGTTATTTGCTATATATTCCTATCAAGGTTTATCTTTGGTGTAACTGGAGGTTAGTCCAAATTTGGACGATTTTTGTCCATTTTATTCATGCCTTGCTTTCTCTTTGCACCCCTTAAAGAGAGTTCATTTTCTCAGGAAAGATCAGATCTTCACTGTAAAGTACTTGAAATGCTTATATTTGTGGTGCTTCATTCTGGGACTTATCTGCTGGCATTGGCCGGATTAATAACTACCCCAGCCTGAACAGGGAGTACCATCCCTTACTTCTTGACATCTGGCAGATGTCATTACAGTTGTGGCGATTCTTCATAACTTCTCAATGGGCAACCAACCTGCAGATTGGATGTCTGACCATGGAGCAGCAGCAGCAACTGCATGGTTTTGAAAGACACATGCTGAGCAAACTAGAAGATTTGGCTTTTATGGACTCTGAATGCTGTCTGTAGACCTGTATTATTAAAAAGGGGGATCATTGTTGCTATTTTGTGCTTATCAAAATTTAGGTGGAAAGTGGTTATTTTTCTTTTGGTTTTCTGAGGCTGATAATCTATGTGCGCTTAACATTCATGCATGCATATTTTCATGTCTGCATGACCTTTCCGTGCAAGTGTGAGTGCACTTACATTCTCCAGCCAAATAATCATACAAACTTGATCTGCTTACCTATGACCTGCCCATGCACACAAGCCAGTAGATGTACATGGCTCCTCTTAACCTCATTTACCAAATTATCTGCACAAGGTTTCCTATTTGTATATTGGTGTGCCTGCATAAATGCATATTCAACGTTTCTTTTGAAGTTTTGCTTGAATTAAGGTCCTTATCTGTATCTCTCATGATATTTGTGGCTCATAAAAGTTCCAGTGAGACTTTTTTAAACGTTTTATGTGTTTTCTTTTGTAACTGAACCCCAGTTTTCTTTTTGAACTCTGGAATTCTTTGAATTGCGGAGGGCTGTGCTAAGAGCTTACATGTTTACTGTAATCACATGCCATGAATTCTCCTTGTATAATTTGTTTGAACACAGCAAAATTATATGAGATCTTGTGATTACAGGATCAGGGTTTTGGAGGAAATAAACAAGGCAACAATTCGGAAAAGGTTAGCCAAATTCGTGACAAGTTTGAATATGATAGAGAGAAAAGAATGAGGGAAAAAGGTAGGTTCGGTGATCTATTCTCCTTCAATGTTTTGTTATAAAAGATATTATATAATATTAGAGTTGTTATTTGCCTTGTGAGCTCATATCTCTATATTAATTTTTGTTTGGTTCTCCTAGTGATCATAAATACTTGAGCAATTTGCCGAATGTCACATGCACACCTGATTTATTTTCATCATAATAGTTAAAGGGCAAACTGGAGCTTATAAGTGGTGTTCGTGTAATAACTTCTTTTCTGATCTCGTACTTTATTTTATGTGTAAAATTTTCCATATATTATTTTCATTCATGTTTTATTCTTCAGCAGGCAAATATCATAGATTCTCTTTTTGTGCAATTATGTATAATTAAAGGCTATCTTTGTACAGAGGAAAACAATATATGTATGGGAAAGTGGATGCAATCATGTGTGACAATCAAATAGATAATTGCATAATGTTTCATAATTTCCTTGTTGGTTGTCCATGAGCATATTCAATTGCCATCCTGGTCACATAAATCTCTGGCTTATTGCAATTTTTATCCTACAAATGAAGCTTGAGAAGTTTTAAAAGCTGAAGTTTAACTTTTCATAGACATATTTCTCATGCAGTCTCAGGCATTTCCCTGTGCTATTATGTTTAAATAATTACATGTTCGCTTGTATCTTAATAAGTAATCTTCACCATTTCTTTCTCTTCTGTTGTCTCACCATGTTTGTGATTGTAACTTACATACACCTGTAATTACATATGGGCTGATCCCCTAACTATGCTTCACATTCCAGACGCACAAGTTTTCATGATATCAGCATGAATGTGAGAGTTTGAGATAGTATTTCTGTTATCAGCATAAAATTGAGGCCATTTGACCTGGTGGAAATAGAATAGTTAAACATTGTTTTATATGCTTAAATGGACTAAGCAAATTGGTTAGAAAAACTTTATGCAATTGAAAAAAGGAACTGAAGTATAAACATAATTATTTGACTGGCTGGAAGCTGTTTTTGATCAATGAAGCATACTATTTGAGACCCATCATTAGGAACACAAAACCTTTCCTTCCTTTGTCCTCTTCAGCTTGCTGAAGTCCCGTTGCTATGAGGATGCCCGTTGTGGTCCATCTGTAATCCATTAGCTTGTGCTCAGTCATTGGTCTACTGTCTCTTCCCTCAGACACAGTGGTCATCAACTTAGCTCGCCAACTGTTTCTTCACAATCCTCATTGCAGTGGCAACACAGAGCAAGACCCAACTATCTCCTCATATATTTGTCTTGCATCCCAAGCAGAAAAGTCTCCATCTTGATTTTTTCACCCTCTCATGCTGGTAGTCAAACAGGAAGATACCCACTCCATCAGGTAGGATCTCCTGATCTAGATGCTGTTGCATGGCCATTTGGGTGAATCTCTTTCCAAATCTGTGTCCTCCATCCTCTCGTGCATGTCAAACGAAGCATATAGGTTGCAACATGGTGTGCACTTGACATGAATGAAAAAAAAAAAAAGAAGAAAAAACATTTGAGTTTTGTAAGTGCCTTTTTTCACAGCTTTCCTATGAGGCCTTGAAAATCTCAAGCAAGTCTTTGAGTTGACTCAATTTTGCTAGAATCCAGTCAAAGTGGGTGTTGGGCTTTGAATATTGGTGATATTTGAGGTTAGATAACTGTTATAGGTTCTTCATTTTTTTGTAAAAGGTTGCCATAATGGGGTAGTTGCATGTTAGTTTGCTGGTTGGTGCATATCATTCTTCTTCTGTCAATTGTCTTGCCTTTGCCTCCTTATTTTTACTGTACCTCTGTAAGGGCTGACATGCACCACCATTAAGAGTGCATGTTTTGGCTGATTAGGGCTGAGTCCACTGTGCTCAAATGCTCTGAAGCTTGCACTGTTCCTAGAGGTATTCATTCCTCTTTTGGAATAGTCTCTGCATGGCCTAGTTACTGGGGGTGGGCTTTGAGGTAGTAAGGATGTAGCTGGCAGTTTTGTGTGTGAATGTATCATTTTAGATTAATCCATTATGGGTTATGATAGCTCTGAACTAAAAACTTATTCCTTTGGTAACAATACAAATTTGCGTATTGGTTACTCCTCTATATTTATTTAAGAAATGGAGTGGTTGCAATTTATTTGATACAGGTCATGATATTTGACAGGTAGCTGTTAGCAAAAAATGGAGTTAAAATAAAGTTCCAAGTAACAAGAACCATAACCTTGCTAACCACACCCTATCTTTATTTTGCTGGCCTTATGGATCAGAATGCAATCTTTTAAAGTTTTATAATTTTCTAAAAGTATTTTTAAACTGATTTTAAACTTGTATACATTGTTGAGGAATTCTTAGGTGAAGTGTTTGAGCAAGGGTGGGGTTTTGCAATCTTGCTATTTAGGGAAACCTTTCTTATTGATCATGAAGCTTAAGCTCATGATATTAAGGACCAGCTCTTGAGAATGGAAAGTCTACAGACAAGGAAAGGACTGGGAAAATTATAGCTCCTAATGAGTCTCTTGCCTCTTGCTTTTTGTGAGTCACTCATTCAATTTGTCCTTGCCACCTCTTTTTTTGTACCTTGATTATCAGATATTATAAAAGTACATATATAAGATACTAGAGCATGCATGGATACTCCTAGAAATCTAAATATTTATGTAGGTTTGAAACTTTGTGTAAAAGAAGCTACTTAGCAATGTTACGTGGATACCTGAAATGAATGCCAAATGTCCAAAAGAGTGGGACACAAGAACTTTCCAAAGATTGGACTGAGGGATACATCCATATTGTAAGGATGTATTTGTAAATATATACAAATGTAGGTATATGATGAATAATTTGCAGATCATTTGTTGCTTTGCAATCCAATGAAATTGACAAAATCTTTGCTAAATGTTAGGTTAGATTAGAAAGCTTCTAGATATAAATGCCAAAAATTGATATATAACTATGTTGATATCCTGATTTGTTAATATGATGCGTGGAGGAATGCCATAAGGTGTCCAAGTGCCTGGAGTTTGGACACATGAAAGAACCAAAATTTTGAAGTGACTTGGTGATGTTGCTTCTTAGTGATCTTGCATGTAATAAAAAATCTTGATATCCAGAAGCTCATATCATACAGGAATTATGTTTCCCTCTTTTTGGTTAAGTAGGAACTCTTTTGATAAGCCTAAGATAGTAACCTAACATTTCCATTTCCACCTTTTTTTTTCATATTAGATTGCGAATCCAAATATGTAGATGTTGCCAAAACTGGGATCAAGTCATAAATTGTAGGGATGGTTATATCAAATCGATTCATGTACTGGATTGTGCATCGGAAGATTTTTTATTTCTTAAAATTTGAAAATATAAGAAAATGTTAAACATTGAAAAATGAGTGAATTTACAAAGCAGAAGAATGAAGAATAAAAGGCCATACATAGAAGTAATCTAGTTTTCATTATCATAAATCCATTTATGGCATGTCTCTTAGGACTATAGTTTGAAATACTGGCGGAACAAGCTAGTACCATTGGTTTTGTACCATTTTGCTGGGATTTTGGCATTGGGACAGAACTTGTGTTGCCGAAACCAGCCCAATATGGGGCATCCCACCCACAATAGGCCTACAAGAACCCCACTTTGGTCGTGATGTGGCTGGTATTGATCATCCTAGTTGAACCAGGTTGATACCGGCTGATACCAAACTCGATATCATCAATATTAAGCATCTTAATTGAGATGCATCATTTAATTTTTCTTTTTTTTTAAGGTTGGGTTGGGGGGGCGGGAAGGGGGTTTCAAGCAGTGTTCTATTTTATGTTATATGTGTGTGTGTATTGAAATATTAAAAATAAAATATATGAGAATGTAGTCTGAAAAACATAAGTTCACCTAAGTATCTTCATCATGCATAAAAATCCAAAAAAAATACTGAAAAGAAAAAAAATAAAAAAAATCAATTTCTTATCTTTGGGGTATGGGAATTGGGAACAGTATGGAACCTCATATCGTGTTGGTACAAGATGGCCCAGTATTGTACTGCTTCAGTCGAAAATCAGTGCCAGGCCAGGTACCACTTTTTAAACCCTTGCTTGGGACATGCATCATGTCTAATTATATAGAATTTTTATATATCACCTATCAATTCAATTATCTTTTAGGTAGAATAGTTTTAGGGAATAGAGAATCATGTTTCAACAAATGGTTGTAACAATGTGAAAACAGGTTCTTGATCTTAATTTTATGAACTCCAAATTTCCTTTTAGTTTTTACATTTTAGAGGTTAGAAAACCGTAACAAGTTTGCCACTTTTGCAAGCTTGAACTATTAGAGATGAATCAGTAATTCTAAAGGATGTATGATTAATAAATTATATGAGATGGACGTCTGCATGATCAGCTTTGTAAATATGATTCAAGGGATTGCATGAAGCTTATATAAATCTAAATCTTATGATAATAACTGATCAGGATCGCAATGATGAAATCTGGATTGTGGATCCTGAGATTTTAACAATGGCAGATGGCATGTAATTTATGCACATGACTGTAAAGAAAATGTGGTGACTGCATGGAGCAGGTATAAATTTTGAAAACTGCTTTCCTATGTAGTGCGCAACAACTAAAAAAAAAACTGCTTTCCTAGCTGTGCACAATACTAAATGCCTTTGCTCATTATCATAAACCTCATGCTAATCCTTTTCTTGGGTTCAAGAAAACCTAATTCTTTGACAAGTAAATGGTACAGTTTGTGAGTTAGGACCATCAACTTCAGGTCAACTGATTTCTCTAATCTGCTTGGATTTATACGTTCAACAGAAAATTATAAATGATATATATTTGTGGAAATTACAATAAGGTCTTTTCTCTTTGCTCTCACAAGAGCCTTTAGTTCCTTTCTCAGATATTGTTTGTCACCTTTTTGCTATTCTATGCCAAAAGAACTACTTTACGGGTAGCATGGACAAAATAAACAACATACTATGAATTGTTCATGTTGGGTTCAAGCCAACTCCAACGTTGTGAATTGACTGGGAATGATTGATGTAAGGTAGACTGGTGATCTCGATTGATGTCTTTCTGATTGAATTGGAGTCTTTATAGCTTCACGGTGATCTAAAGGATGATTACATTCTGATATGCAAAAGAAGCATTTGAGATATTGGGAGCTGCTTAGTCACTCATCAGAGCGTTGTACATCATAACCATATCTGAGATTTCTCTCATATTTTATCAATATTGACAAACTTTTTCTGAGTTTTCACTACAATATTCTTCAAGCACAAATATTTTAAGATTTCATATGCATGTTTTGCCTCTGTTTCCTATGGTATCTGACACTTTATTGTACCATGCAGCATTTGCTCCCATGAACATGGCAAATGGTTTTAACTCCCAGGATTCGAATTCCAGAAATCAGCCTTTTGATGCCCAGAAATTCTTTCCACAATCTTACAGAGACTAAATAGTTGGCAATTACTGACCTACATGAATGAAGATTTTCATCGACCAGCTCTCCGGTGAGTATAGACCAAATTGTTCTGGTGATGGGACGTTTGGATCTTTCTAGTTGTGTTGCATCAAAGTGAAGAATATTGTCTAGTTCACTACCTGCAGAAGCTACCTCTTGGGAGCCACCACCATTCTGTTTATGATAAATTGAACGCTATTGAACAGAATATTTAGTTTCTTTTGAGAGAGAGAGAGGATGTATTTTGTTCAGGTCACTTTTAATCAACTTGTCCAGTTTCAAGGGTTCATTGTTCTCTTCTTTTCTATTCACTGCCAGGTCTCTTTACAAACATATGGTAGTTGTAGATGAAACATTGATCATATTGAGTATGGTAGGAACATTGGTTTTGTTTGCTAGTCATTTACAGAATCTAGCGAGGACAGTTACAGCACCAGGAATGTTTCCTTTCAACCTTTTTTTTTTTTTTTTTTTTCCTCCTTTAAAAGGAGCCCTTCATCTTGCTGCCCAAGCTGAGCTTTGAAGGAGCAGGTAAGAGTCTCAACTCTGTATTTGTATCACTTCAGGAAAATCAGTATGGTAATTTTCGGCATGAAATTATACATTCTGATTATTTAAATAATATCAAAGAGACTTTCCTATCCCTCTATCAGTTGATTTTAAGGCATCTAATAAAGTTAATTATGCTGTGGTGTCTGTCACATGCAAACACAATGGATCAAGTCCGTAAACAGCTTCTAAGGCACAGCTCCCAAACCCTTCCAAGAGCCCTGCGGTTTCTTCTTGCACCTGAAATTTCAGCGGGAACCAGCAACTGTATGGATTTATTGCTTAAAATATTTCAAGAGGGTTGATTAGGAAAAAACACAATTTCCATGTCCGTTCTTGGCCGAAGACTGATATCTTTGATCTCAAAACGCGAACAATTCATTTACTATTTCAATAATATTTCTCCAAACCTGATTATTTACTTGATTGGATTGTATTAGCTGCTTAATTTCGGGGAAGCAAAAACAATAATACTTCGTATGACCTAGAGTGAGAATTTGAAGAAGAAATGATTGTACTTCCTTTTTTATGTTCTCAAAAATGGTTATGACGTCGCTTTAGCAAAAACGCATCTCTCCTATTTGGTAGGTTTATTGAACAGAGCATAATGGTGCTATTAGAATAATAATAATAATAATAATTAGTCATGGAAAATAATTTTGCTTTAGTAATGTATCAAAAAATGGAATAATATCTTATGTGTAAAATCTCAACATATGTTTCTAGGGAAATTTTGCGAAAATAACCCACAATTTTTTCATCTTTTTTTTTGGGAATATATAAGCTACCTTCATATTTGCTATTAAAAGTGAACCACTTTCAAAAATTTTAAAATTTTTAAAATTTTGTTCACTTAAATCTAGAGGATATGCTTGGATGGCATATTTAATCAAATGTAAATATCCATATATTTTATAGTGAATGCACATATTTTGACCATAGATGTACATATTTTTAAATGAATGCATATCTTTTAAAAAAGTTTTAAATTCATATATTATTTGAACATGCAAGGCACATTAGTGAGGTAAATATGTGTGAACAATTGAGAATTTATGCACATTCTAAATTTATAATATATTTTTTAATTCTAAATACATATATTGTTTGAACATGCAAGTTACATTCGTGGACTAGAATATAATTATAACATTAGGGAGTGAAAATATATGAACAATTGAGAACTTATGTACTTTTGCAAGGAAATATAATGATGCCCTAAATAAGCAACAATGATGAGAGTCTTGTTTTTGTTCTTTTTTATAAAAAAAAAAAAAAAAAAAAAAAAAAAAAAAAAACACTCCATTGTCCTACTATTTCCTAACTTGTTTCTTTTATATATTCTTACCTAACATGTAATGAATATATGTTCATCATGCATAACAATGCTATATACTTTTAGTATCTAATTTAGAGTGTAACATTTCTATATTTTGAAAAAAATGCTATATTAATCTTATGCTACGATGTAGAATTATGGTGAGGCTTTACTCATGGCAATTTCTCATGTCAAACTGAACAGCCAAAACAAAATGAGAAGAAAGCAATCTGAAGCGACCAAATAGCCAAATGAAGAAGACTTCTATAAGGCTTTCCTAATTTGTGCTATTAATAAACAAAGAATTTGAATCTATGTAATTAATAACATCTAAATCAAATCAAGGAATAAATTTAATAATCTCGATGCACTTTGATTTATCTCCTCATATGTATGCAATTTGTCAATATTATTGTTGTTAGAATAAAAGATATTTCTTAGTATTTAAAATAGATAATGATTTGATCTATCACTATAAATCAAGCTAATTGAATTAACTAATAGCTAATATATACATCAAATGATAGATTGTGTATCTTTGTTAATGATGTATTAACCAAGTGATCGATGTTTCATATGGTAAATTAGTTCTTCTAAAGCCAAGATAAAAAGGGATGATAATACTCAACATGACATACATCTACAATAAAGTATTGCTTTAATGTTGATAATCTAATTTATCAATAACTTATATCAAGGTCTACTAATTTAAAGATTAGTATTGAAAATGATAGGGTTTATGATATGAACAATTCTGACATGTGGTATAAAATAAAGATTTAAATAGGACATGAGGTAAAATATGTATAGACAATTATGAGTAGATTAAGTCTTGATTCACAAAAAATAATAATATGTCTCTAAAATACAATACTTCTCTTGAATAGAGAATGCAGTAGTTGAGTAAATGCATAATTAGGTGAAAGGGTTGAAAGTATTGTTATAAACAATATCATAGTATAAGATAATTGATTTCCATATATCGATCTTCATAAAGTTTTTTATTTTTTTTTAAAAAGAGAGCAAGCAAATCCTCTTGGTTTATTTCAACTTTTAGTTCTAGAATGTATTAGCAGTTTATTTGTTTTAATGATGTTTTTAATATATGCAATGCATCTCAAAGATAGTATCATTGGTTGGGGTCCTCAAATTTAATTAATAGTTTTTTTTATCATACAAGTACACTCCTAATTTAAAGATTTATAATTGTCAAATTTTTTGCTTAAAGTGTAAAAATTGAAATATATGCATTTAATATAAGCATAATTATCATGGAGTGATGAACTTTGCATCAGCTGTCCACATAATAAAGAGAGACAAGGATGATAAATGAGTACAAAGTGATTTAGAGTTAGTAGAGTAGATTATTAACCTTCTAAAAGGATTTAGATATGAATTATGAGTTTCTAAGTTATAGAAATTCTCTCTTTAGAAGAAAAAGTATCTCTTCCTCTTAAACCTTTCAACTAACAATCTAGTGCTAAAATGAAATATCACTTATCTAATCTAATTTTTCTTTTAGCATCCTTCCATCTATTACCTTCTCCTAGGTCTCATGCTTTTATCCATTATTACTTAACTATCTCTAGATCCTAAATATTTTTTATCATAGTTTATCAATAATCCATTAGAAATAAATAGATAAAATCCTAGATTTAGCTCAAAAGAGAACTAAAACTAAATAATTAACCATTATTAGTGATCTTGAAAGAAGGATAAGAATGTTAAGAGCATGTCACACATAAAATCCTTATAAAGATAATAATTTACATTAAATTCCTCTTCATTACTATCCATATTAACTAATCTTACCTCACTATATATATTTCTCATGAACTATAAGGGATTAAAGTCCATGTTGTCAAATCTCTGATTCATTTAATTTCATTTTAGTGATTTTCATTTAATTAGACTAAGAAATTTGGGGAAAAAATACTTTTACATAGTTGTACATATGTTTTAGTAAAATACCTTTTAGGAATATACACCAGTTATATTTATTTGAGTCTAATATTCATATGAAATCACTTGAATATCTTTATTTGATACAATCATCATAAGAATTGAACAAGTTTTTACTCTTTTAATATTATTCTTTATTTGATGATATTACAACAAGAATTTGAGATAATTTTTAGAGCATTTCCATCCAATATGAAATAATATAGTATATATGTGATCCGCTAAATAAGATTCTTTATAATAGGTGAGTTGATCAAAAATTTGCCCCATCTTTTTTGGATTCAAGATTGAAATTCAATTTTCAATTGAATAAATAGGTCTATCATTTAATATATGGCCCCATTTAAATTTGGTTCGAACATTTAGTTTTAGTTTGGTCCACTTATAAATTAGATTGCATTGGCAACCTTAGTTTTTAGGACCACTGAAGACATTGTGTTGGACCAAAATGTTTTACGTTTAAATATAAAATCTATGTAAGTTTCAAGTTACATTTAGGTCAAAAGAAAATTTGAAGGTAAAGAATCTTCTAAATATCAACAATCATAAACTAGACGTAGATGTTAGAATATATTATCAGGTTATTTTTACATCCATATCTTGTTATCCCATGGTCAATATGCCATCTAACATTATGAAAAATTTTCTTTGTGTATACCTTTATAAAATTTTTATTTTATAAGTTGATCTTATGGTCAATATGCTATCTAACATTATGAAAAATGAAAGGTTTGAAATTGAAATAATTGAAATATCCTTGACTTAACCGGAATAGATATGAAAAGTAAATAATTTATAAGGATATATGCAAAAATTATAAATTTACAAGAATATACATGTAATTTCAGCTATTTATAAGCATATAAATGCTAAAACCTTTTTAATTCATTAATTCTAGCTAAATCATCATTTTCATCGAGTGGATTATGACCGCCAAGGATAGATGTGCATTAAAAATTAAGTTATAGAGGTATATAAGTAAAGAGTAAATTTGTGAGAGTATATATATAATTTTAAATATTTATAAGGATATACATGCAAAAACCCTATATAATATACTAATCTAATCGTAACTAAATCCTGCAAAATTTGTGACATGCTTATAAATTAGTTATCTAGTTTATCCAAAGCAAAATTACTAATTTACAATCTAGCACTTTAGTATAAAACATAAGAACTTATACCGCAACAATCAACAATTTTGTTAATATAATTTAGATTTAAAAATTAGGAACAAATAGCTAAATCTCAACAACTGTAACATCATAAATCACTTGCAACACCAAAAATGCATTGATCTAGTTTAAGGGTACTGCTCATAGATTTTAGTACTCAAAATGCTATCTATATACCCTTTTAGAATAGTAGTTATAATGCACATGCAAATTTATAAAATTGTTAAAGATTTTAAATATAGAAAAAATAAAAATATTTTACTATAAATTAAATTTAATATATCATGTTTCTAAATTTAGGTTTTATTACTACCAATTTGGACTTCAAAGAATGTGGGACTTTTATTATAGGTAAAATTATAAAAAACTTAAAAATAGTTTTTTCTTTGTAATTTTTGAAGTCCAGCAATCCTAAAGCTTCATTTTTGAGAAGTTAACCATATTTTTAAGGAGAAGAACTTTATTATATTTTAAGTTTTTGAGGAAACAATACAAAAAAACTTAAGTGGAAGATCAAGAGTTTGGTCCTTGGTGGTGGTGGTATCTAGATGTTTTTTTAAGCAAATACTTCAAAATCCAGATCCATTTCCGGCAAAATTTGTGAGTCATTACATGATTATGCTCATGGAATTTTTAAGCAGGCATTCATTAATACTTCTTAAACAATCCATCTGGCATAGCTATTAGAGCATGACTTCAAAGAGAACCAATGATGGAAGCACATGACATGAAGCAAATTGCCAATAACTTGTCTCTCTTTTTTTTATTTTCTGAAAAAGAAAAATCTGCTTTTCTTTTGGGACTAGTAAATGATATCTCAAAGTGACGAGAACATCGTTCAAAGAACACGAAGAACCAAATTCGAATAACAAATAGAAAACCAAAAAAAATCAATATCTCTTGAAACATATTCTTCCCCAAAAGGGATCTTAATAAAATTTCGTGGAGGTGCTCCTTACTTTTGTTCCTTCAAAATATATATATATATATATATATTCTTCTCCAAAAGATTTGCTATATGAAAAATGAACTTTAAAATTAAATATCAACACTGATATAAAATAGGTTCAACCAAAAAAAAAACAAAAACTAAGACAGGTAACATCTTTCCTGGGTGGTACTTAAATGGCGAACCGAAAGTTGGGATTCTAGTAGCTTCATCTTCCATTATTACATTTTGATTTTCTTAGAATAAAATATGATATCAATTTAAAAAATTTTATAACAATTATTGTTGTTACCATTGATGGGTTTTAAGGAGGAATATATGGAATCCTACGATATGAAAAGGGCTTCTTCTTCAAGTTGCTTGCAATTAAGCCGTCTCAAAACAAGGATAAGTGGAAAATGATGGGTTAAACTGGGTCAATAGCAATGCTAATTTCCATCTACGATTGAAAGACTTGGAGACAATCATCCATAGCTACAAACAGAGTTTGATTGCATATCGTGTGTACCTTTGCCCCCATTCAATAATATCATAACATCTACATCAACATATTTATACTCCTAGGAGTCATGATGAAGGCTCTCAATCTAGATGCAAAATCATAAGAGAACTGCTTCGTGTACACCTTGGAAGTTTCCAACCAGCTTCTACGCTAGTATATTATACACGGGCATAGGTGGTTTGTTCGGGAATTTAGTTCTCATTTTACTCTTAGCAACTCGAAGAAACTAGGTTGGGATTTTTGCTAAGGGGTGCGCAAAAGCGTAAATGGGAGAGGAACCACACCAAAAATTTAGATGCACGAACATCAAATAAATGATCCATATTAAACTTTGTGACAGATGAAAGAAAGCCAAATCATTTGCTGTCCATGATCTCTCTACGAGCAATAATATTTATATATTGCAGAGGAAAATTGTGCAGCCCAGACCTGGAAGTCCCCAACCTGCCAACACTTGGAAGTCCGAGCAGGTATTGCAGACGATGTAGACGAGGGAGATGAGATTGTAACCCAAAATCATTGATACACGCGATAACAGAAGCTGAAACACCCTCCAGCCTCTAGCTCTACTTTTAGGCTGCGTTTGGATCTCCGTTTGGAATTGGAATGATATGGAAGTACCAATCCCACCCTATTAGATTTGCCAATCCCACCTTTTATGGGCCAAGATATTGGTGAAATGATAAGGCCTACAGGATGCCAATTTGTCTTTTACCTTTGCAAATATAAGATCTATAACGCCTAGCGAATGGAGTAAACTGTTGAATGTATCTCAGGCTTGCATGCTTAAAATAGACACAGAATAGATTTAACTTTTGAGCGAAAAATAGGCATCATCCACAAACCAAGAACAAAAAAACAACCATTTCCGATCCGAATAGACACATAGAATAGATTTAACTTTTGAGCGAAAAATAGGCGTCATCCACAAACTAAGAACAAAAACAACCATTTCCTATCTGGCCCAATCTAAGAATATATATATATATATATATATCATGGGCCAGATGATCCATCTGACCTATTCCAAAATTTTCCTAACTTCAACAAAAATCTTAATTAGATCCTAGACGAAGGAAGGAGGGAATTCAAGCCTAGAATTGGACCTTATCTATGAAAAATATAGGTTTGAATGCTGGATTAGGTAAGATCTAGGCATCGACTAGTGTATAGTCTGATCCAAGTCGATCCTAATTAAGTTGTTATTTAACTAGCTCTTCTAATGTATGAGAAAGATATGAATTGAGCTATGTTAAAGGTGGCAGAAATCTAATTCGACTCATGAACTCGACCCAAACTCATCCAAAAAATGTGCTAGAAAATGCATTAATTTTGATCATCACTTGTAATTAATTGTTGAATATGAAGGTAAGATATATTTTTAATTTTATTTATTTAAAATTTTAAAATTTTATTTAAATAGCATTATAAAATTTTATAATTTTTTAATTAGAATGTTTATATGATTAAATTTTTAATATTTTATATTCTTTGATATATAATATAGTTGATACTAATGTGATTTAAAAAATGATGGGATTAGAAATGTATTTTTTCAAATTGAGTATTATTGAAGAATCGACATCAACCACTTCAAATACCTTTAAGGAGGAAATGAACAAATAGAATTCGATATGATTTTGCTTTTTTTAATTTATAAAATTAAACATATTTCTAATATTTACTTATTTTATTTTATAGTCTTATTAATAGTTATTTAATTTTAAAAGTATATTTTTATAGAATATTAATTAATTATATTATTTTAATATTTTATAAATTTATAATTATTATTTTGATTAGTGCTTAATCATGCTATATATGCTCTAACATTTAATGCAACAAATAAATAAATAAATAAAAGATTATATTGATCATTAATATTGCTTAATTTTTTAAAAAAAAAAAGTTAAGCCGACTAGAAATGGCTAATGGATTGGCTCTAATTCGATTATTTAGGGTTAGAATTTAGTTTCTATAATCCAAACAAGGTTGCCACCTTTAGGCTATGCTGAGCCTTAATGGGTTTGGTTCAAGGACAAACAAAATCGAAGAAAACCCAACCCATCCTGGGCCTCAGAGTTTGGTCGACAACCGTAAAGCTAGAAGTCTGAAACATTCTCTCCGTTGTGCTCAGAGGCACGAAGAGGACAGGAGTTTGCAAACATGCCGGCCCGAATCGTCATTCCACTCCATAGTCCATAATTAACCGTACCGTAAGAATTGGAAAATTACTCCACCAACGGTCAATTTCACACTTTTACTCATCTACCAATTGCGTTACGAAGTTACGATCATGTACTCCTCCAGTTCATCAATGAAACCATCCTGACCATTTCCATAAATCATAATAATAATAGCCATGGTGACGCAAGAAGGAAAGAAAGAAACAAAGAAACAATAAGAAAATCTAAAGCTTGGTTAGGGTGGAGGCAGCCTACAACTGCTATCACCACGTACGTTTCATCGATTGAAAAGCTAAATCCATCGAAAGAGCATGTTAGCTTACCGTCCTCGTCCTCCATTCCTCCTGTCACCAGCCTCACCCTATTATATCCTATCCTAGCTTTAACTACGAAGTACGCTCTGTCCCTCAAACGCCAAAATAGCTCCGCTAATCTCTCTCTCATTCGATTGCTTTCAGAAAGATCGCAGCCTAACGGCCTAATGGAGTCCTACTGCCACCAAACTTTCCCAGCACCAGCTTTCCCTTTACTCCACGCTTTTCTTAAAATACTTTTGTTTTTGGGGGGTTTCAAAACTTGGATCATTCCAAAGTCCAAGCTGGGGACCAGGCCAGAGCTGGTGAGAGTTGGCAAGTAAGAAGACATCCTTTCCTTCTTCTTCTTCTTCTTTTTTTTTTTTTATTTTTTATTTTTTTAATATATGTATGGTAGAATGCTTTTTTAACCAAGAGCACTGCTCCAAAACACGTTCTCTGGTTAAATAATGAAAGCTGGATGGCATAGAAGACCGGATCGAGCTTCCGAGGACTTCAAGAGACATTTTCAACCATGGCGCAGCCCGAGGGTAGTGGGATCGGGAAAGATACTCTACGTTTTTGGAGATCGATGTAGGGAGTTCTAGGGTGGCAATGGTATATAGTATCCAAGCTTGGGCCACTTGTACTTCATGATGGATCACGAGGGTGCAGTGGCTTACAGCAATTTCAAAAATAGTTGATATACACCACAGCCTCTTGTGATGCATGACACAAGATCCTAAAAGAAATATACTGTACATCCGAAAACGCATACCTCCTCTATTCGTTCTTTTTTGAATTGGTGAGATAGAAATTTCAATCCGTCAAAGGAAGATTCATCCCGCCCTATCTTTTTTTATTTAAAAAAAAATAGAATAAAGATTGTTTTTATCCTTACATAGGTTAACAAAAATAAGTATGTTCTCACTCACTTCAGTTCCCACCTCATTAACTCTATACTAAATCATTATAATATTTTTATATATTTTTAGATACATAAAATTATTAATTTTATAATTTTTACTTAAAGTTTGTATATGTCATTAAGAACAACAGAACAAAGATTTATCATTTCAAAGATAAAGATAAAGATTAAAAAAAAAATTATTTACAGAAATAAATTGAGAATAAAAATTATTTTCTTTTGATACAGATGGATACAAGGATAGGGATCTCCTACCTTGCCCCACCTCAGTGCCAGCCGATGCAATAGATGGTGTCAAGCCTGATGCAAACATTGAGTGATGCTAAGAGCATCTAGTCCCATTGATCTGTTCTCATGTTGGTTTGGTGTTGTCTTTATGGCAACCAAAAAAGCCCTGCCGGACTGAGTAGTCCAATTTTGGGACGCCCACTAAGGAACCCTAAAACATGGAGTGATATAGCGAGAGCTATTGTCGTTCATCTCAGCTATGAGTGGACTGACCTTTTTGGATCTTCCACTTTCACTGCCTTATCTATTTTAAGAGGATGTAGTGTAGAAAAGATCTGGAATTCTGCAACTCCATTCGTAGGAATTCCCGACCGAGAGCGCATGAAAGAGGATGGATGACTCCCATGCTAACCCTTCCATGATACATGAAGGAAATAAAGATGTCGTCCAACCTATTAATGGCATAAAATACCCAACTTGTTAGCGTCTTCAGCTATCTTCCAATTGCCAGCCCCTCAAGAAATGAGATTTACCGGACGAGGGGAAACTCGTTCATTGCCTTGAAGTCAACTAACTGACCTCATCCCCCTTGTATTTTCTACTACTAGATGAATATATATGGCTGCAATTATGTCTGACTAAATATAGTTAGTATGTAATTATAAATGCACTCCCATCTCCAGTGGATGCAGTGAAAAAGAACTAACAAACAGGGGCGTCCTTATTAAAGATAGGAGTACCTGGAGTTGATGATCGAGTCTAAAGGAGTTTAATATGGTAGTGATGAGTTGAAAATGTGATGTTTATAGTTATTGCAGCCAAACAAAACGATATGAAATACATTAACTCTAATTAACTTCTGTGAATGGTTTTCAGAGAACTCGGTAGTTGTAAGAAGAGTAAAAGGCTTGGGATACATAAAAATTTGAAAGCCATGCTGCGAAGAATTGTCCAAGAATTCTTTAGATTTGACTATAATTTGCGTGACACGGAGAATACGAAGTCCACATATGGACCTGTCCTCCTATTTTAAGGCACTGCTTTCGTAGCCAAAAAGAGTCGAAATTTGAACGCATGGAAGACGTCACCAGATTGAAATATAACAAAAATGATCAGGTAATTGCCAGCAAACACCCTGAAGCACTCTGTTTCTCAATTATCTATATTAGCAAACGACCTTAATACGGTTTGATTGCCATCATATATAGGAAAAAAACAAGAAGCGCTACCACACAAACAGCTACAGAGTCAGGCAGTCACTTCGGTGCACTATTGAAAAGATCCAGTCTTACGATGCATCACATCGCGTATCGATCGAAGGAAGAAAACTGAAGAAAAAGTTGAAAAATAATTATTAAAAAAAAAAAAAAAACACAAACAGCACGCGCTGTGATGCTACGCTTCTGCTTCATCCTCTCTATCCATTCTCAGGCAACGCAGTTGAGTCCCAGGCACCCTGACCACAAACTCGTCAGCATCTTTTTCTGCAACCAATCACAATATATCAAAGGATTTGGCTAGAGGTTGAACCAAAAGTCCAAGTATTCGAAGCACAAATGGAAAGTCTGAAGTACTGTGAGATTTCAACGAGTCCCAACTGTTTAGTGCCATGTATGGAAGAAAAGAAGCAAAGGAAGGATAGGTACCCTCTTGGGCTTTTGGTAGAGGAGCTCGGGGGGGATCTTGTACAAGTCCTCATCCACAGCCTTGGGAGCCTTTGGCTTCCTTGGGCTCTGAGCTCCGACATCACACACCTTCCCCTGATTCCTCTGCTGCTCCTTCCCATGTTGCTGCTTCTCTCCATCTCCCTTCCTCACCTAAATCCAAAGCAAAACAAAAGGCTAAGACGAGAACCATAAGAAAACTGAGCTACAATTAGTCAAAGGTCTCTGAGACCAGAAGTTATTACCTTCTTGTGGTGGTGGTGGTGGTGGTGGTGGTGGTTGTGGTGGTTGTGGTAGCTTGGTTTCACAGGGACTGGAACCTTGAAGAGATCACCATCTTCTCCGACATAATGGCCACGGATCAAACCGGCCTGCCTTGCTGACTCGAAGTACTGGGTAATGGGGAGCTCGTCGCAGTAGTCCCAGTTCCCAAATGCCGGTATCTGGTGCCTCTTCATGTCCTACAACCAAAACCCATCTCTAATTTCAAAAACACAGAGAAGGAGCGCTGTCTACTACCCAAAGCCCACTTCCTACTAGCATTCCTAGAGTAAAGAAAAAGTCTCAGAGCCTTTCGCATACCTCCATTTGTTTCAGAAAGCAAAGAGCTACACAGAGCCAAGTGGATACAAGGAGTAGTGGAGTTCGGAATAATTATATAGAAAGAAGAAGAAGACAGAGCTCAGAGAAACTGGGGGTGGTTACAAAAAGGCTGTGGGGGATGGGAGAACGAGGGTAGGGGGAGGTATTTGTCGTCGGGACAAGGGCATGGAGTGCTTAAAAGCTTGGGCTCTGGCACCTTGCATTACTGAGCATGGCCTGCCGTCAGGAAGGGACGCCTACTCATCTCCCTTGGGACCCATTCCTTTCCCCCTCCGTCCCCCCTTTCTCTCGTCTCTTTCTTTACGGCTCCTATCCCGAGAGCAGCAGTCGGTGGTCTTGCCCCCATCCTGGGGACTCGAGACCGGAAAGAGAGAGAGAGAGAGAGAGAGAGAGAGAGAGAGGGTGGTGAGGGGGTGTTTGACGTTTTACCAAAGATTCAGCTTCGAGCTTTGAAATCCGGGGCCATGAGGAGGACTATTTGTTCTTCTCTCCTCGCTCCAAAGTCCCCAATCCACCAGCGTCCCCCATGTTCGTCACGTGAACTCTTAGCCAGTTGGACCCTCCGTCTTTAAGGCCTTTAGTTTTATAGCTCGCACAGCTGGTAAGGAGAAGAGGGAGGGGGAGGTTTGGTAACTAAACTGATGAATGCTTTAAACTTTGTTGGGTAGCGTGGACTCTACATAGAGTCAGAAACTATTGGATAATTCATCCTGCCTTGTCGTTTAATGCAAAATCTACTTTTTGTAGCCATTAACCCCACTGTCGTTGCTTGGAGTTTGGAGGGGCTTTTAAACTGGCACAGTGAAGCTCCTATTGGATGGACTGCTATCAGCTCGCCCTGGTAATGGGCTAGTGGACGACTAGTGTTAGTGGATCATTATTTATTACTCTGACGGGGTCCATTAATGAAGCCTTTACCTGCTATCCTTCTGTTCGATTGGTAACGAACCTGTGATTCTGGGTTCTGGGCTGAGGTACATGCAGCCTTTAACCGCTCCTTTGGGACCAGCTGAGGAGTTGGTGAAGGATTTAAGGTTTTTAAATGCGGTTTAGACTTTAGCCTGATAATTGACATTGGATTGTTCAACAGTTGGACTGTTCAGTGGTGGGGTGTGGTCCGGGGGGGAATATTGTAACAGTTGTGTTCGGTATTGGTCACGCCCCAATTTCATATCATGGGTCTGCGCTAGAACTAATCTCACGTAGGGTAAATTGTCCATCCGTCAGCACGCAGTGCACCGTTTGTCTTCTTTGATACGCTGTCCGTGACCCTATTTAAGGGAGACCTCAAGAGAAAAGGGCTGCAAATGGACTGGCCAGCGAGCCATTGGTCTGGGGATATGAAAATTTTGTATAGTCTCGGGCCAGACCATTCCATTTGCATCTCCTCAAGAGAGGCATATTTATGGTTCCCGTGCCTTACAGGGGGCTTTCACATGTACTCTTATACAGATGTCTGTTGTCTCCTCTAATGTAATCTGATGCAAAAATGGAGCAATTGTCCATATGCCTTCTTTTCGGATTTCATTTCTAGTACAGGAATTATATATCATGGGCACAGTGGACGTCGAAATGAATAGAAGGTTATGGTCTGCTGATCACAGTGGAAGATAAAGAAACAGCAGTGCAGTTCTCTGTCTTAGTCAGCGTAGATTTCCTTGTTTTCTTTAAAGGTCTGACTTTAATCACGTTGTTTTGCACCCATGGAAGAGCATGAATGGTTGTGATCATGGTTGGAGATAATGAGGAAGCCACATACTGCTTGATTTCTCTCTCTGTGAACTGAAGATAAAGTATTAGCAGTGCAGTTCTTTGTTTACTTCCTTGGGAGTTTCCTTTTTGTTTCTCAAAGATCCAACTTTGATCACGGTTTTCTTGCATGCACGGACGAGCATGAATGGTTGCTGATCACGGTTGGAGATAGATAACGAGGAAGCAACATGACACTTGATTTCTATCTGTGTGAAATCTCTTTTTCCTGGTCACTTGGTTTCTCTTTTCGCTTTCCTTGGTCATCTTGCTGATCCCCAGTCCCTAATCTTTCTAATGTGTTAAGCAAAGTGTATGTCCGATTTATAGGAAGAATTCTTTAATTTATATTATGTGATTACTCAATCCAAATATGAAATAATTGAGCTATATATCTTCAAATTCTGGCATTTAGCAATGAATAACAGCAAAAGAAATAGAATGATCATCATCAACATTCATCTAGAGAGTAAAAATTTAAAACGTTGAAAACAACATTATTTATCTGAACATAACCAAAAAAAAAAAGAATAATAATCTAAAATGTTGAGAAAATGCAGCACAGAAGTCACCTGCTGACACGTTTCAGAGGTTAATATCCAATAACCATGTCACCCCAACTGACCAACTCTGAATAAAATACTTTCTTAAGCCTATTTAAGACCTAATCTAGACCCTCTCAGAAACATGTAACCTATAAAACCAAGCTAGCAACAAGCTATACACTTTTAAATTCAAACCTTTCCAAAGATTCTCAACTAAACTATCAACCATCATCTATCCAGTACCACATATTGAAGGTGGCAACTAGTTCAGTCTGTAAAGTTGCAGAGATTTAGATAGAAAGGAATCCAACTTTCAACCTGGGCTTTCTTCTATCATATTAATAATAATAATAATAATAATAAACGTATTACTAGATAAAGCCAAACTTTTTGACACTATTTTATCCTCATCTAAGTTTGGATTGTAACTTGCAGTAGACTCAGTCAAGATGCTGTGAAATGCCAGCGTTGTCAGAGGCCATCTTTGTGGTATATGGAGAGTCCGTATGGTTACTGGGCCAGCAATCACTCTCGACCATTTGTAGTCACTTGTTTTTAGATATTCATTGGTCTGCTACCCACTCTCGATGTAACATGAACAAGCTGCACCAATAATTGTAACTTAATCTAGATCACGTGGCATATTGATGATCACCTGCATCATATTGAGTTGGCCAATTAAGATAAACTTACCAACTTTCAGACCTTCTTACATACACTCAGCAACTGAAGGTTTCACGTGATCATGTACTGATGTACCTTCTTAACTAATGAACTTGCCAGTGTTAGCATCTTCATTAGATGATCTTGTGGAGGCCATCGAACAACCAAGCAGCTAGCTGATCATGCTTGATTGTACTTGAACAATTTAATATTCTCCTTCTTCTTCTAAATCTAGATGAGCTCCAATCACATCTATAGAAGGCTCCCTTCATATATGAATCCTTCTACATAGCCCATACATCCACTTTATTCCTACTTCCTGGCGTACTCTACATACGCACCAATAACACTAATAGAGTTTAAACTAATAAAATTGCTAACAAAAGAAATAAGCCTAAGCTTTACCTTGCCCATGATCAACAATTTCTCATTGTCCATAATCTAGTTGGACTTGTTTTATTCCCATCCACACCTTGCATCTCTTTCTAAACCATATCTTGTAGCACTTTTTTCCCCTTGGTAAAGTGATATGATCACCATAGGTATCAGACCCAAGCTGGCCAACCGATTGGACGGGCAAACTGGTGTACTAGACTCCTTCTAGTTTGGTTTCCTAAACTGACGAAAACAAGATTGAACCTCTCCACGACTGCTGACAGATGATGATTAACCAACTAAAACAAATATATATATATATGACACTAAATAGAGTATCTTAAATAAGTTATCAACCGATTCTTCATAAATTAAAAGAATAATTTGATCAATTCCTTTTCCCTTTAATACATAATGAAACAGAAATAAATCCAATTCATTTTATTAATTTAGATATTTTTAAAACTTCGTTATTTAAAATAATCAAAACATGTTAATAAACTCTACATGTTTTCTAAATTGTATATCATAATGTTTGAAATATATAATTTATGATTATTTTTATTTATGTTGTAATTGCCGATTTCTATAAAATGTAGAGATGCAAGTAATTTAAAAAATGGTATTAAAAGTAAAAAATTTATTAGTAATTACTTATATATTTCTTACGTCATATCTAAGTTTATATGTTGGTAAATTATTATTTTTAATATGAATCTAATCTCATTTATTGACCCAGCAATTTGGCTTGTGACCCAATAACATGTTGGATCTCTTGGCTAAGTCAATCTCAAGTTTGGGTTTTGTGACTCTAGATCAAAAAAGTAATGTTGTAATTGAAGACTAATGTAAAATGTACAGATCCAAATAATTAAAAAAGTGATATTTAAAACATATAAATACTAGATAATTATGCATATATATTGATAATTTATTATTTTTAACATGAATTTGGTCTCGTTGATTGAGTCAGAAATTTGACTTGTGACCCAATTACATGTTCATTCCCTCGGCTAAGTCAAACTCTAGCCTGGGTTTAGTAAATCTAGATTAAAAAAAATAATATAGTTTAAACCATAAATTTGAAGTTAAATTTGATGTTCCATCCATCAAACCTTGTTTAATGAGGTCAAATCTATCAAACTGCCATACCTTCTTTAATCTGAATGTTTGTACATTATCAATTAAATGATGCCTTTGTGCTGGCTGCCCTCGCCTCATGCTAGTTGTAATATCTACTGATTCAAAAACTCATGAATGCTATACTTGAAAAGATAATGTAAAGAGAGAAGGAGAGACAATAAAAGAATTAATTAAATGTAAAATAGTCGCTATATCTATTAAACAGACAGGAGAGGAGCTCCAAGCCCTCTAAAATCTAGGAAAGATCCTAATAATGCCACGTCATGAATTTTAAAATGGCTCTTTTCATTGCAACCCTATTAGGCAAATATGTCACCTAAATATGAGGAGAGAGTGGACCACAACTCCCCTTTATCTCTTTTCTCCTCTCTCCCTCGCGATCCGTTGGATTCCATTTCCCATGCTCGTCTTCTTGCCACCATCTCTGGGCAGTGGAGTAAACAAAAAGATGGCGACGGCGGTGTAGTCAGAAGACACAATGGCAACATAGTACGTAAAAGATGGCAATGATTGTGGAAAGAATCCGGCGACGGAGAACCATCAGTAACCTGGGGATTCGTTGGATTGAGCTGGAGGAAGATCCCACCGTAGTGATGATATCACGGTACATTTCACATGACAAGGACTTGGATATGATGGTAGGGACCCACTGATGGGTTGTCCACTTGCCCTATGTCAACCCTGCAAAAATTAGTAATCGTAACTGAGTCCAGGCCATCCCTCTTCCCAACTCCCCAATTACCTCTCTCTCTCTCTCTCTCTCTCTCTCTCTCTCTCTCTCTCCAATCAATAGATTCCATGCACGAATTAGATCCTTAGTGTTAAATTTATTTGATTCTTTTCACCAAAATATTTCTTCATGGCCATGATCTATATGGGTGGTATTAATTATAGTCCCGAGGGTGTTTGACAACCTTATAAAATTAATTTACTAGATACAGTGAGCCCGATTTTAAAACTGATATTATTTAGTAACTCCTTTGCATATCAAAATTTAGTTTTATTTTTAACAGATTTAAAGTCAAAATTAATCCATAAAAATTTCAGTTCAGAGCTAATTTGCAAAACTAATTTTCACATCAAAAATTTACTGCAACCTAATTTTTTAAAAAAATTCTCATTCTCATTTTTTTATAAAAAATAGTGACCAATTATAATAAGTATGCATTGATAATTTAATATAATAATTTGATTTGAAGATGCTAATTATTTTGCGTACAAATTTATACAATAAAACTATTTTAAAAGTATGTAACCACATAATGTTTATATTAGAATTAGGACTAAATCAATTTGCAGGCAAGCTATTCATATTTTAAAACTAGTTCAGGTTTATAAAGATTTATTTAAACTGATTTATCTTAGTCAGCTCTGAACTAGTTCTTAAGACTGGGAAGAACCCCTAGATGTCTAAAGACATATAGGTGGGAAGATGAAACAGAAAAACAAGAGGCCTCAAGCTTCAACTGCTAGAATTTTGCATTACAATGATTAAGTTGGGTCAATGAAAAATTTAGATATTAATTATCAAGATAATCCAATCAATGAGATTGCGGTCGTATGGAATATTGGGTAATGGTGTACTATGGCCACATGTTATCATGTGACTCTATATATATATATATATAATATATATATATATATATATGCATGCATGCGTCTCTTCAGCCTGGCAGTGGAAAGCACTGGTTACATTGCATCAACTCTCTCGTGTAGGTCCTTGAATATTAGTGCCCAACAGTCATTGGAGACTAGATTGGAGTTAACTATCAATTTAGACTATCGAAAATAAAGTTAAACAGATGGTTCAATAAAAAGTAGTAGGATTACTCATGTTAATAATATTAGGTGGATAAAAAAAATTAATACATTTTTTTTCATGTGAGGTGTGATCTAGTCATTTACCGGCTATAATTTTGATTAAGAAAAAAGATAAAGAAAAAAAAAAATTTTGAATTAATTTATCATAAGATAAATCATTTGCCCAATCACGAGGATGCCATGTCTCACTTAAAGTTGGTTGCCTCTACCACTAACTGCGCCTATAAACCGCAAAGCCATGGTATGGCGCATTCGTTTTCACTCGTAGATGGTCAGAGGCATGATGTCATCAGAATCCACAGCCCTGTTGAGTGGCTGGCATGCGTTCATGGGTTGGGTTGGCGTTTTGGCAAGAACGTGCAAACTAGACGGCAATCTTGTGAATAGCAGCAACCCGCTCGCCCCAAAGGAAAATAATCTGGGGCCGCTGTTCGACCCTGGAGCACCAGTCCAGAGCTGGTTTCAAGAGTGCAGCGGTAGGTGCAAGCCTGAAACTACCGGGTTTTTTTTTTTTTTCCCCTTTGCTTTTAATGCGAGATACTTTCAGTGGCCATTAATGCAAGTGCTGTGCCTCAGGGGGCCACTGGCACAGAGGCTCCTAATGGACGACTTGCTG
This sequence comes from Metroxylon sagu, assembly GCA_017589505.3. Taxonomy (NCBI): domain Eukaryota; kingdom Viridiplantae; phylum Streptophyta; class Magnoliopsida; order Arecales; family Arecaceae; genus Metroxylon; species Metroxylon sagu. The sequence continues at coordinate 1,180,616 of JACVBY030000586.1, forward strand.
CGAGGTCGTCCTGGTAACTGACCAGCGCACAGCTTTTATTTATTTCATTAATACCATTATTTATCCAGCTGACATGGTCCAGTTACAAGGCCTATGACTTTTATCCCTTCGCGGGATCGGTTTAACGATGTCGTCTGTTACCGATTCTGTTGAGAAAAGAAACGGACGGAGAGACCGACGGAGATCGGAGGGGGACGACTCCTCCGTCATCGTGCTTCCAATTATTGATCGTCCCTGGTCGCCAGGATTGATCTACGCCGATGACTTCCACCAGGCTCCCGGTCTCTGCCGACACCAAGCGTTCGCGAGAGCTGCCAACGTCGCCGTCTTGGCCGTCCAGCAGTTTCGCCGTGGGCATCCGACCAAAAGGCGCCACCGCCTCAGCGGGCTCCACAGGCGGCGATCACGAAGGCCTGAGAGCCTGGCAAGGAATTTAGTAGAGCAGGCTGAAGGTGGCCTCACGCTCCCACGATCAAAACATGACAAACCCACTGCATGCACATGGCATGGAATTGTACATGAGCTTGTCAAATAAATAGATATACCGAAACTGGTAATAATCTGATAATGTAACTATAAAATATTTTTAAAATTAATTAGATCTTTTCAAATTTTGATCTAGCTAATAACTATAAAATTTTCAAAATTTAATCTTAAAATATCTAATCAAAAATAAATAAATATTATTTATCAATAAAAATAACCTTAAGTAGAATGATACGTGGCAAGCTAATAAGTGTCAACGCTATAAGCAGAAAGAATCAAAGGCAGGTGCCAAACTTTTGAACAGCTGAGAGTATATCAAGGCTGAAAGAGCTTTCAAAGGAAAGCGTAACACCACTGATTTTTTTTTTTTAAAGAGGCACTTCAATTGAAGATATTTTAGGAAAGGTAAAAAGAAGATAAGGTACAAGCCTAAGCTCCAACAGCTAAGGAGCTCACCTTAACATGAAGGTAGCTATACTCCAAAAGCCAATCCGCTTGAAAGAACTTTCCTATGAAAAAAGAAAGAGTTGATCTCTTCAGCCAACCCACTCGAAAGAACTCTCCTCATCGAAAAAAAAGAAGTCCTAATCTATTCTACCAAAAAGAAGACCCACCTGAAAAAACTCTTCTTAAGAAAAAAGAGAGTTGATCTCTCCTACCAATTGTTTGACAGAATTTTCTCCTCATTAAGAAAGAGAATACTTAATTTGCTCTGCCAGAAGAGCTAAGCCGTCTACAAAAACTCTTCTCAAGAGAAAGAGAAGGTTGATCCTTCCAACAGATTTGCTTGAAAGACCTCTCCTTGCTAAGAGAAAAAAGACTGATCTGCATCACCAAAAAGTAAGACGCTTAAAAGAACTTTCCTCGAGAGGAAAAAGAGAACAGATCCCTCTTGCCGATAGCTTTGAAAAACTTTTCTTACTGAGAAAGAGATGGTCGGTTCACACCCCTAGAAAGAGGGTCCACTCAAAAGAACTCTCCTTAAAAGAAAGAAAAAGTTGGACCCTCCTATCGGCCACTCAGAAGAACTTTCCTCATCGAAAAAGAGAAGACTTGATCCACTTTGCAAGAAAGCCAATCCGTCTGAAAAAACTCTTTTGAGGAGAAAAAGAGAACTAGTTTCTCCAACCGACCTACTTTAAAAAACTCTCCTCATTGAGAAAGAGAAGTCCAGGCCGCACTGCGAAAAAGCAAGTCTACCTGAAACTTGGGAGAAAGAAAGATCTGATCTCTCCTATCAACCACTTAAAAGAACCTCCTCGCTGAAAAAGTAAAGGCTTGGTCTGCTCTAGCAAAAAGTCGATCAATGTAAAAGAATTCTTCTCAAGAGAAATAGAGAGCCGGTCCCCTTAGCCAATCAATCTAAAAGAACTCTCCTTATCGAGAAAAAAAAGGGCAATCCACACCATTAAAAAACAAGCTCATCCGATTTTCTCAAAAGGAAGAGAGAGTTTATCCTTCATACCGACCTCTCGAAAGAACTCTCCTTATTAAAAAAGAGAAGGCTAGCATGCTCTACCAAAACAACCAACCCACTTGGATGAACTCTTTTCAATAGAAAGTGAGAGTTGAACCACTCTTTTGACCGCACTTCGGCTAGCCAAGGCTAGAAGACCATTTACAAATCCTTATGCATGAAACTTGTACCAAAGTATCAAAGCGCTAAAATACCAAAGTTCAAGGGAACCTACATGAAATGTTTTGAAGGACTACTTAGCTAATCTCTAGGGGACCCAACCTATGGGACTAGTGCAAATGTTGATCCCCTAGCTCGGCAGATCATCTTAGATGCTGAATTCACAACTCAATAGATCATCTTAAATACTGACTTTTCGGCTCGACAAACTAGTTCAGATACCAGCCTTCTAACTCAACAAGATCAGCTCAAAAGAAGACTTCCTATGTTGGCACCTTCCCAACGGTATGATTTCTTATGAAAATTAGGTAAAGATCTGCTAGTCTTTATGCTAAGCACCATAAAGCTCCAACGATCCTTATCTAATTGTTATAAGTTACATGCACTAAAATATTGTACCTGTTAAAAACTTTGACCTGCTCATTTCATTAATACCTAATTGTTATAAGTTACATGCACTAAAATATTGTACCTGTTAAAAACTTTGACCTGCTCATTTCATTAATACTGTTTATAACAGAACATCCACAATTTATTTCACCATGCTCAGATAAAATATAATTTTTCACACTTTTCATCACATGATTTTATACAATATAACTTTCACCACAAAGCTGCTATAAAGACAATTCACAAGTTCATTCCACAATGAAAGTCATTTTTCATAACCATCCAAATCCAAAATACATCATAGGGTTACCGTTATACAAATTCATCCATATCCATTTCAAATACATATACAATCCAATAATTAACAACCCGAATTCACTTTCATGCTTTCCAGGGCCCACCTGCTATCTCTGATCTGAAATCCAAAAATGTCAACGTTAGAGGGTGAGACCTAAGTTCCAGTGACTGGATAACCATATAACAATGGGAAAAAACTGAGAACCATATTATAGAACTCATAATAATACCAACATAACATATTGCGATCGATACATAAATCTTTATAAATGAAATAAGTTAACGTATAAGTTAGCTTATCCTTCCAATAATGTAACTTAAATGAAGAAATATCACAATTACAAAATTTCATGATAATAGGCTGGGTGTACAACCACTAAGGTATATCCTTACAATCGCCCTCCTGCAGGTGTACTCTCAGTGGGTAAGTGTACTGAGCACCGAGGATTCCCGCACCACATGGCACCCTTCACATGTGCGGTTCACCCCAGGTGTAAGCTTGCCCCTTTTTCCTGGGCCTCCTGCTTGCCCCCTTTATGGGCCTATATCTCTGAGCCCCATTGGGCTATATAGTAACCTAGCTCATTACCGAGCTGTGATTCTTGCCCCACTGGACTGCTTGCAATTTGCTCCACTGGGCTGATCTAACTTGTACTCCCCCTGGCCTCGGGATCATAGCATGATCAAGTCGCAAAGAGGTGCCGGCTATAATAGTGTGTGCAATGCTCATGTTATGGCACAGTTTACATAGTGATTAGCCCCATAGATGGCCCCATGCTCTTTATACTTATGCTGTAAAAATACTCCAATATAAGTTTATAATCCAATCTACAACCAGCTATACTTTCTTTAAAACATTGATTTTCATGCATGCCCATGCATCTCTTTGAAACATAATTCTTAAAAGTAAATTCCATGCATTACTGAAACATGTATTTTTTTCCAAACAATGCTTTTTATAAAACTTTATACTTTGCTTTAAAACATGCTCTAGCCCATGTTTCCTTTTCTTTTCTTAAACTCATGCTTTGCCGAAACTTATACTTTTTGTTCTAAAACTCATGCTTTGTTGAAACTCATACTTTTTCTGAAACTCATACTTTGCTTTAAAACATGCTATAAATCCATACTTATTCTTTAGACTCATGATTTGCTTTAAACATGCTGTAAAAATATAATAACATTATAACCGGGTTCTCATTTCCCATATTTGACTACTGAAGATACTATACTTAGCATGTTACACTCTATTTTGTAGCAAAATATCACTATACTATTATAAAATATTTTGCAAAGCTAGATGAGAAGCCCACTCACCTTTTTGTTATTTTCTCTTTTCTACGGTTGCTACCCTTCTTGAAAAGGCTCCCTTGCCTGATTTCCTTGACCTATATTACCACATATGAATTTATTTAGACTACATATACCTAGGTTTTCCTGAAATATGCATGCATGCTATATGCCTTAACATCTCGGTATAATATTATTCCATCTCTAACATACTTAAAAATTTATAATATACGCATGCTATCATTTCATTTGCCTCTAGATCATAAGATTTTAACATTATTCTCTATCTTAGAAAGGTTTGAACTTACCTCAACAAAGACGGCTAAACCACAAAACCTTCCTCCTTTCCTTCTCTTCTTCTTTTCTTTTCTTCTTCTCTTCTTCTTTTCTTTTTCTTCTTCTCTTCTTTCCCACGGCTGGCTGAACCTCTCCTTTTTCTCTCTTTTCTCTCTTTTCTTACGGTGGCTTAAGGGCTAAGGAAAGAAGAGTAGGTTTTTAATACCCTTAGAAATTTTCATTTTGCCCCTCTCCACTCTTAAGTCACGTTTTTTAAAGTCCACATAGCTTTCTCTCTGCCAAGTATATTTACCCTTCAAATTCTTTCCTATCTTGCCCTTGATCAAATCCTCAAATGACTTTTTATCAAATTTCACTTTTGCCCCTGGTCAAGTTTTCATTAATGCCCCTAGCTAAATTTTTGTTATCAGATAAATAACAAGGGTTACCCACCTATTAGTCAGTATGGATGCTAGCTAATGGAAGTAAAATTATCCTCAAACCACTTTCACAGAAGATTTTTATCCACCTGAAACCTCAGTTAAGCGTGCTTGGGTGAGAGCGATGGGTGACCCACCGAGAAGTCCTTAATTAAGAGTGAAATTGGTCTCCAACCAACTTCACTGACAAAATTCCTATAGTAGCCGACTATTTAGTCGACTAGTGTGGCCAAAAATCTCTTCCAAACCATTTTTATAGAGAGATTTTCCAAAGTAGTTGACTAAGTAGTCGACTACTTTGGCCAAAAATTCCTCTCAGGCAATTTTACATAATGTTTTCCTACAGTAGTCGACTAAAGAGTCAACTACTGTGGCAACAAAAATTTCTCCCAGCCTCTAAACAGTGAGCTTCAGGGAGTTAGCTGACTAAAGAGTCAGCTAACTTCCCCTATTAGCTCACAAAAACCAACAGCCAGCCAAAATGTCAAAGTTAGCTAACTAAAGAGTCAAGTAACTTCCAAATTTGGCTGACTAACAACTCAAAAATTTCAGCCATCTTCCCAATTAGCTGTTAAATGAATTACAAACATCATAAAACCTTTCCAAAAGCCATTCTAATGCATTCCAACCTCCAAAATCTTCATTCTAACTTCTTGCAAGGATCAAAAACAACCAGCAAACATTGAAATCATTACAAAAACTTTGATTAAAAGCTCAAATAAGTGACTTTATCAACATTTTGAAATGATCATCAGAGAAAACTCAAAATAACCTCCAAAATTTTTATTCCAACCTCTCCCAAGGATCAAAAGCAACTAGTAGACATTGAAATTATTACAAAAACTTCAATTACAAGCCCAAATAACTGACTTTATTAGCTTTTTGGAAGGATCATGGGAGAAACTCAAATTAACTTCAAAATTTCAGCTTTCACATCTTTTCAAGATTTTACTCAAATCATTCACATTAGAAGACTAAACTAACAATAAAAATATGCTTAAAATAAAATTACAATGATTCCAAGTTCGAGATATTACAATCTTCCCCCCTTTAAGAAATTTCGTCCTCGAAATTCAGCTACTTTTAACTTGGAACAAATGAGAGTACTTCAATCTCATCTCATCCTCTCTCTCCCATGTAGCTTCCTCTCTCTGATGGTTCTGCCACTACACTTTAACTAAAGGAATTCTTTTATTACGGAGCTGTTTAACCTCTCTGCTCAAAATTTGCACTGGCTCTATTACATAAGATAAATCTTTCTGTAATTCTATTGGCTCTGACTGAAGCACATGAGAGGAATCTGACACATACTTCCTAAGCATTGATACATGGAATACATTATGAATTTGAGAAAGTTCTGATGGCAAGGCCAATCTATATGCAAGTATTCCAACCTTCTCAATAATCTCATAAGGTCCAATGTATCGGGGACTTAATTTTCCTTTCTTCCCAAATCTCATGATGCCCTTCCAAGGAGATACCTTCAAGAATACATTATCTCCTACTTCAAATTTAACATCTCTATGCTTCTTATCTGCATAGCTTTTCTGTCTATCTTGAGCTGCCTTTAACTTTGCTCTAATAATTTTAAGCTGATTTGCTGTGAGCTGCACCAACTCTGGGCCTAGTAGCCTCCTTTCTCCTTCCTCATCCCAGCACACTGGAGTTCTGCATTTTCTTCCATATAAAGCTTCATAAGGTGCCATATCAATGCTAGAATGATAACTGTTATTATATGCAAACTCAATCAATGGCAAATGCTCATCCCAGCTACTTGAGAATTCAATGACACATGCTCTCAACATATCCTTCAGTGTCTAGATGGTCCTCTCAGACTGCCCATCAGTTTGAGGATGAAATGTTGTACTAAATCTCAACTTAGTGCCTAAAGCTTTCTGCAACTCTGTCCAAAAATGAGATGTGAACCTTAGATCTCTATCTGATACAATGGATACTGGTACCCCATGTCTACTCACAATTTCATTTACACGTAATTTTGCTAATCTATCCAAGATAAATAAAATCTGAATAGACAAAAAGTGGGCAAATTTTGTCAATCTATCTACTATCACCCAAATAGAATCATTACCTCTTCTTGTCTTTGGGAGACCCATAACAAAATCCATAGTAATGTGCTCCCACTTCCATTCTGGCATAAATAATGGCTGTATTTTGCTAGTTGGGCTCTGATGTTCTGCTTTAATTTGCTGGCACACTAAACATTTAGCAATATACCCAGCTATCTCCTTTTTCATCCCATACCACCAATAATTTTGCTTAATAGTTCTATACATCTTAGTGCTTCCTGGGTGCATTGCATAGGCTGAACTATGGGCTTCCTTCAAAATTTTCTCTTTTAATGATTCTACTGCTGGCACACATACTCAGCCCTTGAATAATATCATACAATCATCCTTGATTGAAAATTCTGACTGGGATCCATTCTGAACTAGTTCCTTAGCTTTCTGTAACTGCGGATCCCTCACCTGAGCCTCTCTTATTTCCTCAAGCAACATTGGTCTAACTTTGAAATTTGCTAGTAAGGCTCCTGAATTATCTGCTGCCAGCTCTGCATCTAACTCTCTCAATTCTAACATCAGGGGTAACTGCACTGCTCTAATGGAAGCTAAAGTTGCTGTAAACTTTCGACTCAATGCATCAGCTACTACATTAGCTTTTCCTGGATGATACTCTATAGTGCAGTCATAGTCTTTTATCAACTCTATCCATCTCCTTTGTCTGAGATTCAATTCTTTTTGTGTTAGGATATACTTTAGGCTTTTATGATCTGTAAATATCTGGCACTTCATTCCATACAAATAGTGTCTCCATACTTTTAATGCAAATACTACTGCTGCTAATTCTATATCATGGGTAGGGTAATTCTTTTCATGAGACCTTAATTGTCTAGAGATATAGGCAATCACCTTTCCATTTTGCATTAATACACACCCCAAACCCTTGAAAGATGCATCACTGTATATCATATAATCACTGTTACTATTTGGGAGTGTAAGCACTGGAGTTGAGGTCAATCTTCTCTTCAATTCATCCATACTTTCCTGACATTCACTAGACCATTCAAATTTGGTATTCTTTCTTAGCAGTTTAGTCATGGGTGAAACTATGATAGAGAAGTTTTCTATAAATCTTCTATAGTATCCTGCCAAGCCTAAGAAACTTCTCACCTTAGTCAAATTTGTAGGTGCCTCCCAATTCACTATTGCCTCTATTTTCTGGGGTCTACCATAATACCCTTAGCTGATATCACATGTCCCAAGAATTTAACTTCATCTAGCCAAAATTCACTTTTACTCAACTTGGCATACAACTGCTTCTCCCTTAAGATTTGCAACACTGTCCTCAAATGTTGTTCATGCTCCTCTCTGCTTTTAAAATAGATCAGAATATCATCAATGAACACTATCACAAATTTATCTAAGAATTCCTGGAACACCTGATTCATCAGTCCCATAAAAGTAGCTGGAGCATTGGTCAAGCCAAAAGGTATCACCAAAAACTCATAATGACCATATCTGGTCCTAAAAGCAGTCTTTGGTACATCCTCTTTCTTTATTTTCAACTGGTGATACCCAGATTTAAAGTCAATCTTTAAAAACACTGCTGCCCCCTGAAGTTGATCAAACAAATCATCTATCCTCGGCAAGGGATAATTATTTCTAATGGTTACCTTGTTGAGCTGTCTATAGTCTATGCATAACCTCAAGGTGTCATCTTTCTTCTTTACAAACAGCACAGGTGCACCCCAAGGTGAAACACTGGGTTTAATGAACCCTTTATCAAGCAACTCCTGAAGCTGGACTTTTAATTCTTTCAATTCTGCTGGAGCCATTCTATAGGGTGCCCTGACTATAGATCTAGTATCTGGGATCAAGTCTATACTGAACTCTATCTCTTTATCTGGTGGCAATCCTGGCAACTCATCAGGAAATACATTTGAAAATTCACATACCATCAGAATATCAGATAGCTCTGGACCATTATCCTCTAAATTCACTACACAAGCTAGATAGACTTCATACCCCTTTCTTAGCATTCCGCTAGCTGTCAAGGCTGAAATCACACTTGAGGGTAACATTCTCTTTACTCCTACAAAATAAATCTCTCTACCATCTGAGGTAGGAAATACTACTTCTTTCTTTTAACAGTCTACTTTGGCCCTATGCATTGATAACCAATCCATCCCCAAGATGGCATCAAATTCTTTTAAATTTAATGGAATCAGATTTGCTAACAATTCTTAGCCCTCTACTAAAATGGCATAATCTTTATACACCTGGTCTGCAATGAAAGGCTTTCCTACTGGCATAAATATTACCAACTGATTACCCAATAAACTCACAGCTTTATTTAGATGCTTGATGAAATCTACTGCTATGAATGAATGCATAAATCCAGAATCAATTAAAATATAAGCATCAGAATTACAATGGGTAATATACCTGTCACCACATCTGGGTTGACCTGAGCCTCTTGCCTGGTCATTGCAAAAACTCTAGCTTCAGCCCTTGGAACACTAGGAATCATCCCTTGTTGATTAGCACTAGACCTCATCTGACTGGCTGAAGTTGGGATACTACTATCTCCTTTTCGAATAGGCTGTCCTCTAGGGCAGCTGATCCTTGAGGATGATCGCTGCCTTGCACCCTCTTGGGACAATCTCTCTTCAAGTGGTCCATCTGACCACAGATATAACATCCCCTAATACCTCTCTTACATTCCCTAAAGTGCATCTTCCCATAGACATTGCACTGGGGTAGAGTTTTCCCACTACCAAAGGAGCGGCTCTGATCTCTTACCTCTCCTGCCACCCTACTACTAGCAGCCTGAGGTAGCCCTCCATATACTAACTTTCTCTGGGTAGGACTAGATACTGACACAGATGCTGATCCTCTGCCAACATCTACTGGAGCTCTGTAACTGAAACTAAACTGTCCCACCCTCTGGGGACTCTTAAGCTGCTGAGTTTGTCCTGCACCCAAAGGGAAACTAGGTGCACTCATTTTTGACCTCTCCTACCTCCTACTAAGGAACTCCTTCTCTATCTCCTCTGCCCTGAGAGTCCTTTGCACCAGCTCAGAATAACTACTGTAACACTGCATGCTGGTCTTAGCCTTGATTGGGAGGTTTAATCCATTCTGAAATAGCCTACATTTCTTCCTCTCATCCACTACTAGAGCTTCAGCAAATCGGGACAACTCAATAAAGGTAGCCTCATACTCAGCTACAGACATCTTCCCCTGGGCTAAATTAAGAAATTCTCTCCTCTTCTGATCTCTATACACCTCTGAATAATATTGCTGATAGAACTCCTTCTTAAACCTCTCCCAAGTCATCTCTACCCTTTGTGGCTGCCTACTACTAACAGATCTCCACCAGTTCTGGGCCCTGCCCTCTAACAAAAAGGTTGCAATGCTCAACCTTTGCTCCTCAGAGCATTTCATCACCTCAAAGACCCTTTCTATTTTCTGAAGCCATGAATCAGTCTGAATGGGGTTAGTAGTTCCCTGGAACTCTAGAGCCCCCAACTTCCTAGCTCTCTCTACATTTCTTTCTGCCTCAAGATTTCTAAACTGTAAACTGGAACTAGAGGCCACCGCTGCCATGACTGCCTGGGTAATCATCCCCACCAAGTCTGGCATACTCGGCCCCTGAGTCTGTGCCTGGGATGGGTCCACTGGCACTGCGGTAGTGGATAGTGAAGAAGACTCATGCAGATGCTCCTGAGATATATCCACCCCTGCACCATCAGATGGTGAATCACTAGAAGATACTCTACTGGGCTGGGCTCCCCTACTCACCCATCTGGGTCTACCTTGACCCCTGCCTCTCCCTGAGGACTGCTCTCCTTGCTTAACCTTGTGTTAACCATTCTACAAAACACAATTCATTTGATCAGATTCATCATTTAAAACTATACTCTCTATGCTAGACTCATGCTTATGCCCCTAAGATCTAATACCTAAGCTTTGATACCAAAATTAACTTATCAGCCCCTTCCCGACGGCATGATTTCTTATGAAAATTAGGTAAAGATCTGCTAGTCTTTATGCTAAGCACCATAAAGCCCCAGCGATCCTTATCTAATTATCATAAGTTATATGCACTAAAATACTGTACCTGTTAAAAACTTTGACCTGCTCATTTCATTAATATTGTTTATAACATAATATCCATAATTTATTTCACCCTGCTCAGATAAAATATAATTTTTTACACTTTTCATCACATGATTCTAAGCAATATAACTTTCACCACAAAGCTGCTATAAAGACCATTCACAAGTTCATTCCATAATGAAAGTCATTTCTCATAACCATCTAAGTCTAAAATACATCATAGGGTTACCATCATACAAATTCATCCATATCCATTTCAAATACATATACAATCCAATAATTAACAATTCGAATTCACTTTCATGCTTTCAATCCATTTCAAATATATATACAATCCATTTCAAATACATATACATCATGGGCCTATATCTCTGAACCCCCTCAGGCTATATAGTAACCTAACTCATTACCGAGCTATGATTCTTGCCCCACTGGGCTGCTTGCAATCTGCCCCACTGGGCTGATCTAGCTTGTACTCCCCCTGGCCTCGGGATCATAGCACGATCGAATCGCAATGAGGTGCCGGCTATAATAGTGTGTGCAATGCTCATGCTATGGCACAGTTTACAGGGTGATTAGCCCCATAGATGGCCCCATGCTCTTTATGCTTATGCTGTAAAAATACTCCAATATAAGTTTATAATCCAATATACAACCAGCTATACTTTCTTTGAAACATTGATTTTCATGCATGCCCATGCATCTCTTTGAAACATAATTCTAAAAAGTAAATTCCATGCTTTATTGAAACATGTATTTTTTTCCAAACAATGCTTTTTATGAAACTTTATACTTTGCTTTGAAACATGCTCTAGCCCATGTTTCCTTTTCTTTTCTTAAACTAATGCTTTGTCGAAACTTATGCTTTTTGTTCTAAAACTCATGCTTTGTTGAAACTCATACTTTTTCTAAAACTTATACTTTGCTTTAAAACATGCTGTAAATCCATACTTATTCTTTAAACTCATGCTTTGCTTTAAACATGCTGTAAAAATATAATAATATTATAACCGGGTTCTCATTTCCCATATTTGACTACTGAAGATACTATACTTAGCATGTTACACTCTATTTTGTAGCAAAATATCACTATACTATTATAAAATGTTTTGCAAAGCTAGATGAGAAGCCCACTCACCTTTTTGTTATTTTCTTTTTTCCATGGTTGCTACCCTTCTTGAAAAGGCTTCCTTGCCTAATTTCCTTGACCTATATTACCGCATATGAATTTATTTAGACTACATATACCTATGTTTTCCTGAAATATGCATGCATGCTATATGCCTTAACATCTCAGTATAATATTCTTCCATCTCTAACATACTTAAAAATTCATAATATACGCATGCTATCATTTCATTTGCCTCTAAATCATAAGATTTTAACATTATTCTCTATCTTAGAAAGGTTTAGACTTACCTCAACAAAGACAGCTAAACCACCAAACCTTCCTCCTTTCCTTCTCTTCTTCTTTTCTTTTGTTCTTCTCTTCTTCTTTTCTTTTTCTTCTTCTCTTCTTTCCCACGGCTGGCTGAACCTCTCATTTTTCTCTCTTTTCTTACGGTGGCTTAAGGGCTAAGGAAAGAAGAGTGGATTTTTAATACCCATAAAAATTTTCATTTTGCCCCTCTCTACTCTTAAGTCACGCTTTTTAAAGTCCACGTGGCTTCCTCTCTGCCAAGTATTTTTACCCTTCAAATTCTTTCCTATCTTGCCCTTGATCAAATTCATAAATCACTTTTTATCAAATTTCACTTTTGCCCCTGGTCAAGTTTTCATTAATGCCTCTGACCAAATAAATAATAGGGATTACCCACCTATTAGTCAGTATGGATGCTAGCTAATGAGAGTGAAATTATCCTCAAACCACTTCCACAGAAAATTTTTATCCATTTGAAACCTCAGTTAAGCGTGCTTGGGTGAGAGCGATGGGTGACCCATCGGAAAGTCCTTAATTAAGAGTGAAATTGGTCTCTAACCAACTCTACAGATAAAATTCCCATAGTAGCCAACTATTTAGTCGACTACTGTAGCCAAAAATCTCTTCCAAACCATTTTTACAGAGAGATTTTCCAAAGTAGTCGACTAAGTAATCGACTACTTTGGCCAAAAATTCCTCTCAGGCAATTTTACAGAACGTTTTCCTCCAACCAACTCTACAGATAAAATTTCCATAGTAGCCGACTATTTAGTCGACTACTGTAGCCAAAAATATCTTCTAAATTATTTTTACAGAGAGATTTTCCAAAGTAGTCGGCTAAGTAATCGACTACTTTGGCCAAAAATTCCTCTCAGGCAATTTTACAGAACGTTTTCCCATAGTAGTCGACTAAAGAGTCGGCTACTGTGACAACAAAAATTTTTCCCAGTCTCTAAACAGTGAGCTTCATGGAGTTAGCTGACAAAGAGTCAGCTAACTTCCCCTGTTAGCTCACAGAAACTAACAGCGAGCTAAAATGTCAAAGTTAGCTGGCTAAAATGTCAAAGTTAGCTGACTAAAAAGTCAGCTAACTTTCAAATTTGACCGACTAACAACTCAAAAATTTCAGTCATCTTCCCAATTAGCTGATAAATGAGTTACAAACATCATGAAATCTTTCCAAAAGTCATTCTAATGCATTCCAACCTCCAAAATCTTCATTCTAACTTCTTCCAAGGATCAAAAACAATCAGCAAACATTGAAATCATTACAAAAACTTCGATTAAAAGCTCAAATAAGTGACTTTACCAACATTTTAAATTGATCATGAGAGAAAACTCAAAATAACCTCCAAAATTTTTATTCCAACCTCTCCTAAGGATCAAAAGCAACTAATAGACATTAAAATCATTACAAAAACTTCAATTATAAGCCCAAATAACTGACTTTATTAGCTTTTTGGAAGGATCATGGGAGAAACTCAAATTAACTTTAAAATTTCAGCTTTCACATCTTTTCAAGATTTTACTCAAATCATTCACATTAGAAGACTAAACTAACAATAAAAACATGTTTAAAATAAAATTACAATGATTCCAAGTTTGGAATATTACATTCTAGCTCAATAAAACAGCTTAAATGCTAACCTCTCAATTAGTTGAATAGCTTGAATACTGACTTCTTAATTAGGTGGATTAGCTCAGATGCTGACATTAGCTAGGCAAAGTTTAATCTGATTTGGTCCACTTTAGAAGCTCTCGGTTGGGGACCTCCATGCTTCACCTTGGACTAAAATCAACCAGCATGCAACTTACAAAGGAGAGAGAGCTAGAAAATCAAGAAAACTCTCTCTCATGAAGGAAGAGAGAGCTCAGCACTCGAAAGAACTCACTGCCCAAAAATGATAAGCCAACAAAGCCAACTTAAAAGGACCCAAGAATTTCATACTTGGAGCATATTAACCTCAATGCTCAACATCATTCATAATCCATCAAGGAATAAGAAAAGTTTACAAGCTCACCCCAACCAAAAGAAGCTCACTCACTCCAAACAAACTGACGTTTAAAGTCTAGATCGGCTACTCCCTCACCTCAGTTGTTTGTCTCGACCTCAAGAGCGAGGAGCATGTCATGAGGCAGAATTTTTCAACCTCCAATATGATGACATCTAGCAATCTGGTTTATATCAACACCATCGACAGCATGATTAATAAGGAATTTAGAGGCATGTGCTTGACATGTCAATAAGCAATGCATATCCAACAAATTGGCATACATATATCTCCTGGTAAACTAATGGAAATGAATGCTTGCTTGCAGAGAAGGCGGTCCATAGAACCTCATATAGTCTCATCTAAAAAGATTAGCCCATCATGATAAGGCACGTGACTCATGATTCAAATAATTTATATAGACCCATCATAAGATATAAGATCTATTTATAAAAAGGAAGCTTAGGACCATAATAAATGGATCCATCTACCACCATGACAATGCAAACTCACTTTTAGTAAGGCTATACTTTGCTTTCTCTTCCTCTATTACATCTTATTTCCTCCAAAACTTCAAGAGTTATAAGATCTATACTTAACTATCTTTCTTTTCCTCCACTAACTTAAGCACCGAGGGACCTTTGCCAAAAATAACTTTGACATCCCTCATGCTTTTTCTTTTATCCTTACAGGAGCTCTTCTGAGATGCTTGGGCTTTCTTCGTTGCATTCACTACCACCCTCATTTTCATATCATTAGTTTCATCACCTTTTTGTTGGCATTCGAGTTCCTACCAACTCATGTCAAACGACATCGCTAAGATTATCATGAACACAGGCTAGATCTTTATTTTTTTCCATAATCTATTGCTATATATCCAACAATGTTAAAGTTTCAAAAATTAAACCCTATCTTAAACATCCCATGAGTTAGTGTTACAACATTAAAATTTGAGCACAGAAGAGACTGAAATCCTACATTGAAGATAACTTCCATGATTTAGTCCTTTGCTTTTCTTCCTTTCTAAATCATCAATCTGAAAACATCATGAAAAATATATTACAGTGAGTGATCAAATATATGACAGATCTCAGCCTCTTTCCCCTGCCACCAGCTCGTGCGTTCATCTTGCTCACATTCTACGCTGCTCTCTACCCGAAGCATCCACCTTTCATCGGGAGGCGTAGAAGCTGTCGACCGTTGAAATTTAAACGCTCCGGTAAAAGAAATCCAGTCCTCCCATCCCAGCCCACGGTTCTTTCACCGTCTGGCTTTGCCGTTTTTCGCCTTTCCCTTCGCCGGCCAGAAACGCCAAAGAGCGGGAACCAGCGCGAGTACCGCGTGGGCCCAGTCTCCCGGCTATCCAAACCGTTCGATCAGCGTACGATGTTTCGAGTCAACGCGGTCCAACTTTGTTTTATTTTATTTTTTCCCTCGGTCGTCGGACAGCCGTATCTAATGGGAGGGTCCCTGGGCCCTAGTGCGGTCTGGGACGACGCCAGGTCGCAGGTGTCAGCAGGTGTTCACGCGTGAAGGGGTCAGATGGGATGGGTACGTAGAAATGCCCGGCGGACCCGCAGGCGTTAACTTCGCTTGGATTCTCCTCGGCCAGGGGAGTTGGAACGTGCCATTTAATGCCCCTCTCTGAAGATGGAAGGGCCAATGGGACGAAATTCAAGGTGGTGTCTCTACGCACAGGCCTCCACCGAGCGACAAAGCATGGTTGCTAGGATCGAACCGAACCGGCCTGTCCGATAGATGAAACGGTGCAGTAGACCAATTTGATTCTTTAATTGAATCAATTAGATAATTAATTGTTCAAAATTGGATGAATCAGCCAATGTTTTTATGGTGACTTCATGCCGATAGGCAGAAAAAATCGGCTTACATTTTTATACTCTTTAAAATTACTTATTAATCAGCATAATTTATATATTGATGGCATTAGATTTCAACTGAAGAGTCCTGGACATCAATAGAAATAATAAGATGAATAATGAGCTGAAAGTTGGAGTGGATCTTAGTCAACTTGACCCTGTAGAGGGATATGTACTTTACATTTGAAGAGGAGGTGCCATGGATTGTCTAGTTAAAGTCATTACCTAATTAAAGCTTTTCGGCACTCAAATCAGTAAAGAAGATAAAATGGAAGGTCAATAGCAAACCTTATAGCTATTCTGCTTCAAGAAGAGGGACACTGGTGATGTGAGCAACTCCGGAATGGCCACGTAAGATGCCGAGAAGAATAAAAGGTAAGGAAAAAAAAAAATTAGAAATGAAAAAGAAAAACGTCCTCTTTCCTTTAAGGAGGGTCCTTCTTATTCGTGGGCTCTGATTCAAGGCTATCTAAATGATGGCGGCATATTTGGTTTCGATAGTGAGGCTAGTAATGGAACTGCTTCACTTGTCATATGCCATACTCATAGTGCACAAATGTCTGTGGAATGGTTATTATATGATCTTATCCATTGGTTTGGTAAGCAAAATGGTCAAGAATTATACTAGTCATGCCTTTTTAATATTTTTTGATTGTAGTAAATGATGGTAATGTAGCTACAATACCAAAGGATATTATGATAGGAAGCCAGCCTAGTGGTGACAGCTCAATTTAATTTTATCATATATAAATATTATATTTTAGAAACTTTTTTTTTATATTTTAGGCTTAAGCCTCTCTTTCTCTTTGCTACCTCTAAGACCTATCTATAATCTATAACTTCATGGATATAAACTTTATCTTCATGCACTTTTAATGTAGCTGTGAACTAGTATTATTATTTTAAATGATAGTAAATTATAATCAAAATAACTTAATTTTAAATATTTCAACTTTAAAATTACTAAATTAATTATATTTTTATAAAAGTTATTTTTATTTATGTTATTGATTTTTTAAATTTTAATTATATTTTAATTATTCGTATGGTTTAATTATTCATCCACTGGTTGAATCATGACCCAATATTTCGACCGGTTCACTGTGCTCTCAAGTTTTGTTAACTATTATTGCAAAGTGTCATTCTCTCTGTCCATCCCCCACACAAAAAAAATCAAAAAAAACAAAACAAAAACAAAAAGAAGTTATGAAATATTTTATTTAAGAATTGAACTAAGACCGCATGGAGATAAATATTCTATTGGTAAACATCCATTATTTATACAACCCCATTTCATATTTGAGATCATAGCCATACTGTCAACGAGCATAAATAAGCGTTAGCTTTTGCGGCCATAAGCTCGACATTCTGGAGAGATTTATCTAGGGAAACAAACGATAAGCGGCAAAGGCTCTAAAAAAAACGAAATTTCAAAAGAATAAGACAATTAGTAAAATGTCCTACACTGAAATGAAGGTCTAAAATAAAAATAAATGTACGAACATATGCATAACAAATCTTTAAAATAATTTTATAAAAATTATAAAAATGAAGATGAAATGGCTTGTCCCGCTGATCATAATATTCTGTTTAAAAATTTAAAGTTTTAAATTAAAATTTTAAATGATATATTTTTAAATTAGAGCTGATCAAACATAAGGTCGAATTCTATCCAAGACACGATGCTAAAGTTCAGACTTGACACAATCCCGCCATCGCTCATATATTTTTGTTTAGGTCCTATCCAACCTTGAAAATTCAATCCCAAGTCCAAATTGCTTTCTTTTTCTACATTTATGATCTAGTTAAGATAACTTTAGCATTCAAGTTTGTAAAATTTTGATCTGGACTATACTGACCACCCATTCCATATCTATCTCTACTCCAAATACTATGCTGTGCATAGCTCTAATCCAAATACTATGTTCTTAAAAAATATAAAAATTATTTCATTCTCTATAAAGATATCAGGTTTATTAATTTAACTAGCAGTCACACTAGGTCGTTGAATAAATTTTTTTATTGGTTTTCTATGCATTAATTATTTCTTTGATATATACAAGTATTTATCTTTTAAGTTATAAGAGGGAAAATCTCTAAGTTATGGAATGCACAAAAAATTTGTTGATTTTATAATTTTTGCGAAACAATCTAAACACAGATTTATATTAAGTTAGCTTATAATGGATCCTGATTTTATGGTACAGAATTTCTATAAAATATGATGGCATCTTGTAACAGGTTTTTGGAACGCTAATCTAGTCATATTTATTTTGTTATGAACTTTTCAGATAGGGGAACACGTTTAGTACCTGAGCGCTGAGTGTTGGGCATTTTTATTATTCCAAAATATTTTTCATTTATTTTACTTCTAATTTTCATCTTTGATCTAATCTTTATTTATTTATTTAAATTAACCCTTTAAGTATAAAGAGATGCATAACGTTGAGGCTATCATTGGGTACAAGAAGTTACATATCTTTTTCTTATGAAGAGATCTTTCTTATTTAAATAGTTGCATATAGCATTCATTTCTTGATTTAAAGAGCCCTTTACAACATTTCTCCATCAACTATAAACCAGTATTCCTATCCAATCAGCACACCAATTCACTCTTAAATCACTTTCTCTTTCATCATTTTTTACATTATTTTCTTTTTAACGAGAAGTATTTCAATAATCTTTGTACTCAGAAGCACATTCTTATAAAAGTATGCTATAATTGAATCCTAAAAAATCGATGCTGGAGTCTCTTCATACTGAACCATAAATTCTAAAAAATAAAAAATTTATCTTTAAAAACCAGCGTAATCCGCATGCCTCTGTAGGTAATTTTTTTTATTCTGTTAATTTTTTTTTGATTATTATTTATTTATTGTTATAGAATTTACATCCTTTATTTAAAACTTCTAACACTATCATTCATTTATTTATTTGCTTGTTTGTTTGCAGAGGGGGCGTGTGAAATCCATGCACCTCTAGTGTATTGAACTCATCAGTGCCATAAACGGAGGGCGAGTGATAGATCATGGGTATGGCTCATTGGCTTTTAGTTCATCCATAGGTACAAGGGAAGATGAATAGAATTGAGTTTAGAAAGGATTCTGGACTTATTGGGCCAACCTAGCCTTTATAATTTGTT